>CAMTDV010000014.1:60301005-61501005 GCA_947069175.1 Scalesia atractyloides
ACATAGCAACAAATGTCTCTGAAAACCATGTACTAGTACGCTCAGCCAACATACATAGCAAGAAATGTCTTTGAAATCAATGTGCTAAATATGCTAAGTCAACATATGAAGCAAAATGAAATTGGAAATCATGTACTATATGTACTATGTAATCAAAGCATGTATGATGTCATGAAAATATGAAAGTAGGTTATAGGCACAATATGTTTCACCCTAAAACATTTATAAAACGTAAAAGAGGAGACTATGTACTCACATAATCACCTTAAAACATCTAGAAAATAGGGGTCGATATACTCACTTGGTATTGAAAGAAAGTCCTTGTTCAAGAAGATAAACCAAAGCTCAATAGTCCAGAATTTAAGTATGTCCTAATATCGGTTAACTATGTTAATATCGGGACATAAATCAGAAGATTCGGATAGAATGGAGCCTTATAAACCAAATGAGTGTTGGAACTCATATGAAATGGTTTAATAAAGTTAACATTCTGATTTTTAAAAGATCCAAAGTGCTTTTGACCATAATGACTCGTTAAGGTAGTTTACGCTACTTTAACGGATCATTTACGTAAATACGTGTTCGGATGGTTCGATATGCCCTATGATAAATCTCATATGACAATACAAGTTTCAATATAGTTGTAACATCAGTCTATATGGCAAAACATTGGTTACATAAGCTTAAAATTCAATTTATGCGCAAAATGGGCATTTTGGCCATTTATAAAGGCATAATAGGCGACTTAACATAATACTAATCAAATGACGTGACCATAAGGTATAACCTCAGAGGGTTATTCCCTATACAACTATGGTCACAAATATGTGGTTGTGGTCGGATTCGAAAGTCAAAGCGGTGGACAAGACCGCTCGACTTACGACCCTACTAAAGCACTAAACTAAAAGTGACGAGTTAGACATGTCAAAACATGTCTAACTAAGTTATAAAAATGTTTTGATATCAAAACAAAGAGTTTTGATACCCGAAAATAGTTTCGTCAGATAATGGCACTTTGGCATTATTGACCGAAACTTTGACTCGTCACTACAACTAGTAAACGTGGTAATCAGTAGGTATGAAATAGCTAGGATCATAACCATCGTGATTACGATCATGTTGCAAAGTTCAATTGAACTTTGTCTTGACCAATTAATTGTCAAAGCTGAAAGTCAAACACTGTTTGAATTTTAACTTGCAATAGCTAAAATAAATAAAACAAGAGAAGGAGAGAGCACTTACTTGTGTTGATGAACACTTGAAGAGCTCCAAGAAGAATAATGCTCAGATGGGAGGCCTCCACAAAGGTGGTAGCACTCCAAACTTAGAGCAGGAGGAGAAGAATGAGAAATGAGCAAGAAACAAGGTGAACTTTGATGGGTATTTATAGTGTTCTTGGATCAACAAGATCATCACAAGTGTCCTAGGAGGTGTCATGATCTTAGGAGGGTCCTAACACATGTCCCTTACAGGTTAAATGGTGGCAAAATCGTTTGCTTGGTGCCCAAGAGAATCAACAAGAAGCTGCCACATTGTTGCAACACTTCTTCTGAGCTAGAGGGGTCCTTACGGACTGTATGGGCTTTGGGCTTACGGTCTGTAAGCCCTTTAGCTGGCAGATACTTTTGAAAATTGGCATAACACGCCCCTGCACTTGTTTCGTCGCGTTTTGGCAGTTTTAACACCGTTAACCTGATTTTTAAGCTTCATAAGGACGATGAAGCTTAGGGAACTTGAAATATGCCCATAAATGTCTTGGATGTCGGTTCGTTTGGTCGTACGGTTGCGGTTTTCGGTTAATTACGACCAAAATCGTAACGAACGCACAAATGACCGTAAATGCGTAACGACTGATATTTTTTCATTCAAGTCATTAAAATACAAGATTTTAATGATTATAAAAATTTTTGGATGTGTGTACTTTTTTGATTAAGAAATACGCGAAACGGCATAGTTTCGCAGAATTTGCAAAATAGCCCCTAAAGTTGCAAAAGCATGTTTTTGCCATACCGAAATCCTCAAAACTTATTTCTAATTATGTAAAGGGTATTTGGGGTATGCTAAGCTTGTGACCTTGTTTCTGAGTGTGCGTCGCTACGAGAATCGGCTGACTTTCATGTTTGCCATAAATAGTCCCTTTGATCGAATAAGCTTATTTTGACATACATACCCTTCAAAACTTATTTCTAAGTTATGTAAAGGATATATAGGGTATGTTTAGCTTATGTACTATTCGGAATATACGTTGCATTTAACTGATTACGTTTTGCGATTACACTTCCAGAAAAGGTTTGAAAGATAAAAAAAATTGAACCAATATTGAAAAGGCACAAAAGTCATAAATAAATATACAAATTTGTAAAAAACACAAAATTTCATTGATCATCAAATTGTTCAGAAAGTCGTTACGAGATTGAATTACACAGATGTCACATACAGGATTTAAGTCTGTGGAATCTATAATTGTTGCTAGTAGTTGGGGTTTTGTACATTACTAGTCCACAGTCACCAAGGGTGTGATAGGAACCGTTACTTGTTGGGAGACAACCCACAGTAATATGACCATAAGCATGGGGGAGTGTCTCCAGTCGCCTACTATTTTGAATAATTCATAGAAACTTACACTATAATCGCCCTTAATACTGTGAAGTATAATGATGTGTCATTTTATAAAATGGAATGAACTCGCTAGTATTTCTTGTTGATAAAATATATTTAAAACACTTTGAGGTAACTTAATGTCAAGCTATAAGAAGCCAGCTATGGAGCATGGAAGGCTTAAAGAAAGTGGCTATAAAGTTACCTAAATAAAAGTTTTATGATTCCAGCAATTAAGGTTTACCCCTAAAAAGATGTTATCAATAAATATGGGTTTCATCCCATTGATTTAATTCAAAAGTTGGTGTTTTGAAACTCTGAAATTTATTTCTAAACTACGATCCTGATGTTTTAATTCTACTGCCAAATTAAAAAACACCGGTACCACCTGTCTGCGGTTCTCGCGGCTCCCGCTCCCGCGGTAAGGGTCGGGGTTGCGACAGAAGGTGGTATCAGAGCCACTGGTTTAAGCCATTTAGGTGTTCTTTTAAAATACCTAAATTTAACCAATTGTGTTAAGAAATACCTGCGACTTCTATGTTACTCTGTGTAAATATATATTTTATTATGTTTTTGTTATTTTAGTAACTTCTTTAGTTTTCAGTATGAGTGACCAGGGTACTTCTGACACTTATCGTCATCTACCTCATTCTCTCATGGATGAAGGAATCCCAGCCAATCACCGACTACCCTGCCGATTTTGAAGATATCTTTGTTTAAAAGCCAAATTCGAGGAACCTTTTCCACCTAAAAAGAGAGGTTGGTTTAGTAGAGCCAAAGGAGAGAGGAGGAAAAGAATGAGACAAGCACAACAGCAAGCCATAGCAGTTAGAAATACCCAAAACCAGAAGCTAGACCTTTATGGGAAGAAGAGTTGGATATACAATTTCTAATTTTCATATGTTTGGAAATATAAGAGGAGAACCTAATTTCAACTAAGTAGTAAATCCAGAACGACCATTACTTCCGTTATTTCCTAACCAACCCATGAACCTAGAACAGAATCAAGGAAACCAATTTCCAATCCCAGCCGTTGATCTCAATGAGATACCTAGGATTCCAGCACCAAACCCTTTAGATCAGTGGTGGGCTAACAACTGGGCTATTCAGAAAATACTAGAAAACCCATTTCCCTACGAAGAACCTGTTCCACCTTACCCTGAACCAGTGCAGCCCCAATACTACCTGGGATCATGTGGAGGAACTCCACCATTATGGTGAAGAGTTGGTGGAAGAAGGAAACCGTATCCACCAATTCGGGAGAAGCTCGTCTGGAAAATATGACGAGCGGGAAATGCAGTCACCCTAATATATATATATATATAATATATAATATATGGAGAGAATCATGAGAAAACTAGATATAAATAAGAAAATTAGAAAACTAACTCAAATAGCAAAAAAAAGCATAAAAACATACAATTTTTTTTTACAATTTTATTATAAAAAATCGTTAGATTTTATGTATAAAATAATATTTAAAAAAAAAAAATTTACTGACATGTCACATATTGTACAAAAATATCATTATGTTTATTGCACATGTGCATTATATGCTTTTTTTATTATTTTAAAAAAAAATTTTTTTTATAATATATATAGCGAATTTTAATAAAAAAAAAAAAATTGATATGTTTTTTTGGTTTTTAGTTAGTTTTTTGGTTTTCTCATTTAAACTAGTTTTCTCATGATCCATCCCCTATGTATATATTATCATATATATATATATATATATATATATCTATGTGTGTGTATGTGTTATTAATTTGAATATATATCAACTAAAATAGATATAGAGTAACATATATCACCTATAAATATATATTGATGCATAATTACTAATGTTTGAATCCCAGCTATGTTGTAATAGATGGATATACATATGGAAAGAGTAAAAGTCTCAATGCTCGAAGATTTTGTTACACTGTGTTTGAGTGATTATTATTTAATTTATTCTATGATATTAATACCTGATAAATATTTACAATTCAGATGTTAGACGAAGTAAATAAGGAAATCAAGAATAACGATAATAACGAGAATCAAATGAATAAAAGTGCTATCGAACACATAGTGTCCCAAGGAATCATAGATCTATGCCCTATATTATCGATACTATTAAAAAGGCAGAAAATAACGATTCTAGAAACGGGAATAAACATATAACCACTGAATCAAATCGCAACGTGAATGGAAATCACGAATTGTTAATCTAAGCTCCAGTTCCAAAAAAAATAAGAACTATCTCATATGGAGGAGCTATTTCAGCCTTGGCTGGATAGAAAAGACAGAAAAGATAAGTAAAGTGCAAATGAAGATAAAGTCATGTATTCTTCTAATCTTTTAAAGATGCAGCTTTAGAGTGGCGGAATACCATTCTTCAGTCCAAAGGAAGCGACAAGGTTTACAGTATGGAATGGAACAACTTTAAAGAAATAGTTGAAAGGAAATTTTGTCCTCCTAATGAAAAGGAAAAGATTTCTAATAAATTCTAAACCATAGAATGATCGGGGTAGATTGTAGAAATATGCTACCACGTTCTTTAAATATACAAGGATTGTACCAACCCTTGCTTCACCAGAATCCAGTATTAATCTCCCGTTACATATGGGGTTAATCAGTGAGATCAGACATATGGTCAAGGCAGCTAGGTCACAAACCATAGTAAAAAGCAGTAGAACTGGCAAACCCTTGACAGATGAATTGGTACGTACACAAGAAGAAAACAAGAAAAGGAACCTAGCTCAAAAGATTACCCAGGAACTACGTGATGGTAATTACTATCGCGGAAAGAAGGACAAGTTTTCTTCACCCCCATGTAAGTATTGCAAAAAGAAACACTCAGGGAAATGCTCGGTATACTGCAACTTCTGTTAAATTCGGGGCATAAGGAAGAAGACTGCAGAAAGAAAGCTAACGCAAGAATATGCTATAACTGTGGGGAAACCAAACTGTCCAAAGCTATCCCTGGCAGCAAACAACCAAGTGAAGATGACGGAAGGACCCAAGAGAAATGCTAGAGCATTCGTGCTGACCCCCGAGGAAGCCAAGATGATTCCGATGCGGTTGCCGGTACGTTTTTGTTAATGATGTTTCTGCGAAAGTATTATTGACTCTGGTGCAAACCAAAGTTTCATAAATTCTCTTGCTGTAAACTTCTCAATCAACCTTTAACTAAAACTACACCAAGCTGTCTCATGGAAATGGCAAATGGATCTTCTATCAAAATAAGCGAAATCCTGCAAGGAGTAAAGAGGAAATTTTAAGTCATAATTTTACTGCTAACCTTTTTCCAATGGATCTAGCCGGATTTGATGTCGTAATAGGAATGGATTGGTTGGTAACAATCAGGCCCGAATATTATGTGATCAAAAGTTTAGAAGTAAATACGCCATCTGGCGAAAGGGTCACAATCAAGTGAGACAAGTCGACAAGATCAACAAAATTCATCTCGGTAATGAAAGCTGCAAGCTATATACGAAAAGGAGAAATGGTGATATGATCTCCATAATCATTAACACTAAAGGAAAAGAATTAAAAGATATTCCCTAGTATCTGAATTGTCCGATGTTTTCCAGAGTTGCCTGGATTACTGCCAGATCCAGAGGTGGAATCTAGAACTCACCTAATACCAGGAACGGCACCAATTGCCAAAGCACCCGATTGCTTAGCACCGACGGAGATGCCGGAATTGAATACTAGATAGAGAAAGGGTTCATACAACCTAGCTCATCGCCATGGGGAGCACCAATATTGTTTGTCAAGAAGAAAATAGATCAATGGCCTGTGCATTGATTACCGAGAATTAAATAAAGTGACAATCAAAAATCGGTACCCGTTACGAGAATTGATAATTTGTTTGTCAACTCCAAGAGCCGATTCTTTTCTAAGATCGACTTACGATCAGGATATCATCAGTTGAAAGTACAGGAAGTGGACATCCCTAAAACTGCTTTAGAATAAGGTACGTCATTATGAATTACAGTCATGCCATTTGGTTTAACCAATGCCCCAGCTGCATTTATGGACATGATGAACATGATATGTAAACCATACCTGGATAAATTCATAATTGTCTTTATAGATGATATTCTAATTTACTGTAAGAATAAGGAAGATCATGTAGAGCATTTTCATATACTTCTGACATTGCTGAGAAAGGAAAAGCTTTATGTGAAATTCTCAAAATGTGACTTCTGGTTACAAGAAGTACAATTCCTTGGACATCCGGTAAACCACGAAGGAATCCATGTTGATCCCACAAAGATCAAAGCAATTACCAAATGAAGGTCCCAGAATCACCAACGGAAATAAGAAGTTTTCTTTGATTGGCAAGATATTATAGAGGCTTTATTCAAGATTTTTCTAGAATAGCCATCCCGTTAACCAAGCTAACTTGCAAATCAGTTAAGTTTGAATGGGGGCCAAAGCAAGAAGAAGCATTCAGGATTTTGAAGCAAAAGTAACCAACGCTCCAATACTCGCTTTGCCAGAAGGTAATGAAGACTTCGTAGTTTATTGTGATGCGTCTAAGTTAGGATATGGATGTGTGCTGATGCAACGTCAAAAAGTAATTGCTTGTGCCTCTAGACATCTTACGAAGCATGAAGAGAATTATACAACCCATGATCTAGAGTTAGGAGCAGTATTTTTTTCTCTTAAGATTTGGAGACACTCTCTTTACGGTAGTAAGTTCGTTGTATTCAAGATCATAAGAGTTTAAGATATGCTTTGAACAAAAGGAATTAAACATGAGATAGAGACGATGGATGGAAATCCTTAGTGATTATGATTTGATACAGTATCAGTAGGAAAAGCTAACGTAGTAGCTGATCTTTATGTTGAAAATATCATGAGAAACCGAAAAGAGTACGCTCTCTTAGACTAAACCTGCAGATAGATTTAAATTAGCAAATTAAAAGATACAGTAAACAACAATCAAGGACAATGCTGAAGAATTAAAAGGAATGATTAAGGAATTAGAAGAAGGAACAGATGGAATTTGGAGATTCCTTAAGAAAAGGATTTGGATTCCTATCCAAGGAGATCAACGAAATCGAATTTTAGAGGACACCCATAAGACTAAGTATACAATGCATCCTGGAAGTGATAAGATGTATAAAGACTTAAGAAAGAATTCTGGTGGATAGGAATGAAGAAGGACGTAGCAAACTATGTTGCCAAATGTCTAACCTGTTCTTAGGTTAAAGTCTGAAATCAGAAACCTTCAGGATTATAGCAACAATTGGAAATGCCAATTTGGAAATGGGAATTGATAATAATGGACTTTGTTACTAAACTACCCAGGACACAAAAATGTAATGATACAATCTAGGTGATTGTTGACAGATTAACCAAATCTGCTCATTTCTTACCAATGAAGGAAACTTTCATTTTGGAGTAATTAGCCAAGTTATATGTAAATGAAATAGTTTCATTGCATGGAATTCATTTATCTATTGTGTTTGACAGGGATAGTCGTTTTACTTTGCATATTTGGTCAATTTCCAAAAAGCAATGGTAACTAGACTAAAGCTAAGTACATCATATCATCCCCAAACAGACTGTCAGAGTAGATATGCTTCGAGACTGCATAATTGATTTTGGAGGAAATTGGGATGAACATTACCTTTGATAGAGTTTTCCTACAACAACAATTATCATATCAGGATCAATGCTTCACCATTTGAAGCAATTATGGACGAAAATGTGAACACCAGTATGTTGGGCGGAAATTGGAGAAAAGCAACTATCAGGTCCTGAAATTGTGCAAGAAACAACTAACAAAATCATTCAAGTCAAGGAAAGACTGAAAGAAGCACGGGATAGTCAAAAGAGTTATGCAGATAAAAGAAGTAAACCCTTGGAATTTCAAGTTGGAGATAAAGTACTATTAAAAGTCTCACCATGGAAAGGAGTTGTAAGATTCGGTAAGAAAGGAAAACTAAGCCTAAGGTATGTTGGACCTTTCAAGATTATCAAAAGAATAGGGCCAGTAGCTTATCAGCTACAATTACCAAAGGAAATGGCAGGAATACATGATGTATTCCATGTATGTAATATCAAGAAATGTTTAGCAGATGAATCATTGGTGATACCTCTTCAAAATATAGAGGTAAATGAGAAGCTTAAGTTTGTAGTGAAACCTATTCAGATTGAAGATAGAAAGATCAGAATCTCAAGCGCAAGAGATTAATTCTAGTCAAAGTAAAATGGGATTCTAAGAGAGGACCAGAATACACATGGGAGCTAGAGTCAGAAATGCAAAGGAAGTATCCACACCTATTCCAGTAAATCTCGAGGACGAGATTTGAAACTAGTGGGGAGGATGTAATAACTCTCCATAACATCCCAAACCGAGCCGAAACAAAGAACCAGGTACACAAATGGAGACACAGCACGTAAAACGAGACAGGCTCACCTAGGCAGCCCAGGCGCCACGCGCCAGAGACCCCTGTCTCGGTCGCGACGCGCAGGGGTGTCCGGTGACGTGTCATGTTCGCAATGTGGCAACCCTACATTTGTGACAAGGCTGACCTATCCCTAGCTAGGTGTCCCAGGCGCCACGCAAGAGGGAACCAAGAATCCCGCGCAACGCGCGGGAGAAACCAATTTCAGGTATAAAAGGCTAGGCCTGGGACTGGAAAATTTGTAACCTGTTGATCGAAATTTGCCGATCAGAACTCTCGCGAATCTCCGTTTCTTTAACAACACCCCCTAAACCCCTAAACCATGTGAAACGCTGCCTTCTAAGCTACCGGTCACGAAGGGTTGTAACCCAATAGATCTATCAACAATTCCACGCAATCCATATTAATGATTAAATGGTTAAGTTCGCGCAAAGTGCCCGCAATGGGTCACCCAAGGTGCCAACCTTATGAACAATGTATAATCCTACTAAAATGATAAAATTTAATATAACACGTTGTACGAATCCCCGACGTCCTCACCGAAATGTAAGCCTACTCCCGATACTCACTATCTTGAGACCGGGCTATTTCGTTACAACTTTAGATTTAAACATTTTAAATCCACACGGTCGTTCTATCTCATAACGCCATAAAATCCCATTTCATCCCGAAACACATATATCATTATTCCAAAATCCGTTTCATCCCGAAACATATTTATATCCAAACATTTTTTTCAAAACATATCACATATTTCCAAATCATATTTTTCACGAAAATATATTTATAGTTTGATCAAAGGCATATTTTATACCAAAACGTATACTTATCCTTTAAGGCGTGTTCTTCCCCCAAAACATATACTAAAACAGTAAAAAGAGGGGTTTAGTGACACTCACCTTTGGGTGCATAATTAAATTAGCGCAATCCCACAATTCAATTCTACACGTCCTAACATACGTAGGCACGATTTAATAATCAGTATATTACAAAATTCATAAGTTTCTCCAATACTTAGAATTTTCACATAACTTTGAGATTTTCTCGAAAAGTTATTATTTTTTATTATGTTGGCATATTAATATGTATGTGAGTTCATATATATAAATATATTTTTAAGATTTTGCGACTTGAACAATTTTATTGGTGACCTTAACGTTATATCCATTACACTCCCGTTTATAAGTACTACATATCTACGATTTGCACGTCATAATATATAGATAAACGTGCACATTTTCACAACATCATAACACGCGAAATCTCGTTAACTCATACACTTTATCATTTTTAAAGCATGCATACTTGAAATAACTTATCAACTTCACCTATGTATCAATTTTCATGCTCGACAAATAAGTTACACACAAATCGCGATTTAACCGATTCTACCGTTTTAAACATACAAGCGTACATGCATAGACTTAATTCCCGCTATCATGTCAACACTTAACATATTATCATATACTCATATTTAAATCACATAACACTTTTAAACACATAAGGTTCACCCATGAACAACCCATTCTAGTGTATATTGAAAAAATGCGTATTTTAGTGATTGGGTATCATTTTTGGGCGTCGGAAGTCACGTATGACCAACCAAACACCAAATAAACTTAATATAAGTTAATATAATTATATTTATATAATAAATATCAGTTTAGTTACTGATCTAAAATAGTTCCAAAAAACCCTCTTAAAAAGGCGATTTTTACCGTTTTTACCGCATATTGCGTCAAACGTTACTATAACCATCCGAACTCGAAACGACTTCATATTTTAACACAATACATGTTATATACTGAATAAAATGATGGTTATAATAATATTAGTGCAGTTTTTATGTAAGGCACATAAATCATGCGATTTCACACATTTTACAACATTTTAAGCACAATGTACTACATGCAAAGCTAGTAAACTTCATGACAAGTTTAATACCACTTTCATACATGAAATAACCTTATTTTTAAGGTTTATAATCTGATTTGAAACCATTTTTATCATAACATCATTTATTCATCATTTCATGTACATACATAAACATGCATGTCCATGTACAAGCTCCTAAAGCATCTATAACATATCATCATCAACATGCATGTATTCATATGCATCAATATCATATTTATTTCATGTTCATCTATTCAAGAACATCATTTCATATGACCATCATCATATAATCATTTTCATTAAATGCAAGACATATATTCTTTCACATTTAATCCATCAACCTCAAAACAACACATGCATGCATACACATATATATATACATACACACATGAACTTCCAAAAGTTCATTTTTCATCATATCCTTTTCAAATCATAAAACCCTTTTTAAAACATTCTCTTATGTAAACTTTTGATCATGCATGCACTTCAATCTTTCAAGAATCATGTTAATCAAGAATCATTTAACAAAATTTCAAAACACAATCATATATACACACCTCATACCCACGGATCCTACATACATACACATACTTATCCATTTTCATTTTCTTTGAAAACCCATTTGATATAGTTTTTAATTAGTGTTTATATTCAAGAACTAGAGAAACTTCCATCCTCATCAAAACTCACCAAGAATCAAGAACAAAGTTTTTAAAGTAATTTTATACCTTCTTGTTTTTGATGGGTTTTTAGCAAAGTATGATGGTATGGAGCTTGCTTCTTGCTTGGAAACACCTTTGAACCTTCAAAACTACTTGCATCCTCTTTAAAAATGCCTTTGATCTTGAAGAACAAGCTTGAAACTTCAAAAATGGTGGTGTGTGTATGTGTTTCGGCCGTGAGTTTAGAGAGAGAGGAGTGTTTGATTTTTGAATTGTTTGTCTTGGATTTCTAAAGATTACAGAAGATATGGAAGAAGGCTAATCATTATTGTATCTTCCAATGCCCAC
The DNA here is from genome assembly GCA_947069175.1 of Scalesia atractyloides. Taxonomy (NCBI): domain Eukaryota; kingdom Viridiplantae; phylum Streptophyta; class Magnoliopsida; order Asterales; family Asteraceae; genus Scalesia; species Scalesia atractyloides. The sequence continues at coordinate 60,312,920 of CAMTDV010000014.1, forward strand.
AAGTATCAAGAGAGAGAGAGAGCCCTAAATGGCTGCCACCATTCCCTACTCACACATACTCACACGCATATATACATATATATGTCATATATGTGCTCAAAACTGGTATTTAACTGCATACCGGTATTTTGTCTAGCGTTTTAACCGCGTTTTAACATGTTTTAAATTATTTTCAGCGCTCTATAAAAATAAACACACCAAAATTTTACTAACAAATATTTTATTTGTCGGGAACAGTTAAGTTGTCGGTAATTGGCAGTATGCGCGCTGTGTTGCGGAGTACGTGCTTAAATTCGCAAAATAGGGACTTTAAGCATTTTAATTTATTTTTATCATTATATAAAAATCAACTTGTCAAATTATTATTATAATATTATTGGTTGCCATGAACTGGCTGTGTTGACAGTTTTTGTCAGATACGCGCAGTATGGTGTAGTACGCGCTTAAACTCGAAAAATAGAGTTTCATAGCGTTTTAAATTATTTTTCCTCACGATTATGATTAAATATATTATTTAACTCATAACGACTATTTTTGGGATTTTAACATTATCCGGCGGTCACCGATGTTCGTTTCGCATTTTACCGTTACGCGATAAGCGTTTATCTTATTATTGCCACCGTAATTTTTATCAAACTTTGGATTTACCAACACATCAAATACCATATATAAACATCATAAATAATCAAATGCGGCAATTATTCATTCATGACACGTTTACATTTGTACGGGACAACCTAAATAGCCGGGTCTCACAGCGGCAAGGCTCAAAAGGTATCAATTTATGACTAAAGTGCCACCTATTGAAGACAGAGTTTGAAGACTGATAAAAGATGAAGTCGATATCCAGGGGGAGTCTTTTGGTGCAGAATTTCTATGTCTTAGTCTTATATCGAGTCTGTATAGATTAGATGTGAATAGCTAGCAAAATCAAGTACTTATGTAATTGAGGGTCAAGTTCGCTGGAAATGGTTTTGTGATGTCAAGTTCGCCCGAACTCATGCTCCCACTAGCAACTTACACTCCTATAATAGCTAGCTTTATCTTGTCATTTGTAACTTTTGTGCTCTGAGTAGCGAAGCTCTGTCAAACTGGAGACTTAGTTTATCAATAAAATTGACGTTTAATATAATATTTCCGCTATTATGGACATTAGATATCAAATCTAGGTTCCTATGCCATTAGGATCAGTCCTACACTAGCTTGACAATTTCGTCCCCAAAACATGGTTTATTGAATGAAACAAGATAAAATCTCGAGTCATCAATAAGATCCACTAGATTATGAATTTGAAATTCCCATCAAGATATGGATATCACTCCTAACTTGATGAGAAATTCGTGCAAACGTATCATGTAAGGTGGATTGAAATTCGTCACCAAAGGCAGGAATCACCCCTGTTTTGATGAGTCCTTTCGATTGTGGAACAAGAGTATTCTCAAAAGTGTGTATTGTGTTTTATGTCTTAGGAAAGACATATTGTAAGTTTTAAGACCAAAGGAAAGAGAGAAGCAAGGTAGGAAGAATAACAATTTAGACAAGTATCAAGAATGGTCAAAACTATGGAACTTAAACTATAGACTAGGTCGAACATGGCAATTCTACCTAATTCCTATAGTTATGGCGGAAACATCAGGATGAGACGAAAACGAGATTGCAAGAGAATTCATAACACTAATTGTGACAAGTATTTAATAATTACTTTTTACGTGCTTGAACTAGGAACACCACAAGTTTAAAATGAATAATGTACAATAAGTATTCAAATAAATAAATTTAATTTCATTAAAATGAATTTTGTACAAGCATTGGAATCAAGATACAAAAGGATTGAAAATAAATTACAATACAATGAACATTAAAATTTAAATGCTTTTAGGCAATCCTACTAGATTCATCTGTCACAATCCGCAACATGTAATAAATGCATTGATTAGTACAAAAGCACGGGCGAGCATACAAGTTTGAATATAAGTATATGTATAAAAGTTTGTCTCAAATCCACATGGCATTTTATATTCAAGTTGAAACGAGCATACATAAATAACTTACGCATAGCAAATATTATATAATTAAAATCTTAACTAGCATGCATAACAACCTAAGCATAACAAAAAACGTGTTTGATGGCTTGAGTATTTAATTATAATCGGTTGTGTAAAGTGGATTTTGTATACATGTTGCACCCAAAAATGCGTTAAAGTGTAAAAAGGGTCGAGTATGCTCATGGTTTTGCAAAGCTTCCTTTGGTGATTCCGTGAAGAGTTGGAGTTTGGAGCTTCAAGATTCCTTGAAAACACTTAGTGTTTTCTTTTAGAACTCTTAGAGTTACCTTTCTTGCTTGGAAGATTTGAGAGAAGTAGAGAGAGGTTGAGAGAAGAATGGTTGGAACACTTAGTGTCCTTTTAGAATTCTTGAATTCTTGATATAGAGAGATTGAGAAAATTAGAGAGAGAGAGAAAAATGGTGTGAAGAAAATGGTAGAAGTAGGTTGGTATTTATAGGTATAGAAGGTGGAAAATGGTGAAATATAATTGGTTAAAGAAGGTGGAAGAGATTGATAAGATGATTGGTGGAGAAAAAAGGTGGAAAAGGGTGAATTATGATTGGTTAAAGAAGGTAGAAGAGGATTCAAAGGATGATTGTGGAGAAAGGAGGTGAAAATGGTGAAATATGATTGGTTAAAAAGATGGAAGAGGATTGATGAGGTGGAAAAATAATTGGTATATTTCTTGGTATTTCTTGAGTATATATTATGTAATTGAGTATATAAAAAGTATAATATATCAAGTATAATGTGCGTATAAGTATTTATACGTATAATTGTGTCGGTTTGCGTATAAATACGTATTTAAATAATCGGTTGTGTGAATAAAAAAAATATGTGTATAATATGAATTAAATTATAACTAACGCCTCGAAAATAGGATACGAATATGAGATTTTATAAAATAAGCATACCAAAATGTGAGGCGTTACACAAATCCACTACCGAGTCAGAATATGTAGCAGCAGCAGTTGTTGCTCACAAGTTCTATGGATGCAAACTCAGCTTAAGGATTATGGAGTAAATCTAACAATGATTCTCTTGTCAGTGATTCAAAGTGTGCAATTGCAATAACATCAAACCCTCTTCATCACTTAAGAACACATTGATGTCAGATATCACTTCATAAAAGATCATATGGAGAAAGGTAATATTGAAATGTACTTTGTTTCAACAGAAAATCAAATTGCTGACATTTTCACTAACCTCTTGATGAGAAAAGACATCACTTTTTAGTTAGCAATTTGGGAATGGTATAGAAAATGTTTTGTCACATAATGAAGAAAATATTGATAAAATGAAAATTGATCAACGTTTTGATGACTCACCCGAAATCTCATAAGTTTACCAGAAATCTAGTAAATTTATCAGATTTGACCAAGTCAACAGAATCCCATAAAACTTTAAAATTTTCATTTTCTTTCTCAAACATGCATAGTCCATGCACGTGCACCACTTCACCAATACATCTTTGTGCATTTTTGTTTAATTTCCTTTCTTATTCTTCTTCTTCTTCTTATCTTTAATTTGATTTTACTTATTTTTCAAAACTGAAAGTCTTTCACTTGGGGTTGTTTGCGTCACATAGTAGAAAATCTGAGCAAAAATTTAATGCATGCTTTCACTCTCTCATAAAATTCATTGCTTACTCATCAATACTTAGAGGGAAAAAAGCGACACCTGGACAATCATGATGAGAGTTTCTCCGAACATAGCTCCTAGATCATAAATGAGAAGAAATCTTGTTGGATCGTTTTCCACCTTAGCAAAGGTACCTAATTTGTATCTATGTCCATGATTGCGGAATTATCAAAGTATAGTGGCATTTACAATATATTTCATTAATTCATTGATATCATTAAATTGTAAACGTTTACAATCAGTCTGAAATCCGACAAAGCTTCACCGTCAATTCGCAAAAGTTTTGTACATCAAAGAACCCTATGACCTATATATAGGCAAACACAACTCGCATAAGGAAATCCTCAACTCGTACGAGGTGTCCCAAGTACATACACAAACTTCACATTCTAACATTAAACAATAGACATATGCATCAACAATCTCCCCCTTGTATGTTGTCGTAGTCTTGGCTAGTCTTCAAGAACTTCAATAACATTTATCATCAACATTCAACGCCCAGAAGAAATTATTTCTTGGCTTCTGACGTCATTCTCAGAAGGATTCAGCGTTTGATCTGTTGCTGGTGCCCACTTCATAAACTAAAACCTCGTGAGAATGTTTTCTTTCCCTTTTTCTTCAATCTTCTCCAATCGTCTCTCTTCTTTCAAAAACTCTTCACGTTCTAGCTCTCACCACTTTGATTCCCACATTTTGCCTGAATTAATATCGTGCACATAACATACGTTGACCACGCCTTGGTATTGCATAGCTTGAGTCTTCTCTTTCTCCTCAAAACATATCTTTTTGAAGGACAAGCATTTGATATCATCTTTAGAACAGTTTACCAATCACATTGGTCTAGTATGCGTTTAGTTCTACAGATTCCCCAAATTCATTGATGCTGAATCATTTCTAGAGTCATTTCATCAGTAATCTTCATATGCTGCCAACTCTTAACACAATCACCGCCTTCTCCAGTCCTCTGGATCTATAGCCACCATGAAAGAATTCATGACAATCTTGTTCTATCTTCTTCAGAGGCACATTCTTCATTACCTTCGGATGTTTCATCACTAGAGTGACGTCTTTCTCTTTTGTAACCTTATTAGTCTTTGATTCTTCGTATAGGGATAAATGGTTTCCATCTACAAAAACCATGAGAAGCTTCAAACTTGATCAACTTCCACAGTCTTTGATCATGGAACTTCATCTGAAAACTGATATTTCTTGTCTGCACAAGTTCCTCGATATCCCAGTATTGTAGACTCTTCAGATCATTCAAGTATCGAAAGTATTGAACTTCGAACTCTCTCTTTACAACATAAACATCAAGATATCGTATCCAACCCCAGCTTAGAATATCACCAAAAGATTTATCTTTGTCACATGTGAAGAACGCTAGCAGTCACCTGAGCTTTCTTTCTTTCGGAAGTTCTCTAAACCAAGTCTTTTTAGCTTCAGCTATTTCTTCTTTCATCAAACGTTTAGGCACTTTCCCTTAAGCAAGTACTTCAACAACCTTTCGTTCCAATAACTCTTGATTTGACTCACTGAATAATTCCTCAAAAGTAGGAAAACTGTCAGTATCAACCCCTGAATACTTAGCCACATCCTCATCATCATCAGAAGCATCTTCGTCTATCACACAATCATAGTTATTTGCTTCTGGGATGTTCTTATACACGTAATCATTTGGCTCAAAGGCACTAATACTATTCAACTCCTCTTCGAAATCAAACTCGAACGAACTCTCATCAACTCCAAGTATAATGGCTATCTCCTCTTTAGTGTAGTTGTGAACATACTCCGCCTCTTCCACATTATGCTCTAAGTAAAGTATATTGGGCTTGTAACTATCAAGAACAGTGGTGTAAGAAGTAGCTGTGAAAATTCTTGACAGTTGTTCATTCTGCGTCAGCTCTTTCTGCTCCCCCTTACTTTGAACATCTTCTGTTTGATTCACGGAGTCATCAAGGATAGCATCATAATCAAACTCTTCAGTTATCTTTGCCGATTCAACTCTAACTCCTATGCCCCCTGATTAATCATCGTCTTTATGTCATCGTCACATTTTTATCATCCTTATTTGCTGCATCATCATCCTTATCATCATCATCTTTCTCAGTCTCATCTTTTTTCTCTTTAGCTTCCTTAGCTTTCTCAGCATTCAAACGTTGTCGTTCAGCTATCTTCTTGTGAATATACTGGTCAAACACATCTAACAACTCAAAAACTCTCACAAACTCCAATATAGGCTCCTCAGAAACACTTGAGCTTGTACCTTGCACAGATTCAGCTTCTTGCATAGGTTGTATCATTATAGGATCAACTACTCCTTCAATCACATCTTTATCCTTTCCTAATGTAGTTCAGCTTCAACTTTCTTTTGTCTTTCTTCAGCTCTTTGTCGCGCTTCTTGAGCTTCTATTCGACTATATTCAGTAGCAAAATCTATTCCCAAGTTGTTAGACAACACTTTCTACAACATATCAAACTTCTTGTTACTTTGTGCTCTTTTATTCTCTAAATCATTCACCACTTTCCTTAGGCATTCGTTATTTTTGCATAAGCTTTCAATCACTGCCTTCATGTATTCCCTATCATTCTCCATGAATTTCATTATCCCCTCTAACACTTCCTTTTCTTCCTCAATCGCCTTAATCCTATCCTTCAAAGCTTTAATTCTACTATCAAACTCAGCAGACTTCAAATCATTGAACATATCAACATCGAAGCCTTCATTGAACGGTATATCTTCAAATTCAGGAAATTCTTCATTCAATCGCTTAGCTCCAGATTTAGGGGTTTTGGGGTTTGCTGTTTTGTTGTAGATTTAGGGGTTAATTGTTTAGGGGTGGATTAAGTTTGGGGTCTGATGGGTGGTTGTTGTTGAGGTGTAGGAATAGGTGAAATATGAATAGGTGATGTAGTTGGTGGTGGAACAACACTTTCAACCTCTGGAGCATTCTTTCTGAGATATTTCCTTCTTGCTTTAGCTGCTGGTGATCCTGTCTTTTTCTTAGTATCCCTAGGCTTGCTTATGACTCGACGTGTCTTCTTTGTCGATCTCTCATGATCTATTCTTCTTCAGATGGTTCATAAACCATATCATCTTCACCTCTAGCTTGTTTCTTCAAAGCTTTGGCTTTTGCAGCTCTTTCTTCTTCGATCTTAGGAGCTTTGATTCATCTATCTAAACTTGTTTCAAAACTCTCTTTGCCACTATCACCTCCTGCAACCTCTTTCTCTTTATCAGAAGTTGCTGAGAATACCTCTTCTTTAGCAGTCTTTTCAACATTCGTTTCTGGTTGTCCTTCGACATTAGCCTCTGTCTGAGCTTCAGCGGTAACTTCAGGCTCATCAGTTTCATCGATCAAAAGAGTTTTAGCAGCTTTCTTCTTCTTTGGTTGAGCAGACGAAGGCGATGCTTTAGGAGTTGCTTTCTTCGTTGGTATTCGTCGCCTTTTCTTCTTAACGTCTTCCTTTTCATACCATCTGCTTTGTTTCGAAACAAACTCTTCTAAACATTCTAACTCATCTTTTTCATCACCACTACCATCCTTACACTTTCACACCCCAAATTCCCACTTGCGGAGTTTTACCGCGTGGCGTGTGACGTACCAGGATCTAGCCACTAATCATGTCGAACTAATAGTAAATAATACACACAAATCATCATAACCAACATGAAAAGTGACTTTTAAATTAAACGTTTCAAACATAATGAGTGTACATCGGAAGCATATGTAAGTATCTAAAACAATTGAAATCACAATGTTTTAATATGTAAAGTTTTATTGTTTGCAAGCAAGTAACACGCTCATGACACTTCACGCTCCCCAGACTGCATGTTCCTAGGCATGAATCATCTAACAACCTGCAAGCATGCAGAAAAAGTGTATCAGCAATTAAGCCGGTGAGTTCACAGTTTTGTTTGACGAAAACAAGTTTGGTGTTTAGTTTAAAGACATGTTGATAATAACTCGATACTGCAAGTGACGTCAGTTTGTTTGCCCTTCCTAATGCCTATCAACACTGGTCATGTGGTTAAGGTCATTAGTTCACGCCCATCCTCCAAGGTACGATGTGAGGTTGTCAAGCCTAATAGCGCTATCAACTAATACCCCGTTGCCCTCCAAGCAACTAGTTCAGTAGTCAGATGGGACTTAAAGTGATAGATTTGAGTGTATTATCCAACATTGAAATTAAACAAAATAGTTATAACAAAGTATTCCTCTAAGGAATAGTAGTCATCCCTGTCACACCTGTCTTTTACGGAAGCGTGTGTGTGTGACTTGATCAGTTTTCATTGCATTCGATTATAATAAACAACTACATGATTAAACAACGATGTTCATCCATCCATAAGTTTAAAATATTACAAACCATAAGTTGTTTAAACTACCAATCATCGCAAGTATTTAACTTAAGTTACAACCAACATAAGTTTTAAAGTTCGATAAAGGACTTATTTTACAAAAGTTCAGTTTTATGAGGCTTTGCATCCTATATTGCATCAAGGATGAGATATATGGATCAAATCCTCCCAAAAGTGGATGACATCTAGACTTGAAGTTCAAAAGCTTGTTTGTAACGCCAGCACAAGATCCGTCTAATCTCCTGAAATACATGTAAGTTGAAAACATCAACAAAAGTTGAGCAAGATCATGTGTTTTATGTATATATGCATCAAATGAATCTCAATAACATTTGAAAGTTCCAGTGTCGAAAATAGGTATGTAAATCGTCTATGAACATGTTGATCATAATGTTTTGCAAGGACATTAATATGTGTGACGACACAGGAGGTACTCAACCCGTGTACGGAATTTCAGTGCGAACCCTCGATAGTGGACACAACAGCAGTCTAAGTGGTCACCCATAACCCTGAGTGGGGCTCGCCCGTACCCATTAGATATAACCTTTGTTCCTTGGTCCTCAAAAGGATTAATGGCACCTTAGTTGCAGCCTATGCTCACAAGATCTAGGAGTTCATTCCATAGTTTAATCATACCCTTGTTAACATGTATTTTCCACCGAAAGTTGTAAACCGAAAACATTAAGTAAAAAGAGGGACATGAACTCACAAGTTTGCGTCCGTAATCTCGTGCCCAAAGTAGATATCCTCAAGCCGTATGACTTCCTACACACGTGTTAGGTTTTATTAGACGCTTAAGTCGTATAACGACTCGTAGCCTTGTTTATTTATTAAGACTCGTACTTGGGAATATTGTTAAAAATCTTTTATTTTTAACTTGATTTGTCATGTATTTCTCACATGAATATTTTCCAAGTATAGGTATACTTGTACTTACGTATTTTACCAAATATTGGTAGTGGATTCGGTATATATTTATATGTATAGGAATACTTATTTCTTGTGTTTATTAGGTATTTTATACTTAATTTATGTATAATTTTCTGGAATATTGTTTTTATACTAAAATCACCATATCTTAATATTTATAAGAGGATTTTTATAGAAAAGCATCTATAAATTTATCTTGCCAAAATAAGTATATGTTGTATATATCTTAAAAAATAATAATATTTTTTTTAAGATTACGGTTAAGAATATATATATTTTTAGTTTTTACCAAAAATAATATATGTTTGGGTTGTTCATAAAAATATATATATTTTCTCCACTATAAAAATAAGATATTTTCTCCTTTGACAAAATATGATATATTTTGTACTAGTTGTAAAATTTCATATTTCACCGTCTCTTCGGTTTCAAAAATACCGTTTATCACATTTGTCAAATTGCTAATTTATTTCCGGAATATATATATTTATTTTCTTGTGATGTATTATTTTCAAGGTTCCGAATTTTAATATAACTAATACAATCCATATACAAGTAGCACATAATTTGTGACATCAAAATATATATATATATCCCAAAATATATACTTAGCAATTTTTATTACCAAAAATCAACCTCCAATATTCATAATTTTATAACAAAAATTATGGCAACTTTTCATATTAAAACCAAGATTAAAATTACTTGTAAACACTTGTTTAGAATTATTTTTCTAAGTGTTTAATTTTTACAAAATTTTTTCCATAGTTTCCCCTTAAAATGGAGGTTTCCATGCTTAATAGCATATCATTTTCTTTGCAAAAATTGATCATCAATCATCAACAATTTACATATAACTTACCAAAGCCATATTATACATTTTTACAACATGATGTGAACTTGAAGTTTTATAAAATCTTGTAGTATTTTAACATGATGTTTAAAATGTTCATCTAACACTAAAAACATGATTTTTATTTCATAAAAATCATTTTTATAAGATTTTTAATCTTTACAACTAGGATTTTACAAAAACTACTCTCCAACAATTTTTCATGTCACATACACTTCTCTAGTTCTATTTAACCTTTAGAAACAAGTTCACTTTCTTTAAAAATCAAGTTATGTTGAATCTTATGTAGATTTTAGTTTCTTGACATGTTAATCTTGGAATTCATATTTTAAGATTCATAACTTCTAGGAATCATTATCCTACACAAAATCATGTTCATCTTCAAGTTCATACTTAACATAAAGGATGATCAACATTGATCTTTCAAGATTCATCCTCCTACTTGCTAGATCATGTTTTAAATCATCATCTAGCAAGCATCATGTGGCGATTCCACATCATAAACACAAGAAATCCATAAACAAGTTTACTAAACACACTTAAACGACTTTGATCTTCATGGTTTCAAGCTTTATTCTTATGTTCATGTTCTTGTTTTGATGTGATCTTCAGATTATCTTGTTATTACATACTTTAACCACTAAGATTAAGTGTAAAAACAAGATCAAGAGGGCTTACTACTAGCACAATGGCTAGGGAAGAACAAGATGCAAGATGAAGAAGAAAAGAGGTGGTTAATAGCTCCACAAGGTGATCCTTCAAGTCTTCTTGCTTGCAACCTTCTTAAGTAGCCTTGATACACCTTAGAACACCCTTAGATTACTTGGAAATGGATTGAAAATTGTGATGTTATGGTGGTGGATGTTGGCCGTGAGCAAGAGAGGGAGAAGGGAAGAAGTGGTGAAGTTTAGTGTTAGGTGATTTTGTGTTGCTCTTCATGTTATTTATCCTCCAACACTTCATTATCCACTAGTCCATATGTTTAATATCTAAACAACAAACCTAATAAAATATTCAAGGAAAACAAGATGTGGGGCCGTGCTAAGATTTAATTGAGATCCAAAGGCCTTCTGAAACGTTCGCCAAATCCTTGACACGAATCGACCATCATGATCTCATATGATAGAGACGGGCACTCCATGGCGTGCTACAATCTCCTTAATATATATCTCCACCAATTTCTTAGTGCTATCCTTTTACTGATTGGTAGAAAATGCACGGATTTGGTGAGTCGATCGATTATAACCCAAATCATATCATGGCCTCTTTGAGTCCTGGGTAACTTAGTAATGAAGTCCATTGAGATTTGTTCCCACTTCCATACATGAATCTTGGGTTGTTGCAGCAACCTTGAAGGTTTCTGCTATTCTGCCTTTTCCTTAGCCAGGTAAAGCAATTACCAACATAGGTAGCAATGTCAGCTTTCATTTTAGGCCATCAATAGAAGTCCCTTAGGTCTTGGTACATTTTATCCGATCAGGATGGATAGAGTACCTTGACTTGTGCTCTTTGTCCAGAATAAGTGCTCATAGATCACCAAAGAATGGTACCCCAAACTCGTTCCATAAAGTATAATGTCCCGTCTTCCTTGGGCAACAGTCTCACTTCCATTTCACGAAATGATTCAGCTCGTAGGTCCTCTGGTCTAAGCGCTTCTTGCTGTGCTTCACGAATCCGGGCTATGAGATCAGTCTGTATTGTCATCTCTAAGGCTCGCTCCTTAGAGGCTTTGCGCGTTCCTTGCGGCTCAAGGCGTCTACTATGACATTCGCCTTGCCCGGGTGATATTTTGATCTCACAATCATAATCATTCAACAGCTCAACTCATCTACGCTGCCTCATATTCAAATCCTTCTGATAAAAAATGTGCTGCAAGCTCTCATCATCAGTAAAAATCGTGCAGCGAGTACCATATAAGTAATGACGTCAAATCTTCAATGCGAATACCACAGCTCCTAATTAAGGTCGTTATTGTATAGTTCTTCTCATGCATCTTTAATTGACGCGACGCGTACGCGATGACTTTGTCCTGTTGCATCAACAAGCAACCAAGACCTTGTCGATAAGCATCACAATATACCACAAACCATCGGTACCGTCAGGTAAAGACAAGATAGGTGCGTCGCAGAGTTTATCCTTCCACGTCCGGAAAGCTGTTTCTTGTCTCTCCCCAATCAAATTTCTTATCCTTCCTAGGTAGGGATGTTAGCGGCTGGGCAATACTTGAAAAATTCTCAGTGAACCATTTGTAATAGCCTGCTATCCCCAGAAATTGTGTATCTCAGTAGGCATCTTTGGGCCTTCCCAGTTCTTGATTGCTTTATCTTTGACTAGGTCTACATGAATTCCATTCTCATTCACCACATGACCCAAGAATTGCACCTCGCGAATAAAAAATTTGCACTTCGAAAACTTTGCATACAACTGTCCATTCTTTAAAATTTCCAGGATAACTCGTAGGTGTTGCTCATGGTCTTCCTTGGTTCATTGAGTATATAAGGATGTCATCACTAAACAAATCACGAAATTATCCAGATATGGCTTACACACCCGATTCATGAGGTCCATGAATACTGCCAGTGCGTTTGTTAAGCCAAACGACATGACAAGGAACTCGTAATGTCCATAACGAGTCCTAAAGGCCGATTTAGGGATACTTTCTTCTTGTATTCGCAGTTGATGATATCCCGACCTCAAGTCGATCTTGGAGTAGTAGCTAGAGCCTTGCAATTGGTCGAACAAGTCATCAATCCTCGGCAAGGGATACCGATTCTTGATGGTTAGCTTATTCAACTCCCTGTAGCCTCTGCACAAACTAAAACTGTCGTCCTTCTCTTAAACCAACAATACTGGAGCTCCCAAGGGTGAGAAGTTCGGTCTGATAAATCCTTTGTCTAGCAGCTCTTGCAGCTGAGTCGAAAGCTCCTGCATTTCTGACGGAGCTAGCCGGTGTGGTGCCTTTTCCACTGGTGCTGCTCCTGGCACCAGATCTATCCGAAACTCCACTTGTCATTTGTGGAGGTAACCCAGGCAAGTCTTCGGGAAAGACTTCTGGGAATTCCTTCACAACAGGAATGTCTTCTAGCTTTAACTCCTTCGTTTCCTTGTCGACAACATGAGCAAGGAAGGCTATGCAGCGTTTTCGGAGACACTTCTGCGCCTTCATAACCAATGTGGGATGTCACAATCTTCCGCCTTATGGGGCCTAGTGTCCTCGCATCAACTGTATGACGGCCATGTACTATAGGTGTTTCATCATTCGCAAGAGGGATGCAAATGATTTTCTCATGTCGAACAACTTCAGCTCCATTCTTGGATATCCAATCCATGTCGACTACCACATCAAAACTACCTAAACCAACTAGTAGAAGGTTGATAGAAAATTTTCGTTCTCCAGGTTCAAGTGTACAACCCTTAATAACTTCATTTACTTCGACTAATTTCCATTTGCCGATTCTCCAGAATATGGGACGTCTAGTTTACTGTTTCTAAGCCAACTATATCCTTAAGTTCCACAGATTCAACGCTAAAGTCGCCGCCAGTATATGCCAAATGTCGGTTTATAGGGAACGTACTTGTAACTACGTTCGAGTCTTGGCATGCCTTGCGTGCTCCTTACGTGAAAATACTCCAACAAGCGTGACAGTCATTCCGATAATGTCCTTTATCGGCACATCCGTAGCAATTCTTGGCCCTTGCCGTCTCTATTACTGTCCTCAATTCCATTCACATGCCTCGTATGTTGGTGCAAAATGTCTATGTCTTAGTTTATATCGAGTCTGTATAGATTAGATGTGAATAGGATAGCGAAATCAAGTATTTATGTATTAGAAGGTCAAGTTTGCTGGAGATGTTTTGTGAAGTCAAGTTCGCCTGAACTTCATCTCCCTCTAGTGAACTTGGAGTCCTATAAATAGCTAGCTTGTTTGTTTCATTTGTAACTTTGTGCTATGGAGTGCGAAGCTCTATCAAATTGGAGACTTGATCTTATATCAATAAAATTAACGTTCTTGTTATTTGGTAATCGTGTCATAATATTTCCGCTATGATGGACATTAGATATCAAATCTAGCTTCCTATGCTATCAGGATCGGTCCTACAAGTGGTATCAGATCTAGAATAGCCTGATTTGATTGATATCAAGACAAGAACATCTCTAATTCTACTCCATTCTTCTATTTTTTCTTAACTTTTACACTAAAATGAAGAATTTACTGGCAAATTCTATCCAAATTTGAATATGTCATGTTAAATACATCATAGATAAACCCCTGAGAGTTTGGATACTAAAATCAAACGAATTGGTGTCAAATTGTTGCAAAAACCATGTTTTCCAAAACCATTTTGATCGAACTTGTTAGCCAAGTTCGGCCGAACTTGACTTAGAAACTCACTTTGTGAGTGATTTTCAATCAAGTTCGCTTGAACTTGAGAGTTTTTAAGGAAGTTTTTGTGACGTCCGACCGAACTTGTGACATTTTTCTTTGATTTTCCTCAAGTTCGACCAACTGAAAGTTCACGAGTTGCCTCAGGGTCATTTCAAAACAAAACACATAAGCACCGAACTTGTGTATAAAACTGAAATTCTTCATTCATCACTACAAGTTCAAACGAACTTGTAGTTGTTCTAATCCTTTTCAAAGTTTGAACGTGTTTTCAGCGTACGTGTGTTGATATTCGCAATGGATGATCTTCAGAGAGCGTTTATGTCAGGAGTGGGTATGTCCAATACCAATGTCATACAACAAGTCAACCTTGACAAACAAATGGGCACGTCCGTCAAACCTCTGAAGTTAATGAGTATGGACGAGTACGAAGGATGGAAAGAGAAGTTTAGTATTGGGTTCAAGCCATGCATTTCCAAAGCTGGGTGGCTATTGAGAGAGGTTATGTCATTCTGTTAGACGAAAATCAGCAAGTTCTGGAAAAGTACAAGTACACCACAATAAAAAAGATGAGTACATTGCTGAGAAAAAGATGATCAGTCTCATTGTACAATCCGTTAAAGAGGATATTTTGTCTTATTGCCCGAATACACGACTGCGAGAGAGTTATGGTTATCATTGCAAAAGAAATACCAAGGAAGCACAGAGATGATCAAGAGTAAGAAAGCTCTCATCTTGAAGGAGTTTGACATTTTTACCATGTTGAAGGGCGAGACAATGAAACAGATGATAGAGCGTTTTTGTCATCCGAAAGTCCAAATGAGGAGACACGGTCTAGAGAAGACAGAACCAGAGTACATCGATAATCTTGCTAATGCGTTACTTGACGGAGAATGGACTACTTACCTCATGGTCTTGAAAGAAAGTCTGAATTGGGAATTTTTCAAATTGGCTACATTCATCAACAACTTGAAGGTCATGAAATGGAACTTCTAAAGATCGCAAAGTCGAAGAATGCTAACATTGTTCAAGATGTTGTCTATATTACAGGAACGGAATGCAAGACAACATTTCAAGTCCAAAGATACAAACAACATTCAGTGTAAATATGAACTCTTCACCGCAGAGTCAGAATCAATCATATCCACAATATGATCAAAGTCCACAAGTTTTTCATTTTCGAGCACTAGTTCAAATTCTTCATATCAGAGTCAAGCAAATCAGAATCAACAAATAAATTCTGATCCGAATGTGTACAAGTGTAACATTGCTGTCAATCTAAACAATGTTGTTTCTGAGCAAGTTGCAAAACAACACATGGTACTTATCGCCACAGTTCTAGAATCGTATTAAAGTCTGGTAGCAGGAAAAATTGGCAATCCTGAAATGATCGCCGAAGACTACGATCAGGTGGACGAAGAAGAACATGAGCTAATGGATATAAAGTGGTCTTTAGCTTCTATCATTCGAAGGGTGAAAAAGTTTGTTGCACTCATAGGCTGGGATATCGAAATTCAAGCAACAAGCTAGGGTTCGACAAAACTAAGGTCACTTGTTTCAGATGCCGACAGAAAGGGCATTTCAAGAGAGAATGCATAAATCCTGAAGCAACGGGCAATCAGAGTCCATTTTGAGGTGGAAACGAATACTATAAGAAGTCGCTTCAGTATAAACCCTTTCCGAAAAAGACTCAAGTGGGGATTCAAGAGAAACCTTCCAATAATACTGAGAAGGCAATGGTCGCTTCCAACGAGGATGATGGCTTTGACTGGAATTCTTATATTGGAAAGAAGACGGAGTTGCATTGATGGCTGAAATTGTCGAAGATACATCTTTTGAAAACGCAGCCCTGAGAATGCTCTAATGGAATAGTATCTGCAACAACAGGAAGAAGAGGAGACTTATCTTCACATGAAGACACAAGGCATTTTATCTCCTAACTCGACTTCTAGTTTTGTAGGTAACTTTGACGGAAGTTCTCAGGAGCAAGTGGTCGAAGAGAAATCGATTAATGAAGAAGTCATTAATGTTGCTCAAGAAGTGAATGCTGAAAACCTCATGAACATTGCAAATAAAGCTATGATGGCAAATCTTACCAAGGTAGGTCTGGAGTTAAAGGAAGTTGTCAAAGTGCAAGTTGTGGAAGTTGAGAAACCTTGTAAAAAATGCACCGAACCATATGCAAAATGCGCCAAAAAATCACAAATCATCGCTGAACTCAAATACATAATGAAAATTTCAAATACGATTATCGTACAATGAAGGAAGCGTATAACAAAATGAAAGATGATTATGGCAGGCTCGATAGAAATAGTATTGAACAACATGATACTATAAGGATGTTGAAAGGTACAATAATGGATAAACAAAAGGCAATAAACATCTATATTAACACCATTGTTGAAACGAAACAACAACTCCAGGACATGAAAATTGAAACCATTACGTTTCCAACAACTTTTAAGAAGCTACACAACTAACGCTTAAGTCATCGATCATATTCTTCCTACGTTCTCGTCGGAAGAAAATGATAAAAAATCTAAAAAGAAAAATGGTAAAGAATACAGCAATGTTCCTCCACCCCTATGCGAGAAATATTGTCATAAAATTATTGATGGGATGGATAAGGCACTCAACATTGAGTTATTATCTGAAAAGAAAAATGAATTGCCAGAGAACATTGATGTAATCTATACTAAATCAGATGATGACAATAATGTGGTAGTTAAAAATGTGGTTGAAAATGTTCTAAACGATTCTGATGATGGCAGCTTTGAGAGCGCCAACTCGAGTTTGAACAGTTCTGACACAAATTCCGAAGATGACGATACATCATCGGAAGATGATCTATGTGATGATCCTAACGTTGTCATGTACAAGGTTAAGGAATCTGATAGATTATACTTTGATGCCAGTTTTCCGATTCGGAATGTCAAAGAAGATCAACTAGATAAACTGTTCAAACTGGTTGAAGTTACATCAGATGACCTGGAGAAGAATGAAAAGAAATTCTATTCTAAATCCAAAAGAAATTAAAATAACTACCGGAGAAATGGTGGTGATCATCCGGAATACCGGAGAGCTGGGTTGGGTTTAGAAGTGGAAGAAGCACCGGTTAAGAAAAAGTCACCATTTCAAGAGGAGAGTTTAATCGAAAAACAATCAGACAACGAGTTTAAGAAACATAAAGAACTTCGAGATAAGGCCAAAGCCACAAGTGGTTAAAATCCACTAGTGGACACCCACATGATAATCAGACTTGCTTCAAGTGCAATGAAGTTGGTCATATTGTACGTAAGTGTCCGAAATCAAAGCCGGCTTATCTTCGAAGAAAAGAAAGTTTAGATGTTGTGAAACCAAAGCAACCAAAGTTTGTAAAACTTGTATCGATTTTGAAAAGAAATGAATCAAAGCCTGAGGTTAAACCTAAAATTGAAAAGAGATTTGAAAACTCAACTTTTGAAAAAGGTGAAACTTCTAAGGCAAACCAAAACAAGTTTTACATAAAAAAGGCTAACATAAACTCACAAGTCTGGATTGCTAAGAAAAAGGGAACAACATCTAATGTTATTAAGTTTGAGCTTGTTAAGACTGATAACAAGAAAGAATCAAAATCTGAGACAAAATCCGAAACTGTCAAATCTAAGAGTGGCAATAAATCTTCAAAAGGCAAAAAGAAAGTGAATTTTGAAAATGTAACTTACAGTGGAGGCTCAAATGGAGATTATGAGGATGATTACCAAGCTTTCTATCCAAAACCCAAGACTAAAAAGGCTTGGGTCGCGCTCTTTAACTATATTTTAATATGTGAAGGGGCTCCAGAGATCCGTTCTTTCAAAGTGGATTCTGGATAGTGGAGCGTCCAGGCATATGACGGGAATGAAAGCTCTTTTGTTTGACATAAAAGCTATCAATGTCGGATATGTTGGATTTGCTGGTAATCAGGGTGGAAGGATCGTCGCCAAAGCAAAATCGTTCCATTGGCGTTGTATCATTTGATCGCGTGAACTACATTGCAGAGCTGGAGAACAATCTTCTGAGCATATCGCAGATTTGTGACAAACAGTTCACGGTGCATTCCAATGACAAAGAATGTATTATTCTGAAGCCGGGTTTTAAGATACCTGATGAGTGGATTTTGATGTGAGCACCGTGCGAGAACGATTTATATGTCTTAGATATGGGCGTTGCTACCACATCATCAAAATCAACATAATGTTTTGTGACAAAGGCTACTGAGAAAGATTCTATTCTTTGGCATCGTAAGATGGGGCACATTCATTTGTGAAAAATGAATTTCTTGGTTCATAATGATCTGGTAGAAGGTGTGAACTTACGAAGCTTTCATATGACTGATCACTTTCTAGAATCTAAAAAGGGGAAGCAGATCAAAAAGTCACATCCAAAGAAAATTCTTAACTCAATCAAGTTGCCGCTTGAACGTCTCCACATGGATTTATTTGGTCCTGTAAACGTCCGAAGTATTTCAGGAGACTTATACTACTTGGTCGTAACATATGACCATTCGTGTTATTCATGGTTTTTCGTCCAAGAATAAAAAAAACGAAACGTTGGAAAATTTGGTTAACTCGAGAATCTTTATCATCTCCTTATTAGGTGAATCCGCAGTGACAAGGCACAAAGTTCAAGAATAATAAGATGAGAGAATTTTGCAACGCAAAAGGGATTCTGCACGAATTCAGTGCACCCTATACTCCGCAACAAAACGGTATAGCTGAGAGGAAGAACAGAACATTAATCGAAAAGCAAAGAACTATGCTTGCGGATTCTAAACTTCCCATCAGCTTCTGGAGTGAAGCAGTTGCAGCGGCCTGCTACACGCTAAACAAGGTTTTAACTGTTAAACCAACGAAAAAACATGTTTTGAAATGATTAACCGACGGAAGCCGAATTTGAAATTTTTAGAGCCATTTGGTGCGCCATGTACTGTAATCGATCAAGATGGTAAATTCGGAGCCGAATCTCTTGAAGGTTTCTTTGTCGGGTATGCGAGTCCGCTAAGACGTGTATATATTCCCTCGTTGAGAAAAGTAATTGAAGCACAACATGTGGACTGCTTTAACTATACGGATCCTATCCAAAGAACTGGCAACGCATGGTTGTTCAACTATCAAGATCTTTGCAATCATTCGACTTGCCGGAAGAACCGTCTGAAGAAGAAATTGCAGCGTTATATTATCTTCAACAGTCGGCGAATCAAGAACAAATAATTAGACCAATTGTGGTTAATCAACCCACGTTGGATTCTTCGTCTTCCGAAGCAGGTCCAAGTAATAGCGGTGTTCAAGTTGAAAATGTTTCTGAAGCAAAAGTAACACCGGCTATAATTCCATCGAATGATTCTTCTGAACCAGGAATTGCAACAACAGTGCCAAGTATGCCTCAGAATAAGAATTCTGACTCTGATGAAGCGTCAACATTTAATGCTTCTGGTGAATCCTCATCGGATGAAGAAGTTGAGAAGATATCCAACATGTTGAATCAATCTGCTAGCCCGAGCAATCAGAACGAAGCTTCATCCAGTGCTCCTAATGATGAGATAAATATTGATCTGAATGTCTCGAATCAGCAAAGCTCAGTTGATGTTCCTAACGAAGAAATGCCGCGATCATATTCTTATCATCCTTCAACGAATATCATTGGTGAATTACAAACTTGTGTG
This sequence comes from Scalesia atractyloides, assembly GCA_947069175.1. Lineage (NCBI taxonomy): Eukaryota > Viridiplantae > Streptophyta > Magnoliopsida > Asterales > Asteraceae > Scalesia > Scalesia atractyloides. Next base: position 60,332,819 of record CAMTDV010000014.1, read on the forward strand.
CGTACACGAAGCCAAATCAATAAAGTACTTAGTTGTTTCTACACACGAGTTGCTCCTACTCAAGACTAGTGCTACTACTCATGTTTCATTTCTTAAATAGAGCCAAAAACTGTTAATGAAACTCTGGGTGACGAGAACTGGGTGATAGCAATGTAAGAGGAACTGTTACAGTTCGAGAAATTGGGTGTTTGGAGGCTTGTAGACTTACCACCGAAGCAGAAAGCTATTGATACGAAGTGGGTCTTCAAGTGCAAAAGAGTCAATCGGGGTGTAATAGTCATAATCAAAGCTTAGTTGGTTGTCAAAGGTTTCCACCAGCAAGAGGGTATTGACTACACAGAAGTATACGCACCAGTTGCCCCGCATTTTCCTCGCATTCGCAGCTTGGAAAGGATTTAAGGTGTACCAGTTGGATGTAAAATCTGCATTTCTCTACGGTAAACTTCGTGAACAAGTGTACGTCAGCCAACCACCAAGGTTCGTCGATCCGCTGAACAATAACAAAGCTTATCTCCTAGATAAAGCCTTATACGGTTTACACCAACCCTGAGATCTTGGTACCAGACGTTATCGCAACATCTCATTAGAAATGGCTTTACGAGAGGCACAGTGGACAATACATTGTTTACCAGAGAAGTCGGATCTCATCTAATCATTGTACAAATCTATGGATGATATCATCTTCGGTTCTACATATGATAGTCTTTGCAAAGAGTTCGAAAAGATCATGAGGAAGAAATTCGAGATGTCCTCCGTGGGTGAAATGAAATTCTTCCTCGGATTACAGGTCGATCAGTTACTAGACGGCATATTCATTTATCAGACAAAATATGTTCACGACATTCTCAAGAAGTTTTAAATGGATAGCTCGAAGCCGCTTTTGACTCCGCTGGCACTGAATCATGGGATTTGCATTGACGAGACGGGAACCATAGTTGATGAGACACTCTATTGATCGATGATAGGATCTCTGATGTATCTGACGACATCTCGCCCAGACATCATGTATCCTACCTACTTATGTGCGAGATATCAGTCTAGTCCTCGAGTGTCATACATGCAGATAGTCAAGCGAATCTTTCGTTACTTGAAAGGATGTCCAAGCACCGGCTTGTGGTATCCTAAGAACGACAATTTTGATCTAACGGGATATGCTGACTCAGACTTCGAAGTGGACAAGCGGAACTCGAAATCTACAACGGCAGGATGCCAGTTCTTTGGAACACGTTTGGGAACGTGGCAGTGCAAGAAACAGACCATGGTCTCTCTCTCTACCTGTGAGGCAGAATACATTTCTGCTTCTAGCTGTTGTTCTCAAATCCTCTGGATTCAACAACAGATGAGGGATTATGGTCTGCAGTTTCTTGATACGCCTTTATTCATAGATAATAAGGCAGCTATCGATATAACCAAAAATCTGGTTCATCACTCACCCACATATTGAAATTCGTTATCACTTCATTCGTGACTGCTATGAAAAGGAGTTGGTGCGAATAGAAAAAATCCACATCGATGAATAAAAGGCTGATTTTTATACCAAAGCATTTCCTTTACACGATTTAAATATCTAATGAGGCTTAATGGTATTAAAATTTGCTTACAGGTGGAAGCTGAGGTTGAATACGGATCGGACGACGAGTTCACGTGATCCACATTGGTTTGTCATTTATCTTTTAGATTAGTATTTCTTAAAAATCTAAAATCCAAAAATATGTTTTTGATTTTAGGCGGAGAAATATTTGAGGAAATACAAAAACATAAGAAAATTTTCAAAAAGTACAAAAACATTGAAAAACACAAAAAGAATTCGGTGTCACAAAAAGGAAATGATAGTACATTAGTGGACTATCATAGTATGCTAAAGAAATGTAAAGTTTAAAAGTGATAAACAAGTCTTACTGTGGATGTGTCGATAGGCTTAACACGTTCAGTAAATTGTTTCTGAGATATAAACTAAATTTTACAACAGCTTAATCTTGTGGATTAACACATCTTGGATATATGGACTTAGTACTCTAAATTTCGTTTGAGAGATTACCTGATTATGAGATACGAGGTCTTTATAGATAGTTGATATCTGGGTTATTATACAAGTTCTTCTGATTTTGCGGAAGCAATAGCCTAGAACTTCTATAATACTTTCACTATAAACCCCTAAACTGCATGCAATCTTGAAAAAGTATCAAAAGATCTAATCATTTGCATTGCTGAAAAGATTCCTTAAATGGAACACACCTTAAGTCGAGCCTTCATCTCTTTGTCTGTACGGTAGTACTAACCTGAGCTCTCAAGGCCTCGCACAGCCAAATATAGATATCAATTACGGTATATTCACCTGTAAGATGAAATCAAGGGAATCTTGATACGGGAGTATATTCAAGAAGTTGTAACGATAGATAAGTCAAGTTTCATAAATCATACCTTAACATATCTTGGAAAAATTGAGAAACGTGGTAAAGTTTAAGTTGACAAACGACAATCTAAGTAAACGAGTTTAAAACTTAAAGACATCTAAAGGTCAACGGTACTGGTGATAGGTCTCAATCAACTGATATGATCCTTAGACACGAATTCACAAAAGTAAGTTTGTAAATATGTTGGTACATAGGTTTACATTGTCCTGTACATAGTTTATCTGCTTTACAGATTAAAACCAAAACAAAATTTCAGTGTGCTTTACCATAAACTTACAAAAATACAAAAAGGTTTTGTTTCTACATTGTTTGCAGCAAACCAATGTTGGAGAACGGGTCTTCGAAGTCTGGTAAGGTGCTAAACTGGTGGGAATCTAATTGACATGGTAAAACGATGAAAAGTTCATTAATTTGAAACTTTGATTTTAAATATCAAAGCTTGTTCATAATGGGTCAAACCGGGGTCATTAACTTGGACTCGGCAGCTAAATCAGTTAACCAAGGTCATTAGCTTGGACTTGGTCGACTGAGTGGATTTTCAGAACTGGTAAAATGTGAAAAGTTCAGGGACTAAAATTGCAAAAACTTGAAAAGTAGAAATTGAGTTTAGGCAAGTTCGGTCGAACTTGTTTAACAGTTTCAATTGTTGTATTAAACAAATTCTACCGAACTTGTTTGATGGCTGGTTGATAGAAGGTAAGTTCGCCCGAACGTATTATTGGGCTTTAGTTCATGGGTTACAAGTTCTCCTGAACTTGCATAGTATAAATGCTTTGCAAGTCCGGCCGAACTTCAATATCAGTGTCACATTTCTCTCTGAGCAAACTTAGTGTTTGAGAGTGTTTGTTCAAAATTGTCAATCTAGATCCGTTATTCTGCCCAAATTCTCATTGTTTGTGGTTATTTGCACACCATCTTCAACGGCTGAGGTGTGTATTGGAGATTTGAACCGTAAAATTGATCCTAATCGCTTAACTCAGATCTAAACTTGTTAAAATTGATAGATCTAGGTGATTGTTGAACAAATTGAACTTAAAATTCAGAAAACAACAACCGACCCTGGATTTGCATTGGATTTGAACATAATGGTCATAACATGATGTTGCATTGTTTGATGAAGAAGATGAAAAGTTCGCCCGAACTTGTTCATCAAGTCCGGCCGAACTTGCATCATAAATCAATAATATTCATTGTTAAATCGTAAGTTCGACTGAACCTAGGTTAATATCGAACTTGATTTGTGATGTGAAGTTCGCTCGAACTTAGGTATTAGAAAATTGAAAATTGATAATCATAAGTTCGCCTGAACTTATGTTGTAATATTGAACATGTTGTTGAGCATGTTCGGGCGAACTTGACTTAATCTGTTTACAATAACAACATCAAGTTCACCCGATCTTGATGAAAAAGGTTGAAAAATTTTGTAACTTTTCTCAAAATGTGTGCTAAATTTTTTGCATTGTTTTTCAGGTTCAAGTACCAGCGCGGGTAATTACGATGGACTTTTCCAAGTTCCACAACACCTGTATTACTCTCGATAAAGCGTTGTGTCCATCATTGAAGGAATACGAAATCTTTCTGAAGTTTTTAAAGGATTGTCTGATTCATAGAGCAATTACTGAGCGTAAAGTGTCTTATGGATCGCATACTTATCACTTCTGGATGAATGCAAGCCTCAGTGAAGACAAGAAGACTATTATGTCATCTGTTCAAGTTAGAAACGAGGTTAAAGAGATCATAATTACTAAGGATGATATTCGCAGGATCTTACAATTCAAAGACGACATAGGTGATCCTATTTTTCTAGACGAGAAGATGGTTCGAGGATGTTTTTATCGTATGGGCTATAAAGGAAGTGTTAATAAGCCGACATTGAAGAAAGGTGAAGTTCCAAACCCCTACAAGTTTCTTATGCATGCAATTATTCACATTTTTAGCCATCGTAAAGCGGGTCTTGATGATGTACAAGATTATATGGTTTGCATGGCTACGGCGTTGATTCTGAAGAAGCCGTATAACTATTCAAAGCTGGTATTCACCCCTATGTCGAAGAATATGGATGACACAAGATCGTGTTTGTATCCAAGGTTTGTGCGAATGCTTATCGATGTGAAGTTTACAGATATTGCACGTGATCCGAATGATTCATCTCGATGAAACCATTGTGAAGAAGTTAAAGTTTCAAAAACAGGATTCCGCACCTGTAGCAAAACCAATATTTTGGGCGTTGAAAGATGAAAATTACGTTGCGCCACAAGAAAACAAGTGGAGGAACGATGGTAGTGGTGACGACAAAGAGTTGAATGCAGAAAAAGAATGGTTTAAGACGTTCAAGCCTAAAGCTCGCAGTGAATGGTTTGTCAAAGCTGAAATTGAAAAGAAAAAGAAATGTGCGTCTAAGAAAGCTGACACCATGCTGATTGATGAAGACGTTCAAATAGAGGCTGGTTCTAGTGCAACAGTCGTATATGAAAGCCAAGAGGCAGAAAAGCCTACTCTGGAAGATGATGTGATTTCTGCGACTTCTGAAAACGATAATGATAGTGATGATTCTCTAGAGAAAGCTACAATGAAGTCTGTAGCAGAAACGAAAGCAGAAAAGATCAAAGAAACTGATGCTGATTTTGATCCCAATCTAGAAAAAGAGTCTGACGAAGAGAAACCTAAGAAAAGAGCGAAACGTGTGAAGTCTACAGTAACTTCAACAATAAAAACTACAAGGTCTCCACAGGCAAAAGGCAAAAAGACAAAGAAAGCTCAAAAACCAGCAAGTAGAAGATATATTGGAAAGCCAAAAAGCACAGAAGTTACACAAGAACCTTCTGGTACACAGGAGAGAGGAGTTACACATGAACCTCCTACACAAGAACCTCCTGTTGTTATTTCCTCTGAAGCTGAACGTCCAGGAGTTACACAAGAAACTCCTGAGACTATATTGTTAGAAGTTCCAGTGATACAATCTCCAGATCAAAAAGCTGTTCATACTGAAAGCTCAACTCCAAAAGCTGCTACTCCGAAATCAACACCAAAAACTCCAAAGTCAAAGATATTTGGTGATATTACAAATGTGCCAGTAGATCTTCAATATTTAGATGATTTCTCTCCTGAATCAGACATTGATGTTCTAGAAAAGCGTGTCAAGGTATTGGAAGATAGAGTTGCAAAGAATGAGAAAGAAAAGGTTGAGCTAGAGAAGCAGATAAAGCAAAATGAAGTTGAAAAAGAAATTCTGTCAGATAAAGTAAAATTTCTTGAAGGCGACAGAGGCTATTTGAAAGCTTTAGTGGAAATTCTGCAGGAAGCAAACGAAAGATTGACCAATGAGATTGCTGAGCTTCAATCTGAAAAAGATATGAATGATAAGAGATTCGACAGACTTCAGAAGGTATTATCTAATAGTCTGGGGATTAATTTCAAAGAAGAATATGCTCGATTAGATAATCAAGAAGCGAAAGAGAAATCTGAAAGGAGCTAGCTGAACAGGGTAAGGGGAAGCATGTGATTGAAAGTATACCAGAAATCACTGAACCTGTTAAAGAGATTGAATCTGCAAAAGCTTCGGAGTCTGAAATTTCTACGTTTGACGAATATGTCAAGCCTTCAGATGCTACAAATGTTACTGAAGAAAAGGACGATGATGAAGCAGAAGATGAGGAAAAAGATTATGAACCACCAACTAATGATCCGAAAGATGATTCTTACCATGATGGGGGTAATGATGATGATCCGAGTGGTACAGGGATAATGGTGGTTGATGCAGCAGTGAATGAAAGCTTTGATTTTTCTAATCTTCTGAATCATGAGGCGAATGTTATGAATGATCAGAATGAGGGGGAGTCAAGGCAAACAGCGCCATCTGATGATATAGTTATGCCTGACGCTATTACTATTGAAAATCTTGTTGCTGCAGTTCCGACAAAGTCGTTGATACTCATGCTTGAGCATAATGTTGAAGAGGGAGAATATGTTGACAATTATACTAAAGAAGATTTGGCTAAGTTGATTGAAGTTGATGCTGAAACATTGGATTTTGATTTCAAAGAACAAGTCATGAACGTGAACACATTTGAGCCTAACGAGTATCATTATCAGCGAAGATATGAGGCAGATGAGTATAACATGGGGATAGTGGAAGATTGGTCTTCTGACGATGAAAAAGACGAAGCTGAGACGTACATTGGTCCTAATACAGATAGTTTCCTTACTTTTGAGGAAATGTACAAGCAGCTTGATGAAGATATGGTAAAGGAAAAGATTGAAGAATCAATTCGAGAAGGAAAAGTTCCTAAGCCTATGACAAAGGAGGAGATCGCTCAAGCAAAGAAATCTTGGTTTAAAGAAATGCCACGTGAAAGAAATTTCGATGACCACTAGCATTCATTACAAGAGATAAAGATGTATCATTAGGTGATATCCTAAGCTAGGGGTGGTTCAAGGAGCTGAATGATCAAACGGGAATTTGGAGTTCAATACTTCAAATATTTGGCAGATTTCAAGACATTACCTTACTGGGATGTGGATGAACTTGTTCAAACAAGGAATGTCACGTACCATATGAAGTACATTGATCAGTTGCTGTGGAAAATGATCAAATTCGAAGCAACAAAGGGATTTAGATATTGGAAGCCTTTCATCCTAGGACGTCATATTAAAACGAACAAGAAGACAGGGGAGAAAGATATTACTTTGGTAATGAAACGGCCAAGAGCAATGAGAAACATGCCTTTATGCCGATTGAGCAGAACATTTATCTGGTATTCAAGTGATGGCAGATTGATCCTAATACATGTAAAGTTGTGATAGTAATACGATTTGAAGAACATCCGGATATCACTAAGGAAAGGGTTGAGATATTAGGGTTTCAAGGTATGAGAGGGCTGTGGAGAACGATCAGGATACTAGACCCGATGTGGCTAGTGAATTGCTCGAGAGAAGATATAAAATGCTTTTTCTACAGCAAGATAGTGTTTGAGGAACGTGAAAAAAAACAAGCCATGCAATATCAAAGGGTTGTCAATGTAAGTTATGCTCGTGAAGTAAACTCTGGAAAGATGTGGGAAACAAGTTGGAGGGATCTTGAACGTGTAGAATTTTTAAAGGAAGAAAAGCATCTCGAAGAGATACATGAAAGAGGTAGGGCGGCAAGGCTCAGAAGGTTTCAATTTATGAATAAAGTGCCTCCTACTGGTCAGACGCCAGACCCAAAGCAGGAAAGACGAAAGAAGCCGTACAAGAACTTATTTGGTCGTACACGTTAAAGTTTTATTGAAGACAGAGTTTTGAAGACTGATAAAAGACGAAGACAATATCCAAGGGGGAGTCTGTTGGTGCAGAATGTCTATGTCTTACTCTTATATCGAGTATGTATAGATTAGATGTGAATAGGCTAGCGAAATCAAGTATTTATATATTAGAAGGTCAAGTTAGTTGGGGATATTGTTGTGAAGTCAAGTTCGCCCGAACTTCATCTTCCTCTAGCGAACTTGGAGTCCTATAAATACTAGCTTGTTTGTTTCATTTGTAACTTTGTGCTCTGGAGTAGCGAAGCTCTGTCAAATTGGAGACTTGATGTTATATCAATAAAATTGACGTTTTAACTGAGTAATTCTTGTTATTTGGTAATCGTGTCGTAATATTTCTGCTATATGGACATTAGATATCAAATCTAGGTTCCTATGCTATCAGGATCGGTCCTACATCGTACCAGAGTAGCATGCTTCCTTGCTATGCCCGGTCTTGTCGCAATTTTCACACCTTCGAGTCCTGCACGGACCTGTGTGATGATAACCACACCCATCACACTTGGGTAGTTCTCCTATGGTATCTTTTATCACTTGTTTTAGCCGTGGCAACGAATGCCTTGACTTTCTTAGTCGCAGCGGTTATCTTATGTTTGTTGCTTGATTTAAAACTTGCCTGGATGCTATACTTTCTCTTATTTCTATCCAAAGAAGACTCCACATGCGTCTTCTTTTTCACTAGACTTTTATTCAATCTCTCCATCGTTACTCTGCCCTTGGCAGGACCTAGGGCAAAGGTTATCACCTGAGCAATTCCCAAAATGGTCCCTCTTATTCCGCCATTGTTTGCAGTGCCTACTTGCTTTGCATTGGACGATTGCCTTAGCATCTCACTGGGTCATTAGACTTCGAGCTCAACTCTTGATGCGGGTAAAGGTTCTGATTGGACTTGGCCAGCTTCCTTCGCTGTGGTTCCATGAGCTTTGTATGTATAATTCATATTGACGAAATCAAATATTTATATTGGAATAAATTTTTCGTCTATGAGCAAAGCTCATTTATTACGCACTACGAGTATAAGGGTACGGTATTCCTAATGATGCTTCTGCAATTCTTCCACCAATATCATCTCGTCATTGTAGAGAGGTAAATTGAGTTAGAACCGAGTTCTGCTAAGGATATATCACCTTTGTATACAATATATCAACTCGTTGCAATTAGTCTTGTGAAGAGAACCTCCTCGGAGTCACCTTAATCCGGTTGATGCAAGTCCTACAGTGTTATACAAAATTCAGTGAGGTCTTCCTTCACCTTGTTCCTTGTTTATTCCCTAAGTCTCCGACTCTTCCATAGTCTTTAATTTTAACAAAAACAGGTACGTTTCACAAAAAATGGGGGGTTGATGGCGAAAATGCAGAGATTGAGTCGTGAGCGTACGTGACTTCTTCCTCGGGACAGAATTGCGCCTTGTAGCAACCGTTAGAGCGGTTTCCAGGGCGTGAATGCACTACCCAAAGATGGAGTGCACTATGGGATAGAGAGTGTGGAGTTACTATAGGGGTATTGGTGGTGGTGATATGGTTAGAGGATGATAGGTGCATATGGGGTGAAGGACGAGAAGAACCTTCTTGCATATGTCATCCATGTGACTAAATGGAATGGGAATCTGTTAAGAAGGGGAGAATCGAGTGGTCGTTTTCGTCCTTGTAATGTGTACTCCATACTTCAAGAACCTCGATTGTCTGATGTATGGAGGACCCCTTTGCCACAGTGGACTGTACAACACATACATTGATTTTGCTAGGGCTCCAAGAGTCCCAATATGATTGGTATGGTCTTTATGAATGCCGAATAGAGTGCGGTAAATGGGTTATACTACAGCTCACGCCACGCCACCTCCTTGGTGCAAACGGATGTCAAGCGTTGGTGTCTATCGTCGCAACTATAATGGATAAGTTTGAGGTGTCGTAGGCTCTGTACAATTTAAAAATAAGAATCCTAAAGTGTTGAGGAAATCTTTCTGAGTGTTTACCATCTTCACTTGCTTAGAAATGGGTCCCAACGACTCGTACTACTGGTAGAAGTATAGGTGCGAAGTAAACAAAGTCGGACTTCCTACTTTGTAGAGTGTTATAGTAACTATCTCGGTTAGTATTCTATTAGATGGAGGTTTGAACAAATTCGAAATTTTGAATGGGTGATGATCATTAGCTTGACCCGCAGGGTCCACCAGGATTTCCATGTTATAAGTTGTTATTACATGGGCCCCTGTAATAATAAATTGTCTTGCATGGTCACCATAATTTTCACTCATTCAAGAGCTGATCAGTCAGAGAGGGAACACTATTGTCCTCATACCTTTGACATAGAAAGGACCTTTATGGTGGTCCCCATGCTAATATCCGTTGTCGTTACGCGCGAAATGGCACAATGCTTAGACAAGATAGGATTAAAGAGATTTCCTAAGCATAGTAGTTGGAGGGGCACCTTCAAGATGAGTACCTCATCTTCTTTGTCTGGAAAAGGAGTGTCATCAATCGTGTTTTTATAAATGCCTCAGGGACCTCGTCCCACTGATAAGATTAATGTCCAAGGTTACCTCCTCCGCCTCGCCGTCATTGTCGTAGTCAGGAGCTTTTGCATTCGAGAGGGAAGAACAACCATCTTTTATGGAAACAAGCTCAGGGTCTCGTTTGGTAACTACGCCAGTCATAAGTTCCGCAATAAAAGCTAGGTCGATAGCCTCATTGTGCGAGTTAAGAGTAATAATAGGATTCGAAGTTGAAGGTATCTCGTTCCCGTCAATAATTATCCCATACACATACATGCATATATATTAATGTATAATAATGTTACTTAGTACATACAGGCAAATAAATGCAACATGTCACATATAACTCTCGTTTGTTCTTTCGGGGATCATTTCGTCTTTGGCAAGTCTCTCCCACATGGACTGACTATACCTCATTTAGCACATCAGTCGGGGTATTCTCCCTCCCTACTAATGTCTTTGCTTTGTCTTTCCTATGAAAAATGTTTGATTCATGGATCTTGGCGCTTTCGTAAATACAATGAAAACCTTTTTGTAAAAATGTTTTCGTGAGAGAATCCTAGTGATTGTAGTCTAGACTCGAGAAGGAATCCTAGTTCACTACAATCGAAGCTCTGATACCAACCTGTCACACCCTGTCTTTTGCGGAAGCGTGTGTGTGTGGCTTGATCAGTTTTCATTGCATTCGATTATAATAAACAACTACATGATTAAACAACGATGCTCATCCATCCATAAGTTTAAAATGTTACAAAGCATAAGTTGTTTAAACTACCAATCATCACAAGTATTTAACTTAAGTTACAACCAACATAAGTTTTAAAGTTCCATAAAGGACTTATTTTGCAAAAGTTCAGTTTCATTAGGCTTTGCATCCTATATCGCATCAAGGATGAGATATATGGATCAAACCCTCCCAAAAGTGGATGACATCTAGACTTGAAGTTCAAAAGCTTGTTTGTAACGCCAGCACCAAGATCCGTCTAATCTCCTGAAATACATGTAAGTTGAAAACATCAACAAAAGTTGAGCAAGTTCATGTATTTTATGTGTATATGCATCAAATGAATCTAAAAAACATTTGAAAGTTCAAGTGTCGAAAATAGGTATGTAAAACGTCTATGAACATGTTGATCATTAATGTTTTGCAAGGACATTAATAAGTGTGACGACATAGGAGGTACTCAACCCGTGTAGGCAATTTCAGTGTCGAACCCTCGACAGTGGACCCAACAGCACTCAAAGTGGTCACCCATGGACCGTGAGTGGGGCTCGCCTGTACCCATTAGATCTAACATTTGTTCTTTGGTCCACAAAAGGATTAATGGAACCTTAGTTGCAGCCTATGCTCACATGATCTAAGAGTTCATTCCATAGTTTAATCATACCCTTGTTAACATGTATTTTCCCCCGAAAGTTGTAAACCGAAAACATTAAGTAAAAAGGGGGACATGAACTCACAAGTTTGCGTCGTAATCTCGTGTACCCGAAGTAGATATCCTCAAGCCGTATGACTTCCTACACACGTGTTAGGTTTTATTAGACGCTTAAGTCGTATAACGACTCGTAGCCTCGTTTATTTATTAAGACTCGTACTTGGGAATATTGTTAAAAATCATTTATTTTTAACTTGAGTCGTCATGTATTTCTCAAATGAATATTTTCCAAGTATAGGTATACTTGTACTTACGTATTTTACTAAGTATTGGTAGTGTATTCCGGTATATATTTATACATATAGGAATACGTATTTCTTTTGTTTATTAAGTATTTTATACTTAATTTATATATAATTTTCCGGAATATTGTTTTTATACTAAAATCACCAATATAATATTTCTTAAAATATCTATATTTTAAGAGGATTTTTATAGAAAAGCATCTATAAATTTATCTTGGCAAAATAAGTATATTTTCGTATATATTTTAAAAGAAATAATTTGTTTTTAAGATTACGGTTAAGAATATATATATTTTAGCTTTTACCAAAAATAATATATGTTCGGGTTGTTTATGAAAATATATATTTTCTCCCAGTATAAAAATAAGATATTTTCCCCTTTGAGAAAATATGATATATTTTGTACTAGTTGTAAATTTTCATATTTCACCGTCTCTTCAGTTTCGAAAATACCGTTTATCACATTTGTCAAATTGCTAATTTATTTCTGGAATATATTATTTATTTTCTTGTGATGTATTATTTTCAAGGTTACTAATTTTAATATAACTAGTAATATCAATATACAAGTAGCACATAATTTGTGACATCTAAAAATATATATTTCCCAAAATATACACGTAACCATTTTTATTACCAAAAATCAACCTCCAATATTCATAATTTTTTTAACAAAAATGATGGCAACTTTTCATATTAAAACCAAGATTAAAATTACTTGTAAACACTTGTTTAGAATTATTTTTCTAAGTGTTTAATTTTTTAAAAATTTTTTCCATAGTTTCCCCTTAAAAATGGAGGTTTCCATGCTTAATAGCATATCATTTTCTTTTCAAAAATTCATCATCAATCATCAACAATTTACATATAACTTAACATAAGCCATATTTGTTGGTGCATAATGTCTATGTCTTAGTCATATATCAAGTCTGTATTGTATAGAGCTGAATAGGCTAGGTTTTGAAGTACTTATCAAGTGTTTTAGCCAAGTTCGGTCGTAAGTCATGTATTGTATGCATGTTCGGCCGAACTTGCATAGGCAAGTTCGGGCGAACTTGCTCTCTCCATGACCGAACTTGTTGTGCTATAAATACCTAGCTTGTGTGTCTCATTTGTAACTTTGACAACTTTGGCGTTGTAGAGGCAATCTCTGTCAGTCTGTAATCTGAACGTTTAATCAAAGAAACTGACGATTAACTGATTAATTCTTGTCTATTGGTAACACGACGTAATATTTCCGCTATTATGGACGTTAGATATCAAATTTAGGTTCCTAAGCATCGAGGATCGGTCCTACAAGTTGTATCAGAGCTAGAACAGCCTGATTTGATAGTATCAAGAGAAGAACACTTCTATTTCTACTCCATTCTTCTTTTTCTTTAAACTTTTGATCACAAAATGAAGAATTCATGGTCAAAATCTTTTGAATTTTAAATATATCATGTAAAATACAACAAAGATAAACCCTTGAAAGATTGGAGACCAAATTCAACCGAATTCATGTCGAAATTTTGAAAAAACCATGTTTTTGAAAACCCTCAAGAACGAACTTGTTGGCCATGTTCGGCCGAACTTTCACTAAAACATCACTTTTTAAGTGATTTTTAGTAAGTTCTCCCGAACTTAGGTGATTTTTGAGGAAGTTTTAGTCAAGTTCGCTCGAAGATACTGAATTTTCTCTAATTTTACATCAAGTTCGACCGAACTTGTGTAAAATCAAGAAGATTTTAAGTAAGTTCGCCCGAACTTGCTTGTATTTCATCAAAGTTCTTTTAAACAAGTTCGCTCGAAGATCTGTTTAATTGGGGTTATAAGTTCGACCGAAGATAAACGAAATTTTTCAAAGTAAACCTAACAAGTTCGACCGAACTTGTTAGAAAATTCAAGAATTCTTCATTTGTCACTACAAGTTCGACCGAACTTGTAGTAGAACTAATTGTTTTCAAAGTTTTTGAAAGTTTTTCAGTGTATACGTTTCGTGATTCATAATGGAAGATCAACTAAGAGATTATATGTCTGGAGCTAGTTCGTCAAATGCCAATGTGATTAATCAAGTCAATCTTGATAACGAAATGGGAACGACCGTCAAACCGCACAAGCTGATGAGCATGGACGAATACGAAGCATGGAAAGAGAAATTTACCTACTGGGTTCAAGCCATGCACTTCGTTGGCTGGGTGTCAATTGAAAGAGGCTATACTATTCCGGTAGATGAGCATCAACAAGTTCTTGAAAAGTACAACTACTCGACAGCTCGAGAGATGAATACACTGCAGAGAAAAAGATGATAAGTCTCATCCAACAGTTTGTCAAAGAAGATATTCGCTACCAGAGTATACTACAGCAAGTGAGCTTTGGTTGTCATTACAGAAGAAATACCAAGGCAGTGCTGAAATGATCAAAAGCAAGAAGGCTCTCATTCTGAAAGAGTTTGATATCTTCAGCATGTTAAAGAATGAGACCATTAAGCAAATGATTGAGCAGTTCTGTCACCTCAAAGTGCAAATGCGAAGACACGGTCTTGAGAAGATGGAACAAGAATACATCAACAAACTTGCTGACGCACTACCAGAGGGTGAATGGACTACGTATTTGATGGTTCTGAAGAATAGTGATAAGTGGGATTTCTTCAAGTTGTCAACGTTTATCGATAAACTCGAAGGCCACAAATGGAGCTTCTGGAGATAGCGAAGTCAAAGAACGCTAATGTAGTTCAAGACATCAGTTTGTACTACAAAACTAGAATGCAAGATAACATTTGAGTCCAAAAATTGGAACTGCAAGAATATAGCAATGTTCCTCCACCCTTTGTGAGAAATACTATATTAAATCTGCAGACGGGATGGACAAGGCACTCAATGTTGAATTACTTTCTGAAAAGAAAACCGAGTTGTCAAAGAACATTGATATAGTCTATGCTAAATCTGATGATGATAACAACGCTGTGGTTAAGAAAGTGGTTGAAAATGTTTTAAGTGATTCTGATGATGGCACTTCAAAAGCGCCAACTCGAGTTCAAAGAATTCTGATTCACAATCTAAAAATGACGATAAGTCGTCAGAAGATGGTCTAAGTGACGATCCTAATATTGTAATGTACAAAATTAAGGATTCGGATAGACTATACTTTGATGATAGCTTCCCGATTCAGAATGTGAAAGAAGAATTGCTTGATAAATTCTTTAAACTCGTGGAAGTCACATCAGAGGAATAGGTAATCAATGAATGAAAATTCTATTCCAAACCTAAAAGAAACAATTACCAAAGAAACGGTGGTGATCATCCGGAAAACCGGAGAGCGGGGTTGGGTTTAGAAGAAACTTATGAATCTGTAAAGAAACCGTCACCATTTCATGAATATAAAAACAAAAATACAAAGTTTGTATATGGGACGAATATAGTTCATGAGGAGAATTGGATTGGTAAGCAATTAAATGATGAGTTCAAGAAGGAGAAAGAACTTCGAGATAAAACCAAGGTTACAAGTGGTGCCAAAACCTTTAGTAGGGTAAAACCACCGGTTAAAGGACATCCACTTAATAATGGGACGTGTTTCAAGTGCAATGAAATTGGTCATATGGCACGACATTGTCCGAAATCAAAACCGGCTTATCCTCGAAGAAGAGATTCTAATGTTGTTAAACCAAAGCAACCGTGTGTTTGTAAAACCTGTAAAGATTTTGAAACGAAATGAATCAAAACAAGAAGTTAAACCAAGGTCTGAAAAGATTTTTAAAAATTCCACTTTCAAAAAAGGTGAAACTTCTAGGTCTAATGAAAACAAGTTTTACATCAAAAAGGCTAATATCAAATCTCAAACCTGGATTGCCAAGAAAAGGTCAACAAAATCTGGTGTTATGAAGTCTGAGCTAGTAAAGACTGATAACATAAAAGAATCAAAGTCTGAAATTACTAAGTCTGAGCAGGTAACGACTACTGAAAATGTGAAAGAAATTAGAATAGAAATTAAACCAATAATGTCAAATCTGTAAAAGATAAGAAAAAAGTGAAATTTTCAAACATTAACATTGTTGAAACAGATGATGAATTTGATTTTGATGATGTTGATGAGTTTGAATATGCTTTTGTTGATGGTTATCCCATAAAACCCAAGACCAAGAAGGCTTGGGTAGAGCTTTTCACCTAATTTCTGAATTTTGCAGGGGCTCCAAAGATCCGTACTTTCAAAGTGGATTTTGGATAGTGGAGCTTCCAGGCACATGACGTGAATGAAGGCATTGCTATTCGACATTAAAGCTATCATGGTGGATATTTTGGATTTGCAGGAAATCAAGGAGGAAGGATAGTCGCCGAGGGAAAACTCTCTAATGGCGTAGTTTCATTTGGTCGCGTGAACTATATTGCAGAACTTGAGAACAATCTTCTGAGTATATCGCAGATTTGTGACAAGAAATTTACAGTTCATTTCAATGATAAAGAGTGTATTATCTTGAAGCCGGGATTCAAAATTCTAGATGAGTGGATTCTGATGTGAGCACTAGAGAGAATGATTTATATGTTCTTGATATGGGTGTTGCTACCACTTCATCACAATCAGCACAATGTTTTGTATCAAAGGCTACTGAAAAAGATTCTATTCTTTGGCATCGAAAGATGGGGCATATTCATTTGCAAAAAATGAATTTCTTGGTTCATAATGATCTTGTAGAAGGTGTAAATCTTCGAAGTTTTCAGATGTCTGATCATTGCTTGGAATGCAAGAAGGGAAAGCGATCAAAAATCGCATCCGAAGAAAATTCTAAACTCAATCAAGTTGCCATTAGACATCTCCACATGGATTTATTTGGTCCTGTAAATGTTCGAAGCATATCAGGAGACTTATAATGCTTGGTCTGACAGATGACTATTCGAGATATTCGTGGGTATTCTTTCAAGAATCAAAAGATGAAACGTTCGAGAACTTGGTTATTCTATTCAAGAAACTCGAGAACATTTATCATCTTCCGTCAGACGCATTAGAAGTGGCAACGCACAGAGTTTAAGAATAACAAAATGAAGGAATTCTGCAACGCAAAAGGGATTTTACACGAGCTAAGTGCTCTCTATACTCCACAGCAAAATGGAGCTGCTGAACGGAAGAATCAAACTTTGATTGAAACTCGAGAACCATGCTTGTAGATTCTAAACATCCAATCAGCTTCTGAGAGAAAGCAGTTGCTGCGGCTTGCTACACGCTAAACAGGGTTCTCACTTCAAGCCAACAAAGAAAACATGTTTTGAGATGATAAACCGACGGAAAAAAACCATTCGGTGCTCCATGTACCGTAATAGACTAAGATGGCAAATTCGGAGCTAAATCTCTCCAAGGTTTCTTTGTCGGATATGCGAGTCTGTTGAGAAGAGTATATGTTCCTACATTGCGAAAAGTTATTGAAGCACAGCATGTGGATTGTTTCAATTACACGGATCCTATTCAAAGGAAAGGTGACGCGTGGCTGGTTAACTATCAAGACCTATGGAAGTCATTTGACTTGCCCAAAGAACCAACTGACGAAGAAGTTGCAGCGTTATTTATCTTCACTAGTCAACTAATTAAGAGCAAATTGTTCGACCAATTGTGGTTAATCAACCCACGTTGGATCCATCTTCTTCTGGCGCAAGTACAAACATTAGTGGTGTTCCGGCTGAAAATGTTTCTGAAACATTATCATCACCCACTACTCTTCCAACGAATGCCTCTACCGAACCAATGAATACAACAACGGAGCCCGGTATGCCTCAGAATCAAGATTCTGATTCAGATGAAGCACCAACATTTGATGCTGATGGGGAATCATCTTCTTCAGATGAAGAAGTGGAGCAGATAACAAGTCTTCTTAATCAATCTGCAGTCCCGAACAATAGAAATGAAGTTTCATCAAGCTCTCCAAACATTGAATTGGTTGTTGATCTCAACATCACTAATCAGCAAAACTCAGTAGATGTTCCAAGTGAAGAATTACCGCGATCATATTCCTATCATCCGTCAACAAATATTATCAAAGAACTTCAAACTGGTGTTAGAACTCGAGGGCAAATTAATAAAGCACTCAGTGGTTTCTACACACATGTTTCTACAACCCAGAACTATTGTTTCCATTCATGTTTCATCTCTCAGATTGAGCCTAAGACAGTTAATGAAGGTTTAGCTGATGAAAACTGGGTACAAGCAATGCAAGAAGAATTATTGCAGTTTGAGAAGTTAGGTGTGTGGAAGCTTGAAGACCTACCAGAAAATCAGAAAGCAATTGATACAAAATGGGTCTTTAAGTGTAAACGTGATGATAGAGGAGTTATTGTGTAACAAAGCTAGGCTTGTTATCAAGGGATTTAACCAGCAGGAAGGGATAGACTACATTGAAGTCTATGCACCAGTAGCTTGATTGGAATCTATTCAAATATTTCTAACTTTCACATCATGGAAAGGGTTTAAGGTCTATCAATTGGATGTCAAAAAAAAATCAGCTTTTATGTATGGCAAATTACGTGAGAAAGTGTACGTTGGACAACCACCGGGGTTTGTTGATCCACTTAAAAAGAAGAAAGCGTACCTACTGGATAAAGCACTCTACGGACTACACCAAGCCCTGAGAGCTTGGTATGAGACGTTATCACAACATCTCGTCGGAAACGGCTTTATCAGAGGAACTGTGGATAGTACTCTTTTCACTAGAGAGGTTGATAGCTATCTGATTATAGTTCAAATCTACGTTGACGACATCATCTTTGGATCTACAAATGATAGTCTCTGTAAAGAGTTTGAGGGAATCATGAAAAAGAAATTCGAAATGTCCTCGATGGGCGAAATGAAGTTCTTTCTTGGTTTGCAAGTAGATCAGCTTCCGGAGGGTATTTTCATTCATCAGACTAAGTATGCTCAAGACATCTTGAAGAAGTTTGGAATGAAAAGCTTGAAGCCTCTATCTAGGCCTCTTGCTCTCAACCACGGCATTTGCGTTGACGAGACTGGAGCCAAAGTTGACGAGATGTTATACAAATCGATGATTGGATCACTGATGTATCTGACGGCATCGTGCCCAGATATTATGTATCCAACCTGCCTATGCGCCAGATATCAGTCAAGCCCGAGGATCTTACACATGCAGATCGTGAAGCGCATCTTCAGATATCTGAAAGGATGCCCAAGCACCACTTGTGGTACCCGAAGAACGACAATTTCGACCTCACAGGCTATGCTAATTCCAATTTTGGTGTAGATAAGTTGAATTCTAAATCAACTACAGCGGGATACCAGTTCTTTGGAACAAGAATGGTAACCTGGCAGTGTAAGAAACAGACTACGGTCGCTCTCTCTACCTGTGAAGCTGAGTATATCTCGGCCTCCAGTTGTTTCTAGACACTTTGGTCTGCAATTTCTAGACACTCCGCTGTATGTTGATAACAAAGCAGCCATCGATATAACTAAAAATCCAGTTCATCACTCACGCACAAAACACATTAAAATTCGTTATCATTTCATTCGTGATTGCTACGAAAAGAAATTGGTACGAATAGAAAAAATCCACTCCGACAAGGCTGATTTTTATACCAAACCATTTTCATTATCACAGTTTAAATACTTGTTGAGAATTAACGGTATGAAAAATTTGCTGACATGTGCGGATGCTGAGGTTGAATACGGATCGCACGATGAGTTCGCGTGATCCACATTGGTTTGTAAATACTTTTCTAGTTTAGAATTTTATTAAAAACTAAAATCCAAAATGATGTTTTTGATTTTATTAAATACTTTTCTAGTTTAGAATTTTATCTAGTTTACAATTCTATTGGAGAAAATACAAAAATATTCTAAAACTTTACAATCCAAAAACATATGAAAATTCAAAATGTTCAAAATCATTGAAAAAGATAAAAAGAATTCAGTGTCATAAAAGGAAATGATAGTACATCAGTGGACTATCACAGTATGCTAAAGAAATGTAAAGTTTTAAACAGTAATAAACGAGTCTTACTATGGATGTGTCGAAAGGCTTAACACGTTCAGTAAACTGTTTTCGAGATATAAACTAAATTTTACAACTGCTTAATCTTGTGGATTAACACATCTTAGATATATGGACTTAGTACTCCAAAATTTCGTCTGAAAGATAGCCTGATTCTGAGATACGAGGTCTTTATAGATAGTTGATATCTGGGGTATTATACAAGTTCTCCTGATTTTGCGGATACAATGGCCTAGAACTTCTATAATACTTTCGCTATAAACCCAAATTGCATGCAATATTGAAAAGTATCGAAAGATATAATCATATGCAATGCTGAAAAGATTCCTTAAGTGGAACACAACTTAAAGATGAGCCTTCATCTCTTTGTCTGTACGGTAGTACTAACCTGAGCTATAAAGGTCAAGCACAACCCAGATACAGATATCAATTATGCTATATTCACCTGTAAGATGAAATCTAGGGAATTTGGATACGAGAGTATATTCAAGAAGTGGGAACCGTAGATAAGTCAAGTTTCATGAATTCTATCTTAACATATCTTGAAACAGTTGAGAAATGTGGTAAAGTTTAAGTGGACAAACATATCGACAATCTAGGTAAATGAGTTTAAAACTTAAAGTCATATAAAGGTCAACGGTACTGGTGATATGTCTTAATCAACTGATATTATCCTTAGACACGAATTCACAAAAATATGTCTGTAAATATGTTTGTACATAGTTTACATTGCTTATTTCATTGTATTTCAGATTTATATATTAAAATCAAAAAGATTTTCGGTATGTTTTAGCATAAACTTACAAAAATACAAAAAGATTTTATTTTTGCATTTGTTTTCAGCAAACCAATGTTGGAGAACGGATCTTCGAAGTCTGGTAAGGTGCTAAACTGGTGGGAACCTCTTTGACAACGGGCTGGGAGCTAATCTGTTAATCTGAAAAGATAAAACAATAAAAAGTTCATTAATTTGAAACTATGATTTTGAAAATATCAACAGTTTGTTTGTAACGGGTCAAACCGGGGTCATTAACTTGGACTCGGCAGACAAATCGGTTAACCAAGGTCATTAGCTTGGACTTGGTCAACTGAGTGGATTTTCATAACTGGTAAAAGGTTGGAAAGTTCAGGGTTAAAAATGAAAAATTGAAAAAAGTTAAAATTTTGAGGTTTGGCAAGTTCGGCTGAACTTGCTAAACAATATCAAGTTTTCACAAACAGCAAGTTCGACCGAACTTGCAAATGGTTGTTTGTTGTTTTAAAAGATAAGTTCGCTCGAACTTCTCTGGGCTTCAGGTTGGGCTTAACAAGTTCGCCCGAACTTGACATGGTATAAATATCATTCAAGTTCGGCCGAACTCATTTACTTGTTATCAGAACAACTTGAGCGAACTTGAGCTTTTAGAGAGAATTTGTGAGAAATTGGCACTTTTGAGCCGTTATACTGTCCGATTGAAGTTAGTTTTTGGTGATTAGCACACCAATTACTATGGCAGAGGTACTTAATTAAGAATAAACCGTGATTGAACTGTTAAAGAAACAAAACCAAATCTAAAAACTTAAAATCTGATAGACCTTTGATCTACACTTAAAATCGACCGTGAAATCGATTTTGATTGAACTGAAATACATGTTTGCATGTTTGAACTTTGTTGATCTATTGAAGAAGACGACAAGTTCGACCGAACTTGTCCAAAACACAACTAAATGAACCAGAAACATGTTCGCCCGAACTTGATTTTTGAAGTGCTTGTGATCCAATCATGTTCGACCGAACTTATGTTAATCAAAAGTGATTTTTTTGTATTGTAAGTTCGCCCGAACTTATTCTTTAATGTGTAACATGTGTCTCATACATGTTCGGCCGAACTTAGGAAAAATTGAATAGTATAAATTGTAAGTTCGCCCGAACTTGCATTAGAAAAAGTTGAACATGTTTGTTACATGTTCGGGCAAACTTTCTAAAATCAGAGTGTTTAACACTAATCAAGTTCGCCCGAACTTGATTAAAGTGTTAGAATTTTTTTTGTGATTTTTCCTTAAAAAGCGTGCTAATTGTTTTATTTTGTTTTTCATGCACAGATTCCAGCGCGTGTTATCTTAGTTGAGTTTTCCAAAACTCACAATACATGCATCATGCTTGACAAGTCTATTTATCCATCGCTGAAGGAATATGACAGCATTTTGAAGTTTCTTGAAGATAGTCATATTCGCCGTGCAATTACGGAGCGCACCGTATCTTATCGATCTCATATTATTCATTTCTGGATGAATGTGAGTCTAAGCGCTGACGAGAAGACGATCTCTTCTACAGTACAAGTTGGTGATGAGTTAAAGCCGATAAGCTTTACCGAAGGCGATATTCGATGGATTTTGGAGCTTAAGGATAAAGAAGATGATCCAATTCATCTAGACGAGAAAATGGTTCGCAGATGCTTTTTCCGCATGGGCTACAAAGGAAGTGTAAACAAGCCAATGCTAAAGAAAGGGGAAGTGCCTAACCCCTACAAGCTTCTGATTCATGCGTTGATTCATACTTTTAGCCACTGCAAAGCCGGTTTGGATGATGTTCATGATTATTTGGTTAGCATGGCAACGACACTTATTCTGAAGAAGCCATTCAACGTTTCGAAGTTAGTGTTTACTCATATGTCAAAGAATATGGAGGATTCGAGATTATGCCTTTATCCAAGATTTATTCAGTTGTTGATTGATGAGAAGTATCCCAACATAGCTTGAGATCCAAATGACGTTCTTTATTAGTTCATCTCGACGAAACCACAGTGAAGAAGCTTATCAAGTTTCAGAAACAAGCTTCAGCTCCTATTGCCAAGCCAGTATTCGGAGCGATTAAAGATTCAGATTATGTCTCGCCACCTAGAAACAAATAGAGAAAGGATGGGGACGATGAAAAGGAAGTTAAAGCAGAGCAAGAATGGTTTAAAGAATTCAAACCGAAGGCAAGGAGTGAATGGTTTTTGAAAGCTGAAGCTGATAAACCAAAGAAAAAACGAGCGTCAAAGAAAGTTGAAACATTGCTTGTTGATGAGGAGGAGACTGAGAATGTTGAGGCAATGTGTCACACCCTCAATTTCCACTTGCGGAGTTTTACCGCGAGGCGTGTGAACAAACCAGAATCTGAAACACTAGTACGTCGAACGACTCTATATGATTTGATAATACGTTTTCCAAAAATCATTTGTTTAACCATTCACCGTAGATTTTATATTGTCTTAGTTAGTTACCAATGTTTAGCGGAAGCATTAGTTTTTATGGTTGAGCGGAAGCATAAAATAAGTAGTGAAACGGGCGCCAACACAAACGCCAAAACAAATGAAAAACCCAAAACAATGTTTGTAAATGAGACTCGATAAAAGATGTCTTGTTCAATGCATTTGAGTGCACCTAGAGCTCCTAGCGTCCTGAGAAACATGTAAAGAAACAAGTGTCAACATTAAAGATGAGTGAGTTCACAGGTTTTCATAAATTCGTTTGTTCGGTTATGAGTTTGTTTTCCCCCGTTATCCCTAACCCGGGATAACGATTTTAGTTCCATTATTCCTAACCCGGAATAATAATGATGTTGGTTCCATTATTCCAAACCCGGAATAATAAAGTTGTTGTTTCCATTATCCCTAACCCGGGATAATATAGTTGTTGTTTCCATTATCCCCAACCCGGGATAATATAGTTGATTCGTAATTAAGTTCAATGTTAATATATATAGGTAGCTAGCCTAAAGTCATGTCACGTAAGTGTTCGCGATCGAAGCTGACTGTTGTGCCTCCGTGTTGCCAGGCCTATCACTGACCATGGCGAAGTTAGGCCAAATTATTCACCCGTTGACCATACCCGGTCGGCTAGCGCGACTAGCTCGGATGGGGCTTGTCGGGCCCAGTAGTACTACTTATAATTTCCCCGCTATTAAAACCCAATACTAACGATCCGAGAGATTGTCGAGGACTTATGTGATATAGCTGCTTAGTGACCATAACATTACATTAACATCAACTTAGTTACCGAATAGTTATGTGACGTTAATTTCGTATAACGTAAAGAGATTGAGTTTGAAGAGTGTATACATGTTTCTCCCCCTGTTGTTTAAAAACCGGATAAAGTTAGGGGCCGTGAACTCACCTTTAGTTGCTCGGTTAGTGTAGAAAAGAATTCGTAAAGGATGGGACCGCTAATTGCGTCCTAACAAACCAATTGATTTCAAGTCAGTGGGTGAACACACCAAT
Organism: Scalesia atractyloides; assembly: GCA_947069175.1. NCBI lineage: Eukaryota > Viridiplantae > Streptophyta > Magnoliopsida > Asterales > Asteraceae > Scalesia > Scalesia atractyloides. Next base: position 60,356,909 of record CAMTDV010000014.1, read on the forward strand.
ACAAAATTCTACACATAATTTACGCACAAAGTGATACACACAATCAAAATTCCTAACACTCAAACATGCATGAAAGTATCCTCATGTGAACATAGTAATCAAAACAATTTATCATGAACATAATCCAATCCATACAACACTTTGGTGCACACATTCACAAGTTATCAAGTTTCAGCTTACATACTCATAATTCGGCTGTTTTCTAGAAGTTTTATAAAATAGTTCCAACGTTCCAAAAATTCCAATTATTTTACAGCAGGTGACAATTATCCTGTAGAAATTTATGTAAATTTTTCAAGTCCTAATACTTTACCAATTGTCCATAAATATTAATATACTAGGCTGTAGTCAGATTCGTCGCTTTCTGACTGCAGTCCACGGAAGAATTTATTTAAAAATCACTGATCGTCCAATTAACAAAATTCCAGTGGGAGTTGCCCGGAAATTTCCATACCTAGTTACTGTACAAATTTCATGATTTGACTCCGTACTGATTATAAAATCCAACTCGATAAACAACTAACAAAATTTCAGGATTTTCACAGCTTTAGTTACTGAACTTATTTGGCCACTTAAAAATATCAAACCACTTCAGAAAAATATGAATCCAGCGCCATTAGATTCGTTATTCAAATCTCTACGTTTTAGACATCAGAAAATCCGTTTTTCGACAACTAACTACCGAGTTACATCCAGTTGAAGTCGGCTGTAACTATCATTCAGCAAACTGTTTCAGCATTTTTTCACAATTAATTCGCAATAACCGTCGATACAATGAACCTAGGCGATCAAGAACTGATTTTTCCCATCATAGATCAATACATATATCATCTCCATGCAAACCCTAATCAACATCTCTAGTTTTTATAAACAAACACAGCCTATGATTTTCAGATTTCGAACAAACATCAGTTGCAAACATTATTAACAAATCGGCTAACATAACCTTGCATTCAAACATATAATCCGAAAACAACACAATCACTTCATTCAAACACATATATCTGAATATGATCTTGTAACAAATGATAAATTCTAATCTTTAATGATAAGGTAAACGAACCGTGAGTGAGATGAGGAACCGATGATCAAAGATAATTGCGACCGAGAAGATCCGTAACCGAGAAGGAAGTGTTGTTCGCGACCGGGAAGAAGGAGTAGGCTGTTTGTGATCGAGGAAGTGAACAAGTGGGCTGCTCTCGATCGATATGAAGAAGGAAGAGGCTGCTCGCGATCAATGGAACAAGCGGAAGGCTGTTTGCGGTCGAAGAGATGAACAAGGGCTGCCGTCGGCTTCTTAGGTATTAGGGTTTTGTGTTTTTGTTTTTGTGAAGAAAGACCCATGCATGTGTTTGTATATATAGGCGCAAGAGATGAATCGGTTGCGGTTTGGGTGTCTCGCAGCCGAGGGCTCGGGTGGGTCGGTTTGGGTTGTTTGCTCGCGACATGGTTTGGGTTTAAGGTTTGGGTTCTAAACTTGATCCCCAAGTTTAGTTCCTTGAGTCGCAAGAAAAAGAGGCCGGCTCGTGTCGCGGTTCGGCTCGATTCATTTGTTTATTTATTACGTCTATACATTATAACTAACATAAAGCACGAACTCGGATATCACATAATAACGTAGCACGTAATTTATTCGACAAGCATTGCGTTTAAGTTATCCGAAAAACCGGGATGTCACATTATCCCCATGTTGAAAGAATTTTCGTCCCGAAAATTGAGTAAACGCGGTTTAGAATGTAGCGTACATGTTTAGAGTGCCACGCACAAAGAGTTAGTTCGTTAACGATGGTACGCGAAGTTACAAGAAGTTCCCAAGTGCCATGCACAAAGATTCCCAAGTGCCATGCACAAGGATTTAGTTAACAATGGTACGCGAAAGTATGAGAAATTTCCAGGTTGTCACACAATGGCTGAATCAAGCGCTGCAATCGTTAATGAAAGTCAAGAAACGGTTAAAACGACTCAAGAAGAAGTAATTTCTGCTATGTCCGAAAATGAAGAATCTGATAAAGAGCCTGAAAAGACAGAGGTTGAAATAAGAGTAGAAAAAGAAAGGAGATTGAATGCAGATTTTGATCTGAGCGCAGAAAAAGAATCTGATGAGGAGAAGCCTAAGAAAAAGGCGAAGCGTACAAAGTCTCTTGTTAACGAAATATCAAAGAAAACTATAGGGTCACCGCATACTAAAGGGAAATGAAAGGCTAAGAAAGCTCAAAAAGCGGTGAGCAAAAAAATACAAAAGCAAAGTGCAAAGCACAGAAGCCACACAAGAACCTTCTGGTACTCAGGAGAAATGAGTAACACAAGAACCTCCTCCACAAGATCCTCCTGTTATCATTCATGCTGAAGCTGAAAGGCAAGGAGTTACACAAGAACCTCCTGTGTCTGAATTTATTGAAGTTCTGATCGCTGAATCGCCGAGTGCTCAAAAGACTTCTATTCCTAAAAGCTCTACGCCAAAGAAGTCTACACCGAAAGCTGCAACACCAAAAGATTCAACACCCAAGACACCAAGGGGAAGTATGTTTGGTGATATGCCACATGGTCCTATAAGTCTTGCAGACTTGGATGAATTTTTCCCTGAAACGAATGCTGAAATGTTAGAAAAGCGTGTGAAGGTATTAGAAGATAAAGTTGCACAGATTGAGTTAGAAAAGGCTGAGCTTGTAGAAAAGGTAATTCAAAGTGAAGTTGAAAGAGAAATTCTTAATGATAGAGTGAAGGTGCTTGAAAAATGAAAGAGAATATTACAAGGCGTTGATAGAAAGTCTGCAGGACGCCAATGAAAAATTACAAACAGAGATTGCAGAACTGAAGAAAATTAAAGCTCTGAATGATCGAAGATTCATCAGATTACAAAAGGTGTTATCCAATAATCTGAATATTGATTTTATAGCCGAATACGATCGTCTGGATCGTCAAGAAGCCAAGGAACGTGCTGAAAGAGAATTGGCTGAGAGTGGTAAATGAAAGCAGGTAGAGGGAGAAGCCCCTAAATCTACTACAGAGAAATCTTCTGATGTCCCTGAGAAATCTACTAAAGATGTTTCAAAAGCTTCTGAGTCTGATATACAAAAGGTTGACGAATCTGTTAAGCTTTCTGATCCTACCATTGTTACTAAAGAAAAAGACAATGAAGAAGCCGAGAAAGAGGATAAAAATGACGAAGAAGAAGAAGGATATGAAGATTGGAATGTTGGGGATGACGATGATGATTTTGATCAAGGAGATGATGATTTTGATCAGGGTGGTACAGGCTTAAAGTTCAATGAAGCAAACTTTCGGATGAATTTGATTTTTCTGATCTGATGGACAATGAATCTAATCGAATGGAAGATAAAAGCCATGGGGAGTTAGGGCAAAAGGGCCTTCAGATGATATTGATATGTTAGATGTTGATCATTTTGTGAAGCCTATGACTGCAGTACCTACGAAACCTTTAATACTGATGTTGGAACACAATGTTGAAGAAGGTGAGTTTGTACATAATTACTCGAAAGAAGATCTGGCGAAGCTAGTTGAAGCTGAAGTTGAAAACTTGGAGTTTGATTTTGAGGAGATAATGAATGTCAATACATTTGAGTCAAAAGAGTATCAGTACTAAAGAAGATTTAAAGCTGATGAATACAACCGTGTGATTGTTGAAGACTAGTCCTCAGATGATGAAACAGAACAGAGAGATAAGTATCTTGGTCAGGATTCAGAAAGTTTTCCTTCATTTGAAGAAATGTATAAACAGCTGAATGAAGATATGTTAAACGATAGAATTGCTGAAGAGCTACGTGAAGGAAAAATTCCTAGGCCAATGACCAAAGAGGAGATAGCTGAAGCGAGAAAGACCTGGTTCAAGGAGATGCCTTGTGAACGTAAGTTTCAACGTCCACTAGCATTCTTCACCAGAGATAAAAATGTTTCTTTGGGAGATATATTGAGTTGGGGATGGTTTAAGGAGCTCAACATATATGCAATCAAAAGAGAGTTTGGAGTGCAGTACTTCAAATATCTTGCTGATTTAAAGAATTTGACGTATTGGGATATGGTAGAGCTTGTGACATCCCAGTTTTTCAGATATCTTAAACGCACTACTTCATGATTATTTGTTCCTATGTTAATTTGGTTCGGAGAACTTAAATTGCACGCTCGAAAGACTTATGATAATTTCGTGTACTTGTCAAATAAATTATGTGCTACGTATTAAACGTTTATAAGTTGGTGCGTTTTTAGGTGATATCCGAGTTCGTGTTTTATGTTAGTTATAAAGTATAGACGTAGGAAATAAACAAATGAATCGAATCGAGCCGCGACACGAGCCAACTTCACTTCCTTGCGACTCAAGTAGTTAATCTAAACTTGAGGACCAAGTTTTAAACCCAAACTGACCCACCCAAACCCCTCGGCCGCGAATGAACCCAAACCGTAAACCCTCCCCTTGTTTCTTCTACTCTTTGCGCTATATATACACACACATGCATAAGCCTTCTTCACAAAAACAAAACACAAAACCCTAGTGGAGAAATCAGTCGACGGCAGCCTTCCTTTCAGTCTCTCGACCACAAACAGCTGGTTACAACTTCATCTTGATCGCGGCAGTCCCCTCACCGTTCTTCTCTTCTCGGTCGCAAGTCCTCGCCAACATCCGATTCAGTCCCATCTAGTTCTCGGCTCTTGTCCAAGTCTCGGCTCATTGATCTTGTTATTAAAGGTTAGGATTATCATGGTTTGCTAGATCATATTCGGATTATATGTTTGAATGTAGTGTTATGTTAGCCGATTTATTGATGATGTTTGTAAGAAATCTGGAAACATAGGCTGTGTTTTGTTGATAAAAACTAGAGATTATGATTAGGGTTTGCATGGATATGATATATATATTGATATATGATTGGAAAATCTGTTCTTGATCGCATATGTTCAATATATTAACGGTTTATGCGAGTTAGTTGTGATAAAGTGCTGAAACAGGTTGCTGAATGATGGTTACAGCCGACTTCAACTGGCTGTACCTCGGTCATTAGTTGTCGAAAAACGGATTTTCTGAAGTCTGAAACGTAGAATTTTGAATAACGAATCTAGTGGCGCTGGATTCATATTTTTCTGAAGTCGTTTGATATTTTTAAGTGGCCAATTAAGTTCAGTAACTAAAGCTGTGAAAATCCTGAAATTTTGTTAGTTGTTTATCGAGTTGGATTTAATAATCTGTAGGGAGTCGAATCATGAAATTTGTACAGAAACTAGGTATGGAAATTTCCAGGCAAATCCCACTGGAATTTTGTTAATTGGACGAACAGTGATTTTTAAATAAATTCTTCCGTGGACTGCAGTCAGAAAGTGACGAATCTGACTGCAGCCTAGTATATTAATATTTATGGATAATTGGTAAAGTATTAGGACTTGAAAAATTTATATAATTTCTACAGGATAATTGCCACCTGCTGTAAAATAATTGGAATTTTTAGAACGTTGGAACTATTTTATAAAAATCCTCGAAAACAGTCGAATTATGAGTATGTAAGCTGAAACCTGATAACTTGTGAATGTGTGCACCAAAGTGTTGCATGGATTGGATTATGTTCATGATAAATTGTTTTGATTACTATGTTCACATGAGGTACTTGCATGCATGTTTGAGTGTTAGGAATTTTGATTGTGTGTATCACTTTGTGCGTAAATTATGTGTAGAATTTGTATTGGTGTGTTCACACACTGACTTGCAATCAATTGGTTTGTTAGGACGCAATTAGCGGTCCCATCATTTGCAACTTCTGTGCTACACTAACCGAGCAACTAAAGGTGAGTTCACGGCCCCTAATTTTATCCGGTTTTAAACAACAGGGGGAGAAACATGTATACACTCTTCAACTCAATCTCTTTACGTTATACGAAATCAACGTCACATAACAATTCGGTAACTAAGTTAATGTTAATGTAACGTTATGGTCACTAAGCAGCTATATCACATAAGTCCTCGACAATCTCTCAGATCATTAGTATTGGGTTTAAATAGCAGGGAAATTATAAGTAGTACTACTGGGCCTGACAAGCCCCATCCGAGCTAGTCGCGCTAGCCGACCGGGTATGGTCAACGGGTGAATAATTTGGCCTAACTTCGCCACGGTCAGTGATAGGCCTGGCAACACGGAGGCACAACAGTCAGCTTCGATCGCGAACACTTACGTGACATAACTTTAGGCTAGCTACCTATATATGTTAACATTGAACTTAATTACGAATCAACAATATTATTCCGGGTTAGGAATAATGGAACAAACAACAATATTATTCCGGGTTAGGAATAATGGAACCATCAGCAATATTATCCCAGGTTAGGGATAATGGAACCAACAACGTTATTATTCCGGGTTAGGAATAATGGAACTATCAGTATTATTCTGGGATTGGGAATAATGGAACTAAATCGTTATCCCGGGTTAGGGATAACGGGGGAAACAAACTCATAACCAAACAAACGAATTTATGAAAACCTGTGAACTCACTCATCTTTAATGTTCACACTTGTTTCTTTACATGTTTCTCAGGACGCTAGAAGCTCTAGGTGCACTCACTTGCATTGATCAAGACATATTTTATCGAGTCTCATTTACAAACATTGTTTTGGGTTTTTCTTTGGTTTTGGCGTTTATGTTGGCGCCCGTTCCGTTACTTTACTTTATGCTTCCGCTCAACTTTAAAAACTAATTCTTCCGCTAAACATTGGTAACAAACTAAGACAATATAAAATCTACGACGAATGGTTAAACAAATGATTTTTGGAAAACGTATTATCAAATCATATAGAGTCATTTGACGTACTAGTGTTTCAGATTCTGGTTTGTTCACACGCCTCGCGGTAAAACTCCGCAAGTGGAAATTGAGGGTGTGACAAATTGGTATCAGAGCCACTAGCTATATTGAACCAGGTTTGCATTAGAAGTAGACCTAAACTATAGCTGAATACATGACACTAGACGTAGTTTGGCACTGAACTGTTATATCTTGTTATGTGATGTACCACAACTGTGTTATGAAGAATATGAATGCATAGTAAGAAATGAATGCAACTCGTAACTAACTACACAACCTAACAGGCAATGTCATCATCATCATCATCATCCGACAAACTTACGCCACCAAGAGCGCCAGGAAAGGCACCTATGGTGGAAACCTTACCATCTTATGGCGTGGAGACACGCTCAGCTGCGAGGAAAAGGCTCGCTCTGGGGGAGGATTCGTCATCACGCCCAACCATCGCTGTGCCGGTCGAACCGGTTAACTCGGTAGAAGTAGGGAATGACCTACTTAGAAATATGATACAGAAACAACAAGAACAATTAGAAAGAATGCAGGAAACCCTCCTAGCACAGGGATGGATGATACGACAATTGACAGGTAAAACTGGTTCGCTCGAGGAAGAGCAACATACGAGTAAGATAGCTCGTAACACCTTAGCCAGAGATCTGCGTGCTGAGCAGATAAGAGCCGACTGGCTCGAAGACAGAGTCCTGGAATCTAGTTGGAGAATTCAGGAGCTAGAACAAAATCAAGCACCTACACCAGTACCTGCACCAGCACCGGCCCCTCCAGTGCCGGCAGAAGAGGATCCAGAAGAGGATCCAGAGGAGGACCCAGAAGAGGATCCAGAAGAGGATCCAAAGGAGGACCCAGAAGAGGATCCAGAGGAGGATCCGGAGGAGGACCCAGCTGTAGAAGCCTGGAATGCCGCGCAGGATGACGGCAACGATAGTGATTTGGGGGATGGAGACGTAGACGACTGACACGTCTCGCTTATTTTGTTTATTTTCCTTCAGTCTATTTATTTTCCCACTTATGTTCAAACTTGAGACTTTATAGTAAACTGATACATTTGGTTGGCACTTTGTAAGACGTTGAAACTTTATTTAATCAAGTATTTCTTTTGACTATTTAATATATTTGAGTTGACATAACTTGATAATTATTTAAGTACGGAATAGGATAACTATATTGGATATATAGACTTATCGGTGTGTGTTTATGTTGTCTTTCGAAGATCTAAATGGCAACTGGACGACGTGGAAACCTTAACATGACGCCCGAAGAACTAGCTGCAATGATTCAAGAGCACGTGAACGCGGCTCTAGCGGGTGTTCAGAACCAATCGGCAGGTAACCATTATTAAATTTTCATGTGAAAATCTAATAGTTGGGCTAGTAGAATTCCTCGCTGACTACCTGTCCTCTGTCAGCAGGAGGGGGATTTAACCCCTACAAGATGTTCCTCAACGCGAAACCAAGCAAATTCTCGGGGGCAGAAGGGCCCATAGGACTGGTCCGCTGGATCGAAAAATCTGAATCAGTATTTGAAATGTGCAACTGTCTAGAGGCCAACAAGGTCAAGTATGCAGCCTCAACCCTGGAAGATGGGGCACTAACTTGGTGGAATGCACAAGTCCAAACGCGCGGACCTATTGCTGCAAATGCAATGGCCTGGGCCGAGTTTAGGCCCTAATCAAAGAGGAGTACTGTCCGCGAGACAGAGTGCAACAGTTGGAGCAAACATTATGGAACCACAAAATGGTGGGATCTGAAATCGAAGCATACACAGCGAAACATCACGACTTGGTATTTCTATGTCCCGATCTGGCTAACACTGTGGAGAAACGACTCGAGTTTTACCTTGGGGGTCTGGTTCCGGAGATTCAGGGTATGGTAATGGCTAGTAACCCTGCAACTGAGCATCAAGCAATCCGATTGGCGCACAAACTCACCGATAAGGCGGTGGAACAAAAGAAGTTGCCAACTCGGGGTACAACTGAAGTCGCCCCTGATAATAAAAGAAAGTTTGAAGACTCAACTGTTCGACAGTCTTCGTCATCCCAGCCACAACAGGGGAACCAGAAGCGGTTTAATAATTACAAAAGCCACCGGGGTCACCAAAATCAGCCCGCCAACAACAACAACAACAACAACCAGAACGCAAGCGGCTATGCAGGTCGAAAGCCGCAGTGCAACCGCTGTAATCTTCATCATCACGGCCCGTGTGCCGGGAATCGCTGCCAACGATGTGGCAAGGTAGGACATGCGGCAAAGGATTGTCGTGGGGAAATCATGTCTCGACAAAACCAAAATCAACCCCAGGGCCAACAGCAGGGTGTTAACCGGGGATGCTATCAGTGTAGTAGCACTGCCCATTTCAAAAGAGACTGCCCACAGCTGCGTAACAACAACAACAATGGTGGGAACAACCACAACCACAATAATAACAACAATAATGGAAATGGTGGCAGAGGAGGTGCAAAGGTCGCGCATTTACGTTGGGCCGCGGAGAGGCCAGAAACGATTCGAACGTGGTCACCGGTAAGTTTCCCCTTAATGAACATTTTGCTACTGTGCTTTTTGATACGGGTGCGGATAGGAGTTTTATATCTGAGTCTTTTAGGAAGAACCTAAATCTCACGCCTAAACCCTTAGAGACCCCTTATGTTATAGAATTAGCCGATGGTAATTCTGTAGATGTGACCCATATAGTATCCGGCTGTCAACTCAAACTCGCGGGTCACACTTTTACCATTGATCTGATGATAACTACCCTGGGTAGTTTTGACGTGGTAGTCGGAATGGACTGGCTATCCGACGTCCGAGCTGAAGTCCTCTGCTTCGAAAAATCTATCCGTATTCCGCTCTCTAACGACGAAATCTTGACAGTACAAGGCGATAAGGCAAGCGCCATCACAAACATCATCTCTTACATGCAAGCGCAGAAGTATCTTCGGAGAAAGAACTCCTTCGCTTTACTCGCACTGGTTACTGAACAGCCTAAGGACGAGAAACGTATAGAAGACATCCCTGTCGTTCGTGATTTTTCCGATGTAATCCCAGAGGAATAACCTGGTCTTCCACCCCATCGACAATTGGAGTTTGAAATTGAATTGGCGAACCATGCAACTCCTATCGCCAAGGCTCCATACCGCCTAGCTCCAGCCGAGCTGCAGGAGCTGTCTACCCAACTTCAGGAGCTGTTAGAAAAGGGATTTATCCGACCAAGCGCTTCGCCATGGGGAGCTCCAGTCCTTTTTGTCAAGAAGAAGGACAGGACCTTCCGCATGTGCATCGACTACAGGGAACTCAACAAGGTTACTGTCAAGAACCGATACCCGTTACCTCGCATCGACGATCTCTTCGACCAACTTCAAGGATCAAGCTACTACTCCAAGATTGACCTACGGTCCGGTTACCATCAGTTACGCGTCAGGGAGGAGGATATCGCTAAGACGGCATTTCGTACTCGGTATGGCCATTATGAGTTCTTGGTCATGCCCTTCGGTCTCACCAACGCACCCACGGTGTTCATGGACCTCATGAACCGTGTGTGTAAACCATACCTTGACAAATTTGTCATTGTGTTCATCGATGACATACTCATCTACTCTAAAAGTGAAGAAGAACATGCTGAACATCTACGATTACTGCTAGGATTACTTCAACAGGAGAAGCTATATGCCAAGCTTTCGAAGTGTGATTTCTGGATTCGGGAAGTTCAGTTTCTCGGGCATATCGTAAATGAAAAGGGTATCCACATAGACCCTGCCAAGATTGAAGCCATCAAAAACTGGGAAGCACCCAGGACACCGACGGAGATCCGCCAATTTTTGGGTTTGGCTGGTTACTACAGACGCTTCATCGAGGGATTTTCAAAGATCGCACAATCGCTTACTACCCTCACCCAGAAAGGCATCAAGTATGCTTGGGGTAACAAGCAGGAAGCAGCATTTCAATTGCTAAAGCAGAAACTTTGCAGTGCACCCATTCTGTCCTTGCCGGAAGGGACAGATGATTTTGTAGTATATTGTGATGCTTCCATTCAGGGATTGGGATGCGTACTCATGCAACGCGATAAGGTCATCGCGTATGCGTCCCGACATTTGAAGGTTCACGAGAAAAATTACACAACACATGACCTGGAATTGGGAGCAGTAGTGTTTGCACTTAAGATTTGGAGACACTACCTCTATGGAACGAAGTGCACAATCTTTACAGACCACAAGAGCCTCCAACACATCTTTGATCAGAAGGAGTTGAACATGCGACAGCGTCGCAGGGTCGAACTCTTGAACGATTATGAGTGTGCCATTCGGTATCACCCGGGTAAAGCTAACGTGGTAGCCGATGCCCTCAGTAGGAAGGAACATTTGAAACCTCGTCGAGTACGAGCACTACAACTCACTATTCATTCGGGGTTACCCGAACAGATACGCGACACGCAGTTAGAAGCAGTTAAGGAAGAGAACATCAAGGCCGAATCGGTGGGAAAAATGGAACGCGATTGGGAAGTAAAACCCAATGGAGCCCGGTATTTCATGAATCGCATATGGGTACCTCTCTACGGAAATCTCAGAGAGCTAGTCATGGATGAAGCTCACAAATCCCGATACTCTGTCCATCCGGGTTCGGATAAGATGTATCAAGACCTTAAAGCTGCGTATTGGTGGCCCAACATGAAAGCCGATATAGCCACCAACGTGAGTAAGTGTTTGACTTGTGCAAAAGTCAAGGTAGAGTATCAAAAGCCATCGGGGCTACTCCAACAACCTGAGATCCCAGTGTGGAAATGGGATCAGATCTCGATGGACTTCATCACTAAACTCCCGCGAACTTTGGGTGGTTGCGATACCATCTGGGTAATTGTGGATCGTTTAACTAAGTCCGCACACTTCCTAGCTATTAAAGAAACAGATAAGATGGAGAAGTTGACTCGCATCTACATTAAGGAAGTAGTTTCTCGGCACGGAGTGCCAACGTCCATCATCTCAGACAGAGATGCTCGCTTCACGTCCAACTTTTGGCAGTCACTTCAGAAAGCATTGGGAACACGCTTAGATATGAGCACAGCCTATCACCCTCAGACTGGTGGTCAAAGCGAAAGGACCATACAGACCTTGGAAGACATGCTTAGGGCATGCGTAGCAGACTTTGGAAATAGTTGGGAAATCCCCTGCCTTTAGTGGAATTCTCGTATAACAACAGTTACCATACAAGTATATCGGCAGCACCGTTTGAGGCATTATACGGTCGTAAATGTAGATCACCGGTCTGTTGGGCAGAAGTTGGTGACAGCCAACTTACAGGCCCTGAGTTGATACTTGAGGCTACTGAAAAGATTGTACAAATCAGAAACCGCATGGCGGCGGCACGAGATCGACAGAAAAGCTACGCTGATCAACGACACAAACCTCTCGAATTTCAAGTAGGCGACCGCGTCCTACTAAAGGTGTCACCCTGGAAGGGTGTAATCCGCTTTGGAAAACAGGGCAAACTAAACCCACGGTACGTAGGTCCGTTTATGATCTTCAAACGTATTGGACCCGTAGGTTATCAATTAGACCTTCCTACCGTACTCAGTGGAGTTCACAACGTGTTTCACGTGTCAAATCTGAAGAAGTGTCTATCAGATGAAACTCTAGTCATTCCATTGGATGAGATTCAAGTGGATGAACAACTGCACTTTGTGGAACAGCCTATCGAGATCATGGATCGTGAGATCAAGACTCGAAGGCACAGCAAGATTCCGATCGTTAAGGTTCCTTGGGACTCTAAGCGTGGACCGGAGTTCACGTGGGAAAAAGAGGACCAAATGAAAAGCAAATACCCACACCTCTTCGCAGCTAAGCAGCAAACTAACGATACCAGGAACTAAATTTTCAGGACGAAAATTTTTTCAACATGGGGATGATGTGACAACCTGGAAATTTCTCATACTTTCGTGTACCATTGTTAACTAAATCCTTGTGCATGGCACTTGGGGATCTTTGTGCATGGCACTTGGGAACTTCTTGTAACTTCGCGTACCATCGTTAACGACTAACTCTTTGTGCGTGGCACTCTAAACATGTACGCTGCATTCTAAACCGCGCTTACTCAATTTTCGGGACGAAAATTCTTTCAACATGGGGATAATGTGACATCCCGGTTTTTCAGATATCTTAAACGCACTACTTCACGATTATTTGTTCCTACGTTAATTTGGTTCGGAGAACTTAAATTGCACGCTCGAAAGAATTACGATAATTCCGTGTACTTGTCAAATAAATTATGTGCTACGTATTAAACGTTTATAAGTTGGTGCGTTATTAGGTGATATCCGAGTTCGTGTTTTATGTTAGTTATAAAGTATAGACGTAGGAAATAAACAAATGAATCTAATCGAGCCGCGACACGAGCCAACTTCACTTCCTTGCGACTCAAGTAGTTAATCTAAACTTGAGGACCAAGTTTGAAACCCAAACCGACCCACCCAAACCCCTCGGCCGCGAATGAACCCAAACCGTAAACCCTCCCCTTGTTTCTTCTACTCTTTGCGCTATATATACACACACATGCATAAGCCTTCTTCACAAAAACAAAACACAAAACCCTAGTGGAGAAATCAGCCGACGGCAGCCTTCCTTCCAGTCTCTCGACCGCAAACAGCTGGTTACAACTTCATCTTGATCGCGGCAGTCCCCTCACCGTTCTTCTCTTCCCTCGGTCGCAAGTCCTCGCCAACATCCGATTCAGTCCCATCTAGTTCTCGGCTCTTGTCCAAGTCTCGGCTCATTGATCTTGTTATTAAAGGTTAGGATTATCATGGTTTGCTAGATCATATTCGGATTATATGTTTGAATGTAGTGTTATGTTAGCCGATTTATTGATGATGTTTGTAAGTTGATGTTTGTTCGAAATCTGGAAACATAGGCTGTGTTTTATTGATAAAAACTAGAGATTATGATTAGTGTTTGCATGGATATGATTATATATATTGATATATGATTGTAAAATCTGTTCTTGATCGCATATGTTCAATATATTAACGGTTTATGCGAGTTAGTTGTGATAAAGTGCTGAAACAGGTTGCTGAATGATGGTTACAGCCGACTTCAACTGGCTGTAACTCGGTCATTAGTTGTCGAAAAACGGATTTTCTGATGTCTAAAACGTAGAGTTTTGAATAACAAATCTAATGGCGCTGGATTCATATTTTTCTGAAGTGGTTTGATATTTTTAAGTGGCCAATTAAGTTCATTAACTAAAGCTGTGAAAATCCTGAAATTTTGTTAGTTGTTTATCGAGTTGGATTTAATAATCTGTAGGGAGTCGAATCATGAAATTTGTACAGAAACTAGGTATAGAAATTTCCGGGCAACTCCCACTGGAATTTTGTTAATTGGACGAACAGTGATTTTTAAATAAATTCTTCCGTGGACTGCAGTCAGAAAGTGACGAATCTGACTGCAGCCTAGTATATTAATATTTATGGATAATTGGTAACGTATTAGGACTTGAAAAATTTATATAAATTTCTATAGTATAGTTGTCACCTGCTGTAAAATAATTGGAATTTTTGGAACGTTGGAACTATTTTATAAAAATAATCGAAAACAGTCGAATTATGAGTATGTAAGCTGAAACCTGATAACTTGTGAATGTGTGCACCAAAGTGTTGCATGGATTGGATTATGTTCACGGTAAATTGTTTTGATTACTATGTTCACATGAGGATACTTGCATGCATGTTTGAGTGTTAGGAATTTTGATTGTGTGTATCGCTTTGTGCGTAAATTATGTGTAGAATTTGTATTGGTGTGTTCACACACTGACTTGAAATCAATTGGTTTGTTAGGACGCAATTAGCGGTCCCATCATTTGCAACTTCTGTGCTACACTAACCGAGCAACTAAAGGTGAGTTCACGGCCCCTAATTTTATCCGGTTTTTAAACAACAGGGGGAGAAACATGTATACACTCTTCAACTCAATCTCTTTACGTTATACGAAATCAACGTCACATAACAATTCGGTAACTAAGTTAATGTTAATGTAACGTTATGGTCACTAAGCAGCTATATCACATAAGTCCTCGACAATCTATCGGATCGTTAGTATTGGGTTTAAATAGCGGGGAAATTATAAGTAGTACTACTGGGCCTGACAAGCCCCATCCGAGCTAGTCGCGCTAGCCGACCGGGTATGGTCAACGGGTGAATAATTTGGCCTAACTTCGCCACGGTCAGTGATAGGCCTGGCAACACGGAGGCACAACAGTCAGCTTCGATCGCGAACACTTACGTGACATAACTTTAGGCTAGCTACCTATATATGTTAACATTGAACTTAATTACGAATCAACAATATTATTCCGGGTTAGGAATAATGGAACAAACAACAATATTATTCCGGGTTAGGAATAATGGAACCATCAGCAATATTATCCCAGGTTAGGGATAATGGAACCAACAACGTTATTATTCCGGGTTAGGAATAATGGAACTATCGGTATTATTCCAGGTAAGGAATAATGGAACTATCAGTATTATTCCGGGGTTGGGAATAATGGAACTAAATCGTTATCCCGGGTTAGGGATAACGGGGAAACAAACTCATAACCGAACAAACGAATTTATGAAAACCTGTGAACTCCCTCATCTTTAATGTTGACACTTGTTTCTTTACATGTTTCTCAGGACGCTAGGAGCTCTAGGTACACTCACTTGCATTGATCAAGACATATTTTATCGAGTCTCATTTACAAACATTGTTTTGGGTTTTTCTTTGGTTTTGGCGTTTATGTTGGCGCCCGTTCCGTTACTTTACTTTATGCTTCCGCTCAACTTTAAAAACTAATGCTTCTGCTAAACATTGGTAACAAACTAAGACAATATAAAATCTACGACGAATGGTTAAACAAATGATTTTTGGAAAACGTATTATCAAATCATATAGAGTCGTTTGACGTACTAGTGTTTCACATTCTGGTTTGTTCACACGCCTCGCGGTAAAACTCCGCAAGTGGAAATTGAGGGTGTGACAGAGCTAGTGCATACAGTGAATGTTACTTATCAGATGAAGACAGTTGATCAATTGTTATGGAAAATGATAAAGTACGAAGCTGAAAAAGGTTGGAATCACTGGAAACCGTTTATTCTGAGACGAAGAATAAAGATTAACAAGGTTACAGGAGAAAAGGACATAACATTAATCATGAAACGTCCTAGAGCCATGAAGAATATGCCGCTTATGCCGATTGAACAGAACTTTTATCCTTTATTCAAGTGGTGGCAGATTGATCCAGCTACTTGTGAAGCAGTGATTGTATTAAAGTTTGAAGATCACCTAGATATTGCTAAGGAACGAGTTGAAGTGACGGGTTATCAAGGTATGAGAGGATTGTGGAGGACGATAAGGATTCTAGATCCTATGTGGTTGGTTAGCTGCTCGAGAGAAGACATAAAATGCCTTTTCTACAACAAGATTGTTTTTGAAAAAAAAAAAAGGTACAAGCCATGCAGTATCAGAAAGTTATCAACGTTTGCTATGCATGTGAAGTGAATTAAGGGAGAATGTGGCAGACAAAGTGGAGGGATCTGGAAAGAGTTGAATTTCTTAAAGAAGAAATTAGAAGTGAGGCGATTAAATAAAAGATGGAAAAAGCGGTAAGGCAAAGTTCACTCAGAATGGCTAACTTCAAAAGACCACCGGCAACTGATCAGACGTCAGATCCGAAACAAGAGAGACGAAAGAAGCCGTACAAGAACTTCTTTGGTCGGGTACGTTAACGTTTATATGAAGACAGAGTTTTGAAGACTGATAAAAGACAAAGACGATATCCAGGGGGAGTCTGTTGGTGCATAATGTCTATGTAGTCTTATATCAAGTCTGTATTGTATAGAGCTGAAAAGGCTAGCTTTTGAAGTATTTATCAAGTGTTTTTGCCAAGTTCGGTCATAAGTCATGTATTGTATGCGTGTTTGGCGGAACTTGCATTGGCAAGTTCGGGCGAACTTGCTCTCTCCATGACCGAACTTGTTGTGCTATAAATACCTAGCTTGTGTGTCTCATTTGTAACTTTGACAATTTGGCATTGTAGAGGCGAAGCTCTGACAGTCTGTAATCTGAACGTTTAATCAATGAAACTTACTATTAACTGATTAATTCTTGTCTATTGGTAACACGACGTAATATTTCCGCTATTATGGACGTTAGATATCAAATTTAGGTTCCTAAGCATCGAGGATCAGTCCTACAATATTATGCATTTTTACAACATGATGTGAACTTGAAGTTTTATAAAATCCTGTAGTATTTTAACATGATGTTTAACATGTTCATCGAACACTAAAAACATGATTTTTATTTCATAAAAAACATTTTTACGAGATTTCAATTTTTACAACTTACAACTTGATTTTACAAAAACTACTCTCCATGCATTTTTCATGTCACATACACTTCTCTAGTTCTATTTAACCTTTAGAAACATGTTCACTTTCTTTAAAAATCAAGTTATGTTGAATCTTGATGTAGATTTTAGTTTCTTGACATGTTCATCTTTGGAATCTTGTATTTTTAAGATTCACAACTTATAGGAATCATTATCCTACACAAAATCATGTTCATCTTCAAGTTCATACTTAACATAAAGGATGATCAACATAGATCTTTCAAGATTCATCCTCATACTTGCTAGATCATGTTTTAAATCATGATCTAGCAAGCTTCATGTGGTGATCCACATCATAAACACAGTTAAACAACTTTGATCTTCATGGTTTCAAGCTTTATTCTTATGTTCATGTTCTTGTTTTTGTGTCATCTTCAGATTATCTTGTTACTACATACTTTAATCACTAACATTAAGTGTAAAAACAAGTTCAAGAGGGCTTACTACTAGCACAATGGCTAGGGAAGAACAAGATGCAAGATGAAGAAGAAAAGAGGTGGTTAATAGCTCCACAAGGTTTCCTTCAAGTCTTCTTGCTTGCAACCTTCTTAAGTAGCCTTGATACACCTTAGAAGACCCTTAGATTACTTGGAAATGGATTGAAAATGGTGATGTTATGATGGTGGATGGTGGCCGTGAGCAAGAGAGGGAGAAGGGAAGGAGTGGTGAAGTTTAGTGTTAAGTGATTTTATGTTGATCTTCATGTTCTTTTATCCTCTAACACTTCATTATCCACTAGTCCATACGTTTAATATCTAAACAACAAATCTAATAAAACTTTCAAGGGAATTCAAGAGGGTGGAGCCCTCTTGTAACCGTCCATGAGGGGGGGTCCTTAGTTGGGTTTTAAGTTCTAGTTAGGTAATTTAGTTAGTATTTAAGTGTATCAGTTATATTATATGTGTTTAGTGTTTTTAGGATGTGTTATGATGTTTGGTGACCATAACTAGCTTCATAACATTAAACCAATGCTTGTAGCTAGATTTTGGTGTTTCAGGTAGTGTCCGGTTATTCGTTTGGTTACCGGCTCGTTAAAGATCTAAATAACGCAGTTTAGTGTGCTTTGAGGTACCTTTTAGGATGGTTTTTATTCCTAACACTAGACAAATTATTCTGAACCATTAGACCTCATTTCTGCACTATAATTGAAGGTCAGTAATTAGGCGGTTCTAGACGAAAGTTAGTGGATAAACGTAAACCGATTCGGTAGAATGTTATTATAGAAAGAGTAGAAACTAAATGCAGCGGAAGTCTTCATTCATACCGAAAGAGTATACATCTTTATATGTCCCGGAGATCCTGGAGAGAATCCGGCAGCACCTCCTCATAGGGATGCCAAAAACTTAAATGACAAATGAACACACACGACCTATTTATAGGGTAAGAAGTTCGCTGGTAAGCATCTAAGTTCGGGCGAACTTGACCTAGTCAAGTTCGGCCGAACTTGACATCAACATTACCATTATGAGTGAACTTGACCTTCGGAGGTCAAGTTCGAGCGAACTTGACCTCCACAGGTCAAGTTCGAGCAAACTTGTAACATTTTACACTGAAAACTCCGTATTTCGGTCGTTTGTTCAATTCTAACCTATACAATACTCAACACACGCTCTATCTAGCCTATTCGACAAGGGACGAACACAAAGTGCACCAACAGATTCCCCCTTGTTTGTTACTGTCGAATCTTGGTCTTCAAACGTGAGTCGTGTTTGAATATTCTTCAACTTCAATCAAGGCATCTGCCGTTGTCGTCGAAATGCGTCAACAAATTCCCCCTTAATTGATGATCCGGGTTTGCATTATTAACATCTAATTCCCCCTGAAATCTCCAGTTTATATATTTGTTGCACTGTTTCCAACCTCCTCTGATTTGCTTGACTGACAGATTATCTTGAATAGACATCAATTTGAAGCTCATCAATGTAGCTTCTCCATTTCAACTTTAACCACATCCGCGTTCAGTTTAGCGCATATCTCCCATGCTCGATCTTTCAATCTTCAAGACTCAACCGACAATTAATAGAAACTTCGAATTACCACACTAGTAAACTTCAAATCAATGTTTACTCGCAAAAATCTGAAATCCCGATTTCCATAATCACTCCAGATCAGCAAATCGGTAATCTTTTTCAATCAGCAAATCTTCATCGGAAACAAATCATCTGGTAACACTTCGAATCTGAGAAACATTCATCTTCGATCAAAATCACATTCTTCTTCTTCAGTCACAATGCAAGATATATAGCTATCTCCAGTAGACCAGCACCACTTAATCACCAAACATTATCATCCAATGGCGCTTAGTCCAAAGAGAAGAATGATTCATCTGCTTGAAGACTAAAAATAATGGCCACCAAAGGCTAACATCAGTTAGCGTATCTGGGATAACTTCAGATCTCCTTGGTAATTTTGAAACCATCCGTCTTCGGAGCTAGTCATTAATCCTAAGATCATCACTGAACATTTTGAACGTCCTCAGTTCCTTCATCGGTACTAACGACTTCTAATCTAGCTAACTGTTCCTTAACCGGAGATCAAGACTTTAACCCTTAAGCATCAATCTGTATCATGATCTGATAAATCGGAACTTCATATGATCACAAAATCTAAATGAATCTCAATTCTATGCATTTCCCGAAAATCTGCAATCGGTAACCACCAGGATACTGTTGCTGTAGTCACAAATTTCAAAAATGCCGGAATCTTCAAATATTGAAAATTTTTTATTCCCCCTCATTTTTGTAAATTTTTACTATACTTAAATTTTCACTGAAATTCCCCCTCAAATCCGGAATTTTCAGTTTTCATCAAATGCGGAATTTAACTTTAGGCCCATCGGTAGTATTCAACTCTAATGATCACCAAATTGCTTTAGAATGAATGACTACCCTCTCATCTTCAACCATCTCTAATTTCATCATCTCAGCCTATCTCTAAGGCCTCTAATGGTGTCCCCGAACAGTCAGCAAATCGGTAATCTTTTTCAATCACCAAATTTTTTGTAGACACCCGCCTCATCAAACCGAACACTAATTTTTTTCTAGACACCCGTCCCATCAAACCAAATTATTATTTTTTAGGCTCCTTGACAAGTTCGGGCGAACTTTGATGGCCACCACCAAGTTTGGGCGAACTTGCATGAAAAAGACAAGCTCGGGCGAACTTGTGCTTAATTTCAATGAAAATCAGTCATGTTCGGGCGAACTTGATGAGAATTCATGAAAAACTTTGTCAAGTTCGGGCGAACTTGATGAAAAGTCTTGAAAAACCATGTTAAGTTCGGGCGAACTTGACCTCGACAGGTCAAGTTCGGGCGAACTTGGTCTCCCAAATCAGCCATTTTTCACATTTTTCACATTTATGGACAAGAGCTCAGGTTACAAGTCAAACCGATCACTGTAACTGAAGATGATATACGCAGAGTGTTACAATTCAACGATAAAGAATACGATCCAATTTATCTCGATGAAAAGATGGTTCGTGGTTGTTTCTTTCGAATGGGCTACAAAGGAAGCGTGAATAAGCTTCTCATGCATGCTATTATCCATACTTAAGAAAGGGGAAGTGTCTAACCCCAACAAGCTTCTCATGCATGCTATTATCCATACTTTTAGTCATCGCAAGGCGGGTTTAGACGATGTCGAAGACTATTTAGCTTGTATGGCAACGGCACTTATTCTGACGAAGCCGTTCAGCTTTTCGAAGCTTGTTTTCACACATATGTCAAAGAACATGGAAGATTCGAGACTACGTTTATATCCGAGATTCGTGCAGATGTTGATTGATGAAAAGTTCAAGAATGTAGCACGAGATCCAAACGATGTGTTGTATCTAGTTCATCTTGATGAAACGACAGTGAAGAAGCTCATTAAGTTTCAAAAGCAAGCTTCAGCTCCTGTTGCAAAACCAGTTTTCGGAGCTATTAAAGATGCTAACTACATTGCGCCGCCAGACAATAAATGGAGAAAAGATGGCAGTGATGATGAGAAAGAGCTTAATGCTGAAAAGGAATGGTTTAAGGAATTCAAGCCGAAAGCTAGAAGTGAATGGTTCTTAAAGGCAGAAGCTGATAAGCCTAAAAAGAAACGAGCTGTAAGGAAAATTGAAACAATGCTTGTAGACGAAGATGAACTTGAAAATGTTCAAGGCGAAGTTGGTTCTAGTGCAACAGTAGTTTTGAGAGTCAAGAGACTGAGAAAGCAGCACAAGATGATGTTATTTCTGCTACTTCAGAGAATGATGATTCTGATGATTCTCTTGAAAGAATTACAAAGAAGACTATAGCAGAGACTGAGGCAGAAAAGGCAAAAGACTCTGATGCTGATTTCGATCCGAATCAGGAAAAAAGAGTCAGATGAGGAAAGACCAAAGAAGAAACCTAAACATGTAAAGTCAGCAACCGTTTCGTCGACAAAGACTACAGGGTCTCCTCAGACTAAAGGAAAGAGAAAATCAAAGAAAGAACAAAAGGTTGTCAGCAAAAGGTACAAAAGATCGTTGAAAAGTGCAGAAGTGACACAAGAACCTTCTTGCGCACAGGAGAAAGGAGTTACACAAGAACCTCCTACAAAAGAACCTCCTGTTGTTGATATAAGTGAAGCTGAACGTCCAGGAGTCACACAAGAACCTCCTGTAATTATTTCATCCGAAGCTGAAAGGCCAGGAGCTACACAAGAACCTCCTGTGTGTAGTTTTGTGGAAGTACCGATTATTCAATCGCCTGTTGCTCCAACGACTTCGAATCTTGAAAGTTCTACACCAAAGAAGTCTACACCAAAGGCCATGACTCCAAAGTCAACACCTAAAACACCAGGAGGGCCTAATGTGTTTGGTGATATGCACAATGATCCGATAAGTCTGCAGGATTTAAATGATTTCTTTCCAGAGACTAACGTTGAACTTCTGGAAAAGCGTGTCAAGACATTAGAAGACAAAGTGGCACAAAATGAAGTTGAAAAAGCAGAGCTAATTCAAAAGATGAATCAAAGTGCGGTTGAGAAAGAGATTTTGGATGAAAAGGTTAAAGTGTTAGAGA
Organism: Scalesia atractyloides; assembly: GCA_947069175.1. NCBI lineage: Eukaryota > Viridiplantae > Streptophyta > Magnoliopsida > Asterales > Asteraceae > Scalesia > Scalesia atractyloides. Next base: position 60,379,172 of record CAMTDV010000014.1, read on the forward strand.
ATGAAAGAGAGTACTTTAAATCGTTGATTGAAAGTTTGCAGGATGCAAATGAAAAAATGCAAACCGAGATAGCTGATCTGAAGTCTATCCAAGTCTTAAATGATCGAAGATTCTCCAGGATGCAGAAAGTGTTATCTAATGAACTAGGCATTTTGACTTCATCAAAGAATATGATCGTTTAGGTCAACAGGAAGCTAAAGAACACTCTCAGAAAGAATTAGCTGCGAGCGGTAAAGGAAAGAATGTTGAATGTGAAGCACCTACTTCGTCTGTAGCTGCAGAGAAGTCTATCGATACTATGATTCTAGCTTCTGAGCCTGATATTCCAAAGGTTGACGAATCTGTCAAGCCTTCTGATCCTATCACTGCTTTTGAAGGAAAAAGACGATGAAGAAGCTGAAAAAGATGATAAAGAGGATGAAGAGGAAGAAGGTTATGAGGATTGGAATGTTGGTGATGATGACGATGAGTATGATCAAGGTAGTACTGGCATCAAACTTAATGAAGTTTTGATTGCAGGTGAGTGAGTTCGGCCGAACTTGCTTGGTATATAAACCATTGCAAGTTCGGGCGAACTTACAAGCCCATAACATAAGCCCATTGATATTCGGGTGAACTTATGCAATACAAACAGCCATTTACTAGCAATTTCGGCCGAACTTGCTGAAAGTTAAACTTGAATCAGTTTTAGCAAGTTCGGCCGAACTTGCCAAACTACAAAATCACACCTTTTCAAATTTTTCATTTTAACCCTTGAACTTTCAAACTTTTTTCAGTTATGAAAATCCACTCAGTTTGACCAAGTCCAAGTTAATGACATTAGTTAACTGATTTGTCTGCCGAGTACAAGTTAATGAGCCCGGTTTGACCCGTTACGAACAAACTGTTGATATTTTCAAAAACAAAGTTTCAAATTAATGAACTTTATATCGTTTTGACTTTTCAGATTTTACAGATTAGCTCCCAGCCCGTTGTCAATGAGATTCCCACCAGTTCTAGCATCTTACCAGACTTCGAAGATCCGTTCTCCAATATTGATTTGCTGAAAACAATGTAGAAATAAAATCTTTTTGAATTTTTGTAGGTTTATGCTAAATTGCACTGAAAATCTTTTTGGTTTTAATCTGTAAAGCTGATAAACTATGTACAGAACAATGTAAACTATGTACAAACATATTTACAGACATATTTTTGTGAATTTTGTGTCTAAGGATCATATCAGTTGATTGAGACATATCACCAATATCGTTGACCTTTAGATGAATTTAAGCTTTAAAACTCATTTACCTAGATTGTCGATATGTTTGTCCACTTAAGCTTTAACTGTTTCAAGATATGTTAAGGTAACATTTAAGAAACATGACTTAACTGTGGTTCCCACTTCTTGAATATACTCCCGTATCCAGATTTCCTAGATTTCATCTTATAGGTGAATATAGCTAATTGATATCTGTATCTGGGTTATGCGAGACCTTGAGAGCTCAAGTTACAAGTCCGGTCCAACATGTCAAAAAGTTCGGCCGAACTTGTTGTCATCTTCAACAAAACACCTGCTTATCACATCAATACCCATTTAAACAAATCAAACATGTTTTTATGGTCGATTTTAAGTGTAGATCAAAGACTTATGTTCAATTTGATCCATGGTAACCTAGAACTATCAGTTTTTTAAGTTTTAGATCTGAATTCATTCGAATAAGGTCCAATCATGGTTCAACGTTCAAATACACACCTCAAACATTGTTGTTGGTGTGCAAATCACCAAGAACAAATTTAATTTGGCAGAGTAATGACGCTAAAATGACAAAATCACAAGATCGCTCAAAGGTTATATGTTCCCTCAGAGTGTTTTGATTGCAGGTGAGTGAGTTCGGCCCAACTTGCTTGGTATTTAAACCATTGCAAGTTCGGGCGAACTAACAAGCCCATAACACAAGCCCATTGATGTTCGGGCGAACTTATGCAAGACAAACAACCATTTACTAGCAAGTTCGGTCGAACTTGCTGAAAGTTGAACTTGAATCAGTTTTAGCAAGTTCGGCCAAACTTGCCAAACTACAAAATCACACCTTTTAAAAATTTCTATCGCCAAATTTTGATCTTGTGATTTGGGCGGTTCTAGATGGAAGTTAGTGGATAAACGTAAACCGATTCGGTAGAATGTTATTACAGAAAGGTCTAGAAACAGAATGCAGCGGAAGCCTTCATTCATAGCGAAAGAGTATACATCTTTAAAAGTCCAGCTGTCGGAGTTCCTGGAGAGAATCCGGCAGCACCTCCCCGTAGGGATGCCAAAAACTTAAATGACAAATGAACACACACCACCTATTTATAGGGTAAGAATTCGCTGGCAAGCATCTAAGTTCGGGCACAGGAACCTAAATTTATTATCTATTGTCCGATTAGGCGAAAACTAATGACTAGTTAACCACATAACAAGACTCGTTTATAAGTCCAGCTGCCGGAGTTCCTGGAGAGAATCCGACAGCACCTCCCCGAAGGGATGCCAAAAACTTAAATGACAAATGAACACACACCACCTATTTATAGGGTAAGAAGTTTTCTGTTAAGCATCTAAGTTCGGGCGAACTTGACCTAGTCAAGTTCGGCCGAACTTGACATCAACATTACCATTATGAGCGAACTTGACCTTTCACAGGTCAAGTTCGAGCGAACTTGACCTCCACAGGTCAAGTTCGAACGAACTTGTTACATTTTACATTGAAAACTCCGTATTTCGATCGTGTGTTCAATTCTAACCTATACAATACTCAACCCATGCTCTATCTAGCCTATTCGATAAGTGACGAACACAAAGTGCACCAACAATAATATGGGGTTTAAAAGCTGAATTTTGCTGAATTCTGCAGTTTTAGTGTGTTTCGGGCACTTCCTGACACTTAAATCACACTCCGAAGGCATTTACATGATCCCAACTTTCCTACCTACCATACTAGTGTAACCCTTGTTCTCGGGGCTCAATCTCTGTCTTAACATCATGTCTGTCGGAGTACTGAACTCCCGTCAGTACATCTAGTTAGCCTGATAGTGGTGCTAACTTTGTTTTGTGCACTGATTAAACCATACAGGGTTGCATGTAATAATGATAAGTAGTCATGCAATATGTAATGCATCTGTATATGTTCTTGAAAGCAATCAGGAAATCATCCATCTGATTGTTTAAATCATCCACAACCATTAATATACAAATTACTGTTTATATTGTACGGAGATTACCTGAAAAAGTGCCAATTGTCACAATCCCCTCCAGGGATAAAAGTTTGCAAAGTATCCCCTCCAGGGATATTAGTTTGTTTATTTGTCCCCATTGGACGCATGCTTGTAAAAGAGCAGTGAACTCACCTTAGTTTGCTCGGTTGCAATTAACGTGCTTCTATGCGTTAATAAAATGTTTGGTCCGTTACACACGACCTATCGTACAATAATGTATAAGTATGCACTCGAGTAGAGTGTTTGCAATACCCTAATTGTCCAAACAACCCAGTGTTCATGTGATCGGGTTAACATGTTTATCATACAAACGCATTTAATGTGATTTTAGAAACATGGACATCAGAGATGCATGCACATAATTCAGAACAATTTAACACATGTATATTCTAGATGGGTTTATTAAACTTGGAACCAACATAGTCATTCATTTAAATTCGAACCTAGCATATGTAACACATTAAACTCTGAAAGCTAAACTCTAAGAGCTAAACCTTGAGAGCTAAACCCTGAGAGCTAAACCCTGAGATCCATTTAACATTTAAACTCGGACACATCTAATTCATTTACTAAACTCGGACTTCCTTTTCATTTTCCAAAAACCCCGAGGCACCTAATGCCTCTACTAAAGTCGGACAAGTTGGTAAAAGCAAACCCGGACCCATGTTTCCTTGGAAATTCTACTCCAAACTCAGATTCCTCATCACATCCCTAAACTCGGAACATGTGTAACTTCATTAAACTCTGAACATCATTTATTTATAAACTCTAAATATATTTAAGTAAACCCGAACCCCCTTGACCCTTTAACAAACTCGAAACTCACCTAACATACATACCCGGAATAACAAACATGGACATTTATAATAACTTGGAACATATCAACAAACTCAGACTTATTAAACACGGACCTTGTGACTTCACAAAGTCTGACTAAACCCTAGCCGCACAAAATCAAACAGAGTTCAAGGTTTTCTTTTCAATGTAACAGTTACAGTACGAGATCAAAACCCTCATCAACAAATTACAAATCATAGCATCATTTTAGCAATTCTATCACATCAATGGCATCCCTATTGTTGGCAACCAGTTACACATTCATTCATAATCACACAGTCAGTCATTCAAGCATGAACAAGTAAACACAAGGCCATTGTTTGAATTTGGGGTTTGCAAGAATATCAATCAACATATAACAATAACACTTACCTCCGTTTCAGTCTACTGATTGTTCCTGATGGATTGAAAGATCAAGGATTGGTGATTGTGTGTGAAGGTCAGGAATGATTGGAGATGCTCAGAGAATAACTAGAAACTGCCGTGTACTGATTTGTGAAGGATGTTTAGGGTTTTGTGCTTTATTATAACTTCCCAAATATTCATAACACACCCTTAATTATCAAATTTGCACATAAAGCACACAACATCTAGTAGTTTACAATCAAAGCATGTAATTCACGTATTTGTCATGCAGCGCAGGTTTTGTATAAATCATCAGTTTATAATTATTATCCATGTTAGTCACCATCGTTCGAGAGTTAACATGTACGTGTTCCGGTAGTTCCCCGAATTACCAACGTAGACTCATTTAACTAATCCTAGTCAAATGCAGTGCTACAAATGTGTGTCTAAATTAATTGTGGTTAGGTTAAAGTAGTAACCTGAAGTTGCGGGTTGTCACATCATCCCCAAGGGGGAAGAAATTCCGTCCGAAATTTGATAAGTAGTCACGAAAAGTGAAAAGATAAGTTAAGATGACTGTGGGTTTTCTCTGGGTATCACATCATCCCTAACTTGAAAGGGAATTTCGTCCCGAGATTCGCTAGGCAGTCACGGGGGAGTGAAAGGAATGTGTTAGAGCAAAACTAACAAGAGTAACAAGAAGGAGGTCAATGTTAAACACTTGACCTAAAGATCGAGTTTGCACCCTGTATGAATATGGAGTGTTTCACTCGGTTAACCATCAGCCAATTCCTCAATGTGTTTAGTTTCAAAAGTGGTTTGGAGTCGATCCTAACACTCTACCGAACCTCAAGGACACGAGATTACAACCGGCACCAGAATCGAATAAAAAAACGAAAAGATTGTTTACTGAAAATGTACCGATCACAGGGTGTTATCATTCTTGGCGTCGCTTGCGCCAATCGTAAATACTCTCTCGCGAGTACCATCTCCGCCGTTATCATTATCATTGTTGTTGTTATTCACAGTATTGTTGTTGTTGCTTTGAGAACAGAGCTCTGAAATTCTTTCGCCAAATGACCTACCTTCTCGCATCTATGTCACATCCAAGTGCACTGTCCACGGTGATTATAGCCACACCTGTTACACCTCGGTAATTTAATAGCGTATGAGCCCTGATTCTGTTTGGATCCTTGGTCCCAGTTAGTAAAATAAAACCGGTTGAAGGTACGGTAAGGAAAAGAACGTACGACGCACGAATGTGGGTTCAAGTACACGAAATGAGGACAAGAATCATTTTGTTAACTCCGCCTGAGTCTTGACATTGTTACCACCTCCACCGCGCATGCTACTTCCATATTTAGTACAAGTAATCGAGAAAAGTAGAAAGAGTAAGGCTAAAGATCGAGTAGGAATCCATTATCGCTATGGCTCCTATGAATAACTGAGTTCCCAATTATGTCAGATAATGGGCCAGAATCCCTTTACACACGCTTGGTCTCACTGGGACTCACATGCACTCCGAATTATGATTACGTGTGCACCCGTAATGATAATTTGATTTGAATGTTCACCCAATTCCTCCAAACTAGTGTCAAAAGATCCTCAAGTTCGAGTGTCAAGAGTGAGTGTGGTCAAAACGATCAAGATCACAAAAGGTCTAAAAGTAAAATCATACTAATGATCCGTCATAGCATAAATAGATAAGATCTGAATTCATACTATATTGCAGTGCGCGTGACTATATGAAATGCAATGCATATGTATATATGAAATGTATAATGCTTACGATAAATAAAGACGAACCTTGCAATCTCGACCGTAGTGTCATGGTCGATTTTGGAACTAACTCGGTTATAGTCTTGTTTTACAAACCCTTTTGAAAACCTAATTCACTATAACAAGTGGCTCTGATACCAAACTGTCACACTCCCAAATTCCCACTTGCGAAGTTTTACCGCGTGGCCTGTGACGTACCAGGATCTAGCCACTAATCATGTCGAACTAATTGTAAATAATACACACAAGTCATCATAACCAACATGAAAAGTGACTTTTAAATTAAACGTTTAAACATAGTGATTGTACAGCGGAAGCATATGTAAGTATCTAAAACAATTGAAATCAAAATGTTTTAATATGTAAAGTTTTATTGTTTGCAAGCAAGTAACACGCTCCATGACACTTCATGCTCCCCATACTACATGTTCCTATGCATGAATCATCTAACAACATGCAAGCATGCAGGAAAAGTGTATCAGCGATTAAGCCGGCGAGTTCACAGTTTTGTTTTGTTTGACGAAAACAAGTTTGGTGTTTAGTTTAAAGACATGTTGATAATAACTCGATACCGCAAGTGACGTCAGTTTGTTTGCCCTTCCCCAATGCCTATCAACATTGGTCATGTGGTTAAGGTCATTAGTTCATGCCCGTCTTCCAAGGTGCGGTGTGATGTTGTCAAGCCTAATAGCGCCATCAACTAATACCCCGTTGACCTCCAAGCAACTAGTTCGGTAGTAAGATGGGACTTAAAGTGATAGATATGAGTGTATTATCCAATATCTAAATTAAACAAAAAAGTTATAACAAAGTATTCCTCCAAGGAATAGTAGTCTTCCCCTCCAGGGATATAACATTGCAAAGTATCCCCTCCAAGGATATTTGTTTGTTTGTTTGTCCCCACTGGACGCATGCTTGTAAAAGAGTAGTGAACTCACCTTAGTTTGCTCGGTTACAGTTAACGTGCTTCTATGCGTTAATAAAATGTTTGGTCCGTTAAACGCGACCTATCGTACAATAACGTATAAGTATGCATTCGAGTAAAGTGTTCGCAATACCCTAATTGTCCAAACAACCCAGTGTTCATGTGATTAGGTTAACATGTTTATCATAGAGATGCATTTAGTGTGATTTTAGGAAACATGGACATCACACACGTACGCACATAATTCAGAACAATTTAACACAACTATATTCTAGATGGGTTTATTAAACTTAGAACCAACATAGTCATGCATTTAAATTCGAACCTAGCATATGTAACTCATTAAACTCTGAAAGCTAAACTTTGAGAGCTAAACCCTGCGAGCTAAACCCCGGGAGCTAAACCCTGAGATCCATTCAACATTTAAACTCGGACACATCTAATTCATTTACTAAACTCAGACTCCGTTTTCATTTTACAAAAACCCAGAGGCACCTAATGCCTCTACTAAACTCAGACAAATTGGTAAAGCAAACCAGGACCCATGTTTCCTCGGAAATTCTACTCCAAACTCGGATTCCTCATCACATCCCTAAACTCGGAACATGTGTAACTTCATTAAACTCAGAACATCATTTATTTATAAACTCGAAATATATTTAAGTAAACACGAACCCCCTTGACCCTCTAACAAACTCGGAACTCACCTAACATACATACCCGGAATAACAAACTCGGACAATTATAATAACTCGGAACATAATCAACAAACTCAGACTTAGTAACCCTGGACCTTGTGACTTCACAAAGTCTGATTAACCCCAGCTGCACAGAATGAAACAGAGTTCACAGTTTTCTTTCCAATGTAACAGTTATAGTATGAGATTAAAACCCTCATCAACAATATTACAAATCAAAGTATCATTTTAGCAATTCTATCACATCAATGGCATCCCTAATATGGCAACAGTTACACATTCATTCACAATCACACAGTCAGTCATCAAGCATGAACAAGTAATCACAAGGCATTGTTTGAATTGTTGGGTTTGCAAGAATATCAATCAACATATAACAATAACACTTACCTCGTTTCAGTCTACTGATTGTTCCTAATGGATTGAAAGATCAAGGATTGGTGATTGTGTGTGAAGGTCAGGAATGATTGGAGATGCTCAGAGAATAACTAGAACTGCCGTGTACTAATTTGTGAAGGATGTTTAGGTTTTGTGCTTTATTTATAACTTCCCAAATATTCATAACACACCCTTAATTATCAAATTTGCACATAAAGCACACAACATCAAGTAGTTTACAATTAAAGCATGTAATTCACGTATTTGTCATGCAGTGCAGGTTTTGTATAAATCATCAGTTTATAATTATTATCCATGTTAGTCACCAACGTTCGAGAGTTAACATGTACGTGTTCCGGTAGTTCCCCGAATTACCAACGTAGACTCATTTAACTAATCCTAGTCAAATGCAGAGCTACAAATGTGTGTCTAAATTAACTGTGGTTAGGTTAAAGTAGTAACCTGAAGTTGCAGATTGTCACATACGTCATCTGCCTTTCTCAGATGCAAAACAATCTTTGTTGTCGATGGCCCCAAACATCTTCTTAGCGACAGGTTCTTCCTCTCCCTGTTTCAATTATAGATCTAATCTTTTCAGCATATCGATATCCATGTGATCCAGCTTCAATATATCTTTTTCTTCTTTAGCTAGATTTGGAAACTTATCGTCTAATAGTATATGTACAAAACGTGGACACTGAAGAAACTTCTCTTTTCCAGTATGATGCGTGAGAAGTTGTATGGCAAATTAAGAAGGGTATTGTAGCCATGCACATTTGATAGTCCACAATATCATCAAAACCTCCTTTCCGCTTAGTGCTTGTACTAGAGAATGAATGAAAAACTTGTAAGGACAACCAAGATTCACCTTCTTGAATGTTATAGCATTCACATAGCCTTGATAACCCATTCTATAGAAACATCCCTTGACCATACGTTCCGGATATCCAATTGGATCCTTCTCGTCATCTTTAAACTCTAGCACTCAATGTATGTCTGCTTCTGTGATTTCCACTTGAAATTCTTCGTTATCGATCTTTACGGCAGACATAATCTTCTTTTCTTTTCATCTTACCCCGCAGCATCCTAGAATCATTGTACGTGTGATCTATGCACTATACGTTTGTGTGTTAGGGGCTTTGCAATCCGAATCCGCCCCATGAACTCCAATACATCCTTAAACTGCTTGATTTCTAGGATCGTATCATATAATATGCAGCAGATGTTATGAATCGGAGAGAACGTCGTTTTCTTTTCCTATAAACATAAAAAAGAATCACCTAGAAATTTTTAACAAAAATTTCAAACTAATATTCACCTCATACGAGTTGTGACAAGCACACCTCGTACGAGTTGTTCTCTAACACACATTTATATCTTATGTATATTCATACTACGTACGAGTTGTATATATTATATTAACACTTTATTTCAAAGACCACCTCGTACGAGTTGTGGTACAAACAACAACATTTCTGGAGAATCACCTCGTACGAGGTGATCTGTACGAGGTGTCTCCTCACACCAATCGATCGACTGAAATCATCACAACATGTAAAATGGTTCATTTTAAGCAATTGATGCTCCTATGATACACTATTATCGCCGGTTAACCTAGATCTAAGATCGATTTTAACTTTGGTCCATTCGTTTTTCCTAGACCTAAGTTTAAAGGTCTATGAGTCCGAATACGTCCAAATTTATCCAATTTATACCTTTTCCATTGAAAGAGGTTTGCCAATCAACCTCCTAATGTAAATTTTGACAACACTTCGTCGCTTAGATTGCAAAAACACTCAAATCATAATAAAGTTCTCTAAACTCGCACAAAACTTATATGAACAACTCGTACGAGTTGTTGATTAATATAGTATGTCCCGCCTCGTACGAGTTGGTATTCACCTCGTACGAGGTATGTATACCTTTGTGCGATTTGAGTCCTCCTCGTACGAGGTGGACTAATCAATTTTCAACATTTTTCATATTTTATTTGATTAAGAGTTTTAGCACCCCACTCAGTTGACCAAGTCTAAGTTAATGACCTAAGTTAACTGATTTGCCTACCAAGTCCAATTTAATCACCTTGGTTCACCATATTGTGAACAAACTACTGTTTTAGGCAGTGTAAAGTTTCAAATTAATGAACTTTTAGTCATTTACAAAATATTTTATCACTTCAGATTAGCTCCCAACCCGTTGTCTCATGATTCTCATCAGCAACAACATCTCTGGATTTTGAAGATCCGCTTTCCATCATCGGTAGTCGAAACTTAACATAGAAACAAAATCTTTTTATTTTCCGAAGTTTATGCTAAAACACACTGAAAATATTTTTGAGTTTTCTGAAATGAAATGTAACGCACTATGTACAAACATATTCACAACATATTTTGTGAGTTTGTGTAAGAGGAGCATATATCACTAGTACCGTTGAACTTTTTATTTTTACTTTAAGTTCTAAACAAATTCACTTAGATTGTCAGTATACTGATTCACGTAAACTTCATCACATTTCTCGATTGTTCAAAGATACATTAGGTAATTTAGGAACTTTACTTAATTGTGTTTCCCACCTTAGAATATGTCTCGTATCAAGATTCCCTAGATTTAATCTTACAGGTGAATATAGTTTACTGACAAATGTCTCTAGGTTAATGTGAGGCCTTGAGACTCAGGTTAGTACCACTGTTCCGACAAAGGGATGACGGCTCGACTTATGGTGTGTTCCAATTTGGAATCTTTTGACTGCTTATTGTGATATCTTTCGATACTTTCAATATTTCTAGCAGTTTTCAGGTTTAAGTGCAAAAGTATTCTACAAGGTATAGGTTATTGCTTTCGCAAAGTCAGAAGAACTTGTTGAAGGATATCCATGGTATAATTTTACTTTTATTTTATGATCTCGGTTCATATATGTATGTATTTATTTGTTACAAAGATTAGTCAAAACACTTTTGACTAGTAAGTGTACAGACATATATATATATATATATATAGGGTAAGGTTCATGCGAGAACCACCTTTATTGTGAGAACCGCGAGAACCACCTTTATTGCAAAATAAAATCTAAAAAAATCGAAAAAGCAATCAAAATTATTTTTTTAATAAAAAACGTTATATTTCGTTACCAAAAAATTTTTTTTTTCGAGTAACAGTCTATACATGCACATGTGCATATGTATCATAACTTCGACAAATTCAGTAATACGTTATCGCTAGTAGACAATTGCACTTTAATTTACATACCATCCATAATACACTCAATTTTACATTAAATGCACATGTGCATCATTATGTATAACAATTATATACCGTGTTTTAGTACAAAAAGTTTATGATTTTGAATCATGAAGTAGGCTCATATATATATTTTTTGATTCGTTATATCCAGTGCTTGATGGGTTCATTATTGTTGTCACTTTATGATGTAATATGTTGATTGGATGGTATAGATGGTGTTGATACATGTAATAAAGTGAAAATATTCGTATTGGTATTGTATTATAAATGGTAGGTGGTAATGGTATTGTATTATGGATGGTAGGAGGTAATGGAAGTGTATTATCGATGGTATGATAGATGAAAGAGAAAGTGTATTCAAATTAGTGTACAAAAACACCTTATTTCATGTTGATACATATAGATGCACATGTGCATTTCTTATATTGGTAACATAAAAAGTAGTGTATTACACATGCTAGTGTAAATGAAAGTACAATTGCCTAATGTTTGTAATGTATTATGGAATTTGTCAAAGAAATGATGATAATGCACATGTGCATGGTAGTGTATTATGGATGGTATGATAGATGAAAGAGAAAATGTATTCAAATTAGTGTACCAAAACACCTTATTTCATGTTGATATATATAGATACACATGTGTATTGCTAATATTGGTAACGTAAAAAGTAGTGTGTTACACATGGTAGTGTAAATGAAAGTACAATTGTCTAATGTTTGTAATGTATTATGGAATTTGTCAAAGAAATGACGAAAATGCACATGTGCATGGATAATTGGTACTAAAAAAAAAAAAATTTTAATTTGTTTTATTGTTGAGTAAATATAGCGACATTTTCAAAAAAATATCAAAAAAAACAAAAAAATGTTTTTGGTATTTTTTTTTTTGGATTTTTTTTAGGTATTACTGTTTGTGTTCACACTGTTTCTCGTGGTACTCGCAATAAAGGGTGGTTCCTAACGGATCCTTGTCATATATATATACATTTTAAACAATGGAAGCATAGGTAACAATATATAAATAATATGAACACTTTTATACCAAGGAGCACCCGTAATGGTACAAGGTCACCGACATGCAAACACGAAATAGAAAAGCAAACCATAGGGGGTTTAGATATACATTTGGTTAGTAATAACGTGTGAGGCATCGAGATGCAATGAAATGTGCAAGAACGGGTCATGGACAGTAGCTAAAAGTGCACCTCCTTTTCAGCCGGTTAGCGGCGGCGGTGACCGGAAGACGGCGGCGGTGGTGGCCGGAAAAAGGCAACGGCTGCCGGAGCAGCGGCGGCCGGTGGCGGCAGAAGGATGGTGGCAGCTGGAGTGTGGCACTAGGGTTTTTCTTTGCACAAGTGTATTATGTCTTAACCCATGCGTAGGTATATATAGCCATGGATTAGGTTAAAACTAAAAACCCTAAGGCCCACAAGCCAATATCCTTTCTTCTTGCCTTTTTCTCTTTTAGCCCATTAGCAATAGTCCATGACATAAAACCAAATATTATTAGGTTTAATATAATCTTTATTTTATAACCATATAAAAAATATTATAAATTATCCCGTCAAAATACATCATTTAATCTAATTAAATGAATTACCTCGTTGTCCTCGGTGTAACTCTTACGGGCAAGACCCGGTCGGTAGCGTTGACTTATCGAACCAACATAAATATCCAACAGCTCCCACTTGGACGGTCTCTGATAAGATTTCAATGCAAACAGCCAGCGGTGCTCTAGCTACACATAGCTGCCCCCAACAGATCATGACACTTTAAAGTCACTAACCAAGGTATCTTCCTTTTAGCAATGGCTTGCTACTTGAAGACAGTAGACTTATTGTAACACTACGTATTTTTACATCCAATTAAGTTCCGACACGTGTCCTGGTATCCTTGTGTGCCGTATGGTAAAGCAGGAGGGACCAAATTCGTTGAACGACAAATTATTTTCGTATTTATACTATGGACTAAAGTTGAGGTTCTTAAAATGAGAAATGGAAACTTTTCAAGTTCAGAAGGCCCCTTGCGGACCGCAAGGCTCATGCCATACAGTCCGCAAGCAAAACCAAAACCACGGGCGCCTAAGGTCCTTACGGACCGTAAGGCAAAACCCATACGGTCTTGAGGACCTACCAGCGAACAGAAGTGTGGCAGCAGCATGCTCTGCCATCTCTTGTTGCATTGCCACCCTTTTTATTGGCTCTTACAGTCCATGGACACATGTTGACGTCCCTTAACATCTGGCAACACCTCCTGGACCTTCTTTGCCTTTAAGGTGAAAAAAATATATGAGTTGCAACAATCTTGCATGCACCTTAACTCACCGAGTTCATCAAAGAGAAGCTCCTGGCCAATTTCAAGCATTCCTATCTGCTCTTAGCATGATATGGACCTTGTGTAAGTGTTCAAATTCGTGCTAAGTCTTTTTCTTTAGGATTTAAGCTAATGTCAAAGTCTCGTCGTAATTACGCTTAACTCTGTATCTAGGACCATGATGGTCCAGCCATTGATCATAACGAAAGTGGCTACATGATCGTAATAAGTTTGGTGTTAATCCCACAAGAGGGCATCTCCTAATTACCACTAATTCTTGACCAATTGACGAGTCAAAGTAAAAGTCAAAAAAGTCAAACCGGCCAGATTTCATAAAAAGGCTAACTAGTTATATGAATGTTATAAAATATGTTTTGATGCATAAATAACCTATATATAAGTATTAGAAGTTATATAAACTGATTTGACTGGTCAAGTTTCGGCCTAAATGTCATTCACAACCGAAAGTCGCAAAGCTTGACTTCTTCTTTGACTTTCTGTTTTGACCTGATTTAGCTAGTTAAACTACTGATTTCAGATCATTTTAGATCATGATCAAATATAGTATAACTTCCTAAAGTTATATTACTTGATTTCTTATCAATCCGAGCTATTATGCAAGTTCCGCTAAAATTGCCTAAACTTTGCAAAAAGGTTCTTTTCGGTATAAACCAAGGTTTTAACCACTAAACACCATACAAATGAGTTATGGGATGATTTGTAAAATTTACTAAATATTTTGATGTCAAGATTCTGACCATAAACTGTATTTCTATTGAATATGATTTATAAAGCGTTAAAAGGACTAAAATGCCCTTTTCGGCATTTTAGAAAGTTAAACATAATTTCTTCCATGAAACCTTTATAATGATGTAATATCATAAGTAGGTTATGTTGGGATGTTAAAACAGTTTATGACCTGAGTTGATGCTATAGATTCGTAAAATGCCGTTAAATGACTAAACTATCCTTTTTACGACAAATTGGTTTTAACTAGACTTTTGGGCACAAAATCTTATACCTACTGTTGTAACATGTTAAGTAACATATTTTGGTAAATTAAATCTGATCATAATCTCAGTTTACATTAAACATCGAATTAAAGCGGCATTTATCGACTTTATCGCACTTTCGGCACATAGTATGATTTAAAACCATAACTATGAGCTAAGACTTGAAACCTACTGATTTATAAACTCATTTTCAATACTTTTACAGTAAGTACAAGTCCCAAACTCAGAATCCCAATTATGACTTCAAAGCTATGTGTGAAATTACCAAAACGCCCCTACGGGACATAGTTTTGTTTAAAACTATCAAAAACACATAGACTTGATATCCTACTGAAATAACATAACTAACTATATGTTTTTACTGAATAGTTATGATCTTGACATCAGTAATGTTTTAAAACCCTTTATAAGCTTTAAAAAAAGACCAAAATGCCCTTTCGGACAAACTTATTGATATCCTACTGATATCAAATCTTATTTAATCATATTAGCTAATGGAACTTGTATAAAGACTCTTTCGGTTACCCGGTTTGTTTCCACCTTACGGTTAAACATACGTAACTAGTTTACATAATTTAACCAAAACGGGTTTAACCTCGTCAATTTCTTATTAAAATCCACAATGTTATTGGTATACCCATATTATACAAGTCTTAATACTTGTCGGGTCGAATTAACGTTCTATTCCGGTCACCGCTTAATTAACGTATCGTACCGTATTTGATTTAATGTAAGACTAGCCGGTTCAAGTCTAAGACTTAATTAAGGACCCATTAGCATTCTAATTTGGTTAATAATACCATCACTCCAGACTAAACGCCTCTATAGTAGATTGTGCCTGTACTTGTTATCTTGATTTGCGGCTGAGTTTTGACTTTCTGAAGACTTAGCTCAGGTAAATACATTTAACTTTTTTTCCCTATACGGGCTTGGGATACGGTAAACTATTACCGCTTGGTCGGGTATGGAAATCATGTTTTATCCAGTTGTGATAATTAACTAAAATACATAACCCGGTTTTAATATGTATTGTCTGAAACTCAAACATAGGGGTGGGCTTGACCGTATCTGGGATATCCTTGGCTCACTAAAGTGTTAGTGACCAACAACTTAACCATTGGTGTAGGCATACATCGGTAACTGCTATTATTATTATTATTATCTGCTTTCTGTGTGGAAGTTCAGAAGTGGTGTGTTAGTCGATCATGTCTCCGTTTCTGTACTAGGCCCCATATGTAAAAGACAGACATGTAAATCTGTATACAAGGTCAATTGTACTGTCCCAAGTTATTTATAAAACGTGCGTAGTGCACCTAAAACCATTTCAAAAAGATTTTCAAAATGAGTCGGTTGATTGTATTTACCAGTGTAAATTGACGTATTTTAAAAAATCAAGTTACAAGTATAAGTACATAATAGGCTGGGAGCTGCGAGGCACTTATACTAAGGAGTTGCGATCTTGTAGAAGTGCCTGTAGAATCTGTTATCATTTTTGTATGTATATTTTCGATCCGCATGTGGATCTTATTACAAGCCATCTAAATGTTGTATATTTGTGTTTCGAACTCTGGACACTCTATGGTTTGTAATAGTTTATATTTTACTCCAAGCCTTTAGCTGAGTTGCTTGTGTTGTAATTGGTTATGATGATAACAAATGTACATCACGATACTCCCCACCGGGCCCACCGGAATACACGTGGAAATCGGGGTGTGACAGGTTGGTATCAGAGCCAACGTTTGAGGGAATTCAACAATAGTCTTTAGTGTTTGATCTCAAACGACACAGTAAGACATTCCTTAGACTCTCGAGTCTAGGCTATGACCTACGGCTGTTCATTACCTTATTTTAGTATTATTATTGCTTTGTTATGTTTTAACTTGTTTTTTTTGGAGCAGAACTATGCCGCCCAAGTTTTCACGTGGAGCTAAAGTGAAAGTCCTAATGAGAGGCGGGTCATCAGGCCAAGGACCCTCCAATATCCACAAGTTTAACCTGTACGAAGGATCGGATGATTCTTCATCACCATGGGAGTCGTACCGTCATTCTATCTCCTATGAATATTCGCCATTACCAGACTCTTACCACTCTCACCATAGCCACCACTCCCATCATTCTCATTCCCATTCTTTTCAGGGAAATTATAACACCGACATCCGTCTACTTTCTCCCACCGTTACTCCTCCCAAAGACTCCCCTGAAGCTATGGAGGAAGATTCTGACCCATAAATGCTTCAAACAGGGTCAACGGTGCCCCCTATTGAACTGTCCAGCGGTTCAAATTCTTATGCTGGAACTCCTCAACACTACCCTAACGACTTTCCGGAGAGATAGGGACAATATGTCTTCTTCAACACCCCATCCTCCCATAGCACACCCTCCTACCATACTCCTCAACCGGAACTACCTCTGCATGAGGAAGTGCAAATGCAACTGGTGGAGCAACCGCAACCACCACCCGTGTCACAACCACCAAGAAGACGTGGGGCGCGCTTGTCAGTGCGCCTAGGACCAAGAGTAGGGTCACTCTCACCTAACCCTTACCCTACTATTCCCGAGGACCCACAAATAGTGGATCTTCCCATACTTCACCATTTGTGGAACACCTTCCACAACCAACCGTTGAGCCTTTGCCTTAACCACCACAATCCACTGTTGGGCCTTCGACCCGACTACCACCTTTGAGTTTTGAAAACCCAATTCCTTCATATCCAGATTCGTGTGGATATAACCTTTTTGCTTCTTCTTCTGGGTTGCCAAATTATAATCACCAGGCACCATCACAGGATCCCTACATTGAAGCAGCAGCACACAACGATCTTTTCCCTTCTCCTTTTCCACCATATTCTTTTGGCCATATTCAGCGGGTGGATATCCCTTTTATGATACCATCCTTCCGGTGTACCTTCGCATATGTATACCAACATCCGGGTGCGCTACAACCGCAGCCTCAACAACCTCAACCTCAAGCACCAATGTTAGAGGCTATGCAAGAAACGTTGGAGCAGATAAAAGAATTTCAGCGGAAAACCGAGAAATCGGAAAAGAAAAACAAAAAACTATCTGAAGAGATTTGTGAGGCTGATAAAAGGGAAAAAGGGTGACTAAACTCTTGTATTTTTATTATGTAATTTTATTTTTCCAAGAAGTCCTTGTGTGGGCATTTATTTTATTTAATGTAGTCTCTGCGTGGACATTTTAATTATTTCAGTATAGACCCTGCGAGGCAATTTTTCCTTTATTTAAAGTCCTATTTATGGACACTATTGTATCGCACTTTTATCATTATTGGAATTTTGGAATTTTATTATATGTCCTGCACCAGTTGTTCAAGCGATATATCGATTTTAATTCGAAATTTATGATCTGCTATATATTCCAAAGGATCATCTTAATGGTTTCATACCCGCTAAGTGATTAGGTCACATATAATGGCAAAACAGTAGATTGAATTATATGGTACTACCATGATAGTTAAGGTTGAGATTTCCCTTCTATCCAGAGGTGGTGACTACGTTCTAAGCCTCCTAGTCTGCCTGATCTAGACTAGTTTCTTAAACCATTTTAAGATTTATTCTAAAAAGTTAACATCTTTAAAAGTGTTAACACTCCTAGGCAGTGTGGCTTGGGGAACCACCCAAGCCGTCAAGATTATGGACTATTCCAAATTATATAAGCCTGTGTGATCATAATTGATCCTGGCTAAGTATCGTCTATGCAATGAGGATATTATTAAATACCCATTAGTGGTGTAATACATGCGGCCCATTTATTATACATCCATTAGTGATGTACTGCCAACAGGTTATATCCTTGTCCGTTAGTGACAACGACAGATGTAGTCTATGACTCCTTGTCTCGAGGTAATAGATTTTGTTCACAACTTTGAAGTTTTATGATCTTTGTAAAGGTCACGACTCATATTATTAGAGTCCTTATGACAAGCCTTTAGTGCTATTCTTGTTTTGTCCTTTGCGACAGGCCGTTTGTGCCATATGAATCACCCCCATAAACTTTGTGACAAATCATCAAGCATGTATGACTAATTAAAACTTATATCATTATTATTATAGCTTCATTGGACAAGATGGCAGACTCTAATGAAGTTAACAGCCAAAGAAAGGATGATACGTGAATGAGAACATTGTTATAACTAAAGGTTATTTTCAAGCACTTATTGCCATCCCAAGTCGATAAGGCAATAAAGAATCATGCTGAAAAACAATTAGAGTCGAGTGCTTCACATTCTAAACACTCGTCCAAGCACACCTCCAAGCATACCACCAAGCAATTCTCAAAGCCTCCTTCAGAAAAGAAGTAATATTCGAACACTCCTCGAATGTGAGGAGAGAGAAGGAGGAATATCAGAAGAAGACCAATTTCTCGAAAGAGGGATGCTGGCATAGATACTTCGCATTTGTAAACCTCGTGATTTTACCGGAGAAAAAGGGGGAGTTGAAACCCTTAGAACAAGGGTTCCGAAGACGGCCTTTAGAACAAGGTATGGACAATATGATTTCTTAGTAATGCCTTTTAGGCTGGCGAATGCACCTGCAACCTTTATGGATTTGATGAATAGGGTTTGCAAACCGTACTTGGATAAGTTTGTTATTGTCTTCATAGACGACATACTTATCTACTCTTGTAGTTAAGCTGACCATGAGAAACATTTGAGGTGCGTACTGGAATAGTTAAGACGAGAGAAGCTTTATGCGAAGTTTTCAAAGTGTGAATTTTGGTTACATGAAGTCTAGTTCCTAGGACATTGTCAGGATCTAAGTTTAAATCACTTGTAGTTTTTGTTTCTATAGTTGGAAAATGGATGGAATTTTAAAGATATGCAATAGAATTAATGGAAAACTTTTACTACAAGAAATCTGTCCTTTGTTTTCATCATCATCCCGCTTTCAAGTTGGTAAACTCGCATGTGATTCACAAACTCCCCCTTAGCCAAATACAATCGTTTGATAGTAAGAAATGTAGAAGATAAAGTGCAAATTGATCTTTTTCAGGAAGAAAGTTTAATGTTACATCGATCAGCTATTTATACTAACTATCTAACCACTGAGCATCTTTTATGACGTCATGGTTGATAGTGACAGCTAACAAATTCATAACTAACTAAACCACTGCTAAACTAACACTATCAGTGCATAGCACTGTTACATTGAATAAACTATAACTAGTCTAAGCACTATCTCTATCCTCTGATCTTGTTTCTTCTATCAGACCTTTGCTTCTTGTTCGATCAGATGATATGAACAGTTGTTTATGGAAAACAGTGTAAAGGTAGATCAGAGGTTGTAACCTCTGATAGTTGGACCAAAGCTCAGATAGTGTATTTGGCTTTGATACCATCTGTTCCTTTGTTAGGGTTCAATCCCAACAATCTCCCCTGGAACAAATGATGCCAAAACACTTGTTTATTCTTGGTCTTTATTCCTCAACAGAAATTCTCTGAATTTGGACTTTAAACTGTAATTCAAAATTCATAGAAATTTATCATCATCATCCTTTCGAGTGTTAGATTCAAAAGACCTTGAAGGTCTTCTACACTTAGCTCATATGCAACCTCCATGCTAATCTTGACAGCATCACCATTAGACTTGAGCAGTGTCAATTCGTGGGAGTCTTTATCAACTTTCCACTTTAGAATTTTTGGGTCTTCTAGCTTTCTAGGATAACTTTTATTGGTTGAGGTTTGAAGAGCTTTTGGTTGAACTATCTTTGTCAAATCTGCTCTGAGCTTTTCACTAGCTTCATCTGTGTGATAGTCAATCATGTTTTTAATTCCCTCTTTGATGTGTTTATACACTCTCTTGTCTTCTTCATCTATCCTTTCTTGCCTTATAATTGATTGAAAGCACGGATGGAGGGGACAGATGATGAGATATAATTTTTAGAGTGTTGAGCTTTATGAACATCATCTGATGGAGGGTAAACTGGTTTAGGAGGCATATTTGGATCTTTCTTCCTCCTCTCTTCTAACATCTTATAAGTATCAATCACCCTGACTTCTCCCCACCTTGTCACTTGGTTCCTTGAACCATAGTGATTCTGTATCAATTCTTCTTTCATCCTTTTAATCTTCAAAGCTCTATCTGGCATGTTTTTCTTATATTTTTCCCAGTTAGGAGGAGTTGGCTTCTTGTGAGGATCTTTTAACATTTCTTGCATTCTTTCAATTTCTTCTCTCAGCTCATCCACACTCCAATCCTTGAACTGTGCCTTTGTTGCCTTATATTGATTGTTCTTCATGATATGTTTAATGAGTTCATGTTTAAGGTATTGATCTTCCTTTTCTGACAGCTTATTACTCAGATATTTGACAAAATCTTGCAATTCCCTGGCTTTTGCTTAGCTGAAAAGACATGTTGGTCTGTATCTCTCTATCAACTTTTACCAGCTAGCCTTTTTTTGCTATATCCTCTGCTTGTTTCAATTTGAGTTCTAGATAAGCATCAATATTTGCAAGTCTTTGGTAGCCATCAAGAGATAATATGATTCTTTTGTCAGGGTCTTCCTCAGAATAGAAGCTTTTAATTTCTTCCCTGACTGCTGGTAAATCAAGAGGATATTGCTTTGCTGCCAGGTATAACTGTAAGGGGATCAATGGTTGAGTTGAAGATGGTGGAAGCATTGATGTGGAGGTCAGTGGTTGTGATGATAAAGGAGTAGGAGCAGGAAAGATCTCTTTTTCATTCACAATCCTTGTAGTCCTTCTCCTCTTGATGATGGATGAGTTGGAATTCTAGTTGGTGTTGGTAGAGGTTGGGTGGATGTATAAAAATGAGCATGGCAGTGGATGGGATTTCATCTGCTGCAACCTCTGCTGTGTCAACAGATGTTGACACAACAGTTTCTTAACATCTGCTTTGGTGAAATGGGTATGGAAGTTGAGGTAGGTGAGCTTGATTTTTGGAAAGCAGAGGTTTTAATGGTTGGATTTACAGCAGTCTCAGTTTTGGAAGGTGTGGGGGTTGGTTGCCTTACTTTTCTAGCAGGTCCCCTCTTTGCTGAGGTACCAACCTCTTCCTTTTTATTTTTGCTGCTTAATCTTTTGCTCAACCAATACCTTGCCATCAAGATACACTTTTCTCTTCTGCTTCTCTTTTTCTCCGGCCAAGATATCATCTGTTAGATCCTTTTTCTTGGAATCATCTGGCCTGGGAATATCCACTGTTGGCTTTGTCATTTGATCATCTATTGTAAGCTTCTTCTTTCCCAAAGGTTTCTCCCCCTTTTGGCATGATCTTCAGTGTTTACAAAATTTACTGTAGGCGGAGCAGTACCAGTGGTTTAGAGAAGATGAGCTTTGATCGCTTTAATGCCTGCCCTTGTATCCATTAATCCAACTTCAACCATGTTTCGTACTTCCTGCATTTGATGTTTGTGTTGTAGATAGAGAAGTGCTTTGTTGCTAAAAAGAGGGTCTAGGGCTTCTTTTAGATCAGCAGTGGTGACAGAGGGTTGGATCTTTGTAGTTAACAACTGCTTCAAGAGATTTTTTTCTCATCAACAAAACTTTCAATCTTTGATATTCTCTCTGTCAAATCTTTGTATTTTAGATCATCACCTAATGTAATAGGATCATCTGAACTCCTACATGAGGTGGTAGTTATATATAAGGTATCATGAGCATGTGTTTTGACACTAGCTTCAACCTTAGATGTCCCTTTTTCTTGGTACTGGGGACTTCCCACAACATCGGAGGTTACCTTGGTAGCCTCAGCAGTGGTTGCCTTCAACAGAGACTTAGTAATTTAACCACTGTCCAAAGGAAAACTAGGTAGTTTTGCAATTGTAGTGGTGCTCTAGTTGAACTATCACCAAGGGTTACATGTAACCCAAGGGATGTAGCCTCTTCATTTGCTGATGGGCTAGCAAAGAATAGAGATTCGGACCTAGCATCATGTTGAAGTATATTCTCAGTGATAGGGTGGTGAGAAGTGCTGGATAATGTCTGCTCTAGTTCTATTGCATTCGGCAAGGGTAAAAAGGTTTGTGGTAGTGACTTTATTGGAGAAGGGATAGGTGCAGAAAGAGACATTGCCCTATGAGATGGGCTATGGAAGATAGAACCAAGTGGTCCTAGAGCTTCATAATTTGGTGTCCCTGTGTTTACAAGCTGATCCTTTTGTGAGGATGCAGGAGGAGTTTCATAGCCAGGTGGATATTGTCAACCATCTGCTGTGAAGAAGTAGCAGCAGTTGGTTTGTGACTTTGGTGTTGTCACAGGCTTTATCTCTGGGATCTCATCATCCAGAGGACCCTTTTTGGGTTTGGTGGATTTTCTGGATGTTTTTGTTGGTTTCTTTTTGGTGATTTTAGGTGTGGGTTTCAGAGCAGTGGTTGCAATGCTCTGATCACCTAGAGCAGTGGACTCAGTAGCAGGAGGAAGAGATTGAACATTTTGTTTTGGAAACCTTTCTTGATTTGTTATTCGTGTAAAAGTTTCATGAGTTAGGCAGCCAGGTGTGGTCACTGCCCCTTGTTTACTTGCTGCAGATCGAATCTGGTCTTGCAAGTAAACACTCAAGAATCAAGGATGTATTAAGAAAGCTTTTCTTTTTTGAAATACTATTAAATTAGTTACAAGATCATTGAACAATACCTGGGAATAGTTAACATCAGAATTAGTCAAAATTGCATATCCCAGATATTGCATGTTCAATGGAATTTCATTGAAAGCAGTAGTTTTTGCAGAAAGACATGTTAAAAGACTATGGAAAAATATTTTCATCTCTTCTGGAAAATGGGGTTTAAAGATTGTCATACCTTTCAATTGGCGAGTGTAACCCCTTTCCACAAACTCTGCTTGCAACTCTCTTAAAGAAAATGACACATGATGTGCCATATCATTCAATTGAAAAACTTGAGAGATCTATTGTGGACTAATTTGCATAGAAGTACCCCCTACCTTTGAGATTATTGCATAAGGAACACCATCAGCGGATGTTTTGACCTAGCATTTTTACATAAATCCCGAAGAGAAGCGACGTAAATTTAGGCTTGGACTTCGAGCATATGCTTAAATTTTGACTTTCTTAGAATCCGAATCATTGTGTGGTATCGTGTATTGAATTCGGTTTATTCTAAGATCCCGTGTAATTGTGTTGAGTTTTGAGAATCAAGATGTGTGGTGGTAAATGTTGCTTTGATTTCGCCTTTGATTTTGTTTTAGGAGCCATGATTTGAGTGCAAAGTGTTTTTAGTTTTTTGAAATCGACACAGCTTGGTGAATCCTATGTTCTGGATAGAACAGGGTTTTTATAGGGTTTCTTGAAAAAGTGACTGAGGACGTGGCATCTGATGTAATGACTGTTGAATAACATCTGACCACGTTTAACCTCTGATTGAAAATGGAAGACAGTTGTTTGGCTAAACATGTTTGAAATTTTTGATCAGTGGATAAGAACAGTATTTGCCACTATCAGAGATACACTTTTTGACAGTGGATCGACTTTTCTAAATGAACAGTGTTTTTGTGCTATCAGTGCTTTGAACAGACTTTGAGGATTTATTGAAAAATTCAATTGTAAACTATTTTTAAGGATTGATTTTGATTTTGTAAAACCATTTTATTGCTATTTACACATGGATCACAAAGAAATTTGTTTTTAATCCATGTTTAGCATTTCAAGCCTAGATATCAAACTGTCAAAAGTGGGAGCATCAAGTGCTTTTGTCAACACATCTGCCAGTTGATCCTTGGTATGGACATGTTGTAAAGAAATCAAACCTTTTTAATAGCAATCCCTCATAAAGTGATGTCGATGTCAATGTGCTTAGTGGTGGAATGAGAGACATGATTTTTGATGATATTTTCTGCTGCTTGACTATCAATTTTGAGTGGAGTCTTTAAAGCAGTGATACCAAAATCCAGCAATTTATTTTCAAGCCACAGGAGTTGAGAAGTACAACTTGCAGCAGCTATATACTCTGCCTCAGAAGTGGATGTGGAAACTGCAACTTGCTTTTTGCTTTGCCAAGACACTAAGCAATCACCTAGGAATTGGGCTCCTCCAGATGTGGACTTCCTTGTTGTTTTACATCCAGCAAAATCACTATCGGAATATCCTGCAAGCTCAATGTTACCATTAGCTGGATACCAGATACCAAGTGTGGGAGCACCTTTTATGTATCTGAATATCCTTTTTACAGCAATAAGATCTGATTTTCTTCGCAATGACTGTGATCTGGCACAAACACATGTTGCAAACATGATGTCTAGCCTTGATGTAGTTAGGTACAATAAAGACCCAATCATGCTTCGATACAATGTTTAGTCAACAAGGTCATCTTTGCCATCAAATGTTACTAGCTTGGGGTGTGCTGCAAGGTTTACAATCATCCATATCAAATTTCTTAAGTAGTTCTTTCACATACTTATTTTGATGGATGAAAGTGCCATGTTGCATTTGTTTGACATGAAAACCAAGAAAACATTGCAACTCACCCATTGCACTCATATCAAACTCTGCTGCCATGAGTTTTTTGAACTCTTCACACACTGCATGTAGATCCAAAAATGATGTCTTCCACTTAAATTTGGAAAGCGTCAAATCATTTCCTTTCCATTTTAAAAATAGGGTTTAATCAATCCGACCTCTGGTGAAACCAATGGATCAGAGAAAAGTGGATAGAGTTTCATACCAGGCTCTGGGTGCTTGTTTTAGACCATATAGTGCTTTGTTTAACCTGTAAACATGATCAGGATGAAATGCGTCTTCAAAACCAGGAGGTTGACACATACACTTCTTCCTTGATCTTTCCATATAGGAATGCACTTTTGATGTCCATTTGATACACCTTGATGTTGTGGTTAGCAACAAATGCTAAGAACAGTCTGATGGTTTCCAATCTTGCAACTAGAGCAAATGTTTCATCATAATATTTGCGTTCTTCCTGCCTATAGCCTTGAACCACGAGCCTTGCTTTGTTCTTGACACCAATGACCCATTCATCTGTTTAGTTCTTGAAGACCCACTTTGTGCCAATAGGACATACATCTTTTGGCAGTGCTACAAGTTCCCATACTTGTTGTCTTTTGAACTGTAGGAGCTCCTCTTGGATGGCTTCTACCCAACTGTTGTCTTTTAGTGCCTCTTGGTACTTGACAGGTAGTGTGAGTGATGGAAAACCAACAAAAAGACAAATGTTTTGGGATTGGCTTCTAGTGAGCACTACCTCATTGATGTTGCCAATAACTTGATCCAAAGGATGGCTTTTGAGGAAAATCAATTCACCTTGATATGGGACAATGGCATTCTGAGGTGAAGCTTGCAAATGTGTATCATCTAAGCTATCCTCTGTTGGTGAATTTGATGGTCCAGCCTCTGATTGGAATGGTGGTGGAGGAATTCGTGGAATGGATATGAAAGTGGGTTGACTTATGTCATTTGTTGTGGACTTTTATCAACAGATGTTTGGTTCTGGGAGCTGGAAGAGGTTTGAGTATTAACCACTGTTGACCTGGCAGAGCATTCACCATTGCTACTAACATCTGCTCCTCTGTCTGAACGATAGATTTTGAAATTTGGAAGAATGCAATCATATCCTTGCTCTTGATTTGATGACTTGGGGTACCTGCATGGTTAGTCTTGACAGACACATCTTCAAATGTAAATTTGGATAGGTCAAACAGTTCAGCAGGATTTGCTGGATTTTCAAAGATGAGAGTTCATTGAACTTCACATCAGAGTTTCTTCAACGCACTTGGTCCTAGAGTTAAAAACTCTGTAGGCTTTGGCAGTGGTTGAGTATCCCAGAAAATAACCACAATCAACTTTGGCTGCAAACTTGGATATTGAATCCTTTAAATTTAAAATGAAGCATGGGCAGCCAAAGACTCTAAAATAAGAGAGCAGAGGTTTGATTTTATAAAGCAATTCATAAGCAGTCTTTTGATGCCTGGGGTTTATCAAAACTCTGTTCTGAACATAACAAGCAGTGTTTACAGCCTCTGCCCAGAAAGACAGACAGGGGTAAACCAGAATCTGCTAGCATAGTTCTTGCTGATTTAATCAAAGTTCTGTTTTTTCCTTTCAACAACCCGATTTTGTTCTGGAGTTCTAGGGATGCTATATTGCCTTACAATCCCTTTTGACTCACAGAAAGCATCCAACTCTTTGTTCTTAAACGCTGTCCCATTATCACTCCTAAAGATTTTTACAGGAAGATCAAATTGCTTTTCAACTTGTTTAAAAAAGTTTTGCAAAATGTTTGCTGTTTCATCTTTAGAATGTAAAAAGAAAGTCCATGTGAACCTGGAAAAATCATCAACTATCACCAGGCAATACCTTTTGTGTTTTAAGCTCATGATTTACACAGGTCCAAACAAGTCCATATGAAGTAACTGTAAGCAGACTTGTTTTGGACTCTTCAATTGACTTGTAAGAACTTTTATGTTGTTTACCTTTTAAACAGGAAACACAATGTTCTTCACAAGTAAATTGTTTGTGTGGCAAACCTCTGACAAGACTATATTTGAGAGAGTGAAGATGGTTTTTAGATTTGTGTGACCTGGTCTTTTATGCCATAATTCTGTTTCTTTGTTTAACCAACTGAGAACAAACATGCATTTGACATAGGATTATCTTTTACCATGTCTACCACATACACATTTCCTACCCTATTAAGAGTAAGTTGTGCTTTGCTCTATTCAATTATTTGATTAATCATTTTAACAACCTCTGGGCTAACTATCTACAAGTTTCCTTTGTGAAGAAGGATCCACAACCCTTATCACTCATTTGTGAGACACTCAGAAGATTGAATTTTAGATTATCAATGAGATTCACATTCTCAAACTTGAGTTTTCCAGCTGAGACACATCCTGACCCTAACACCTTCCCTTTTGAATTATTTCCAAAGGATATATCACCCCCTCCTATTGGCAGGTCTTTACATCCTATCATGTACCTGGAGCCCCCACTATCTACATACCAAAGACTGTCAGGCAAGTAGAAGCTCCCTGCACATGTTTTGAATAATTAGTTCAGGTGAGTTTCCAAAGCCATAATGGATTTGGATGGGGTATCAGATGATCCGACTCAAGTTCAGATAAATGAGCAGTGGTTAGACCAGGTTTTTGTAACCAATGTTGTGAGCCACTTCTATCAACTGTTGGTAACATGAGGATGCCGATTTACCCTTGGCTTAGAGGGATTTTTGTAAGTCTCATAAACCATAGGCACCTTTTGATAACTAGGCTGGCTATTACCTCTTAAAACTGGTTTGATGGAGGTGCATCTGTCACTTGAATTTCTCTGTGAACAGAGGTTTGATTTAAGGCTTTTGTGACAAATGTTTCAATTGATTCAAAGTTCTGTTTAGATTTGCTTTCAGAAAAGCTTGAACTTTCTCTTTCAAGAGCTTTTGCTCTAATCTCTTTTACCTTTTGATGATAGATTTTGAGATAGGCTCACTCTTGGGTCATGTGATTTGTTTTGTTACAGATGGTGCATCTAGGAGATTTGGGTATAACATAAGTTTTGTTTATGTCAAAGGCTTTTAGAAGAAAACAGATCTGCAGCCACATGATTTCTCTTTCACAAAACAAGTATTTAACCTTTTCTATCCTTTTCCTATCAGACTTTTTGAAAGCAGTGGGTGTAACCTCTGCTGGCAAGTCTTTGATAGGGATCACTAGTGCTATTGGTGCTTTTAAACCATCATTGGTTGAAAAGTCCATTGGCTTGAAGTTTTCCAAAATATCACATTCATCTAACCATTTGGTTTAAACTGATATTTTTCAATTTCATTATCTTTTGCTGAAACCTCTTGTTTTTCAAGAATGATTTTGTTTCCATTTTTATCTGTGATTTTAATTCTTCACCAGCCAAGTTTGTTGGGACTATTTCAACCGACTCAGAATCAATCTTTAAAGATTTTCACAAGTCTGGTTATAGTCTCTAAAACCTATTCCAAACTTTATGTTGCTCTTGATTTGAGCATCAAGCATAAGCTCATAACCTTTACAAGACTCTACCCATTTTTCACAGTGAGCTGGTCTTTGGTTATGCTTGATTCATGCCTTAGGCTACTCATTTCAGAATCTTTTTTACTTAACTTTGTTTTCAACTCTTTGATAAGTTTTTCAAAATTAAGTTCATCTTATAAAATTTTGTTTCTCAGGTTTTCATTCACCTGCTTTATGTTTGCAAAAGCAATAATACATTGTCAGAATATAGATCTTTAAGGATCTGAGGTGATACCTTCGAAGCAGCCATAACAGCACAATTACACTCTTCTTCCTCACACACCTTCTCATCCCAAGGGTTAGATAGCGTGTCTTTTTCAACATCAACATCATTCACTTCAACCATTGGTGTAACTTCTGGTATAACCACTGCTTCACAACAATCAACCACGTCATACTTTAACTCCTGCTCCACATTTTCATCATCTTCAACAATGGTCTCTAAAGCCATTAAACATACATTTTCATTTTCAAAATCATTTTTGCTATCAGAGCAAAGTTTTCATCTGTTAAATCCTTAGGCAAACTACTCCAATCAACAAAACGTTGTGTGACAAAAGCTTTGTTGATTAACCTATGCTGGTGTAGCACTAGTTTGAGTAGGTTGAGTAACTTGTGGCACTTGTTGCACATGTACTTGAGGTGGTGCTTGGACATATTGAATCTGTAGTGCAGGTGCTTGGACATAATGGATAGGAACTGTAGCAACAGGATGTGTAAAGGGTGCAGTGTTTTGCATTTGAGGTGCAGGGGTATATTGGGAATATTGGAAAGTGCTTTGAGGTCTGTTGCCAGGATGTGTTACAATTGGTCCTGCAGATTGTGATCTCCATTCTCTAGCAAAGGACCCATCTTGTTACATTTGTAACATTTGATTTTAGACTTATCCAACCCAACTTTCAACCCCCCATGCAATCCTGGAAACCTTCTACCAGTTCCTTTGTAAAATTTACTTGCTCTAAACTTAAAAGTGCTAGTTGATGCAAAATATCCATCTCTTCAAGGTCAGTGGGTTCAAAATGTTGTAAATCATTCATTTCAAAAGACAGTTTGTCAGAGGTCTGGCTTTCACAATTTGTAGCAAAGGCAAAATTGGGTGTACAGGGATCAGAGTTGAATTTGTTTCCAAATGTTATGTCAATGTAAAGATCATAACTCTGATCCTTACCACTGCTAGACCCCTCCTCATGACTCTATAGAGTAGTGTTTCACGAAGTATAATCATTAGTCATTTTCCCTGACTCTTGCAACTTCTTTTTCTGGTTCAACTCTCTCTCATATGTGAGGAGTCGTCCATGAAGTTGTGTCAAGGTCATTTCCTTGTAACCAACAACTGTTCTAGTGACATAAGCTACAGTCTCCCATTTCTCAGGTAAAGATCTCAAGAAACGACTATTGACAATCGAATTTGAAATTCCACATTCACCAATTTGAGCTCACTGATGAGACAGCTATATCGTTCGAACTATTGGGTTAATTGACTCACCCTTAACATGGCAAAATGTTTCATACTGTTGATTTAAGATCTTTCTTTTATTCTCTATCACCTCTTCAATACCACCGAATTGCTCTTTAAGAGCATCCCATAACTCTTTAGCACTATTACAATGAAGTAATCCCGCATAAATCTCATTGGGCAAAGCCGAAGCAACAATGCTAAAGGCCTTAGCATCCAATTCAATTTTGAGGAAATCCTATTCTAAGTAATTTTCGAGTTTCTTAGGGACCTGCGTGTGGGGATCCTCTGTACTTGGAACCATGGGAACATGAGGTCCAAATACAACGGATCTCCAGCACCCGGTGATCTGTTGGGCAAGAATATGACCCATCCGACGTTTCCAAATAAAATACTCATTTTGTTTAAACATCGGAGGTTTGAACATGGATCCAATATTGGATTCCGGTGTGTTTTGTGCCATTTCTCTTGTTTACAACAGATTTGTGTTTTAAATACTTTTGTAGTAATAAAACTTTGTATTCAAGTAAAACTATCAAACGAATTAGCACAAAGAGCTGATTTGTTCAAATCAATTTGACTGTTAAATCAAAATCGATTGACCAAGCTCTGATACCAATTGCCAGGATCTAAGTTTGAATCACTTGTA
This sequence comes from Scalesia atractyloides, assembly GCA_947069175.1. Lineage (NCBI taxonomy): Eukaryota > Viridiplantae > Streptophyta > Magnoliopsida > Asterales > Asteraceae > Scalesia > Scalesia atractyloides. The sequence continues at coordinate 60,410,022 of CAMTDV010000014.1, forward strand.
GTTTTTGTTTCTAAAGATGGAAAATGGATTGAATTTTAAAGATATGCAGCGGAACTAATGGAAAACTTTTACTACAAGCAATCGGTCGTTTGTTTTCATTATCATCATACTTTCAAGTTGGTATACTCGCATGTGATTCACAAACTCCCCCTTAGCTAATTACAATCGTTTGATAGTAAGAAATGTAGAAGATAAAGTGCGAATTGATCTTTTCAGGAAGACAAGTTTAACTGTTACATTGATCAGCTACTTATACTAACTATCTAACCACTGAGCATCTTTTATGACATCATGGTTGATAGTGAAAGCTAACAAAGTCATAACTAACTAAAACACTCCTAAACTAACACTATCAGTGCATAGCACAGTTACATAGAAAAAACTATGACTAGTCTCACCACTGATCTCTATCCTCTTGTCTTGTTTCTTTTATTAGACCTTTGCTTCTTTTTCGATCAGATGATAGGAACAGTTGTTTATGGAAAATAGTGTAAAGGTAGATCAGAGGTTGTTGCCTCTGATAGTTGGACCAAAGCTCGGATAGTGTAATTGGCTTTTATATCATCTGTTCCTTTGTTAGGGTTCAATCCCAACAGACATGTTGTCAGTGAACGTTGAATCCAAGTAGATCCCGCAAAGATTGAAGCTATCATGAACTGGCAAGCGCTAAGACATCGTCTGAAATTCGTAGCTTCTTGGGTTTAGCAGGTTACTACAGAAGATTTATAGAAAATTTCTCAAGAATCGCTACGCCATTGACTACTTTAACCCGCAAGGATGTTAAGTTCAGTTGGGTCCGGAACAGTAGGAAGCTTTTGAAGTTTTGAAACAAAGGTTGAGCAACGCTCCCGTACTAGCTTTACTTGAAGGAATTTAAGACTTTGTGGTCTATTGTGATGCATCGCACACAGGCATTAGATGTGTGCTCATGCAAAGAGGAAAAGTGATCGGTTATGCTTCAAGACAACTGAAGGTGCACGAAAGAAACTACACCACGCACAATTTAGAGTTAGGCGCCGTGGTCTTTGCCCTCAAACTATGGAGACACTATCTATACAGGACAAAGTGTATTATATACATGGTTCATAAAAGTCTCCAACATCTATTCAACCAGAAAGATTTGAATATGCGACAGCGTCGGTGGATGGAAACGCTCAATGATTATGATTGCGAGATCCATTATCACCCAGGCAAGGCAAATGTGGTTGCCGATGCCTTAAGTCGCAAGGAAAGGGTTAAACCCATTCGGGTTAACGCCAAAAGAATGGAAGTAAGGAATAACTTGAATGAGAAGATTCTAGATACGCAGAAACAAGCCTTGTTAGAGGAGAATCTTCCGAGAGAAGAATTAGGTAAAGTTGTGGAACAACTCATGCCGGGAAGTGATAGAATCCTTAGATTTTGTGGACGAATTTGGATTCCAGTCTTTGGAGGACTTAGGGATTTGATCCTCCAAGAAGCACACAGTTCTAAATACTCTGTTCACCCGGGTAGTGTAAAATGTACAAAGATTTGAGGCCCAACTAGTGGTGGGCGGGGCTGAAGAAATCTATAGCTACTTATGTAGCTAAATGCTTAACGTGTTGGCAAGTTAAGGCCGAACATCAGAAACCGTCGGGACGACTGCAGCCGCTAGCGATCCCCATGTGGAAATGTGAATGTGTAACTATGGATTTTAAGACCATGTTACCGAAGAAAAATCGCGGAAATGACACGATATGGGTTTTCGTGGACAGGTTGACCAGGTCGACTCATTTCTTACCCATTAAAGAAACCTACAGTTTCGATAAATTGGCAAAACTTTATGTGGATAAGATCGTGTCCTTACACGGCGTGCCGGTATCCATTGTGTCTGATATAGACACAAGGTATACGTCACACTTTTGGAAAATTTTCAATAGGCCTTGGGCATGCGGCTGAACTTTAGTACGGCATACCACCCGCAAACAGACGGACAAAGTGAACGTACTATTCAAACGTTGGAAGACATGTTGCGCGCATGTGTAATCGACCAAGGTGGAAGTTAGGATAGACACTTACCTCTGGTCGAGTTCTCCAACAATAACAATTATCACACAAGCATTCAAGCTGTTCCATTTGAGGCACTATATGGGAGAAAGTGTAGAATGCCCGTTTGCTTGGCTGAAGTTGGGGAAGCCCAACTAACAAGACCAGAAATTATCCTGGAGACGACAGACAAAATTTTGCAAATTCGTGACTATCTTAAGGCTGCCAGGGATCGGCAGAAAAGCTATGCGGATAAGAGGCGTAAACCTCTCCAGTTCCAGGTAGGGGACAAGGTTTTATTGAAGGTGTCGCCTTGGAAAGGCATTATGCGCTTTGGAAGAAGGGCAAGTTAAGCCCATGGTACATCGGACCGTTTGAGATTATCGAACATATTGGATCTATGCCATATAAGTTGAAACTGCCGGAAAAACTCAGTGGAATCCATGATGTATTCCACATCTCTAACTTGAAGAAGTGTCTGGCAGATGAATTGTTGGCTATGCCACACGAAGATGTGCAAATTGATAAAAACCTGCGGTTCAATAAGAAACCCGTAGCGATTGAAGATCGACAGGTCAAGAAGCTTCATAAGAAGCGTGTGCCGACTGTAAAGGTTAAATGGGATGCTCGTCGAGGTCCTGAATATACTTGGGAAGTTGAGTCCAATATGCGGCAGAAATACCCATATTTATTTGATTAAAATTCTCGAGGTCGAGATTTATTTTAAGAGGGTGAGGATGTAACACTACGTATTTTTATGTCCAATTAAGTTCTGACATGTGTCCCGGTAATCCTTGTGTGCCGTATGGTAAAGCAGGAGCGACCAAAGTCATTAAACTATAAATTATATTCGTATTTATACTAGGGACTAAAGTTGAGAGACTTAAAATGAGAAATAGAAATTTTTCAAGTTCTGAAGGCTCCTTGTGGACCGCAAGGCTCATGTCATACGGTCCGCAAGCAAAACCAAAACCATGGGCGCCTACGGTCCGTACGGACCGTAAGGCAAAACCCATACATTCCACAAGGACCTGCAAGCAAACAGAAGTGTGGGAGCAGCATGCTCTGCCACCTTTTGTCCCCTTGCCACCCTTTTTCTTGGTTCTTACACGTCCATGGACACATGTTGACGTCCCTTAACATCTGGAAACACCTCCCGGACCTTCCTTAACCTTTAAGATGAACAAAATATGAGTTGCAACAATCTTGCATGCACCTTAACTCACCAAGTTCATCAAAGAGAAGCTTCTGGCCAATTTTAAGAATTCTTATCTGCTCTTAGCATCATCTGGACCTTGTTTAAGTGTTCAAATTCGTGCTATGTCTTTTTCTTTAGGATTTAAGCTAATGTCAAAGTCTCATCATAATTACCCCTTGACTTTGATCTAGGACCATGATGGTCCAGCCATTGATCATAACGAAAGTGGCTACGTGATTGTAATAAGGTAGGTGTTAATCCCACAAGAGGGAATCTCCTAATTACCACAAATTCTTGACCAATTGACGAGTCAAAGTAAAAGTCAACAAAAGTCAAACTAGCCAGATTTCATAAAAATGCATATCTAGTTATATGAATGTTATAAAATATGTTTGATACATAAAGAACCTAAAAATAAGTATTAAAACTTAAATAAACTGATTTGACTTGTCAAGTTTTGGTCTAGAGTCGATTCGCAACTGAAAGTCGCAAAGTTGACTTCTGCTTTGACTTTCAGTTCTGACCCGTAGCTAGTTAAGCTACTGATTTTAGTTCATTTTAAGATCATGATCAAGTATAGTATAAACTTCATAAAGTTAAATTACTTGATTTGTTATCAATCCGAGCTATTATGCAAGTTCCGCTAAAATTGCCTAAACTTTGCAAAAAGGTCATTTTCAGTATAAATCAAAGTTTTAACCACTAAACACCATACAATGAGTTATGGACTGATTTGTAAAATTTATTAAGTTATTTTGACGTCAAGATTCTGACCATAAACTGCATTTCTATTGAATATGATTTATAAAGCGTTAAAAGGACTAAAATGCCCTATTCGGCATTTTAGAAAGTTAAAATATCATTTCTTTCACGAAACCTTTTATATACTGATGTAATATCATAAGTAGGTTATGTTGGGATGTTAAAACAGTTTATTCCTGAGTTGATGCTATAGATTCGTAAAATGCCGTTAAATGACTAAACTACCCATGTTATGACAAATTGGTTTTAACTAGACTTTTGGGCACAAAATCTTATACCTACTGTTGTAACATGTTAAATAACATATTTTGGTAATTTAAACTGATCCAACCTCAGTTAAATTAAACATCGAATTAAGCGGCATTTATCGACTTTATCGCACTTTCGCACATAGTATGATTTAAAATCCATAACTATGAGCTAAGACTTGATACTTACTAACTTATGAACTCATTTTCAATACTTTTACAGTAAGTTCAACTCCGAAACTCAGAATCCCAATTATGACTTCAAGGCTCTGTGTGAAATTACCAAAATACCCCTATAGGACATAGTTTGTTTAAAAATATCAAAAACACATAGACTTGATATCCTACTGGTATAACATTACAAAATATATGTTTTACTGAGTAATTATGATCTTGACATCAGTAATGTTTTAAAACCCTTTATAAGCTTTTAGAAAAACAGACCAAAATGCCCTTATGTGGCGAAATTTGAATTTAAAATCCTTTCGGACAAACTTAATGATATCCTACTGATATCAAATCATATTTTAATCATATTAGCTAATGGAACTTGTATAAAGACTCTTTCGGTTACCCTGATTTCGTTTCCACTCTTACGGTTAAACATACATAACTAGTTTACGTAATTTAACCAAAACGGGTTTAACCTCATCAATTCCTTATTAAAATCCAGAATGTTATTGGTATACCCATATTATACAAGTTTTAATACCTGTCGGGTCCAATTAACCTTCTATTCGGTCACCTGCTTAATCTAGCGTATCGTACCGTGTTTTTTAACGTAAGACTAGCCGGTTCAAGTCTAAGACTTAATTAAGACCCGTTAGCAATCTAATTTGGTTAATAATACCATCACTCCAGACTAAACGCCTCCGCGGTATATTATCTTGTACTTGTTATCTTGATTTGCGCCTGAGTTGTGACTTTCTGAAGACTTAGCTCATGTAAATAAGTTCACTTATTTTCCCTATACGGGTTGGGATACGGTAAACTATTACCACTTGGTCGGGTATGGAAATCATGATTTTTCCAGTTGTGATAATTAACTAAAATACATAACCCGGTTTTAATTTGTATTGTCTGAAACTCAAACATTGGGGGTGGGCTTGACCGTGTCTGGGATATCCTTGGCTCACTAAAGTGTTAGTGGCCACAACTAAAGCATTGGTGTAGGCATACATCAGTAACTGCTTATTATTATTATTATCTGCTTTATGTGTGTATGGTCAGAAGTGGTGTGTCAGTCGATCATGTCTCAGTTTCTATACTAGGCCCCATATGTAAAAGACATACATGTAAATCTGTATACAAGGTCAATTGTATTGTCCCAGTTTATTTATAAAACGTGCCTAGTGCACCTAAAACCATATCGAAAAGATTTTCAAAATGATTCAGTTGATTGTATCTACAGTGTAAACTGACGTATTTTCAAAGATCAAATTACAGGTACAAGTACGTAATAGGCCGGGAACTGCGGGGCAATTATACAAAAGTTGCGACCTTGTAGAAGTGCCTGTAGAGTCTGTTATCATTTTGTGTATGTATATTTTCAATCCGCCTGTGGATCTTATTACAAGCCATGTATATGTTGTATATTTGTGTTTCGAACTCTGGACACTCTATGGTTTGTAATAGTTTATATTTTACTCCAAGACTTCCGCTGTGTTGCTCTGTGTTTAATTGGTTATGATGATATCAACTGTATGTCACGATACTCCCCACGGGCCCACCGGAATACACGTGGAAATCAAGGTGTGACATTTATGGTAATCGTTGTCATCTATCCTTTCTTTATAAGACATCAATTGAACAAAAGAGACATGGATCAGATTCAATCTCACATAGTGTTCAATCATTATCGTTCTCGTTCAAGAATCAATGTGGTCCAATCAAACACACAGTAAGTTTGGGTAAGGCCTTACACGTAACCAGTTTGAATCAACGAGGGCGCCAGATGTCTAACTGTTACATACAAAGTAAGAGTACAGAATCCCTATCTTGATTACATACAACTCCCACTGAACTTCAGAGCTATTCCCAACAATGCCTTTATGACTGGCAGTTACGCGACAGCGGTTGACACTGATCAAAGAATAATCTTTAGCAAATGAAAGTTCTAGTATGTATCATCAGGTCAGAGGATACTAAATGAGTATACCAAAATCAAATATATCTTATGTAGGACCGAACCTGATAGCATAGGAACCTATATTTGATATCTAATGTCCATAATAGCGGAAATATTACCACATGATTACCAAATAACAAGAATTATCAGTTAAACGTCAATTTTATTGATATAACATCAAGTCTCCAATTTGACAGAGCTTCGCCTCAAAGTGCACAAAGTTACAAATGATAAGATCTAGCTAGCTATTTATAAGGAGACAAGTTCGCTAGTGAGAGATGTGAGTTCGGGCGAACTTGAACCTATTAAGCAACACCTTTAGACAATAAATACTTGATTTCGCTAGCTTATTCACATCTAATTTATACAGTACTCGATATAAGACTAAGACGTAGACATTCTGCACCAACAGACTCCCCCTTGGATATCGTTTCGTCTTTTATCAGTCTTCAAAACTCTGTCTTCAATAAAACTTTAACGTGTACGACCGAAGAAGTTCTTGTACGGCTTCTTTTATCTTTCTTGCTTTGGATCTGGCGTCTGATTTGTAGGAGGCACTTTGTTCATAAATTGAAACCTTCTGAGCCTTGCCGCCCTACCTTTCTCAGAATCTCTTCAAGACGCTTTTCTTCTTTTAGAAATTCAACCCGTTCAAGATCTCTCCAGCTTGTATCCACATCTTACCAGAATTAACTCTCGAGCGTAACATACATTGACGACCCTTTGATATTGCATGGCTTGTTCTTTTTCACGTTCCTCAAACACTATCTTGCTGTAGAACAAACATTTTATATCTTCTCTCGAGCAATTCACTAGCCACATCGGGTCTAGTATCCTGATCGTTCTCCACAACCCTCTCATACCTTGAAACCCTAGTATCTCAACTCTTTCCTTTGTGATATCTAGATGTTCTTCAAATCGTAATACTATCACATCTTCACATGTGTTAGGATCAATTTGCCACCACTTAAACACTGGATAAAAGTTCTTCTCAATCGGCATTAAAGGCATGTTCCTCATTGCTCTCGGTCGTTTCATGATCAACGTAATATCTTTCTCCCCTGTCTTCTTGTTTGTTTTGATGCGACGGCCTGGAATGAACGCCTTCCAATACTAAAAACCCTTTGTTGCTTTAAACTTGATCATTTTCCATGATAACTGATCAATGAACTTCATCTAATATGTAACATTTCTGGTTTGAACAAGCTCCTCGACATCCAAGTATGGTAACATCTTGAAATCAGCCAGATATTTGAAGTATTGCACCCCAAATTCTCGTTTAATTGCATATACATTCAGCTCCTTAAACCATCCCCAGCTTAGGATATCTCCCAATGATACGTCTTTATCTCTGGTAAAGAATGCTAGAGGACGTCGAAACTTACGTTCAAACGACATCTCTTTGAACCATGATTTCTTAGCTTGAGCTATCTCCTCCTTTGTCATCGGCTTTGGAACTTTACCTTCACGAATTGATTCCTCAATCTTATCTTTCAACAAATCTTCATCCAATTGCTTGTACATTTCCTCGTAGATAGGAAAACTATCAGTATTAGGACCAATGTACTTCTCAGCTTCGTCTTTTTCTTCATCAGAAGACCAATCTTCCACTACAACCCTGTTATACTCGTCTGCCTCAAACCTTCGTTGATAATGATACTCGTTAGGCTCAAATGTGTTCACATTCAGGACTTGTTCTTCGAAATCAAAATCCAATGTTTCAGCATCAACTTCAATCAACTTAGCCAAATCTTCTTTAGTATAATTGTGAACATATTCTCCCTCTTCAACATTATGCTCAACCATGAGTATCAACGGCTTTGTCGGGAATGCAGCAACAGGATTTGCAAGAGTGATAGCGTCAGACATTACAATATCATCAGATGGCCCTGTTTGCCCTGACCCCCCTCATTCTGATCATTCATAGCATTTGCCTCATCGTTCAATAGATTAGAGAAATCAAAGCTTTCATTAACTTCCGCATCAACCACCTTTATCCCTGTACCACTCGGATCATCATCATTACCTCCGTCGTGGTCTTAATCATCTTTTGGATCATCAGTTTGTGGTTCATCATCTTTTTGCTCATCTTCGGCTTCATCATCGTCTTTTTCTTCAGTAGCAGTTACAATATCAGAAAGCTTGATAGATTCGTCAACCTTAGTAACCTCGGACTCAGAAGCTTTAGCAATATTCTCTTCAACAGGCTTTTCAGCAGTAGAAGATTTTGGAGCATCATGAAGGTCCGTGATCAGGCGGTTCTAGATGGAAGTGAATCCATAAACGTATATAACAGTTTCGGTAGAATGTTATTAAGAATGGAGTAGAAACAGAATGCAGCGGAAATCTTCATTCATACCGAAAGAGTATACATCTCTAAGTCCAGCTGCCGGAGTTCCTGGCGAGAATCCGACAGCACCTCCCCGTAGGGATGCCAAAAACTTAAATGACAAAATGAGCAATACACATTATATAGGGCAACAAGTTCATTGGTAGGAGATGATGTTCGGGCGAACTTGACTTCTCATGCGCATCACCAGCGAACTTGACCCTTTTACATTGTAATCTTCGTATTTCGGTCATGTGTTCGATTCTAACCCATACAATATTCAACACACGCTCAATCTCGCCTATTCAACAAGTGACGAACACAATAGTGCATCAACAGATTCCCCCTTGTTCGTTACTGTCGAAGCTTGATCTTGAACTTCAAAACTTTGAGCCATGTTTGAATATTCTGCAACTTTAATCAAGGTGTCTACCGATATCGTCGAAACGCGTCAACAGATTCCCCCTTAATTGATGATCCGGGTTTGCATTACCAACTTTCAATACCGCTGAAATCTCCAGTTCAGATCTTTGGTTGTGTGGTTTCCGACTCCTCTGATTTACTTAACCAACAAATTTTCTCGAATAATCATCAACTCGAAGCTAATCAATGCAGCAGCTTCCCCATTTCGGCAATAACCACATCCAAGTTCAGTTTTTGAATAAGCATTGAGCATCCAAAGTTTATTCCGCACACTCCTAAAGTATCAAAAACTCAACCGGCAATTGATAGAAACTTCGAATCACCGCATCAGAAAAACTTCAAATCAACAAATACCCTCGAAAATCTGAAATCCCGATTTCCATAATCGCAATTAAGCATCCTTCAGAAAGATTTGATCAGCAAATCGGTAATCTGCTCAATCAACAAATCTTCATAGGAAACAGATAATCTAGTAACATATCGAATCAGAGAAACATACGTCTGTGACAAAAATCACATTCTCCCTCTTCAGTCACAATGCCAGATATATAGCTATCTTCGGTAGACCAGCGCCACTTAATCACCAAACATCATTATCCAATGGCGGTTAGTCCAAAAAGAAGAATGATTCATCTGCTTGAAGACTAAAAATAATGGCCACCAAAGGTTATCATCAGATTTCCTTGGTAATTTTGAAACCATCCGTCTATGGAGCTAGTCATTAATTCCTAAGATCCTCACCGAATGTTTTGAACGTCCTCAGTTCCTCACTGGTACTAACAACTGCTAATCCAGCTAACTGTTCCTTAACCAGAGAACAGGACTCTAACCCTTAAGCATCACTCTGTATCATGAACTGAAAACTCGGAACTTCCTATGATCACAGAATCCCAAATATATAGCCTCATTTGTCAGCAACTGGTATATACAGCTTTATCTGAAAGATCCGATCCCATAAATCATCTTCTTTAATCATGGTACCGCGTACAACCCGGGGCAACTGAAACTACAGAGCATCCCTATTTCCTGGGATTAGTCTAGTCAATAGTTCATGTGTAAAGCAGAGTTAAAGATAAGCAGTCGTGTGTGCTTCCAAACCGTACGCGTGACTCAGGTGTCAATCCACAACCACGACCTCAGAATCTGATAAACAACTCCACCAAGACTCAGTTATGTAACCACCCACTTTCAAAATAGTCATCAATTTGAAATATCCAATGAATCTCGATCCTCTGCATTTCCTGGTTAATCTACAATCGGTAACCACCCAGATACTGTTGCAGTAGTCACGAATTTCAAAAATGTCGGAATCTTCAAATATTGAAAATTTTTTATTCCCCTCAGTTTTGCAAATTCTGACCATACTGAAATTTTCACTGAAATTCCCCCTGAAATCCGGAACTTTCAGTTTTTAACAAATGCGGATTTAACGTTTGTGCCCATTACTAGTCACGACACCAAATGATCAACATTCTGCATCGGTATCAATGACTCTCCCGTTATCTTCAAAATTCTGTGACCATATCACCAAATCTATACTCTGAAGCTCTAGACGGTGTCCCCGAACATGCCCGTTCGGTCATCGAAAACCCGAAAAAATCTCTATCACCAAATTTTTTCTGGACACTCATCCCATCAATACGACCAACAAAATTTTTCCATGCCTTTTTTTATTTTTTATTTTAGTCTCTTGACAAGTACGGGCGAACTTAGTCAGTATGTGACAAGTTCGGGCGAACTTAGTCAGTTTGTGACAAGTTCGGGCGAACTTGCATGAAATATGACAAGTTCGGGCGAACTTGTGCTAAATTTCAATGAAAATCAGTCAAGTTCGGTGAACTTGAAAGAAAAACTTGAAAATCCTTGTCAAGTTCGGGCGAACTTGATGAAAAATCATGAAAATCAGTAAAGTTCGGGCGAACTTGATGAAAAATCATGAAAATTCTTGTCATGTTCGGCAAACTTGATCCCCCAAATCAGCTTTTTTCACATTTTTCGATCTAGAATCCTTATTTCTTCAAATTTCGAGATGAATCCACCATAGAGCCGGTCGAAAATGGTTTTCTAACAATCCTATCCATTCAATTTTACTTTTTATCTGTGGATTGTTTGTATTTGATGATTTACGTCTGAAACCCTCCTAATGTCCATAAATGTCCAAATTCATGAGCGTAGGTGATAACCGTAGCTCTGATACCAATTAAGGTCCGTGATCAGGCGGTTCTAGACAGAAGTTACTGCATAAACGTATATACCAGTTTCGGTAGAATGTTATTAAGAATGGAGTAGAAACAGAATGCAGCGGAAGTCTTCATTCATACCGAAAGTGTATACATCTTTAAGTCTAGCTGTCGGAGTTCCTGGAGAGAACCCGGCAGCACCTCCACGTAGGGATGCCAAAAACTTATATGACAAAATGAACAACACACCTATATATAGGGCAACAAGTTCGTTGGTAAGGGATGAAGTTCGGCGAACTTGACTATGTCAAGTTCAGCCGAACTTGACTTCTCATGCACATCACCAGCGAACTTAACCCTTTTACACTGTAATCTCGAAATTTCGGTCGTGTGTTCGATTCTAACCTATACAATATTCAACACATGCTCAATCTAGCCTATTCGACAAGTGACCAACACAATAGTGCATCAACAGATCACTTTCAATACCCTTACCTTTTCCACTTTCTACAAGTTCTTTCTCTGCTCTATCTCTTGCCTCTTGCTTGTCTAAACGATCATATTCAGTGATAATGTCAATACCAAGGCTGTTAGATAACATTTTCTGCACCCTTGTAAATCTTCGATCATTTACGGCTTGTATCGTCTTTAGCTCAGCAATTTCTGTCTGAAGCTTTTCATTTGCATCTTGTAAGCTTTCGATTAGTGCTTTTAAGAATTCCCGTTCGCTTTCCCAACACTTTGATCATATCATCCATCATTTCTTTCTCAACGGAGCTTTGATTAACTTTGTTGACTAGCTCAGCTTTCTCAGCTTCATTCTTTTCAACTCTATCTTCCAATACCTTGACACGCTTCTCTAGAACATCAATGCCTGTGTCTGGAAAGAACTCTTCTAAATCTTGAATATCTATCAGTTCATTTGGAATATCATCAAATAGATTTGATTTTGGGGTTTTCGGTGTTGATTTAGGAGTAGCACTCTTTGGAGTAGACTTCTTTGGAGTTGATTTCCTCGGAGTTGAGCTTTCAGAATGAACAACTTAGGATCAGGTGATTGAATCACTGGAACTTCAAGTAAATTAGACTCATGAGGTTCTTGTGTAACTCCTGGCCTTTCTGCTTCAGATGAAATGATAACAAGAGGTTGTTGTGTAGGAGGTTCTTGTGTAACTCCTTTCTCATGTGCGCCAGAAGGTTCTTGTGTAACTTCCGCGCTTTAAGCTTTCCGATGTATCTTCTACTTGCAGCTTTCTTTGTTTCCTTGCCTTTAGCCGTTGGAGACCCTGTAGTCTTCTTAATAATTCAGTTGCTGAAGACTTTGTTTGTTTAGCTCTTTTCTTTGGTCTCTCCTCATCAGACTCTTTTTCTAGATTAGGATCAAAATCAACATCAGTTTCTTTGGTCTTTTCAGCTTCAGTTTCTGCTATTGACTTCTTGTCGATTTCTTGAGCGAATCATCAGAATCATCTTCGTTATCAGAAGTCGCAGAAATAACATCATCCTCTTGCGTAGTATTTTCAACCTCTTGACTTTCAGTAACAACTGTTGCACTCGAACCAGCCTCTGTTTGAACTTTGACAGGCTCGTCTTCATCTACAAGCACCGTGTCAGCTTTCTTCGTTGTACGTTTCTTTTTCTTTTCTATCTCAGCTTTTATAAACCATTCACTACAAGCTTTAGGCTTGAATGTCTTAAACCATTCTTTCTCTGCATTCAATTCATTCTCATCACCACTACCATCGTTCCTCTATTTGTTTTCAGGCGGCGCTACATAATTTTCGTCTTTTAACGCCCCAAATATTGGTTTCACTATAGGTGCTGAATCCTGCTTCTGGAACTTTTACAACTTCTTCATAGTCATTTCATCAAGGTTACTGAAGTATAGATTGTAATTTGGATCACGTGCTATATCTATAAACTTCTCATTATAAGCATGTGCACGAACCTCAGATATAAGCATAATCTCGTGTCTTCAATATCCTTTGACATATGAGTGAATACTAGCTTCGAATAGTTATACGGCTTCTTTAGAATTAACATCGTTGCCATACAAGCCATATAGTCTTGAACATCATCAAGACCCGCTTTTCGATGGCTGAATGTGTGAATAATCACATGCATAAGAAGCTTGTAGGGGTTTGGGACTTCCCCTTTCTTCAACGTCGGCTTATTAACACTTCCTTTGTAGCCCATGCGGTAAAACAACCACGAACCATCTTCTCGTCTAGAAAAATAGGATCATCTTTGTTGTTGTTGAATTGCAAGATCCTTTGAATATCATCTTAAGTGACTGTAATTTCTTTAACCTCGTCCCTGACTTGAACAGACAACGTAATAGTCTTCTTATCTTCACTGAGACTTGCATTCATCTAGAAGTGATAAGTATGCGATCGATAAGACACTGTACGCTCCGTAATAGCTCTATGAATTTCAAGATACTTTCGTATTCCTTTAGCGACGGACACAACGCCTTGTCAAGCGTAATACAAGTGTTGTGGAATTTAGAAAAATCCATCGTAATTACTCGCGCTGGTACTTGAACCTGAAAAATGACGCAAAACACTTTGCACGCATTTCGAGAAAAAATTGTAAATTTTTCAACCCTTCACATCAAGTTCGGACGAACTTGATGTTGGTATTGCAAACAGATTGTTTCAAGTTCGCCCGAACATGTTCATTAATTTCAATCACAAGTTCGGGCGAACTTATGTTTTAACACAATTTCAGATTTTACTTTCTAAGTTCGGTCGAACTTCTCAAATACTTCTCAAATTCAAGTTTCAACCGAAGTTCGGTCGAACTTAACATATAATAATGAATTTATTGTTTTGAGATACAAGTTCGTTCGGACTTGATGAACAAGTTCGGTCGAACTTGTCATCTTCCTTATTAAACATGTAAACACCTGTAAAGTTCATTCTGATTAAATCCACTTTAAATCCATGATCGTTTTATGTTGAATAACATGATTATAAGTTCAATTCGTCGACTAGAACCCTAGATCTATCAAATTTTAACATTTCAGATCTAAATTTTTCAATTCAAGTTCAATCCAAGGTTCAATGCACGAGTCTTTACCTCAGCCATTGCAATAAGTGAGCAAATCACTTAATGCAATACAAATTATTGGCAGCACAACGACCGTTTCTTGACAATTTTGACAAAACTCTCTCAATCGCTATGTTCGCTCAGAGAAACCTCAAACACACATACTGAAGTTCGGTCGAACTTGCTCTTTATATATACCTTAGCAAGTTCGGACGAACTTGCAAGCCCAGAATATGAAGCCCAAAGCAAGTTCGGGCGAACTTATTTCAAACTTTTTAAATTTCAAGTAAGTTCGGTCGGACTTGAAACCAATTCACAGCTATCAGACAAGTTCGGTCGAACTTGTTTCAAAGTGAAACTTTAATCAGTTAAGCAAGTTCGGCCGAGCTTGCCTAAACTCAAATTCAAATTTTCAAACTTTTTAATTTTAATTCCTGAACTTTTCACATTTTTTTAGTTCTGAAAATCCTCTCAGTTAACCAAGTCCAAGTTAATGACCTTGGTTAACTGATTTGTCTGCTGAGTCCAAGTTAATGACCCCGGTTTGACCCGATATGAACAAACTGTTGAATTTTTAAAATTTTTCAAAAATCAAAGTTTCAAATTAATGAACCTTTTAATCGTTTTGGCTTATCAGATTTTACAGATTAGCTCCCAGCGCGTTGTCAGTAAGATTCCACCAGTTTAGCACCTTACTAGACTTCGAAGACCCGTTCTCCAACATTGGTTTGCTGAAAACAAGGTAGAAACAAAATCTTTTTTTATTTTTGTAAGTTTATGCTAAAACACACTCAAAATCTTTTTGGTTTTAATATGTAAAGCAGATAACTATGTACAGAACATATAAATTGTACAAACATATAAACTATGTACAAACATATTTTTGTGAATTCGTGTCTAAGGATCATATCAGTTAATTGAGACATATCACCAGTACCGTTGACCTTTAGATGACTTGAAGTTTTAAACTCGTTTACCTAGATTGTCGATATGTTTGTCCACTTAAACTTTACCACATTTCTCAAATTCCAAGATATGTTAAGGTATGATTTATGAAACTTGACTTATCTGCGGTTCCCACTTCTTGAAGATACTTCCGTATCAAGATTCCATAGACTTCATCTTACAGTGAATATAGCGTAATTGATATCTTTTATTCGGTTGTGCGAGACCTTGAGAGCTCAGGTTAGTACTACCGTGCAGACAAAGAGTTGAAGGCTCTACTTTAAGGTGTGTTCCGTTTAAGGAATCTTTTAAGCACTGCAAATGATTAGATCTTTTGATACTTTTCAAGTTTGCATGCAATTTAGGGGTTTATAGCAAAAGTATTATCGAAGTTCTAGGCTATTGCTTCCACAAAATCAGAAGAACTTGTATGATACCCCAGATATCAACTATCTATAAAGACCTCGTATCTCAGAATCAGGCAATCTCTCAAACAAATTTCGGAGCACTAAGTCATATATCCAAGATTGTTAATCCACAAGATTAAGCAGTTGTAAAATTTAGTTTATATCTCGGAAACAATTTACTGAACGTGTTAAGCCTATCGAAACATCCACAGTAAGACTTGTTTTATCACTTTTAAACTTTACATTTCTTTAGCATACTGTGATACTCCACTGACGTACTATCATTTCCTTTTTGTGACACCGAATTCTTTTTTACTTTTACAATGTTTTTGTACTTTTTGAAAATTTTCATATATTTTTGTATTTTCTCAAATATTTCTCAATGTTTTTGTATTTCCTCAAATACTAATCTAGAAAGAATGACAAACCAATGTGGATCACGTGAGCTCGTCGTCCGATTCGTATTCAACCTCAGCTTCCGCACCTGTCAGCAAATTTTTAATACCATTAAGCCTCATGAGATATTAAATCTTGTTAAAGGAAATGCTTTGGTATAAAAATCAGCCTTTTGTTCATCGGTGTGGATTTTTTTTGCACCAACTTCTTTTCGTAGCAGTCACGACTGAAGTGATAACGAATTTCAATATGTTTAGTAGTGAGTGATGAACCTGATTTTTGTTTATATCGATAGCTGCCTTGTTATCAACGAATAAAGGCATATCAAGAAACTGAAGACCACAATCCTTCATCTGTTGTTGAATCCAGAGGATTTGAGAACAACAGCTGGAAGCAAAAATGTATTCTGCCTCATAGGTAGAGAGAGAGACCGTGGTCTGTTCTTGCACTACCACGTTACCAAACGTGTTCTGAAGAAATGGCATCCTGCCATTGTAGATTTCGAGTTCAGCTTTCCACTTCGAAGTCTGAGTCAGCGTATCCTGTTACATCAAAATTGTTTTCTTTGGATACCACAAGCCGGTGCTTGGACATCCCTTCAAGTAACGGAAGATTCGCTTGACTATCTGCATTGTGTGACACTCGAGGACTAGACTGATATTTCGCACATAAGCAGGTAGGATACATGATGTCTGGGCAGATGCCGTCAGATACATCAGAGATCCTATCATCGATCGATAGACTGTGTCATCAACTTTGGTTCCCGTCTCGTCAATGCAAATCCCATGAATCAGTGCCAGCGGAGTCAAAAGTGGCTTTGAGCTATCCATTTCAAACTTCTTGAGAATGTCGTGAACATACTTTGTCTGATAAATGAATATGCCGTCTAGTAACTGATCGACCTGTAATCCGAGGAAGAATTTCATTTCACCCATGGAGGACATCTCGAATTTCTTCTTCATGATCTTTTCAAACTCTTTGCAAAGACTATCATCTGATAGAATTGAAGATGATATCATCCACATAGATTTGTACAATGATTAGATGAGATCCGACTTCTCGGTAAACAATGTACTGTCCATTGTGCCTCTCGTAAAGCCATTTCCAATGAGATGTTGCGATAACGTCTGGTGCCAAGCTCTCGGGGCTTGGTGTAAACTGTATAAGGCTTTCTCTAGGAGATAAGCTTTTTTCTTGTTCAGCGGATCCACGAACCCTGGTGGTTGGCGACGTGCGTTGTTCTCGAAGTTTACCGTAGAGACATGCAGATTTTACATCCAACTGGTACACCTTTACTCCTTTCCAAGCAGCGAACGCGAGGAAAATGTAGATAGAATCTAATCGTGCAACCGGTGCATATACTTTTGTGTAATCAATAACCTCTTGCTGGTGGAAACCTTTGACAACCAACCGAGCTTTGTTTCTGACTATTAACTGTAACATCTGAGCCTCATCAAGCATCAAACAATATCAAAAAATTCTGACTCTAATGAAATCATGTGTTTCATTCCTGAGAATTGTATAATTACATGTGACATTCATACATTTTAGTCCATGTACAATTTCAACTCCTCAAAGCTTCTATGGAAGTTATACATAAGCGTTACGCAAACGAAACCAATTTAACGCAACGTATATTGCGGATTAGTGACATAAGCTAAACATACCTTAAATATCCTTTACATAACTTTGAAATAAGTTTTGAAGGGTTTGGTATGTCAAAACAAGTTTATTCGATCACAAGGAGTTTATTCGATCACAAGGACTATTACGACAAACTGCGAAAGTCTGCCGATTCTCGCAGCGACGTACGCTCCTGGAACAAGGTCACAAGCTTAACATACCATAAATACCCTTTACATAGCTTAAAATAAGTTTTGAGGGCTTCGGTATGGCAAAATCACACTTTTGTAACTTAAGGGGCTATTTTGCAAATTCTGCTGAAACTATACCTTTTCGCGTATTTCGCTATCCGAAGCATATACGGACATCCAAAAATTTTTGTAATCATTAAAATATCATAATTGGAATGCAAAAATATCATTCGTTACGCTTTTACGGTCGCGCAAGTGTTTTTATGCTTTTCGTCGTAATTAACCGAAAACCGCAACCGTACGACCAAACGAATTGACACCTGGAACATTTTTGAACATTTTTCAAGTTCCCTATACTTATTCTACCTTATGGGGCTTAAAAATCAGGTTAACGAGTGTCAGAAGTGCTCGAAACGCGATGAAACGTGCGAAGGGGCCTGTTCTGCCAATTTTTGTAAAGTTGTGCCCAGCACCTTGGCTTAGGACTGTAAGCCTAGGACCATACGGTTCGTATGGTTCTCCAGCACACCAGTTTGTTGGCAGAGCTGGTTCAATGCATTTTTGACTCACCATTCGATCTTGCCACCCTAATCTCTGCTTTTGACACGTAAGTGGACACAATCTACTTCAAATATGAGTCATAAACACTTGGCATGACCCTATTAATCCAACACTTTCTATAAATACCCATGTTCATCACACTTATGAACTTTTGATTCACTCATTCCTGCTATCAACTGAAGTTGCAACACCTTGATGATCAATCTCTGAGTTTTCTTGACATGCCTTTGGTGTTGTAAGTGTTCTCTATCATGCTTTGTTCAATTCTTGTAGTTTAATTGGGTTAAAAGTCACAAAGTTTGACTTCCAGAATTGTCATGAAATGATCAACTTAAAATCCAATTGAACCTTTCAATATGATGATAATCAAGATGGTTATGACCCTATTGATCATACCTACTGATTTCCATTTTTCCCTCTTACAATCAAGTCTACAAATGCGATTTTTGCGCATTTTGCAACAGATCAAAATTTGGGTGTCAAAACAGTTTGTTTTGATGCTTATTTAAAGTTGACATTCAAAAATGTCTAAATCGTCATCTTCATTTTAGTGCTTGTTTAAGAGTCGTAAGTTGAACGGTTTGACCACCGCTTTGACTTTCGAATCTGACCTGTTTGGTGGATCTCCGGACCCGACAAATGCATATTTGTGACCATAAATATATAGTGAATAACCCTATGAGGTTATGCCTTATGGTCATGTCTTTGGATAGTGTTATGATAATTGATTGTCGTATTCCTTAAAAATGACCAAAATTCCCTTTTTGCAAATAAATCAACTTTAATCATATGTAACATAAAATTTGACATATATACTTATCGTATAACTTTTTCAAACATGTTTAAGCATTAAGACTTTTCATAACACATATCTAACCATCCGAATGCGTAGTTACGCAAATGACGCGTTAAAGTGGCTTAAACTACCTTAATGGGTCATAACGGGTCAAAAGCACATAAAAATCTTTCCAACTCAGAATATTAACTTAATAAAACATGTCATATGAGTTCCAAAACTCATTTAGTTTATAAGGTATCATTCTATCCAAATCCTCTGATTTCAAGTTCGATATTTGCATTTGTATCCATTTTTAGGACAGACACTGATTCCATGATCTTTGGACTTTGATCATACACTCGAACAAGGCTTATCCGCAAATCCTAGGCGAGTACATCGCTCCCCTCTTTTATGTTTAAAATGTTTTGGGGATTGTTTTCAATTTTTCAAAGTACAAATACTATGGTTTATATAACAATATGGTTTCAATAATGTGATACAACTTGTTGGTGAGTTATCCAAGATACGAATGACATTCATTAACATTGTTATGCCACCCAGTAGTAATTTATGGTACCATAGGATTGACAATCCCGTTACTAGGCTATTCACTGGATTTGGTGGGTAGTTTGGGGAACAACAGAAACTGTTTATGACTAACAAATATTGTTGATTTGCTAGTCTTTTTAAAGAGACCTTTTAGGATCTATTAAGATACCCTTGGGGTATAGTCGAGTCAACAAAGGTTTGAATGTACTCATTAAAGAACGACCAAAAGTTTTCACAATTATAACAAGGAACAATTGGTTTATAACAAGAAACAAACAGAACGATGAACGATTGGTTTATAACAAATGGTTTATTATGAGGAACGATGTGGATGAACAAATGTTTTCAAACAATGTCACACAATGATTTTTGATTAAAGAAATAAACCATACGAGTTATTTCAAGATGATTTAGAAGTTGGATTTACAAACAAATGTTTTCGAGTCAAGTTCATGGCTACTAGATCTTATAACTTTTAACCATTTGTTTTAGTTGAATAACTATTGCAATATCAAATGCTTTCAAAACAAGGTTTCACTTACGACTCTAGTAGTTGGGTTATTCATATTGCAATATATACAGAGCCATGGAAATTGACATGCTCACAAAACCTAGTACTCGCCGCATATTTTTGCTGACTCGTTTTCACATATGTTTTAGGGAACGATGCTAGATGATACTGATGCGTGCTCATGTAGGATCGGACTTGGACTGTAGTGCCTTAAAATAAGCAAGACAATAACTATGTTTGTTTAAGTGGTGTTAATTTCAAAAGACAATGTAATCTATGTTCAATATTCAAATAAAATGAAACTTCAAATACCATGTGTTGTTGAGACAATCTGTTAACGTGACTTCCCAAGTGTTTCCGCTGCGTGTTGTTCTTACGCGATTTGGGGTGTTACAGGTTGGTATCAGAGCACTGGTTATAGGGAATTAGGTTATTATAATGCTTTGACCTAGTCTATAACCTTCCTAGGATCCCAACGCAAGTTTACTTGTGTTTAGATTCTTAAAACATTACCATCACCTATCCTTAGGTGATTATCAAAAACAAAGCATATCACATCCTTTGAAAGTCAAAATTTTTCTAAAATCTCTAGTTAGCAGATTGATTCAACATGTTGGATATCTGCTCAACTTCTTCATCCGATGAGGATTCATTATCAGCATCAAATGTCGATGCTTCATCTGAATCAGAATTCTAATTTTGAGCATATTGGCATGTTGTTGCATTCCCTGGTTCAGAAGATGCATTCGATGAAGTTATAGCCGGTGTTACTTCTGCTTCAGAAACGTTTTCAACTTGAACAACGCTATTATTTGGACCTGCTTCGGAAGATGAAGAATCCAACATGGGTTGATTAACCACAATTGGTGTAATGGTTTGTTCTTGATTCGCCGACTGTTGAAGATATTATAACGCTGCAATTTCTTCTTCAGACGGTTCTTTCCGGCAAGTGAATGACTTCAAAGGTCTTGATAGTTGAACAACCATGTGTCGCCTCTTCTTTGGATAGGATCCGTAAAGTTAAAGCAATCCACATGTTGTGCTTCAATTACCTTTCTCAACGAGGGAATATATATTCTTCTTAGCGGACTCGCATATCCGACAAAGAAACCTTCAAGCGATTTGGCTCTGAATTTACCTACTTGATCGATTACAGTACATGGCACTCCAAATGGCTCTAAAAATTCAAATTCGGCTTCGTCGGTTAATCTCTCAAAAACGTCTTCTTCATTGGTTTAACAGTTAAGACTCTGTTTAGCATGTAGCAAGCCGCTGCAACTTCTTCACTCCAGAAACTGACTGGAAGCTTTGGTCTGCAAGCATGGTTCTTGCGGTTTTGATTAAAGTTCTGTTCTTCCTCTCAGCTACACGTTTTGTTGCGGTGTATAGGGTGCACTGAATTCGTTGCAGAATCCCTTTTGTTTGCAAAATTCTCTCATCTTATTATTCTTGAACTCTGTGCCATTGTCACTGCGGATTCGTCGTACAGGGAGATGACAAAGGTTCTCAAGTTTCTTGAAAAGAATCACTATATTTTCTAATGTTTCATCTTTGATTCTTGGAAGAATACCCACGAATATCTAGAATAGTCATCTGTGACGACCAACAGTATAAGTCTCCTGAAATACTTTGAACATTTACTGGACCGAATAAATCCATGTGAAGACGTTCGAGCGGCAACTTGATTGAGTTCAGAATTTTCTTCAGATGTGACTTCTTGATCTGCTTCCCTTTTTACATTCTAGATAGTGATCGGTCATATGGAAGCTTCGTAAGTTCACACCTTCTACCAGATCATTATGAACAAAGAAATTCATTTTTCACAAATGAATGTGCCCCATCTTACGATGCCAAAGAATAGAATCTTTCCCAGCAGCTTTCGTCAAAACATTGCCCGGATTTTGATGATGTGGTAGCGATGCCCATATCTATAGACATATAAATCATTCTGGTGCGGGGCTCATATTCAGAATCCACTCATCAGGTATCTAAAACCCAGCTTCAGAATAATACACTCTTTGTCGTTGAAATGCACTGTGAATTGTTTGTCACAAATCTGCGATATGCTCAGAAGATTGTTTTCCAGCTCTGCAATATAGTTCACGCGATCAAATGATACAACACCATTGGAAAGTTTTCCTTCGGCGACTATCCTTCCACCCTGATTACCAGCATATCCAATATATCCCCGTTGATAGCTTTTATGTCGAACAAAAGAGCTTTCATTCCTGTCATATGTCTTGACGCTCCACTATCCAGAATTACTTTGAAAGTACGGATCTCTGGAGCCCCTGCACATATTAAAATCTAGTTAAACAGGCAAGACCCAAGCCTTTTTGGTCTTTGTTTTGGATAGAAAGCTTGGTAATCATCTTCATAATCTCCATATGAACCTCCTCTGTCATTTACATTTTCAAAATTTACTTTCTTTTTGCCTTTGAAGATTCATTACCATTTGTAGATTTGATAGTTTCGGTTTTGGTCATTAGATTTTGATTCTTTGTTGTTATAAGTCTTAACAAGCTTTAGACTTAATTACATCAGATGTTGTTGCATTTTTCTTCGCAATCCAGGTTTGTGATTTGACGCTTTTCCTTTTTGATGTAAAACCGTGATTCGTTTCCCTGGGAAAGGGTTTACCTATTTTGAAAGTTGAGTTTTCAAATCTCTTTTCAATTTTAGGTTTAACTTAAGATTTTGATTCATTCTTTTCAAAATTGTTACAGGTTTTACAAACTCTGGTTGCTTTGGTCTCACAACATCTGAATTTCTTTTCTTCAAAGATAAGCCAACTTTGATTTTGGACAGTTGCGTGCAATATGACCAACTTCGTTGCATTTGAAGCAAGTCCGATTATCATATGAGTGTCCACTAGTGGGTTTTACACCACTTGCGGCTTTGGCTTATCTCGAAGTTCTTTCTTTTTTTAAATTCATTGTTTGATTGTTTTCGATCAAACTCTCCTCATGAACCGTGTTCGTCCCATAAACGAAATTTATGCTTTTATCTTTGTACTCGTGAAATGGTGACTTTTTCTTAACAGGTTCTTCTTCCAGATCTAAACCCAACCCAGCTCTCCAGTTTTCGAATGATCACCACCATTTCTTCGGTAGTTATTATAATTTCTTTTGGGTTTAGAATAGAATTTCTTTTCATTCTTCTCCAGGTCATCTGATGTAACTTCAACCAGTTTGAACAGTTTATCCAATTGATCTTCTTTGACATTCCGAATCGAAAAACTGTCATCAAAGTATAATCTATCAGATTCCTTAACCTTGTACATGACAACATTAGGATCATCACATAGATCATCTTCCGATGATGTATCGTCATCTTCGGAATTTGTGTCAGAACTGTTTAAACTCGAGGTGGCGCTCTCAAAGCTGCTATCATCAGAATCATTCAGAACATTTTCCACCACATTTTTAACTACCGCATTATTGTCATTATCTGATTTAGTATAGATTACATAATGTTCTCCGGCAACTCATTTTCCTTTTCAGGTAACAACTCAATATTGAGTGCCTTATCCATCCCATCAACAGTTTTGCGACAATATTTCTCGCATAGGGGTGGAGGAACATTGCCGTATTCTTTACCATTTTTCTTTTTAGACTTTTTATCATTATCTTTCGACAAAATCGTGGAAGTATATGATCAATGACATAAGCGTTAGTTTGTGTAGCTTCTTAAAAGTTGTTGAAGACGTTCTGTTTCAATTTTCATGTCCTGGAGTTGTTTAGTTTCAGCAATGGTGTTAATATAAATGTTTATTGCTATTTTGTTTATCCATACTGTACCTTTCAACATTCTTATAGTATCATGTTGATTAATATTATTTCTATCGAGCCTGCCATAATCATCTTTCATTTTGTCATACGCTTCCTTCATTGTACGATAATCGTATTTGAAATGTTCATTATGTACATTGAGTTCAGCATGATTTGTGATTTTTCAGCACATTTAGCACACGGCTCGGTACATTTTGTGCAAGGTTTTACAACCTCCATAACTTGCACTTTGACAACTTCCTTTTCGATTATCTTTACCTCCGGACCTACCTTGTTAGATTTGCCATCATAGCTTTATTGGAAATGTCCGTGAGGTTTTCAGCATTCACTTCTTGAGCAACATCAAGATAACTTCATCATTCGATTTCTCCTCGATCACTTGCTCCTGAGAACTTCCATCAAAGTTACCTGCAAAATTAGAAGTTGAATTAGGCGTTAGAATACTCTGTGTCTTCATGTGAAGATACATCTCCTCTTCTTCCTGTTGTTGCAGATACTGTTCCAGTAAAGCATTCTCCATTGCTGCTGCCTGTTCAGCAGATGTATCTTCGACAATTTCAGCCATCAATGCAATTCTGGTCTTCTTACCGATATAAGAATTCCAATCAAAACCATAATCTTCGTTGGTAGCAACCATTGCCTTCTCGGTATTGTTCCTGTTTATTTTTCCTGGATTTCAACTTGTGTCTTCTTCGGAAATGGTTTATACTGTAGTGACTTCTTGTAGTATTCGTTACCACCTCCAAATGGACTCTGATTGCCCGTGGCTTCAGGATTTTTGCATTCTCTCTTGAAATGCCCTTTCTGTCGGCATCTGAAACAAGTGACTTTTGATTTGTCAAACCCTAGCTTGTTGCTTGAATTTCCGATATCTCGGCCTGTGAGAGCAACAAACTTTGTCACCCTTCGAATGATAGAATCCAAGGACCATTTAATGTCCATCAGTTCAAGCTCTTCTTCGTCCACCTGATCGTAGTCTTCTGCGCTCATTTCAGGATTGCCAATTTTTCCTGCTATCAGACTTTCATATGATTATAGAACTGTGGCGAGAAGTGCCATGTGTTGTTTTGCAACTTGCTCAGAAACAACATTGTTTAGATTGATAGCAATGCTACACATGTACACATTTGGATCAGAATTTGTTTGTTGATTCTGATTTGCTTGACTCTGATATGGAGAATTTGAACTAGTGCTCGAAAACGAAGAACTCTGTGGACTTTGATCATATTGTGGATATGATTGGTTCTGATTCTGTGGCGAAGAGTTCATGTTTGCACTGAATGTTGTTTGTATCTTTAGGCTTGAAATGTTGTCTTGCATTCCACTCTTGTAATACAGACCAACATCTTGAACAATGTTAGCATTCTTCGACTTTGCGATCTTTAGAAGTTCCATCTCATGACCTTCAAGTTTGTCGATGAATGTAGCCATCTTAAAAAATTCCCAATTCGGACTTTCTTTCAAGACCATGAGGTAAGTAGTCCACTCTCCGTCAGGTAACGCATCAGCAAGCTTATCGATGTACTCTGGTTCTGTCTTCTCTAGACCGTGTCTCCTCATTTGGACTTTCAGATGACAAACGCTCGATATCGTTCATTGTCTCGCCTTCAACATGGTAAAAATGTCGAACTCTTCAAGATAAGAGCTTCTTACTCTTGATCATTCTGCATTCGTTGGTATTTCTTTTGCAGTGATAACCATAGCTCTCTCGCAGTCGTGTATTCGGGTAATAAGACCAAAATATCATCTTTAATGGATTGTATAATGAGATTGATCATCTTTTTCTCAGCAATGTACTCATCTTTTTGTATTGTGGTGTACTTGTACTTTTCCAGATCTTGCTGATTCTCATCTAACGGAACGACATAACCTCTCTCAATAACCACCCAGCTTTGGAAATGCATGGCTGAACCCAATAACTAAACTTCTCCTTCCATCCCTCGTATTCGTCCATACACATTAACTTCGGGGGTTTGACGGACGTGCCCATTTCGTTGTCAAGATTGACTTGTTGCATCACATTAGCATTGGATGTACCCACTCCCGACATAAAAGATCTATGAATATGATCCATCGCGAATATCGACACAAGTACACTGAAAACACGTTCAAACTTTGAAAATTGTTAGATTTACTACAAGTTCGGTCGATTGTAGTTGAATGAAGAATTTCAGACTTTTAATCACAAGTTCGGTCGAACTTATGAGTGACTTGAAAAATTTCCCTGATTTATCTTCGAGCGAACTTGTGGTTGAGAGAATGAATAATTTTTCCAAGTTCGAGCGAACTTAGTATGATTTTCTTGAATTTTTTATCAAGTTCGGGCGAACTTGATAAAGAAACAATGAAAATGATGTATGTTCGAGCGAACTTAACAGAAATCTTATAAAAAACTCTCAAGTTCAAGCGAACTTGATAGAAATTCACTAAGAAAGTGAGTTTCTAAGTCAAGTTCGGCCGAACTTGGCTAACAAGTTCAATCAACATGTGTTTTGAAAACATGGTTTTTGCAACAATTTACACCAATTCGTTTGATTTTAATCTACAAACTCTCAGGGGTTTATCTATGATGAATTTAACATGACATATTCAAAATTGGACAGAATTTGCCCGTGAATTCTTCATTTTAGTGTAAAAGTTAAGAAAAATAGAAGAATGGAGTAGAATTAGAAGTTTTCTGGTCTTGATATCAATCAAATCAGTCTATTCTAGCTCTGATACCACTTATAGGACTGAACCTGATAGCATAGGAACCTAGATTTGATATCTAATGTCCATAATAGCGGAAATACTACGACACGATTACCAAATAACAAGAATTTATCAGTTAAACGTTAATTTTATTGATATAACATCAAGTCTCCAATTTGACAGAGCTTCGCCTCAAAGTGCACAAAGTTACAAATGACAAGATCTAGCTAGCTATTTATAAGGAGAGAAGTTCGCTAGTGAGGGATGTGAGTTCGGGTGAACTTGACATAGTCAAGTTCGACCAAACGTGACAATACAACTTCATCTCAAGCAAACTTGACCTTTAGACACATAAATACTTGATTTGCTAGCCTATTCAAATATAATCTATACAGACTCGATATAAGACTAAGACATAGACATTCTGCACCAACATCTTATAACTAAGATCCATGAAGATGATTTGATGCGAGTTACATCCAACGTCATTCATAATGAGGTCTGTGTGTTTGGAAGTCAACTCCTTGAGTCCAAAGTCAGAATATTCTTAATTCAGAATCGTTCCAACGAGTCTGACCGACTACGGATAATTTAGAATACATGATTCATGGATTAAACATATCAAATTCGAACACAGTTGTATGATTCAAGAATTGCATTTAACTAGTAAATCAAAACGAACGCAAGAGTAAAACTGTTTGATGTTCGTACATCCAAATACTAAATCAAATCATTTCCCTAGCAAATCTAATGCCAATAGCGTCCATGTGACGATCATGTTTTTCTTGAGTCACTGGCTTAGTAAACGGGTCAGCTAGGTTTTGATATGTGTCAATTTTGCTTATAACGATGTCTCCACGTTCTACAATCTCACGTATGTAGTGGAACTTTCTCAAAATATGCTTGGCGTTGTGATGAGATCTAGGCTCCTTGTCTTGAGCAATAGCACCAGTGTTATCACAAAATATCTGGATGGGTTTCATGATTAGAACCACATCGAGATCGGTTATGAACATCTTCATCCAAGCAACTTCCTTTGCGGCATCCGATGTGGCAATGAACTCAGATTCAATGGTGGAATCCGCCACAACACTCTACTTGGAGCTTTTCCATGAGACAGCTCCTCCGTTGAGAGTGAATACAAAACCCGATTGTGAGCAAGAGGTATCTCGGTCAGTTTGAAAACTAGCATCAGTGTAACATTTTACAGTAAGCTCCTCATTGACTCCTCCAAATATCAAGAATATATCTTTTGTCCTTCTCAAGTACTTAAGGATGTTCTTAACTGCAGTCCAGTGGGTAATCCCAAGGCTCTGCTAGTAACCGCTTTTCATGCTCAAAGCATACGAGTCGTCTGGTCGAGTACATACCATAGCATACATGATAGAACCAATCGCAGAAGCATATGGAACTGCTTCCATTTGCTTTATCTCACGATTCTCAGATGGAGATTGTGATTTTTTCAAGACGGTTCCTTTAGTCATTGCAAGTAATTTCGTAATCATAGTACACAGCCATGGCAAGTAATATCCTGATCGATTTTATCATAGCAACGGGCAAGAAGGTTTCATCATAGTCAACACCTTGAGTTTGAGTAAAACCTTTCGCTACTAGCCGTGCCTTATAGGTTTGTATATTTCCATAGATGTCAGTTTTTCTCTTGAAAACACATTTGCTCCCTACTGCCCGAGATTCAGGGGTAGCTCAACAAAGTCCCAGACTTGATTGTCACGCATGGATTGCATCTCGGCTTTCATGGCCTCTTGCTGGTGTACTTCAAAGTAAATGTGTTTATTGTGTATATTTTGTCCCGTTTTTAGATAGTTTGAGTCTAGTTTAGGTTAGAATTTCGACACTGCTGAGGTTAAGCTTTGATTTCAGGTCCCGTTGCTTAAAGTTGTGAAAAACGAACAAATGCGAGCAGTTTGGAAAGAAAACGAGAACCGAACGCGTAACCGAGAGCTGAACATTGAATGAAAAAAATAGCAGCCATAGGGGCGTCGCGCTGCGCGACGCCCTGGCCCTTACTCGTCGCATAGCGCGACGGGGTATCTGATCACGAAATTGAGTTTTGTTGAGTCGGTTTAAGCTGGATTTCAAGGTATATAATGAAACGTAATCATCCTTGATTAGGGTTACGAATTTTGGAGTTCTTGTAGCCGGTTTTGGAGAACTATCAGCTGAGTTTGAAGATTTCGAAACTTGGGAATCTTTCTGTCAAGCGAAGATCGAAGATTAGAGACTTTCTCGGGTTTACACAATCCTTGCTTGTCTTGTTTTCTCTTTTCTGAACTTGTAATGATGAATTCTAGTTTAACTTACTTGGTTTTGTTTTCATTAACGACTATGCTTGGCTAAAGCCCTAAAACTACCTAGACTTTGATGAATAGATTGATAAAGTTTGAACCTTTTTAGTTGAATGCGTGTTTTTATGGGTTAATTGTATTCTGTAAAGAGTTTGTTTATCTTGCTTCGTGTGTATGCGTACTTTAGTTTGGTTTATTGTTTTCTAGTGCTTCATATGATTCTTGGTGACTGTCTATATCACAGAATAGATTCATACTAGGTTGTAAATTTTGGTGAGTGCCCACATCACAGAATAAATTTAAAACCTATAGGGTTAATCGGCCAATAAACCTTACAAGTATTAGTTAATGGTTCGCTATATTTTAGTGTTCTACTAGTCTTAATAGCTGGAAGGTGAGGGGCTATTGGTAGGTCTTACCCGACGAATTGTTGTAGACAGGCTTTGGAAAAAGTTATGAATTAGTTTACCCGTCAGTTTATTAGCCTATCAAGTCAAGTTGAGATATTCAAACTACCCTAGATCTATAATTGGAAAAGAGTAGGTCAACATTAGGGTACTTAAACAATCATTAGACAACTGGAAAGACGTCTAATCAACCGGTAGGATTAATGGCCTAGGTAATGCCATAAGTTTCACCTCGAGAAGGGTTGAGGGGCTTAGTTGGTGTTTAATAGGTGTAGTATCGTAAGATCCCGGTTCCATAAAACGTGTAATTGACTTAATTGGTAAATTCTTAAAATTAATCCAGGATTCTAGTCTAGGTAGTCTCCATCATCTTGAGAACAATCTTCATCCTAGTTCGTATTAGCATTACTTTAGTTAATATTTAGTTTAAAATATATTTCCTTAAATTTTTGGTAACCCCCCCCCAAAAAAAAACCAATTAAAACAATGTTGGGTCGTGTTTGTCCGAGTCTTTAAGAGTCTAATCAGCGTAATTAGTAGAGTCGTGTGGGTTCGATATCCGGACTTACTTTGGTTATACTACATTGATCGGTACACTTACCGATTGTGTGGTTTAGGTTTAAGTCGAGTCCAGTTTTTAAAGCTTTTTATTGTCTAGCTTAGAGAGTCTAAAGTAGTAAATTTTTACAGTCTGTTTAGCACACATCAAGGTTTTGGCACCCAAAAGGTTATCGCCGAACACGACCTTCTACTAAAGAACCACCAAGCCTCATTCCATAACCTTGATAGAGTTGTAGGTGATATGTCTAGGAAACTTGAAGAGAGATTGCCCGGGCAGTTTTCAGGTAGTACCCAGCAAAACCCGAATGCCCAAGCCAAGGCCATTACCACACGTAGGGGCAAGACCATAGGGAACCCGAGAGTTGAGGGGAGAGTTGAGAGTGAGGATGATGAGATAATAGATGAGGAGATTGAGATGGAGGCACCCGGCAAAGTGCAACCTAGGCTAGTCCCCGCAAATATCGCCCAGCCCGGTGAGCCCCTAGGTGACAAGAGAGTAGAGAAGCCGCCTGTAGATGTTAGACCATCTCCACTTGTGGACCATTCCCGTGTCCCTTTCCCGTCACGTCTTAGGAACCAAAACTACTCCAGCGAATACGAGCACTTTTTAGACATCTTCAAGCAATTGAAGATTAATCTACCCTTCATAGAGGCACTCCAATCCATGCCTAAGTACGCCAAGTTCTTGAAAGACCTTCTTTGGAACAAGGAAAAATTAGGGGAGTTGTCTAATGTTCCATTGAATGGAGGGTGTTCAGCAGTTGTTCTAGACAAGATTCCCAAGAGGCTCACCGATGCCGGTATTTTTACCATCCCATGTCTATTCGATAGTAACACTAACACTCGAGCCTTAGCCGACCTAGGTGCTAGCATCAACTTGATGCCCTTTTCTCTCTATGAGAAGCTAGACTTAGGCGAACTTTCACCCACCCGTATGACATTGTCTTTAGCTGATCGGTTCGTGAAGTATCCGAGGGGTGTTGTCGAGAAGTTGTTTGCTAAGGTCGATAAGTTCATTTTTCCCGCCGATTTCGTTATTCTTGATATGGAAGCTGGCGAGAGAGTTCCTATCATCTTAGGTCGTCCTTTCTTGGTACCGCGAAAACTCTCATAGATGTTTACGATGGTCAGATTACCCTTCGAGTCGGTGAGGAGAGAGTTACCTTTGAGATTGATCGTTCCATGAACCATCCGAGTGGGTCCGATGACTATAGTGGTCCATGCCATTCCGTTTATTTGTTTAATTCATTCATCTCGTGCGTTGACCATATTGAGTTCATTAGTGGGGCCGACATGGTAGGAGGAGAGGTAGTTGATGAGGAGTCGTTAGGATTAGATGAGAATGAGGAAGACGGGATTTGTTCAATTCCCGAGATGTTCACCGTTACTGAGGACACCACCCAACCACCACCGTTACAGCTTAAGGTCCTTCCATCCCACCTAGAGTATGCCTACTTAGGAGAGGGATCCGAGCTACCCGTTATCATATCTTCGAAATTAGGGGAAAGTGAGAAAGTGAAGTTGTTGGATGTGTTGAGGGCAACAAAGAGGCCATTGTATGGAGGTTGTCCGACATTAAGGGTATAAGCCCTTCTTATTGCACCCACCAGATTCTCATGGAGGATAGTTTTAAACCGGTGGTGCAACTTCAGCGACGCCTCAATCCTAACATGCAAGATGTAGTGAAGAAGGAGGTGATGAAACTTTTAGATGCCGAGATGATATAATGCATTTCTGATTCACCATGGGTGAGTCCCACTCAGGTTGTCCCTAAGAAGGGAGGGATGAACGTTGTCATGAATTCGAAAAATGAGCTTATCCCTTCTCGCACGGTCACGGGCTGGCGAGTGTGCATCGATTACCGAAAATGAATGATGCCACCTGAAAAGACCACTTCCCACTACCCTTTATCGATCAGACGTTAGAGCGCCTCGCAGGTCAACAGTTCTACTGCTTTCTTGACGTGTTTTCTGGTTATTTCCAAAACCCCATCGCACTTGAGGATCGGGATAAAACCACTTTCACATGCCCCGATGGTACTTTTGCGTACCGACGCATGCCGTTTGGATTGTGTAACGCTCCAACGACCTTTCAGCGGTGTATGGTTGCCATATTTCAGGATATGATTGAGAGTTCCATGGAGGTGTTCATGGACGATTTTTCGGTATATGGTAACTCTTTCGATCAGTGTTTGAGTAATCTAGAGAGGATGTTGAAGAGATGTGTCGAGATGAAGTTGATGCTAAATTGGGAGAAGTGTTACTTCATGGTGACCGAGGGATTGTGCTAGGTCATAAGATCTAGAGGGATGGCATAGAGGTAGATAGGGCAAAAATAGACACTATTAGTAGGTTGCCTCCACCCACTAGCGTGAAGTCGATTCGTAGTTTCCTAGGTCATGCGGGCTTCTATAGACGCTTCATTAGGGATTTCTCTAAGATCACGCGCCCCATGACCCGTCTGCTAGAGAAAGATGTTCCATTCGTCTTTGACGAGGAATGTCTCAAGGCCTTCAACTTTTTGAAGGAACAGCTCGTTAGTGCATGCATTCTTATCTCGCCTGACTGGAGCTTGCCAATTGAGCTCATGTGCGATGCGAGTGACTATGTCGTTGGAGCGATTTTAGGACAAAGAAGGGAAAATCACTTTCACCCGATTTACTAAGCGAGCAAAACGTTGAATGATGCTCAAGAGAATTACACCATGACTGAAAAGGAGCTCTTTGCCGTAATATTCGCTTTCGACAAATTCCACTCACACCTCATGCTCTCTAAGACCATAGTATTCACCGACCATTCCGCGTTGCGTTTTCTCTTCCAAAAGAAAGACGCCAAACCTCAACTCATTCGGGGATTCTCTTACTCTCCGATTTTGACATCGAAATTAGGGATAAGAGTGGGGCTGAGAACGTAACCGCCGACCACCTTTCACGTCTAGAGGACCCTAGGAGAGAGGACATTCATGAGGAGGAAATAGGGGATACGTTCCCTCAGGAATCAATTGAGTTTGTAGAGGCCGAGAGGGAAGGATTGCCGTGGTTTT
Organism: Scalesia atractyloides; assembly: GCA_947069175.1. NCBI lineage: Eukaryota > Viridiplantae > Streptophyta > Magnoliopsida > Asterales > Asteraceae > Scalesia > Scalesia atractyloides. The sequence continues at coordinate 60,443,107 of CAMTDV010000014.1, forward strand.
GTGATTTAGCGAATTATCTTTCTAATGGCGCTATTGTTAAGGGGATGACCACACAACAACGTAGGAAGTTCCTTAGTGAGTTGAGTAAGTATGTATGGGACGACCCTTTCTTTTATAGGATAGGATGAGATAGGATTTTGAGACGTTGTGTGTCGAGAGGAGGGTTGGAACATCCTTAAACATGTGCATGAGGGTCTAACGGGAAGCCACCATGGTGCCCATGCGACCGCACAAAAGGTGTTTGCTTATGGTTTCTATTGGCCAACCATACTTCGTGATGCCGAGGGGTTCGTGAAAACGTGTCAAGCTTTTCAATGAACCGACAACATTTCGACCAAGGATGAGATGCCTCAAAACCCGATCAAAGTTGTAGAGGTTTTTGATGTTTGGGGCATTGACTTCATGGGGCCTTTCCCCGCCTCAAAAGGGAATAGATATATACTTGTGGCGATCGACTGCGTGTCCAAATGGGTTAAGGCTCAAGCATTTCCCACGAATGAAACCCGAGTGGTATTGAATTTCCTCAAAAACTATTTTGTCGTTTCGGTACACCTAAAGCCTTAATTAGTGACCGTGGTACTCACTTTTGTAATGCGTTGATGGAGAAGTTGCTTGCACGCTACGGAGTCACTCATCATTTGTCTACCGCTTACCATCCACAAACGAGTGGACAAGTGGGGAATACGAATCACGGTATCAAGCCTATCTTAGAGAAAACAGTCGGTAAGAATAGGAAAGATTGGTCCGACAAGCTCGACGATGCATTGTGGGCATTTAGAACCGCCTACAAGACACCATTAGGAACCACACAATTCATGATAGTCTATGGAAAAGCTTGTCATCTCCTCGTAGAGATAGAGCACCGTGCCCTTTGGGCGTTGAAAACCATTAACCTTGACATGACCGAAGCCACGGGAAAATGTTTCTTTCAAATTCATGAGCTAGAGGAGCTTAGAGATGCGGCGTATGCTCGATCTTGGGGCATTAAGGAAAAGACGAAAGCCCTTCATGATTGCAAGTTGAAGAAGATCAAGGAGTTTAGTAAGGGCTATCGAGTGCTACTTTACAATTCTAGGTTGAAGTTGTTTGGGAAAGTTGAAATCGAAGTGGTCGGGTCCGTACATGGTGCATGATGTGTTTCCGTATGGAGCGGTTGAGATTATGGACGACTCGATGGCTAAAGTTGGAAGGTGAATGGCCATCGTTTGAAGCACTACGTTGGCAGACCAACAGATAAGAATGAGAGGGAGGACACTCCTCTCAAATTCCACCGAACGCCACCACTTAGTGTTTTGGGTGAAAACCCAAGTGTACCGTTTGTAGCTTTTGTATACGAGTCGTAGTTGTTTATTTTCTTGCTTTCTAACGTTATTTTGGTAGTTTGTCGTTCTTTGTTTTGTGTGTTTGAGAATTTTCGCAGGTTTCATGATCGTTACGGAAGGGAAAAAAGCATGAGGAGAGAAGTTTCAGGTTTGTTTGCTCAATACTTAGAAAAAATTTTGGCGTTTTGGATGGTTGGAAGTGATTGAAAATTTTATAAGGCATGGGTGTTGCAAAAATTCGGAATTGGAAAATTTTCTAAGGCATAGAGCATCAAAAACTAAGAAACATTGTGTAAAAAGGCACCCCTCGCGCCACGCTAAGGCCCGTCGCGCTACGCGACGGGTCTTTTCAAATTTTTAATTAAAAGGAGTAGCGCCGCGGTATGCGACGCCCCCTGGCTCACCCATCGCAGGACGCGAGGCCTCCCCAGTTCAGTTAATATTGTTTCCTTTGAACCTTTTGCTGCATATCATCTTCCACTCGTCCATACGAAACCTTAGCCACATTTCACACAAAAACCATCATAACTCAGCCATTTTTTCACCAAATCGCCCCATTTTTCTTCCTACATCACCACAATCACTTCCCCTACAATCCCCACCATCCGGTTTGCCGAATTTCACGATATTTCTTCGTGTTTTTTATGATTTTGAGGACCACAACACCAAGTCTTAACTTTTCTTGCTTAATCCGACTCCAAGGTATGTTTTCTGTGATTACTTTCTTGTAGGGTACTTTATTTACCGTTCTAGGGTTTGGTTGGTTGGTTAAAGTTGTGATTTTTCCTGCTTAGATGATGATTAGAGGTTGCGCTTGGGTTGGTTTGGGATGATTATTCACAATGTGGTTTGTGGCAGGTCTGGTTTGGTTTGTTTGAGGATTGTGTTTGGACATTGGGGCTACTAGTATGGATGTTTTGGGTTATGTTTGTCTAAACCAAGTTATGTTTCGTTAAAAAGATAAGTTTTCAAACTGATTTTTTGAATCAAAGTTGTTTTCCAAATACACCGTTTGCACAAGGCGTCTCATTTATGCTTCAAGGTTTAAACTTTCATTTTTTTTAGCCTCAAAGTCGGGATTTGTTGGCACTTATGCTTAATTGAGGACAATTAAAGTGCCGGGAGGAGATAGTGTACTTTGAGTCTAGAGTCCTTGAGTCTAGCTTGGTTTTAGAGTTTAGTGTCGGGTTTACTAATATGCACGTACAGGTTAAATACATCTTGCCCGTACTCAATCTCCATTCGGGCAAGTTTGTTGACAAACTTAAGCTTTTGTAAAAGGTAACCCATGTTTTTAGTCATCTTTATTTTCGGTTTCAGTCGCGAATGTAATGCTATACGGCTAATTCCACTTTACTAAAAAATTATTGAAAATTAAAAATACCAAAAATAGCTTGTTTTAATATGATTCGTATTGCTTAAATCTTTATCTTGTTTGCAGGAAATGTCAGGTGCAGGTTCTTCAAGGGATCCAAAGAGACAAAGAGGCCCATCTCCTCAACCATAAGGAGACCCAGCACCGGACCCAAGAAGAAGAAGGATAAGATACCGTAATTGAGATCGGAGACTTTATGGTCGACCTGAGAGGCTCGTCGAGCACCCAGTTCTGGACTTTTAGGAAGACACATCAGAGAGAGCGAGAAATTGGTAAAGTATGTGAGAACGAATCTGTTGGAGCATCGTACGATTCACTGGGATTGGTTACAGACGATGGGGGTTCGTGATAGAGTGGCAAACTTGTTTGGGCCAAGATTGATAGAGGCGGTGGATTGCCGTAGGCCCCAGTATATAGATCTAACTATTGAGTTCCATTGTACTTTCCAACACAAAGAGGGTACATTTGCTGAAAAGAACGCGGTATCATTTTCCTGGGGAGAAATCTTTATGAGATGTGTATAGCCGAGTTTGGGGTAGCTTTGGGTTTTTATTCGGAGGAAGAAGTTCGGACGGATGAATTTGTTGATGGGTTAAGGGGTGTTTACAATCACCCGAGGGATAATTTTTTGGCCCCGAGTGTTTTAGCCCGATTTTGGGAGTCCATCTCTACTTCACCGTTCGGGGGCACGAACCTCACCACTACAGTTCGTGACCCGGTCTACAGGTACATACTTAAGGTGCTAGCGACTACCATTGTGGGAAGGAATTCGGGTGAGAATAAGGCAAACTGGTTGGATATTTTCGCCTTGATGTGCATGGTGGAGAGGAGGAATTGGAATTTAGCAAGTTTCTTTGCTTGGTCGTGTAATAGGACCCGGAGGGGAGGAGCCGGGGCAGCTCTAGATCTTGGCTCTATATTGCTAGGTTGCCAACTAATTTGAACGCGTCTATAAAGTATAAAGTGGAGCATATGCATGCGGATACCCCAACAGTTTTCTAGAGCATTGGGGATTTACAGTCAGCGGGCATTTTGACATTTTTGGACCCACCGGAATGGGCGGATTATCCGGGTTCGCAGGTCTAGCCGCCAGCAGGTACGGAGGCGGCTAATGTCATGCATGGTGCTATCCCGCCACGTTCACGGAGGCCTAGGCAAAGGCATGAGATCCCAGCTCCACAGTACCCACTTCGCCCGCCACCACACCCGACCCATTTACACACGAGGCAGTTTATGATCTGACCCAACAGAGGTTTGACAGGTTAGAGAACAGGATGCGTGTGGACCAGCAGTGGAATATGCAGAGCCACCACAGGCAGGATGACATGCTGTGATATATGATGCAAGGTATGGATCTTAATGTACCACCACCGTTCTTTGGGCTACTTCCCCCGCCTGATTATGGTGCTGAGCAGTAGCACCCTTATGTTTATGGTCAATACCCGGGGTATGACCAGTCGGGAGGCCAGAGTGGCTATGGGTACGACTACGGTGGTCAGCATTGAGCGGGAGGCTCGGGTTCACACCACATGGATGAGGAAGACGATGAGTGATGAAGATGGTTCGAAGCAGCATATATCCTTTCATGTTTGTTATCGTTTTATGCTGTTATGGTAGTTCGATTTGGTTGTATTGGTTAAGACAATTTACTTTATGTGTGACATCCCGGTTTTTCAGGTATCTTAAACGCACTACTTCACGGTTATTCTTCCTACGCTAAATTGATTCAGAGATTTAATTTACACGCTCGAAATAACTACGCTAACTTTGTGAACTTATCAAGTGAATTACGTGCTATGTGTATTAGACGTTTATAAGTTTGGTGAGTTATTATGTTATGTTTTGATTTCGTGATGATTAGTTATAAAAATATATCGTAAATAGATAGACAAACCAAACCGAGCCGCGAAACGAGTCGACCTCATTCCCTTGCGACTCAAGGATTTAATCAAAACTTGAGGCTCAAGTTAAAGACCCAAATCGCCCCACCCAAACCCTTTGGGCCGCAAGCACCAAACCGCAAACCCTTGATCCTTTTCTTTCCTTCCCTACACTATATATAGATAAGCATGCATGAGAGTTATTAACAAAAAAAAAGGAGGAACCCTAGCTCTAAGATCAGCCGACGGCAGCCCTTTCCCCACTTCTTCTCTCGGTCGCGATCTCCTTCAAACCCGAATCGACTCCCATCTCGTTCCCGGTTCGTTAATCTTCATTGTTAAAGGTTAGGGTTTGTCATTGTTTTGCAAAGTCTCATTAGGGTTTATAAATTCTTGATCATGCTTGTATGTAATGGTAGAATCATTGTTATGAAAGTGTTATGATGTTTAGTTCGATAAATTATGCGAGTTTGTGATTATGATGTTTAGTGGATACAAGGATCATAGGCTGCGTTTTGTGATAAAAATCATATAATATGATTAGGGTTTGCATGAGTATGATGTACATGATGATATATGATTGATAAATCTTTTCTTGATCGTTTATATTTAACGTCTCGATTGTTTAAGCGTGTTATATTGCGATAAAAAGTTGAAAACAGAATGTTGAATGGTGTTTACAGCCAACTTCAATTGGCTGTAACTTGGTTATTATTTATCGAAAAAACGGATTTTCTGAAGCCTAAAACGTATAATTTTGAAAAACACTTCTAATGGCGCTAGATTTATATTTTTCTGAGGTCGTTTGATATTTTTAACTGGTCAATTAAGTGCAGTAACTGAAGCTGTGTAAATTCTGAAAATTTGTTAGTTGTTTATCGAGTCGGATCTCATAATCTGTAGAGAGTTGAATCACGAAATTTGGACAGCAACTGGAGATGGAAATTTCCGGGAAATTCCCACTTGAATTTTCTTAATTGGATGAACAATGATTTTTAAATAAATTCTCCCGTGGACTGCAGTCATAAAGCGACGAATCTGACTACAGCCTAGTATATAAATGTTTATGAATAATTGGTAAAGTGTTAGGACTTGAAAAATTTACAAAAAATTCTAGAGTTTAGTTGACACCTTTAGTAAAAAAATTGGAATTTTTGGAACGTTGGAACTATTTTATAAAGATCCTCGAAAAGAGCCTAATTATGAGTAAACAAGTTGAAATTTGATAACTTCCGAATGTGTGTACCAAAATGTTGTATGAGTTGATTTGTGTTCATGATAAGTTGGTTTGATCATTATGTTGGTATGATAATACTTTACATGCATGATTGTGTTTTCGAATTTGTTATCATGTGTGCCGCATTGTACGATAGTTATGAGTAGGGTTTGTATCAGTGTGTTCACATACTAACTCTAAATCAATTGACTTGTTAGGACGCGGTTAGCGATCCCATCATTTGCTACTTCTGTGTTACACTAACCGAGAAACTAAAGGTGAGTTCACGGCCCCTAACTTTATCTAGTTTTAAACAACAGGGGGAGAAACATGTATACACTCTACAACTCTATCTCTTTACGTTATACGAAATTAACGTCGTTAAACTATTCGGTAACTAAGTTAATGTTAATGTACGTTATGGTCACTAAGCAGCTATATCACGGAAGTCCTCGACAAACTCTCGGATCGTTAGTATTGGGTTAGATAGCGGGGAGATTATAAGTAGTACTACTGGGCCCGACAAGCCCCACCCGAGCTAGTCGCGCTAGTCGACCGGGTATGGTCAACGGTGAATAATTTAGCCTAACTTTCGCCATGGTCAGTGATAGGCCTGGCAACACGGAGGCACAACAGTCAGCTTCGATCGCGAACACTTATGTGACATAACTTTAGGCTCGCTACCTACATGTTAACATTGAACTTAATTACGAAACAACAATATTATTCCGGGTTAGGAATAATGAAACAAACAACAATATTATTCCGGGTTAGGAATAATGGAATCAATATCATTATTATTCCGGGTTTGGAATAATGGAACTATATCGTTATTCCGGGTTAGGGATAACGGGGGAAAACAAACTTATAACCGAACTAATGAACTTATGAAAACCTGTGAACTCACTCTTCTTTAATGTTGACACTTGTTTCTTTACATGTTTCTCAGGACGCTAGGAGCTCTAGGGGCACTCACTTGCATTGATCAAGACATCTTTTTATCGAGTCTCATTTACGAATATTGTTTGGGTTTTTCTTTAGATTTGGCGTTTGTGTTGGCGCCCGTTCCTTTACTATACTTTAATGCTTCCGCTCAACTTTAAAACTAATGCTTCCGCTAAACATTGAAACCAAACTAAAACAATTTAAAAATAACTATGAATGGTTAAACAAATGATTTTGGAAAACGTATAAACAAATCATATAGAGTCGTTCGATGTTACTAGTGTCTCGGATTCTGGTTTGTTCACACGCCTCGCGGTAAAACTCCGCAAGTGGAAATTGAGGGCGTGACAGATTGGTATCAGAGCCTCTAGCTATTGAGAACCAGGTTTGCATTGAAAGTAGACCTAAACTATAGCTGATTACACGACACTAGACTTAGTTTGGCACTGAGCTGTGATATCTTGTTATGTGTTGTACTACAACTATGTTATGTAAAATATAAATGCATATTGTGATAAACGCAACTCGTAACTAACTAAACAACCCAACAGGCAATGTCATCATCATCATCCAACAAACCTTTACAACCAAGGGCGCCGGGGAAGGCACTTATTCTCGAACCCTCACCACCTCATGGCGTGGAGACACGCTCAGCTGCTAGAAAAAGACTCGCTCTAGGAGAGGAGTCGTCCTCACGTCCGACCATCGCTACGCCGGTCGAACCGGTTAACTCGTTAGAAGTAGGGAACGACCTACTTAGAGATATGATAAGAAAACAACAAGAACAACTAGAGAGAATGCATGAAACTATCCTAGCACAGGGATGGATGATACGACAATTAACGGGTAAGACTGGAGAGCTCGAGGAAGAGCAACATGAGAGTAAGATAGCTCGTAACACTTTAGCTAAAGATCTTCGTGCTGAGCAGCTGAGGGCTGACTGGCTCGAAGACAGAGTTCTTGAGTCCAGCTGGAGAATTCAAGAACTAGAACAGAATCAGGCACCTGTACCAGTACCCGCACTAGCACCGGCCCCTCCAGTGCCGGTAGAGGAGGATCCGGAGGAAGACCCGGCGGTAGAAGCTGGAAACGCCGCGGAGGATGACGGCAACGATAGCAATTTGGGAGATGGAGACGTAGAAGACTGATTCGTCTCGCTTATCCCATTTTCTTCCTTCAGTCTATTTATTTCTCTACTTATGTTTGAACTTGAGATTTTATAGTAAACTGATATGTTTGGTTGGCATTTTGTAAGACGTTGGAATTTTATTTAATCGAATATTTCTATTGATTGTTTAATTTATTTGGGTTGACATAATTTGAGGAATTATTTAAGTATGGAGTAGGATAACTATATGGGATATATATACTTATCGGTGTGTGTTTATGTTGTCTTGCGAAGATATAAAATGGCAACTGGACGTCGCGGAAACCTCAACATGACACCCGAAGAATTGGCCGCAATGATCCAAGAACACGTGAATGCTGCTCTGGCAGGTGTTCAAAACCAACCAGCAGGTAACCATTATTAAATTTTCATGGGAAAATCTAATACTTGGGCTAATAGACTTTCTCGCTGACTACCTGTCCTCTGTCAGCAGGAGGGGTCTTAACCCCTACAAGATGTTCCTCGATGCGAAACCGAGCAAATTCACGGGTGCAGAAGGACCCATAGGACTGGTCCGCTGGATTGAAAAGTCCGAATCAGTGTTCGAAATGTGCAATTGTCTGGAGGCCAACAAGGTCAAGTATGTTGCCTCAACGTTGGAGGATGGGGCACTAACTTGGTGGAATGCACAAGTCCAAACGCGTGGACTTATTGCTGCAAACTCAATGGCCTGGGTCGAGTTTAAGGCCCTAATCAAAGAGGAGTACTGTCCGCGAGACAGGGTTCAGCAGTTGGAGCAAGCGTTATGGAACCACAAGATGGTGGGATCTGAAATTGAAGCATACACAGCGAAACATCATGATCTGGTATTTTTATGTCCCGATCTGGCCAACACCGTTGAGAAACGACTCGAGTTTTACCTTGGGGGTCTGGTCCCCGAGATCCAGGGCATGGTAATGGCTAGCAACCCTGCGACTGAGCATCAAGCGATCAGGTTGGCGCACAAACTCACCGATAAGGCGGTGGAACAAAAGAAGTTGCCATCTCGGGGTGCAACTGAAGTTGCCCCTGATAATAAAAGAAAGTTTGAAGACTCGTCTGCTCGACAGTCTTCGTCAGCCCAGCCACAACAAGGGAACCAGAAACGGTTCAATAATTTCAACAGCAACCGGGGTCACAATAATCAGCCCGCCAACAACAACCAGAACATAAGCGGCTATGTAGGTCGAAAGCCGCAATGTAATCGTTGTAACCTTCATCATCACGGCCCTTGTGGCGGAAGTCGCTGCCAACGATGTGGCAAAGTGGGACACGCGGCAAAGGATTGTCGCGGGGAAATCATGTCCCGACAAAATCAAAATCAGCAGCAGGGTATTAACAAGGGGTGCTATCAGTGTGGTAGCACTGCCCACTTCAAACTAGACTGCCCACAGCTTCGTAACAACAACAACAATGGTGGGAACAACAACAACCACAACAACAACAATAGCAACAACAACAATGGAAATGGTGGCACAGGAGGTGCCAAAGGTCGTGCATTTACGCTAGGCCGCGGAGAGGCCAGAAACGCCTCGAACGTGGTCACCTGTAAGTTTCCCCTTAACGAACATTTTGCTACTGTACTTTTTGATACGGGTGCGGATAGGAGTTTTATATCGGAGTCTTTTAGGAAGAACCTAAATCTCACGCCTAAACCCCTAGAGACCCCTTACGTCATAGAACTAGCCGATGGTAAATCTGTAGATGTGACCCATTTAGTATCCGGCTGTCAACTCAAACTCGCGGGTCACACCTTTACCATTGATCTGATGACAACTACCATGGGTAGTTTTGACGTGGTAGCCGGAATGGACTGGTTATCCGACGTCCAAGCCGAAGTTCTCTATTTCGAGAAAGCTGTCCGTATTCCGCTCTCTAACGACGAAATCTTGACGATGCAAGGCGAGAAGGCAGGCGCCGTCACAAACATCATCTCTTACATGCAAGCACAGAAGTATCTTCGGAGGAAGACCTCCTTCGCTTTTCTCGCACTGGTCACTGAACAGCCTAAGGGCGAGAAGCGTATAGAAGATATCCCCGTCGTCCGTGATTTTTCCGATGTATTTTCCAGAGGAGTTACCTGGTCTTCCACCACATCGACAAGTGGAGTTTGAAATTGAATTGGCGAACCATGCAACTCCCATAGCCAAGGCCCCATACCGCCTAGCTCCAGCCGAGCTGCAAGAGCTGTCTACCCAACTTCAGGAATTGTTAGAAAAAGGATTTATCCGACCCAGTACTTCGCCATGGGGAGCTCCGGTCTTTTTGTCAAGAAGAAGGACGGGACCTTCCGCATGTGCATCGACTACAGGGAACTCAATAAGGTTACTGTCAAGAACCGATACCCATTACTTCACATCGACGACCTCTTCGACCAACTTCAAGGGTCAAGCTACTACTCCAAGATTGATCTACGGTCCGGCTATCACCAGTTACGCGTCAGGGAGGAGGATATCGCTAAAACGGCATTTCGTACTCGGTATGGCCATTATGAGTTCTTGGTCATGCCCTTCGCTCTCACCAACGCACCCGCGGTGTTCATGGACCTCATGAACCGCGTGTGTAAACCGTATCTCGACAAGTTTGTCATTGTGTTCATCGATGACATACTCATCTACTCTAAAGGTGAAGAAGAACATGCTGAACATCTACGACTACTGCTGGAATTACTTCAACAGGAGAAACTATATGCCAAGCTTTCAAAGTGTGATTTCTGGATTCGGGAAGTTCAGTTCCTCGGGCATATTGTGAATAAAAAGGGTATCCACGTCGATCCCGCCAAGATCGATGATATCAAGAACTGGGAAGCACCCAGGACACCGACAGAGATCCGCCAATTTTTGGTTTGGCGGGTTACTACAGACGTTTCATAGAGGGATTTTCAAAGATCGCGCAACCGCTTACCACCCTCACCCAGAAAGGCACCAAGTATGCTTGGGGTGACAAGCAGGAAACGGCATTTCAATTGCTGAAGCAGAAACTTTGCAGTGCACCCATTCTGTCCTTGCGGATGGGACTGATGATTTTGTGGTATATTGTGATGCTTCCATTCAGGGATTGGGATGCGTACTCATGCAACGTGATAAGGTCATCGCGTATGCGTCCCGACAATTGAAGGTTCACGAGAAAAACTACACAACACATGACCTGGAATTGGGAACAGTGGTGTTTGCGCTTAAGATTTGGAGATACTACCTATATGGAACAAAGTGCACAATCTATACAGATAACAAGAGTCTCCAACACATCTTTGACCAGAAGAAGTTGAACATGCGACAGCGTCACTGGGTCGAACTCCTGAATGATTATGAATGTGCCATTCGGTATCACCCGGGTAAAGCTAACGTGGTAGCTGATGCCCTCAGTAGGAAGGAACACTTGAAACCTCGTCGGGTACGAGCACTACAGTTCACCATTCATTCGGGGTTACCCGAACAGATACGCGACGCGCAGTTAGAAGCAGTTAAGGAAGAAAACATCAAGGCCGAATCGGTGGGAAAAATGGAACGCGATTGGGAAGTAAAACCCAATGGAGCCCGGTATTTCATGAATCGCATATGGGTACCTCTCTACGGAGACCTCAGAAAGCTAGTCATGGACGAAGCTCACAAATCCCGATACTCTGTCCATCCTGGTTCGGATAAGATGTATCAAGACCTTAAAGCCGCGTACTGGTGGCCCAACATGAAAGTGGATATAGCCACCTACGTGAGCAAGTGTTTGACTTGTGCGAAAGTCAAGGTAGAGTATCAGAAGCCATCGGGACTACTTCAACAACCTGAGATCCCGGTGTGGAAATGGGATCAGATCTCGATGGACTTCATCACTAAACTCGCGCGAACTTTGGGTGGTTGCGATACCATCTGGGTGATCGTGGATCGTTTAACTAAGTCCGCACACTTCCTAGCGATCAAAGAAACAGATAAGATGGATAAGTTGACTCGCATCTACATTAAGGAAGTAGTTTCTCGGCACGGAGTGCCAATGTCCATCATCTCAGATGGATGGTCAAAGCGAAAGGACCATTCAGACCTTGGAAGACATGCTTAGGGCATGCGTGGTAGACTTCGAGAATAGTTGGGAAATCCATCTGCCTTTAGTGGAATTTTCGTATAACAACAGTTACCATACGAGTATATCGGCAGCACCGTTTGAAGCATTATATGGTCGTAAATGTAGATCACCGGTCTGTTGGGCAGAAGTCGGTGACAGTCAACTCACAGGCCCTGAGTTGATACTTGAGGCTACAGAAACAATTGTACAAATCAGAAACCGCATGGCAGCAGCACGAGATCGACAGAAAAGCTACGCTGATCAACGACGCAAACCGCTCGAATTTCAAGTAGGCGACCGCGTCCTACTAAAGGTGTCACCCTGGAAGGGTGTAATCCGTTTTGGAAAACGAGGCAAACTAAACCCACGGTACGTAGGCCCGTTTGTGATCTTGAAACGTATCGGACCCGTAGCTTATCAATTAGACCTTCCTACCAAACTCAGTGGAGTTCACAACGTTTTTCACGTGTCAAATCTGAAGAAGTGTCTATCAGATGAAACCCTAGTCATTCCATTGGATGAGATTCAAGTGGATGAACAACTGCACTTTGTGGAACAACCTATCGAGATCATGGATCGTGAGATCAAGACTCGAAGGCACAGCAAGATACCGATCGTCAAGGTTCGTTGGGATTCTAAGCGTGGACCGGAGTTCACGTGGGAAAGAGAGGACCAAATGAAAATCAAATACCCACACCTCTTTGCAGCTGAGCAGCAAGCTAACGATACCACCAACTAAATTTTCAGGACGAAAATTCTTTCAACATGGGATGATGTGACAACCTAGGAATTTCTTGTAATTTCGTGTACCATTGTTAACGAACTAAATCTTTGTGCGTGGCATTCTAAACCTGTGCGTTGCATTCTAAACCGCGTTTACTCAATTTTCGGGACGAAAATTCTTTCAACATGGGGATAATGTGACATCCCGGTTTTTCAGGTATCTTAAACGCACTACTTCACGGTTATTCATTCCTACGCTAAATTGATTCGGAGATTTAATTTACACGCTCGAAATAACTACGCTAACTTTGTGAACTTATCAAGTGAATTACGTGCTATGTGTATCAGACGTTTATAAGTTTGGTGAGTTATTATGTTATGTTTTGATTTCATGATGATTAGTTATAAAAATATATAGTAAATAGATAGACGAACCGAACCGAACCGAGCCGCGAAACGAGTCGACCTCATTTCCTTGCGACTCAAGGAATTAATCAAAACTTGAGGCTCAAGTTAAAGACCCAAACCGCCCCACCCAAACCCTTTGCGGCCGCAAGCACCAAACCGCAAACCGTTGATCCTTTTCTTTCCTTCCCTACACTATATATAGATAAGCATGCATGAGAGTTGTTAACAAAAAAAAGGAGGAACCCTAGCTCGAAGATCAGCCGACGGCAGCCCTTTCCCCACTCCTTCTCTCGGTCGCGATCTCCTTCAAACCCGAATCGACTCACATCTCGTTCCCGGTTCGTTAATCTTCATTGTTAAAGGTTAGGGTTTGTTATTGTTTTGCAAAGTCTCATTAGGGTTTATAAATTTTTGATCATGCTTGTATGTAATGGTAGAATCATTATTATGAAAGTGTTATGATGTTTAGTTCGATAAATTATGCGAGTTTGCGATTATGATGTTTAGTGGATACAAGGATCATAGGCTACGTTTGTGATAAAAATCATATAATATGATTAGGGTTTACATGAGTATGATGTACATGATGACATATGATTGATAAATCTGTTCTTGATCGTTTATATTTAACGTCTCGATTGTTTAAGCATGTTATATTGCGATAAAAAGTTGAAAACAGAATGCTGAATGGTGTTTACAGCCAACTTCAATTGGCTCTAACTTGGTTATTATTTATCGAAAAAACGGATTTTCTGAAGTCTAAAACGTATAATTTTGAAAAACGCTTCTAATGGCACTGGATTCATATTTTTCTGAGGTCGTTTGATATTTTTAAGTGGTCAATTAAGTGCAGTAACTGAAGCTGTGTAAATTCTGAAAATTTGTTAGTTTGTTTATCGAGTCGGATCTCATAATCTGTAGAGAGTTGAATCACGAATTTGTACAGCAACTGGAGATGGAAATTTCCGGGAAACTCCCACTGGAATTTTGTTAATTGGATGAACGATGATTTTTAAATAAATTCTCCCGTGGACTGCAGTCAGAAAGCGACGAATCTGACTGCAGCCTAGTATATAAATGTTTATGAATAATTGGTAAAGTGTTAGGACTTGAAAAATTTACATAAAATTCTACAGTTTAGTTGACACCTTCTGTAAAAAAATTGGAATTTTTGGAACGTTGAAACTATTTTATAAATATCCTCGAAAACAGCCTAATTATGAGTAAACAAGCTGAAATTTGATAACTTGCGAATGTGTGTACCAAAATGTTGTATGAGTTGATTTGTGTTCATGATAAGTTGGTTTGATCATTATGCTGGTATGATAATACTTTGCATGCATGATTGTGTTTTCGAATTTGTTATCATGTGTGCCGCATTGTACGATAGTTATGAGTAGGGTTTGTATCAGTGTGTTCACACACTAACTCTAAATCGATTGACTTGTTAGGACGCGATTAGCGATCCCATCGTTTGCAACTTCTGTGTTACACTAACCGAGCAACTAAAGGTGAGTTCACGGCCCCTAATTTTATCTGGTTTTAAACAACAGGGGGAGAAACATGTATACACTAAGTTAATGTTAATGTACGTTATGGTCACTAAGCAGCTATATCACGGAAGTCCTCGACAAACTCTCGGATCGTTAGTATTGGGTTAGATAGCGGGGAGATTATAAGTAGTACTACTGGGCCCGACAAGCCCCACCTGAGCTAGTCGCGCTAGCCGACCGGGTATAGGTCAACGGGTGAATAATTTAGCCTAACTTTCGCCATGGTCAGTGATAGGCCTGGCAACACGGAGGCACAACAGTCAGCTTCGATCGCGAACACTTATGTGACATAACTTTAGGCTCGCTACCTACATGTTAACATTGAACTTAATTACGAAACAACAATATTATTCCGGGTTAGGAATAATGAAACAAACAACAATATTATTCCGGGTTAAGAATAATGGAATCATTATCATTATTATTCCGGGTTTGGAATAATGGAACTATATCGTTATTCCGGGTTAGGGATAACGGGGGAAAACAAACTTATAACCGAACTAATGAACTTATGAAAACCTGTGAACTCACTCTTCTTTAATGTTGACACTTGTTTCTTTACATGTTTCTCAGGACGCTAGGGGCTCTAGGTGCACTCACTTGCATTGATCAAGACATCTTTTTATCGAGTCTCATTTACGAAGATTGTTTGGGTTTTTCTTTAGTTTTGGCGTTTGTGTTGGCGCCCGTTCCTTTACTATACTTTAATGCTTCCGCTCAACTTTAAAACTAATGCTTCCGCTAAACATTGAAACCAAACTAAAACAATTTAAAAATAACTATGAATGGTTAAACAAATGATTTTGGAAAACGTATAAACAAATCATATAGAGTCGTTCGATGTTACTAGTGTCTCGGATTCTGGTTTGTTCACACGCCTCGCGGTAAAACTCCGCAAGTGGAAATTGAGGGCGTGACAGATTGGTATCAGAGCCTCTAGCTATTGAGAACCAGGTTTGCATTGAAAGTAGACCTAAACTATAGCTGATTACACGACACTAGACTTAGTTTGGCACTGAGCTGTGATATCTTGTTATGTGTTGTACTACAACTATGTTATGTAAAATATAAATGCATATTGTGATAAACGCAACTCGTAACTAACTAAACAACCCAACAGGCAATGTCATCATCATCATCCAACAAACCTTTACAACCAAGGGCGCCGGGGAAGGCACTTATTCTCGAACCCTCACCACCTCATGGCGTGGAGACACGCTCAGCTGCTAGAAAAAGACTCGCTCTAGGAGAGGAGTCGTCCTCACGTCCGACCATCGCTACGCCGGTCGAACCGGTTAACTCGTTAGAAGTAGGGAACGACCTACTTAGAGATATGATAAGAAAACAACAAGAACAACTAGAGAGAATGCATGAAACTATCCTAGCACAGGGATGGATGATACGACAATTAACGGGTAAGACTGGAGAGCTCGAGGAAGAGCAACATGAGAGTAAGATAGCTCGTAACACTTTAGCTAAAGATCTTCGTGCTGAGCAGCTGAGGGCTGACTGGCTCGAAGACAGAGTTCTTGAGTCCAGCTGGAGAATTCAAGAACTAGAACAGAATCAGGCACCTGTACCAGTACCCGCACTAGCACCGGCCCCTCCAGTGCCGGTAGAGGAGGATCCGGAGGAAGACCCGGCGGTAGAAGCTGGAAACGCCGCGGAGGATGACGGCAACGATAGCAATTTGGGAGATGGAGACGTAGAAGACTGATTCGTCTCGCTTATCCCATTTTCTTTCCTTCAGTCTATTTATTTCTCTACTTATGTTTGAACTTGAGATTTTATAGTAAACTGATATGTTTGGTTGGCATTTTGTAAGACGTTGGAATTTTATTTAATCGAATATTTCTATTGATTGTTTAATTTATTTGGGTTGACATAATTTGAGGAATTATTTAAGTATGGAGTAGGATAACTATATGGGATATATATACTTATCGGTGTGTGTTTATGTTGTCTTGCGAAGATATAAAATGGCAACTGGACGTCGCGGAAACCTCAACATGACACCCGAAGAATTGGCCGCAATGATCCAAGAACACGTGAATGCTGCTCTGGCAGGTGTTCAAAACCAACCAGCAGGTAACCATTATTAAATTTTCATGGGAAAATCTAATACTTGGGCTAATAGACTTTCTCGCTGACTACCTGTCCTCTGTCAGCAGGAGGGGGTCTTAACCCCTACAAGATGTTCCTCGATGCGAAACCGAGCAAATTCACGGGTGCAGAAGGACCCATAGGACTGGTCCGCTGGATTGAAAAGTCCGAATCAGTGTTCGAAATGTGCAATTGTCTGGAGGCCAACAAGGTCAAGTATGTTGCCTCAACGTTGGAGGATGGGGCACTAACTTGGTGGAATGCACAAGTCCAAACGCGTGGACTTATTGCTGCAAACTCAATGGCCTGGGTCGAGTTTAAGGCCCTAATCAAAGAGGAGTACTGTCCGCGAGACAGGGTTCAGCAGTTGGAGCAAGCGTTATGGAACCACAAGATGGTGGGATCTGAAATTGAAGCATACACAGCGAAACATCATGATCTGGTATTTTTATGTCCCGATCTGGCCAACACCGTTGAGAAACGACTCGAGTTTTACCTTGGGGGTCTGGTCCCCGAGATCCAGGGCATGGTAATGGCTAGCAACCCTGCGACTGAGCATCAAGCGATCAGGTTGGCGCACAAACTCACCGATAAGGCGGTGGAACAAAAGAAGTTGCCATCTCGGGGTGCAACTGAAGTTGCCCCTGATAATAAAAGAAAGTTTGAAGACTCGTCTGCTCGACAGTCTTCGTCAGCCCAGCCACAACAAGGGAACCAGAAACGGTTCAATAATTTCAACAGCAACCGGGGTCACAATAATCAGCCCGCCAACAACAACCAGAACATAAGCGGCTATGTAGGTCGAAAGCCGCAATGTAATCGTTGTAACCTTCATCATCACGGCCCTTGTGGCGGAAGTCGCTGCCAACGATGTGGCAAAGTGGGACACGCGGCAAAGGATTGTCGCGGGGAAATCATGTCCCGACAAAATCAAAATCAGCAGCAGGGTATTAACAAGGGGTGCTATCAGTGTGGTAGCACTGCCCACTTCAAACTAGACTGCCCACAGCTTCGTAACAACAACAACAATGGTGGGAACAACAACAACCACAACAACAACAATAGCAACAACAACAATGGAAATGGTGGCACAGGAGGTGCCAAAGGTCGTGCATTTACGCTAGGCCGCGGAGAGGCCAGAAACGCCTCGAACGTGGTCACCTGTAAGTTTCCCCTTAACGAACATTTTGCTACTGTACTTTTTGATACGGGTGCGGATAGGAGTTTTATATCGGAGTCTTTTAGGAAGAACCTAAATCTCACGCCTAAACCCCTAGAGACCCCTTACGTCATAGAACTAGCCGATGGTAAATCTGTAGATGTGACCCATTTAGTATCCGGCTGTCAACTCAAACTCGCGGTCACACCTTTACCATTGATCTGATGACAACTACCATGGGTAGTTTTGACGTGGTAGCCGGAATGGACTGGTTATCCGACGTCCAAGCCGAAGTTCTCTATTTCGAGAAAGCTGTCCGTATTCCGCTCTCTAACGACGAAATCTTGACGATGCAAGGCGAGAAGGCAGGCGCCGTCACAAACATCATCTCTTACATGCAAGCACAGAAGTATCTTCGGAGGAAGAACCTCCTTCGCTTTTCTCGCACTGGTCACTGAACAGCCTAAGGGCGAGAAGCGTATAGAAGATATCCCCGTCGTCCGTGATTTTTCCGATGTATTTTCCAGAGGAGTTACCTGGTCTTCCACCACATCGACAAGTGGAGTTTGAAATTGAATTGGCGAACCATGCAACTCCCATAGCCAAGGCCCCATACCGCCTAGCTCCAGCCGAGCTGCAAGAGCTGTCTACCCAACTTCAGGAATTGTTAGAAAAAGGATTTATCCGACCCAGTACTTCGCCATGGGGAGCTCCGGTCTTTTTGTCAAGAAGAAGGACGGGACCTTCCGCATGTGCATCGACTACAGGGAACTCAATAAGGTTACTGTCAAGAACCGATACCCATTACTTCACATCGACGACCTCTTCGACCAACTTCAAGGGTCAAGCTACTACTCCAAGATTGATCTACGGTCCGGCTATCACCAGTTACGCGTCAGGGAGGAGGATATCGCTAAAACGGCATTTCGTACTCGGTATGGCCATTATGAGTTCTTGGTCATGCCCTTCGCTCTCACCAACGCACCCGCGGTGTTCATGGACCTCATGAACCGCGTGTGTAAACCGTATCTCGACAAGTTTGTCATTGTGTTCATCGATGACATACTCATCTACTCTAAAGGTGAAGAAGAACATGCTGAACATCTACGACTACTGCTGGAATTACTTCAACAGGAGAAACTATATGCCAAGCTTTCAAAGTGTGATTTCTGGATTCGGGAAGTTCAGTTCCTCGGGCATATTGTGAATAAAAAGGGTATCCACGTCGATCCCGCCAAGATCGATGATATCAAGAACTGGGAAGCACCCAGGACACCGACAGAGATCCGCCAATTTTTGGGTTTGGCGGGTTACTACAGACGTTTCATAGAGGGATTTTCAAAGATCGCGCAACCGCTTACCACCCTCACCCAGAAAGGCACCAAGTATGCTTGGGGTGACAAGCAGGAAACGGCATTTCAATTGCTGAAGCAGAAACTTTGCAGTGCACCCATTCTGTCCTTGCGGATGGGACTGATGATTTTGTGGTATATTGTGATGCTTCCATTCAGGGATTGGGATGCGTACTCATGCAACGTGATAAGGTCATCGCGTATGCGTCCCGACAATTGAAGGTTCACGAGAAAAACTACACAACACATGACCTGGAATTGGGAACAGTGGTGTTTGCGCTTAAGATTTGGAGATACTACCTATATGGAACAAAGTGCACAATCTATACAGATAACAAGAGTCTCCAACACATCTTTGACCAGAAGAAGTTGAACATGCGACAGCGTCACTGGGTCGAACTCCTGAATGATTATGAATGTGCCATTCGGTATCACCCGGGTAAAGCTAACGTGGTAGCTGATGCCCTCAGTAGGAAGGAACACTTGAAACCTCGTCGGGTACGAGCACTACAGTTCACCATTCATTCGGGGTTACCCGAACAGATACGCGACGCGCAGTTAGAAGCAGTTAAGGAAGAAAACATCAAGGCCGAATCGGTGGGAAAAATGGAACGCGATTGGGAAGTAAAACCCAATGGAGCCCGGTATTTCATGAATCGCATATGGGTACCTCTCTACGGAGACCTCAGAAAGCTAGTCATGGACGAAGCTCACAAATCCCGATACTCTGTCCATCCTGGTTCGGATAAGATGTATCAAGACCTTAAAGCCGCGTACTGGTGGCCCAACATGAAAGTGGATATAGCCACCTACGTGAGCAAGTGTTTGACTTGTGCGAAAGTCAAGGTAGAGTATCAGAAGCCATCGGGACTACTTCAACAACCTGAGATCCCGGTGTGGAAATGGGATCAGATCTCGATGGACTTCATCACTAAACTCGCGCGAACTTTGGGTGGTTGCGATACCATCTGGGTGATCGTGGATCGTTTAACTAAGTCCGCACACTTCCTAGCGATCAAAGAAACAGATAAGATGGATAAGTTGACTCGCATCTACATTAAGGAAGTAGTTTTCTCGGCACGGAGTGCCAATGTCCATCATCTCAGATGGATGGTCAAAGCGAAAGGACCATTCAGACCTTGGAAGACATGCTTAGGGCATGCGTGGTAGACTTCGAGAATAGTTGGGAAATCCATCTGCCTTTAGTGGAATTTTCGTATAACAACAGTTACCATACGAGTATATCGGCAGCACCGTTTGAAGCATTATATGGTCGTAAATGTAGATCACCGGTCTGTTGGGCAGAAGTCGGTGACAGTCAACTCACAGGCCCTGAGTTGATACTTGAGGCTACAGAAACAATTGTACAAATCAGAAACCGCATGGCAGCAGCACGAGATCGACAGAAAAGCTACGCTGATCAACGACGCAAACCGCTCGAATTTCAAGTAGGCGACCGCGTCCTACTAAAGGTGTCACCCTGGAAGGGTGTAATCCGTTTTGGAAAACGAGGCAAACTAAACCCACGGTACGTAGGCCCGTTTGTGATCTTGAAACGTATCGGACCCGTAGCTTATCAATTAGACCTTCCTACCAAACTCAGTGGAGTTCACAACGTTTTTCACGTGTCAAATCTGAAGAAGTGTCTATCAGATGAAACCCTAGTCATTCCATTGGATGAGATTCAAGTGGATGAACAACTGCACTTTGTGGAACAACCTATCGAGATCATGGATCGTGAGATCAAGACTCGAAGGCACAGCAAGATACCGATCGTCAAGGTTCGTTGGGATTCTAAGCGTGGACCGGAGTTCACGTGGGAAAGAGAGGACCAAATGAAAATCAAATACCCACACCTCTTTGCAGCTGAGCAGCAAGCTAACGATACCACCAACTAAATTTTCAGGACGAAAATTCTTTCAACATGGGATGATGTGACAACCTAGGAATTTCTTGTAATTTCGTGTACCATTGTTAACGAACTAAATCTTTGTGCGTGGCATTCTAAACCTGTGCGTTGCATTCTAAACCGCGTTTACTCAATTTTCGGGACGAAAATTCTTTCAACATGGGGATAATGTGACATCCCGGTTTTTCAGGTATCTTAAACGCACTACTTCACGGTTATTCATTCCTACGCTAAATTGATTCGGAGATTTAATTTACACGCTCGAAATAACTACGCTAACTTTGTGAACTTATCAAGTGAATTACGTGCTATGTGTATCAGACGTTTATAAGTTTGGTGAGTTATTATGTTATGTTTTGATTTCATGATGATTAGTTATAAAAATATATAGTAAATAGATAGACGAACCGAACCGAACCGAGCCGCGAAACGAGTCGACCTCATTTCCTTGCGACTCAAGGAATTAATCAAAACTTGAGGCTCAAGTTAAAGACCCAAACCGCCCCACCCAAACCCTTTGCGGCCGCAAGCACCAAACCGCAAACCGTTGATCCTTTTCTTTCCTTCCCTACACTATATATAGATAAGCATGCATGAGAGTTGTTAACAAAAAAAAGGAGGAACCCTAGCTCGAAGATCAGCCGACGGCAGCCCTTTCCCCACTCCTTCTCTCGGTCGCGATCTCCTTCAAACCCGAATCGACTCACATCTCGTTCCCGGTTCGTTAATCTTCATTGTTAAAGGTTAGGGTTTGTTATTGTTTTGCAAAGTCTCATTAGGGTTTATAAATTTTTGATCATGCTTGTATGTAATGGTAGAATCATTATTATGAAAGTGTTATGATGTTTAGTTCGATAAATTATGCGAGTTTGCGATTATGATGTTTAGTGGATACAAGGATCATAGGCTACGTTTGTGATAAAAATCATATAATATGATTAGGGTTTACATGAGTATGATGTACATGATGACATATGATTGATAAATCTGTTCTTGATCGTTTATATTTAACGTCTCGATTGTTTAAGCATGTTATATTGCGATAAAAAGTTGAAAACAGAATGCTGAATGGTGTTTACAGCCAACTTCAATTGGCTCTAACTTGGTTATTATTTATCGAAAAAACGGATTTTCTGAAGTCTAAAACGTATAATTTTGAAAAACGCTTCTAATGGCACTGGATTCATATTTTTCTGAGGTCGTTTGATATTTTTAAGTGGTCAATTAAGTGCAGTAACTGAAGCTGTGTAAATTCTGAAAATTTGTTAGTTTGTTTATCGAGTCGGATCTCATAATCTGTAGAGAGTTGAATCACGAAATTTGTACAGCAACTGGAGATGGAAATTTCCGGGAAACTCCCACTGGAATTTTGTTAATTGGATGAACGATGATTTTTAAATAAATTCTCCCGTGGACTGCAGTCAGAAAGCGACGAATCTGACTGCAGCCTAGTATATAAATGTTTATGAATAATTGGTAAAGTGTTAGGACTTGAAAAATTTACATAAAATTCTACAGTTTAGTTGACACCTTCTGTAAAAAAATTGGAATTTTTGGAACGTTGAAACTATTTTATAAATATCCTCGAAAACAGCCTAATTATGAGTAAACAAGCTGAAATTTGATAACTTGCGAATGTGTGTACCAAAATGTTGTATGAGTTGATTTGTGTTCATGATAAGTTGGTTTGATCATTATGCTGGTATGATAATACTTTGCATGCATGATTGTGTTTTCGAATTTGTTATCATGTGTGCCGCATTGTACGATAGTTATGAGTAGGGTTTGTATCAGTGTGTTCACACACTAACTCTAAATCGATTGACTTGTTAGGACGCGATTAGCGATCCCATCGTTTGCAACTTCTGTGTTACACTAACCGAGCAACTAAAGGTGAGTTCACGGCCCCTAATTTTATCTGGTTTTAAACAACAGGGGGAGAAACATGTATACACTAAGTTAATGTTAATGTACGTTATGGTCACTAAGCAGCTATATCACGGAAGTCCTCGACAAACTCTCGGATCGTTAGTATTGGGTTAGATAGCGGGGAGATTATAAGTAGTACTACTGGGCCCGACAAGCCCCACCTGAGCTAGTCGCGCTAGCCGACCGGGTAATGGTCAACGGGTGAATAATTTAGCCTAACTTTCGCCATGGTCAGTGATAGGCCTGGCAACACGGAGGCACAACAGTCAGCTTCGATCGCGAACACTTATGTGACATAACTTTAGGCTCGCTACCTACATGTTAACATTGAACTTAATTACGAAACAACAATATTATTCCGGGTTAGGAATAATGAAACAAACAACAATATATTCCGGGTTAAGAATAATGGAATCATTATCATTATTATTCCGGGTTTGGAATAATGGAACTATATCGTTATTCCGGGTTAGGGATAACGGGGGAAAACAAACTTATAACCGAACTAATGAACTTATGAAAACCTGTGAACTCACTCTTCTTTAATGTTGACACTTGTTTCTTTACATGTTTCTCAGGACGCTAGGGGCTCTAGGTGCACTCACTTGCATTGATCAAGACATCTTTTTATCGAGTCTCATTTACGAAGATTGTTTGGGTTTTTCTTTAGTTTTGGCGTTTGTGTTGGCGCCCGTTCCTTTACTATACTTTAATGCTTCCGCTAAACATTGAAACCAAACTAAAACAATTTAAAAATAACTATGAATGGTTAAACAAATGATTTTGGAAAACGTATAAACAAATCATATAGAGTCGTTGATGTTACTAGTGTCTCGGATTCTGGTTTGTTCACACGCCTCGTGGTAAAACTCCGCAAGTGGAAATTGAGGGTGTGACATTATGTTTGTTTGAATTTCGGATGCTTGTACTCGGATATTTTTGTTTGTTTGGTTGCTATGGTATGTATTTTTAGGTTGATGTATGGAGCTGCTTTCCGTTCGTGTGAGAGAGTTTGGTATAGTTTGCTGAGCATGTTCGGTATTGGAGGGCATATGTGGAATTGACCAGAACGTTGACTGTCTCACATTTTTAGATCTAAGGCTTTTTCATTGTAGAGTTTTGTAATTTTGCTTTCTTCAGTTTTTAATCCGTAGGTAGTGTTTAGTCTAGTTTTTCTTGCATTAGGGACAATGCAAATCTCGTGTGTGGGGATGGGACATTACGAGTCTACGTTATAATCTAGTATAGTTGAGTCTTTGAGTTACTTTTTTTTAGTTGAACAAAAATTGAAAAAATTAGAAAATGTCTTTTGAATAAAGAAGTTTGCAGAATAATAAACGAACATGATAGAAAAAATAGATTTTGTTCGGGGTCGAATAATGATAATATGAGAATAAAATTGTCGAGCTTGTGTCTAGTTCGGGATATGCGGGTAGGCTCGAGTCGGTTCTAGGTTCCTTTTATTTAATATACATGGATTGTCGGTTTACTAGTGGGTGCTCATCTAGGAAAATGGGAAATTGGAACCGCCAAAAATAGTATAACGAATGCCGTTATAAGCCAAAATCGTCAGAATTTTTAATCATGAAAAAGAAATTGAAAAAAAAATAAATAAATTGAGCCATAAACTAAGAAAAAAGTAGCGCAGGTCTACGTAATCTTCGTTGGGGATAGTGACTCTGACTTAGATTGCTACTGGGATGTGTGAAATCAAATTGCATAAAAAAATTATTACCGAAGCCTATTGTAATCCGAGTTGGGGATAGAGACTCTACAGCCGGAATGTCTCAAGGTTAGGTAAGGCAACGTCGACGCTCAAAGAAAGAAAAAAAAGAGAGAGAAAAAAAAATTTGGTTTCAAATTCTTTGGATTGTGGTATAAAACGGTTAGGAATTGGTCCAGTGATCATTCCTTTTGTTCTATAAGCTTGAGGCGGGAGTAGATGTACTGTGGCTTCTAGTGTGAGACCCTAGCTAGATTGACCGCACATGAACTAAATTGCATGATAAGGGCTTGGAATCGGGTTTGGGTTTACGAGGACAAGTATACCTGCAATCGTGGCTAACATGAGTTTTGGTTTTAATAATGTAATTTATACTTTGACCCGGATAATTTTTTGTTTATGATTCCGTCTTGCATAGATTCTTTTTTCAGGGACGAAAGTGTGGGGATGTTTGATATACTGCAAAGTACATGTGTTTATTGTGTATATTTTGTCCCGTTTTTAGATAGTTTAAGTCTAGTTTAGGTTAGAATTTTGATACTGCTGACGTAAGCTTTGATTTCAGGTCTCGTTGCTTAAAGTTGTGAAAAACAAAGAAATACGAGCAGTTTGGACGGAAAATGGGAACCGAACGCGTAACCGAGAGCTGAACGTTGAACGAAAAACAAAAAACAGCAGCCATAGGGCGCCGTGCTGCGCGACGCTCTGGCCCTTACCCGTCGCGTAGCACGACGGGGTATCTAATCGCGAAATTGAGTTTTGTTGAGTCGGTTTGAGCTGGATTTCGAGGTATATAATGAAACGTAATCATCCTTGATTAGGGTTACGAATTTTGGAGTTCTTGAAGCCGGTTTTGGAGAAGTATCAGCTGAGTTTGAAGATTTCGAAACTTGGGAATCATTATGTCAAGCGAAGATCCAAGATTAGAGACTTTCTCGGGTTTTCACAATCCTTGCTTGTCTTGTTTTCTCTTTTCTGAACTTGTAATGATGAATTCCAGTTTAACTTACTTGGTTTTGTTTTCATTAATGACTATGCTTGGCTAAAGCCCTAAAACTACCTAGACTTTGATGAATGGATTGATAAAGTTTGAACCTTTTTAGTTGAATGCGTGTTTTTATGGGTTAATTATGTTCTGTAAAGAGTTTGTTTATCTTGCTTGGTGTGTATGCGTAGTTTAGTTTGGTTTATTGTTTTCTAGTGCTTCGTATGATTCTTGGTGACTGTCTATATCACATAATAGATTCATACTTGGTTGTAAATTTTGGTGAATGTCTATATCACAGAATAAATTTATAATCTTTAGGGTTGATCGGCAAATAAACCTTAGAAGTATTAGTTAATGGTTTGCTAGATTTTAGTGTTCTACTAGTCCTAATAGCTAGAAGGTGAGGGGCTATTGGTAGGTCTTACTCGACGAATTGCTGTTGACAGGCGTTGGAAAAAGTTATGAATTAGTTGACCCGTCGGTTTATTAGCCTATCAAGTCAAGTTGAGATATTCAAACTACCCTAGATCTATAATTGGAAAAGAGTAGGTCAACATTAGGGTACTTACACAAGCATTAGACAACTGGAAAGACATCTAATCAACCGATAGGATTAACGGACTAGGTAATGCCATAAGTTCACCTCGAGAAGGGTTGAGGGGCTTAGTTGGTGTTTAATAGGTTTAGTTTCGTAAGATCCCGGTTCCATAAAACGTGTAATTGACTTATTTGGTAAATTCTTAAAATCAACCCAGGATTCTTGTCTAGGTAGTCTTCATCATCACTTGAGAACAATCCTCATCCTAGTTTGTATTAGCATTACTTTAGTTAATATTTAGTTTAAAATAGATTTCCTTAGATTTTCCGTAACCCCCCCCCCCAAAACATTTAAAACAGTGTTGAGTCGTGTCTGTCCGAGTCTATCAGAGTCTAATCAGCATAATTAGTAGAGTCATGTGGGTTCGATATCCGGACTTACTTAGGTTATACTACATTGATCGGTACACTTGCCGATTGTGTGGTTTAGGTTTTAGTCGAGTCTAGTTTTTAAAGCTTTTTAGTGTCTAGCTTAGAGAGTCTAAAGTAGTAAATTTTTACAGTCTGTTTAGCACACATTACTAGCCATTTCGCATAATTTGAACTAGAAATAGCAGATTCGTAAATAGTAGGCTCGTCATCAGACTCGGCTACTATCAGGACTTCAGAACCCTCAATATGCCAAAGGTATCTATCGGGTTCTTTTCGAGTCCTGATGCTCCTGCGAAGGCGTGTGTTCAAGTTTGAATCAGTGTCAACAATTTATTGTGGTTCAGACGTTCCGACCTCCTCAAGGGTTGTTTGTGGTCCTTGAACTTCTTCAAGATCCACTAGGTTACTTCCAGTTCCTCGACTAAGAAGTTCATCTTTAAGGAATCTTTTAGCCTTCCTTTTAATTGTAATCATATTAGCATCAAGATGGTAGAAGTAATAACCGTTTTGGTTATAGTATCCGACAAAAACTACCTTCTCACCTAGAGGGTCAATGTTGTCATCAGAATCACTTGTGATGTAAGCATCACACCCCCGTACTCTATGGTAACTCAAGTTTGGCTTGCACCCATACCATATCTCATATGGAGTTTTGTTTACCTTTTTGGTTGGCGCTAGATTTACAAGTCGTGCAGTAGTCATAAGAGTAAAACCCCAAAAGGAGTGAGGTAAAATATCTTCTACACATCATCGATCGAATCTTATTCAGTAGGGTTCAATTTCTCCTTTCACACACCCCATTAAGTTGGGGTGTGCCTTGTGGAGTGGGTTGTGAAACTATTCCACGTTCCTTTAGATGATCGAGAAATTCTAAGCTGAGGTATTCACCGCCTTGATCTGAGCAGAGCATTTTAATCTTTCTATTAAGTTGGTTTTCAACTTCGTTCTGAAACTCTTTGAACTTTTCAAAGGTTTCATGATTATGCTTCATAAAAAAAACATAAGCATATCGACTATAATCGTCGATGAATGTAACTAAGTCTCCCTCGTGATTCCTAGTCATGGTTCTAAAAGGAACACATACATCTGAGTGTATGAGTCCCAATAGATCACTAGCTCATTCACCAACATGGGTGAAAGGATCCTTGTGAGTTTGCCAGCTAAGCATGATTCACAATCATCAAATGAGTCCGCTCCCATCGGATTGGAGCCATTTTATTTGTACCTTGCTTATGTGGCCAAGTCTACAATGCAAAAGGAGTGAATCACTAGTACCATTTTTTGACGTTTAGAAAGGTGGTATATGTTGTTATTGCTAAGTTGAACATTAATTTCGTAAATATCGTTTCAAGGTTTAGCCTCAAAACAGTAAGTACCATTTAGATAAGCAGAAATGGAAACATCGTTAAAAACATATCTAAATCCTTGTTCAAAAAGCAACAAAACTGAAATGATGTTCCTGGTCAAACCAGGTGCAAGAAGATAATTATTCAAAAAAACAACAAGACCAGAAGGACATGTAAGATTAAATGTGCCAGTCGCTAGAACTGGGACTTTCTTCCCATCGCCAACAATGAGTTCCATGTTCCTTGGTTTCAGTTTCTTCCACTTCTCAGGCTCCTGCAAAACATTAACGATGTGATAACCACACCCGGTATCAAATACCCATGTCTTGCTAGAAACAGTGAAAAGCACAATAACATATATTAGAATACCTGAAGAAGTGCCTTCTTCATTGGCCTTCTTCAATTTGAGCTTGGCTAGATACTCGAGGCAGTTACGTTTCCAGTGCCCCATCTTGTTACACTCATAGCATTGCCGCTCTTCTGAAGGAGGGGCTTTCACAGCTTGTTTGCTATTGTTGGTGGCAGGTTTGGCAGCAACGTGAGTCTTTCCTTTGCTTTTGCTGTTGTGACTTTCTTTGTCTTGGGATTCCTAACACCACCAGATCGAACCATTAACACTTGGTTTGTTTTGTTGGAAATGTTCATCTCTGCTGTTTTGAGCATCCCATGTAGCTCTGGCACTGTCTTTACCCAGTCATTCATGTTAAAGTTCATAACAAGTTGATCATAGTGACTGGAAAGAGAGTTGAGAGTGAAGTCAACAGCCATCTCATCTTGGAGAGGATAACCAAGTTTGTTTAGTTGGTCGATGTAGCCTTTCATCTTGAGGACATGAGCACTAACTATGGAACCCTCTTTCATTTTACAGCTTATGAGCTGTTTCATGGTGTCATAGCGTTCCTGGCGGGCTTGTTTATGAAACATGCCTTTGAGTTGCTTAATCATGTCAAAGACACTCATGTCTTCCATATTCTTCTGGAGATCCAAGGACATGGTCGCTTGCATGAGGCAAGCAATTGCCATGACATCTTCTTTATGTTTATCGAAAGCCTTCTTCGCAGCAACAGTACCATTTTCAGGTGCGGTTGGATCGGGTTTCCAAAACATAAAGCTTTTTGCCATTTGAGAATGATTTCAAGTTGCGGTGCACCTCAAGAAAATTGGTGTTATTCAGTTTATCTTTCTCAAGTATGCGACTTGAGAGCAAAAGAGGAGTTGTTTTCTGATGACATCTATTAAGCAAAAATTTTTTAATTAGTATTTTTAATGTACTTTCCTTATTTAGTGAGGTGAGACGATAAGGAACGACAATCCGGTTTGAAGCTCTTTCTAAAGGCAGTTGTAGCACGCAACATTAGCAAGAAGTTCAAGGGGCTGACAATGATTGTCAATTGTGAGAAAAGCACAACTCCCGGGGTTTATGAGGCTGCGAAGACAACCTTTTGTCGTTGCATTGATACGTCTAGCCTCATCTATGACACTTTTATTCTCGAGACAGCTGTAGCACGTAACACGAAAAGAAAAGTGATAGTCATCCTAAAACGGTCACATGTGGAATGGTCGGATGTGTCAACGAAGCCCTTGCACCTTGGAAGGACAAACTAGACACAAAGTGTCGTGCTGTGGCTCCAACACTGATGGTTCGCATTATGCCCCCAGTGTTACTAGTAGTAAGATGGCATAGACCATTGATTTTAATTTTTACCAAATAGGGTCGTTATAGTCGGTTTTAATTTAGATATTAAATTTGCGACTACGCCTAAAGGACCCTTTCACCTCTCGAGACAATTAGTTTCAGATAACCTTATCAAACTAAGTTTGTCGCGACTTGAAATAACCAATCAAAGTTAATAGTGAAGATTATTAAGTTTATGAGTTTTAAAGATGTGACAAAAACATGTTTTAAAACGCTAGTGGTTATAAAAATTTACAAGTTTCTAGAACTTTCTTTTCTCGATTTCATTTTTAAAAAAACTTTTTAATAATGCGTTTTGGTATTAGGTTGATGTGTAATAACATTTATTAAAGGCAACCATAATAGCAAAATGAATATGTAAATCATATGGGCATGGTTATGATCTTGCTAGAGCCAAGTAGCAAGATCAAATGGGTCACGGTCACAACAAACAAAACAACCACAAGTATGGACTTTGTTCGTGCATAATGTCTATGTCTTAGTCTTATATCGAGTCTGTATAGAATAGAGCTGAATAGGCTAGTCATATGAAGTATTTATGTTTTGTTGAAGCAAGTTCGCCCATGACATCATGTATAGCCATGTTTGGCCAACTTGCTTAAGGCAAGTTCGGGTGAACTTAGACACCACACTGGCGAACTTGCAAGTCTATAAATACCTAGCTTGTGTCTCTCATTTGTAACTTTGGCATTTTGGAGGCGAAGCTCTGTCAGTTTGTACTGTTGATGTTTGATCAATAAAACTTATGATTAACTGATTAATTCTTGCTATTGGTAAACACGACATAATATTTCCGCTATTATGGACATTAGATATCAAATTTAGGTTCCTTAGCATCGAGGACCGGTCCTACAAGTGGTATCAGAGCTAGAACAACATGATTTGATAGTATCAAGACAAGAATCGTTCTATTTCATCTCCATTCTTCTATTTTTTTAACTTTTTCATCAAAAATGAAGAATTCACGGTCAAAATCTTTTCAATTTTGAATATAGCATGTAAAATACAACAAAGATAAACCCTTGAAAGATTGGAGACCAAAATCAATCGAATTGATGTCAAAATTTTGAAAAAACTATGTTTTGAAAAACCAGTTCATCGAACTTGTTAACCAAGTTCGGCCGAACTTGTGATAAAAATTCACTTTTTCAGTGATTTTTTACCAAGTTCGCTCGAGCTTGAGGTGTTTTTAAGAAAATTTTTACAAGTTCGCTCGAACTTGAGTGAATTTTTGAAGAAAATTTGCTAAGTTCGCTTGCTAGATTTTTATTGAATTTTTATCAAGTTCAACCGAACTTGATAAAATTCAAAGATTTTTAGCTAAGTTCGACCGAACTTGCTAGTTTTTCATAAACTTCATTTGTTAAGTTGCTCGAACTTACAAATCTTTACAAAATCAATAACAAGTTCGACCGAGATTGTTAAAAGGAATTTTTTCAAATCAATATTCACAAGTTCGACCGAACTTGTGAATAATCTATGAATTCTTCATTTCAACTACAAGTTCGACCGAACTTGTAGTAGAACTAACATTTTCAAAAGTTTTTGAGTATTTTCAGTGTACACGTCTCGTTATTCATGATGGATGATATTCAAAGAGCTTTTATGTCTTGAGCTAGTTCGTCAAATGCCAACGTGATCCATCATGTCAATCTTCATAACGAAATGGGCACGACTGTTAAACCGCCCAAGCTAATGAGCATGGACGAGTATGAAGCATGGAAAGAGAAATTTACATATTGGGTTCAAGCCATGCACTTTGCAGGCTGGGTGTCGATAAAAAGAGGTTACACTGTTCCAGTGGATGAACACCAGCAAGTGTTGGAAAAGTACAGTTACTCGACTGTACAGAAAGACGAATACATTGCTGAGAAAAAGATGATCAGTCTTATTCAACAATCTGTAAAAGAAGATATTCTCATCTTACTACCGGAATACAGAACTGCAAGAGATCTCTGGCTTTCTCTTCAGAAGAAGTATCAAGGAAGCGCGGAGATGATCAAGAGCAAGAAGGCGCTCATTATGAAAGAGTTCGATATCTTCAACATGCTGAAGGGTGAAACCATGATGCAGATGATTGAGCGTTTCTGTCATCTTAAAGTCCAAATGCGAAGACACAGTCTCGAAAAGACGGAACAAGAGTACATCGACAAGCTTGCTGACGTTCTACTAGATGGAGAATGGACTACTTATCTAATGATTCTGAAAGAAAGCAATAAATGGGAATTCTTCAAGCTGTCAACATTTATCGATAAACTCGAAGGTCACGAAATGGAACTCTTGAAGATTGCAAAGTCAAAAAACACTAATGTTGTTCAAGACGTTGGGTTGTACTACAAGAGTGGAATGCAAGATAACATTTCAAGCCCACAGATTCAGACAACATTCCATGAAAGTGTGAATTCTTCGAATAATTCGCAGCAGAACCAGAATAAGTCATATCCTCAATATGATCAAAGTCCACAATCTTCATTCTCAAGTACTGGTTCAAATTCATCTTATCAAAGTCAAGCAAATCAGAATCAACAAACACATTCTGATTCGAATGTATACAAGTGCAACATCGCAGGGAATT
Organism: Scalesia atractyloides; assembly: GCA_947069175.1. Lineage (NCBI taxonomy): Eukaryota > Viridiplantae > Streptophyta > Magnoliopsida > Asterales > Asteraceae > Scalesia > Scalesia atractyloides. The sequence goes on from CAMTDV010000014.1 coordinate 60,475,478, forward strand.
TGAACAATGTTGTTTTGAACAAGTCGCTAAACAGCATATGTCGCTTCTTGCCACTGTTCTGGAGTCATACAAAAGTCTGTAGTTGGTAAAATTGGAAATCCCAAAATGACGGCAGAATATTATGACCAAGTGGATGAAGAAGAACTCGAGTTGATGGATATTAAGTGGAGTTTAGCTTCGATTATCCGAAGGGTTACCAAGTTTGTTGCGTACAGGCCGAGACATCAGAAATTCTAGCAATAAACTGGGTTTCGACAAGACAAAAGTGACGTGCTTCAGATGTCGCCAAAAGGGACATTTTAAGAGAGAGTGTAAAAACCCTGAAGCAACAGGAAATCAAGTCCATTCGGAGGAGGCAACGAGTATTACAAGAAGTCACTTCAATACAAGCCTTTCCGAAGAAACTCAGTTGAAATTCAGGAAAAGCCAAACATCAGCGACACTGAAAAAGCTATGGTTGCATCAAACGAAGGTGATGGCTTTGACTGGAATTCCTACATCGGTAAAAAGACCGGAGTTGCATTAATGGCTGAAATTGTTGAAGATACATCTGCAGAAGAAGCAGCGGCTTTGGAGAATATTCTGGTTTGCAACAACAACGTGAAGAAGAGGGTATATCCACATGCTGAAGCAAGGAATTTTATCTCCTAACTCTTGTGAAAATTTTGCATGTCACTTTGATGGAAGTTCACAGGAGCAAGTTCCCGAGAAGAAATCAACTGATGGAGTGGTCATTGATGTTACTCAAGAAGTGAATGCCCAAAACCTCAAGGATTTGCCGACAAAGCCTTGATGGCAAATCTAACCAAGGTAGGTCTAGAGGTAAATGAAGTTGTCAAAGTACAAGTTGTAGAGGTTGAGAAACCTTGTACAAAATGTATGAATGAAATTGTAAAAATCAAAGATCATCAGCTGAAAACAATGTTCATAATGAACTTTTGAAATATGATTATCGCACAATGAAGGAAGCGTATGAGAAAATGAAAAATGATAATGGTAGGCTCGGTAGAAATAATATCGAACAACATGATACCATAAGGATGTTGAAAGGAACAGTAATGGATAAGCAAAAAGCGATTAATATCTATATTAACACCATTGCTGAAACTAAGCAACAACTCCAGGACATGAAAATTGAAACAGACGTGTTCAACAACTTTTGAGAAGTTACACTTGTAACGCATATGTCATTGATCACATCTTTCTGACAATTCCATCGAAGAGAAACCTAAAAAGAAAACTGGTAAAGAATACAGTAATGTTCCTCCACCCCTATGCGAGAAGTATTGTCGCAAATCCGCTGATGGGATGGATAAGGCACTCAATATATTTATCTGAAAAGAAAACTGAGTTGCCAGAGAACATTGACGTAATCTATACTAAAACAGATGATGACAATGCTGTGGTTAAAAAGGTTGTTGAAAATGTTTGATGATTCTGATAATGGTAGCTTTAAAAGCGCCAACTCGAGTTGAAAGAATTCTGATTCACAGTCCGAAGATGACGATACATCATCGGAGAATGATCTATGTGATGATCCTAATGTTGTAATGTACAAGATTAAGGAATCTGATAGATTATACTTTGATGACAGTTTTCCGATTCAGAACTGTAGGAAGAATTGCTAGACAAATTCTTTAAACTCGTGGAAGCCGCATCAGATGATCTGGAGATCAATGAAAAGAAATTTTATTCCAAACCTAAAAGAAATAACTACCGAAGGAATGGTGTTTATCATCCGGAAAACCGGAGAGCTGGGTTAGGATTAGAGGAATCAGATGAACCTAAAAAGAAAGTGTCACCATTTCATGAATACAAGAATAAAAACATGAATTTTGTATATGGGACGAATACGGTTCATGAGGAAAGTTTGATCAGGAATAATCAAAGATGAGTTCAAGAAACAGAAAGAACTTCAGGATAAAGCCAAAATTGCAAGTGGTGCCAAAACAAGTGGTGTAAAACCCACTAAAGGACTATCCACATGATTCTCGGACTTGTTTCAAGTGCAACGAAATTGGTCATATTGCATGCCAATGTCCAAATCAAAGCGGGCTTATCTTCGAAGGAAAGAAAGTTCAAATGTTGTGAAACCGAAGCAACCAGAGTTTGGGCAAATAAGAATTCTAAAAAGAAATGTTAAGAAAGATGAAATGAAACAAGTTTTTGAAAAGAAATTTGAGAATTCAATTTTCAAAAAAGGTGAATCTTCAAAAGCAAATGAAAACAAGTTTTACATAAAAAAGCTAACATCAGATCTCAAGCTTGGATTGCAAAGAAACGGTCAACAACATCTGAGATCACTAAGTCTGAGCTTGTTAAGACTAGTGATAGCATGAAAGAATCAAAATCTGAAATCATAATTGAAACCACATCTGAAAATGTCAAAATTACAAGTGGTAACAATTCAAAAGATAAAAAGACTGTAAAGTTTTCAAACTTAAACATCATAGAAAATCCAGATGATGAATGTGAATTTGATTATACAGATTAGTGTGGATTCGATTATGCTGATGAGTGTGAGTTTGATTTTGACGATGGTTATCCAATTCAACCCAAGAACAAAAAGGCTTGGGTCTCACTTTTTAAGTAGATTGTTGAAATGTGCAGGGGCTCAGAGATCCATACTTTCTAAGTGGATTCTGGATAGTGGAGCTTCCAGACATATACGGAATGAAAGCGTTGCTATTCGACATAAAAGCTATCAATGGTGGATATGTTGGATTTACGGGTAACCAGGGTGAAGGATAGTCGCCGAGGGAAAACTCTCCAATGCCGTTGTTTCATTCGATCGAGTGAATTTTATTGCAGAGTTGGAGAATAATCTTTTGAGTATATCGCAGATTTGTGACAAAAAGTTCACGGTGCATTTCAACGACAACGAGTGTATTATCTTGAAGCCAGGATTCAAAATACCAGATGAGTGGATTCTGATGCGAGCACATCGAGAGAATGATCTATATGTTCTTGATATGGGTGTCGCTACCACTTCATCAAAATCAGCGCAATGTTTTGTGACAAAGGCTACTGAAAAGGATTCTATCTTTGGCATTGTAAGATGGGGTATATTCATTTAAGAAAAATGAATTACTTGGTTTATAATGATCTTGTAGAGGGTATAAATCTTTGGAGTTTTCATATGTCTGATCACTGTTTAGAATGTTAAAAGGGAAAGCAGATCAAGAAATCTCATCCGAAGAAAATTCTAAACTCAATCAAGTTGCCATTAGAACGTCTCCACATGGATTTATTTGGTCCTGTAAATGTTCCAAGCATCTCAGGAGACTTATATTACTTGGTCGTGACAGATGACTTTCGAGATATTCGGGGGTATTCTTTCAGGAATCAAAAGACGAATCGTTCCAGAACTTGGTAATTCTATTCAAGAAACTCAAGATCTTTATCATCTGCCATTCAGACGCATTAGAAGTGACAACGCACGGAGTTTAAGAATAATAAAATGAAGGAATTCTGCAACGCGAAAGGGATTCAGCACGAGTTTAGTGATCCCTATGCTCTACAGCAAAACGGTGTTGCTGAACGGAAGAACAGAACTTTTATTGAAACAGCGAGAACCATGCTTGCAGATTCTAAACTTCCAATCAGCTTTGGAGTGAAGCGATTGTTGCGGCTTGCTACATGCTAAACAGAGTTTTCACTGTCAAACCAACAAAGAAAACATGTTTTGAGATGATAAACCGACGGAAGCCAAATTTGAAGTTCTTAGAACCATTCGGTGCGCCGTGTACCGTATTAGACCAAGATGGCAAATTCGGAGCTAAATATCTTGAAGGTTTCTTTGTCGGATATGCGAGTCCATTGAGAAGAGTATATGTTCCTTCGTTGAGAAAGGTGCACGTGGATTGTTTCAACTACACGATCCTATTCAAAGGAGAGGTGACACGTGGCTATTTAACTACCAAGACCTTTGGAAGTCATTCGACTTGCCGGAAGAACCGTCTAATGAAGAAGTTGCAGCGTTATATTATCTTCACCAGTCAGGAATCAAGAACAAATCATTAGACCAATTGTGGTTAATCAACCCACGTTGGATTCTTCATCTTCCGGAGCAAGTCCAAGCAATAACAGTGGTGTTCAAGTTGAAAATATTTCTGAAGCAGAAGTAACAACTGCTACACCTCTAGTGAATGCTTCAAATGAACCAGAAAACACAACAGTGCCCAGTACGCCTCAAAATCAGAATTCTGATTCAGATGAAGCATCGACATTTGATGCAGATGATGAAACTTCATCGGATGAAGAAGTTGAGCAGATTTCTAACCTGTTGAATCAATCTACTAGTCCGAGAAATCAGAACGAAGCTTCAACAAGTACTCTTAATGTTGATGTGAACAGTGATTTGATTGTTTCAAATTAGCAAAGCTCAGTTGATGTTCCAATAGAAGAAATGCCACGATCATATTTGTACCATCCTTCAACGAATATCATAGGAGAACTACAAACTGGTGTGCATACTCGAAACCAAATCAACAAAGCACTTAATTGTTTCTACACCCGAGTTGCACCAACTAAGAATTACTGCTACTACTCATGTTTCATTTCTCAAATAGAGCCAAAGACAGTTAATGAGGCTCTGGCAGACGAGAATTGGGTGATAGCAATGCAAGAGGAACTTTTACAGTTCCAGAAGTTGGGTGTTTGGAAGCTTGTAGACTTGCCACCGAAGCAGAAAGCTATTGATACAAAGTGGGTCTTCAAGTGTAAATGAGATGATCAGGGGGTTATAGTCAGAAACAAAGCTTGGCTGGTTGTCAAGGGATTCTACCAGCAGGAAGGTATAGATTACACTGAGGTATACGCACCGGTTGTGAGATTAGAATCTATCCGCATTTCCCTAGCGTTCGCAGCTTGGAAAGGATTTAAGGTGTACCAGTTGGATATAAAATCTGCATTTCTCTATGGTAAACTTCGTGAACAAGTGTATGTCGGCCAACCACCGGGGTTTGTCGATCTACTGAAGAAGAACAAAGCATATCTCCTGGACAAAGCTTTGTACGGTTTACACCAAGCCTCGAGAGCTTGGTACGAGACATTATCACAACATCTTGTAGGAAATGGCTTCACGAGAGGCACAGTGCACAACACTTTGTTTACCAGAGAAGTTGGATCGCATCTGATAATAGTACAAATCTATGTGGATGATATCATTTTCGTTTCTACGGATGACAGTCTATGCAAAGAGTTTGAAAAGATCATGAAGAAGAAATTTGAGATGTCCTCGATGTGCGAAATGAAGTTCTTCTTAGGTCTTCAAGTGGATCAGCTTCCAGACGGGATATTCATTCATCAGACTAAGTATGTGCACGACATTCTCAAAAAGTTTGAAATGGATTCTTCGAAGCCGCTTTCGACGCCGCTGGCACTGAACCATGGGATTTGCGTAGACGAGACGGGAACAAAAGTTGATGAAACACTGTATCGATCGATGATAGGTTCATTGATGTATCTAACGGCCTCGCGCCCGGACATCATGTATCCTACTTGCTTATTGCGAGATATCAGTCAAGTCCTCGAATGTCACACTTGCAGATAGTCAAGAGAATCTCCGTTACTTGAAAGGTTGCCCAAGCACCAGCCTGTGGTACCCCAAGAACGACAATTTGATCTCACTGGATATGCTGACTCGGACTTCGGAGTGGACAAACTGAACTCGAAATCTACAACTGCAGGATGCCAGTTCGGTGGCACACGTTTGGAAACATGGCACTGTAAGAAACAGACCACGGTCTCTCTCTCAACCTGTGAAGGGAATACATTTCTGCTTCCAGCTATTGCTCTCAAATCCTCTGGATTCAGCAACAGATGAGGGATTATGGTCTGCAGTTTCTTGACACGCCTTTATTTGTAGATAACAAAGCAACCATCGATATAACTAAAAATCTTGTTCATCACTCACGTACAAAACACATTGAAATTCGATACCATTTCATTCGTGACTGTTACGAAAAGAAATTGGTTCGAATAGAAAAAATCCAGACCAACGAACAAAGGGCTGATTTTTATAGCATTTCCATTAACAAGATTTAAATATCTAATGCGGCTTAACGATATTAAAAATTTGCTTACAGGTGTGGAAGCTGAGGTTTAATACGGATCGGATGACGAATTCATGTAATCGCATTGGTTTGTATGGTTTGTAAATATCTTTCTAGTTTGTATCTTAAAAAACTAAAATCCAAAAATATGTTTTTTGATTTTAGGGGGAGAAATATTTGGGAAAATTAAAAAACTATGAAGAAATATTTGGGAAAATTCAAATACATAGAAAATTTTCAAAAATGTATAAAAACATTAAAAAGAAAAAAAGAATTTGGTGTCACAAAAAGGAAATGATAGTGCATCAGTGGACTATCACAGTATGCTAAAGAAATTAAAGTTTAAAAGTTTAAAACAGTCTTACGTGGATGTGTCGATAGGCTTAACACGTTTAGTAAACTATTTTCAAGATATAAACTAAATTTAACAACTGCTTAATCATGTGGATTAACACATCTTGGATATATGGACTAGTACTCCGAAATTTCGTTTGAGAGATTTCCTGATTCTGAGATACGAGGTCTTTATAATATTACTGGGGTATTATACAAGTTCTTCTGATTTTGCGGAAGCAATAGCCTAGAAATTCTATAATACTTTTGCTATAAACCCCAAATTGCATGCAAAACATGAAAAATATCGAAAGATATAATCATTTGCAGTGCTGAAAAGATTACTTAAGTGGAACACACCTTAAAGTCGAGCCTTCATCTCTTTGTCTGTACGGTAGTACTAACCGGAGCTCTCAAGTTCTCGCATTACCCAGATACTGATATCAATTATGCTATATTCACCTGTAAGATGAAATCTAGGGATCGTGATACGGGAGTATATTCAAGAAGTGGGAACCACGATAAGTCAAGTTTCATAATTCATATCTTAACATATCTTGAAACAATTGAGAAATGTGGTAAAGTTTAAGTGGACAAACATATCGACAATCTAGGTAAACGAGTTTAAAACTTAGAAGTCATCTAAAGGTCAAAGGTCAACGGTACTGGTGATATGTCTCAATTAACTGATATGATCCTTTAGACGCGAATTCACAAAAATATATTTGTAAATATGTTTGCACATGGTTTACTTTGTCCTGTACATAGTTCATTAGCTTTACAGTTAAAATCAAAAAGATTTTTTGTGTGCTTTAGCATAAACTTTAAAAAAAAATCAAAAAGATTTTTTTCAACATTGTTTTCGACAAACCAATGTCGGAGAACGAGTCTTCGAAGTCTGGTAAGATGCTAGAATGGTGGGAATCTCTTTGACAACGGGCTGGGAGCTAATCTGTAAAATCTAAAAGCCAAAACGATAAAAAGTTCATTAATTTGAAACTTTGATTTTGAAAGTATCAACAGTTTGTTCGCAACGGGTCAAACCGAGGTCATTAACTTGGACTCGGTAGATAAATCGGTTAACTAAGGTCATTAGCTTGAATTTGGTCAACTTAGTGGATCTTCATAACTGGTAAAAGTTGGAAAGTTCAGGGGTTAAAATGTAAAATTAGAAAAAGTTTGAAGTTGTGGTTTGGCAAGTTTGGTCGAACTTGCTAAACAGAATGATGTTTATCAAAACAGCAAGTTCAACTGAACTTGCTAAGTAATGGTTGTGTTGTTTAAAAGCTAAGTCCCGCCGAACTTCTGATGGGCTTGTTTAGCTTAGATCAGCAAGTTCGGTCGAACTCATTCACCAGCAAACAATCACTCCGAGCGAACTTACTGAGAATTGAGGATCTTTAGTTTTGGCAAAAATATGTCATTATACTGCCCGATTTTAGGTTGTTTTTGGTGATTGGCACACCATTGACAATGACAGAGGTGAGTATTTGGACATTGAACATATCTTTGTTGGTGTCTAATGTATATGTCTTAGTCTTATATCGAGTCTGTATTGTATAGAGCTGTATAGGCTAGGTTAAGAAGTATTTATGAAGTGTCTTAGCCAAGTTCGCCCATGTGTTAACATGTCCAGGCATGTTCGGGCGAACTTGCACATCTTGGGCCAACTTGTTGTCTTATAAATACCTAGCTTGTGTGTCTCATTTGTAACTTTGGCATTGTAGAGGCGAAGCTCTGTCAGTCTGTAATCTGAACGTTTAATCAATGAAACTGATGATTAACTGATTAATTTTGTCTATTGGTAACACGACATAATATTTCTGCTATTATGGATGTTAGTATCAAATTTAGGTTCCTAAGCATCGAGGATCGGTCCTACAAGTGATATCAGAGCTAGAACAGCCTGATTTGATAGTTTCAAGACAAGAACACTTCTATTTCTACTCCTTTCTTCTTTTTTCTTAACTTTTGATCACAAAATGAAGAATTCATGGTCAAAATCTTTTGAATTTTGAATATATCCTGTAAAGTACAACAAAGATAAACCCTTGAAAGATTGGAGACCAAATTCAACTGAATTCATGTCAAAATTTTGAAAAAACCATGTTTTTGAAAATTTTCTGGAACAACTTGTTGGCCATGTTCGGCCGAACTTGCACTAAAACATCACTTTTCAAGTGATTTTTTAGTAAGTTCGCCCGAACTTAGGTGATGTTTGAGGAAATTTTAGTCAAGTTCGCTCGAAGATACTGAATTTTCATCAATTTTACATCAAGTTCGATCGACTTGTGTAAAATCAAGAAAGTTTTAAGTAAGTTCGCCCGAACTTGCTTGTATTTATCGAAATTGTGGTGATAAGTTCGCTCAAGATCTGTGGGTTTGATGTTGTAAGTTCGACCGAAGATAAACGAAATTTTTCAAAGTAAAACTAACAAGTTCGACCGAACTTGTTAGAAAATTAAACAATTCTTCGTTTGTTGTTACAAGTTCGACCGAACTTGTAGTAGGACTAATTGTTTTCAAAGTTTTTGAAAAATTTTCAGCGTACATGTTTCGTGATTCACAATGGAGGATAAACTAAGAGCTTATATGTCCGGAGCTAGTTCGTCAAACGCCAACGTGATTAATCAAGTCAATCTTGATAACGAAATGGGAACGGACCGTCAAACTGCCCAAGCTAATGAGCATGGACGAATACGAAGCATGGAAAGAGAAATTTACCTACTGGGTTCAAGCCATGCACTTCGTTGGCTGGGTGTCAATCGAAAGAGGCTACACTATTCTGGTAGATGAACATCAACAAGTTCTTGAGAAGTATAACTACTTGACAGCTCAGAGAGACGAATACATTGCTGAGAAAAAGATGATCAGTCTCATCCAACAGTCAGTCAAAGAAGATATTTTTATCTTACTACCAGAGTATACTACAGCAAGAGATCTTTGGTTATCGTTACAGAAGAAAGACCAAGGCAGTGCTGAAATGATCAAAAGCAAGAAAGCTCTCATTCTAAAAGAATTCGATATTTTCAGCATGCTAAAGAATGAGACCATTAAGCAAATGATTGAGCGTTTTTGTCATCTCAAAGTGCAAATGCGAAGACACGGTCTTGAGAAGACGGAAAAAGAATACATCGACAAACTTGCTGAACAATACTAGAGGGTGAATGGACTACGTATTTGATGGTTCTGAAGAATAGTGATAAGTGGGATTTCTTCAAGTTGTCAACCTTTATCGATAAACTCGAAGGCCACGAAATGGAGCTTCTGAAGATAGCGAAATCAAAGAACGCTAATGTTGTTCAAGATATCGGTTTGTACTACAAAACCGGAATGCAAGATAACATTTCGAGTCCAAAATTGGAACTGCTTTTAGTGCAAACATGAATGCCTCTCCACAGAACCAGAATCATTCACAGCCTCAGTATGATCAAAGTCCACAAAGTTCACTCGGAACTGGTTCAAATTCAACATTTCAAAGTCAAGCGAATCAGAACCAACACAAAGTTCTGATCCAAATGTTTACAAGTACAATATCGTAGTGAACTTGAACAATGTTGTTTCAGAAGAAGTTGCAAAACAACATATGTCACTATTTGCTACGGTATTAAAGTCTTATGAATGTCTTGTTACCGGTAAAATCGGAACTCCCTAGATGACCGCAGAAGATTATGACCAGGTAACGAGGAAAAGCTCGAACTAATGGACAGCAAATGGTCCTTAGCTTCGATCATCAGGAGAGTGACAAAGTTCGTTGCACTCACAGGCCGTGACATAGGAAACTCCAACAAAAAATTGGGTTTTGACAAATCCAAAGTCACATGCTTTAGATGTCGACAGAAGGGACATTTTAAAAGAGAGTGTAAGAACACTGAGGCAACCGAAAATCAAAATCCTTTCGGAGGAGGGAATGAATATTACAAGAAGGCACTTCAATATAAACCGTTCCCGAAGAAAACTCAAATTGAGATCCAAGAAAAGCCAAACAGTAGTACCACGGAGAAAGCCATGGTTGCATCCACAGAAGATGACGTTTTTATTGGAATTCTTATATTGGCAAAAAAGACCGAGAGTTGCTTTGATGACGGAGATAGTTGAAGATAACTCTGCAGAGGAAGCAGCAACAGTAGCTGAAGCAGCGACAACAGCTTTCGAACAAGCTATTCTGGAACAATATTTGCATCAACAACAGGAAGAAGAGGAATATATCCATCTGCGGAGACAAGGAATTTTATCCTCTAATTCTTGTGATAGTTTTGCAGTTCACTTTGATGGAAGCACGAAAGAACAAGTGGTTGAGGAGAAAAAGATTGATGAAGGGATAATTGATGTCACTCAAGAAATGAAAGTCAAAGACCTCAAGGACATGGAAAATAAAGCTTTAATGGCGAATCTAACCAAGGTAGGTCAAGAGGTAAAGGTTATCGGAGAAAGAAGTTGTCAAAGTACAAGTTGTACAGGTTGAGAAACTTGTACAAAATGTACTAAACCTTGTGTCGAATGTGCCGAAAAATCAAAGATCATTGCTGGAAAACAATGTGCATAACGATTTGTTGAAATATGATTATCGCACAATAAAGAAGCATATGACAAAATGAAAAATGATTATGGCAGACTCGACAGAAATAACACCGAACAACATGATAATATAAGAATGTTGAGTGGTACAGTAACGGATAAACAAAGAGCAATTAACATCTATATTAACCCATTGCTGAAATCAAACAACAACTTCAAGACATGACAATTGAAACTAAAAGAGTTAGACAATTGCTAAGAAATTATACCACCAAACGGTATGTTATCGATCACATTTTTTCGACAATCTCAACGGAATAAAAACCTAAAAAAGAAAGGGGCAAAGAATATAGCAATGTTCCTCCACCCCTTTGCGAAAAATACTGTGTTAAATCTGCAGACGGGATGGACAAGGCACTCAATGTTGAATTACTTTCTAAAAGAAAAACGAGTTGCAAGAGAACATTGATATAGTCTATGCTAAATCTGATGATGATAACAACGTTGTAGTTAACAAAGTGGTTGAAAATGTTTTAAGTGATTCTGATGATGGCAGCTTCAAAATCGCCAACTCGAGTTCAAAGAATTCCGATTCACAATCTTAAAATGACGATAAGTCATCAGAAGATGGTCTAAGTGACGATCCTAATATTGTAATGTACAAAATTAAGGATTTGGATAGACTATACTTTATGATAGCTTCCCGATTCAGAATGTGAAAGAAGAATTGCTTGATAAATTCTTTAAACTCGTGGAAGTCAAATCAGAAGAATTGGTAATCAATGAACGAAAATTCTATTCCAAACCTAAAAGAAACAATTACCAAAGAAACGGTGGTGATCATCCGGAAAACTGGAGAGCAGGGTTGGACTTAGAAGAAGAAACTGATGAATCTGTAAGAAAACGTCACCATTCATGAATATAAAAACAAAACATGAAGTTTGTATATGGGACGAGTACAGTTCATGAAGAGAGTTTGATTGGTAAACAATCAAATGATAAGTTCAAGAAGGAGAAAGAAATTCGAGATAAAGCCAAGGTTACAAGTGGTGCCAAAACATCTAGTAGGGTAAAACCACCTGTTAAAGGACATCCACTTGATAATCGGACATATTTCAAGTGCAATGAAATTGGTCATTTAGCATGACAATGTCCGAAATCAAAACCGGCTTATTCTCGAAGAAGAGAAACAAATGTTGTTAAACCAAAGCAACCAGTGTTTGTAAAACCTGTAAAGATTTTGAAACGAAATGAATCAAAACAAGAAGTTAAACCAAAGTCTGAAAAGACTTTTGAAAATTCTATTTTCGAAAAAGGTGAAACCTCTAGGTTTAATGAAAACAAGTTTTACATAAAAAGGCTAATATCAAATCTCAAACCTGGATTGCCATGAAAAGGTCAACAACATCTGGTGTTGTTAAGTCTGAGCTAGTAAAGACTGACAACACAAAAGAATCAAAGTCTGAAATCCTAAGTCTGAACAGGTAAAGACTAGTGAAAATGTGAAAGAAATTAAAATAGAAATCAAGATCGATAATGTCAAATTTGTAAAAGATAATAAAAAAGTGAAATTTTCAAACATTGACATTGTTGAAACAGATGATGAATTTGATTTTGATGATGTTGATGAGTTTGAATATGCTTTTTTGATGGTTATCCTTTAAAACCCAAGACCAAGAAGGCTTGGGTACAGCTTTTCACCTAATTTCTGAATTTTGCAGGTCTCCAAAGATCCGCACTTTCAAAGTGAATTTTGGATAGTGGAGCATCCAAGCACATGACGGGAATGAAAGCCTTGCTATTCGACATTAAAGCTATCAACGATGGATATGTTGGATTTGCAGGAAATAAAGGTGGAAGGATAGTCACCGAGGGAAAACTCTCGAATGGCGTAGTGTCTTTTGATCGTGTGAACTATATTGCAGAACTTGAGAACAATCTTCTAAGTATATCGCAGATTTATGACAAGAAATATACAGTCCATTTCAATGACAAGGAGTGTATTATCTTGAAGCCGCAAAATTCCAGATGAGTGGATTCTGATGACGAGCACCGCGAGAGAATGATTTATATGTTCTTGATATGGGTGTTGCTACCACCTCATCACAATCAGCACAATGTTTTGTATCAAAGGCTACTGAAAAGGATTCTATTCTTTGGCATCATAAGATGGGGCATATTCATTTGAGAAAAATGAATTTCTTGGTTCATAATGATCTTGTAGAAGGCGTAAATCTTCGAAGTTTTCAGATGTCTGATCATTGCTTGGAATGCAAGAAGGGAAAGAAGATCAAAAATCACATTCGAAGAAAATTCTAAACTCAATCAAGTTGCCTTTAGAACGTCTCCACATGGATTTATTTAGTCCTAGTAAATGTTTGAAGCATATCAGGAGACTTATATTGCTTGGTCGTGACAGATGACGATTCGAGATATTCGTGGGTATTCTTTCAAGAATCAAAAGACGAATCGTTCGAGAACTTGGTTATTTTATTCAAGAAACTCGAGAACATTTATCATCTGCCGGTCAGACGCATTAGAAGTGACAACGGCACAGAGTTTAAGAATAACAAAATGAAGGAATTCTGCAACGCAAAAGCGATTCTGCACGAGTTTAGTGCTCCCTATACTCCACAGCAAAACGGAGTTGCTGAACGGAAGAACCGAACTTTGATTGAAACTGCGAGAACCATGCTTGCAGATTCTAAACTTCCTATCAGCTTCTTTAGTGAAGCAGTTGCTGCGGCTTGCTACACGCTAAACAGGGTTCTCACTGTCAAACCAACAAAGAAAACATGTTTTGAGATGATAAACCAACGGAAGCCAAATTTGAAGTTCTTAGAACCATTCGGTGCACCTTGTACCGTAATAGACCAAGACGGCAAATTCGGAGCTAAATCTCTTGAAGGTTTCTTTGTCGGATATTCGAGTTCATTGAGAAGAGTATATGTTCCTTCATTGCGAAAGGTTATTGAAGCACACACGTGGATTGTTTCAATTACACATATCCTATTCAAAGGAAAGGTGACGCGTGGCTGTTTAACTATTCAAGACCTTTGGAAGTCATTTGACTTGCCCAAAGAACCAATTGACGAAGAAGTTGCAGCGTTATATTATCTTCACCAGTCAGCGAATCAAGAACAAATTGTTCGACCAATTGTGGTTAATCAACCACGTTGGATCCATCCTCTTCTGGCGCAAGTTCAAACAATAGTGGTGTTCTGGCTGAAAATGTTTCTGAAACATTATCATCGCCCACTACTCTTCCTACAAATTCCTTTACTGAACCAATGAATACAAAATCGGATCCCAGTATGCCTCAGAATAAGATTCTGATTCAGATGAAGTACCAACATTTGATGCTGACGGGGATTCATCATCTTCAGATGAAGAAGTGGAGCAGATAACAAGTTTTCTTAATCAATCTACAGTCCCGAACGATAGAAATGAAGCTTCACCAAGCTCTCCAAACATTGAATTGAGATCATATCTCACATCCGAATCAGCCAAATTCAGTAGATGTTCCAAGTGAAGAATTGCCGCGATCATATTCCTATCATCCGTCAACAACTATTATCGGAGAACTTCAAACTGATGTTAGAACTCGAGGGCAAATTAATAAAGCACTCAGTGGTTTTTACACATGTGTTGCTACAACCCAGAACTATTGTTTCCATTCATGTTTCATCTCTCAGATTGAGCCTAAGACAGTTAATGAAGCTTTAGCAATGAAAACTGGACAAGCAATGCAAGAATTATTACAGTTTGAGAAGTTGGGTGTGTGGAAGCTTGAAGACCTACCAGAAAATAAGAAAGCAATTGATACAAAATGGGTCTTTAAGTTAAACGTGATGATAGAGGAGTTATTGTTCGTAACAAAGCTAGGCTTGTTTTTAAGGGATTTCACCAGCAGGAAGGGATAAACTACATGGAAGTCTATGCACCAGTGGCTCGATTGGAAGATATTTGAATTTTTCTAGCTTTTGCATCATGGAAAGGATTTAAGGTCTATCAATTGGATGTCAAATCGGCTTTTCTGTACGGCAAATTACGCAAGAAGGTGTACGTTGGACAACCACCAGGGTTTGTCGACCACTTAACAAGAAGAAAGCGTACCTACTGGATAAAGTCTTTATGGTCTACACCAAGCCCCGAGAGCTTGGTACGAGACGTTATCACAACATCTTGTTGGAAACGGCTTTATCAGAGGAACTGTGGATAGTACTCTTTTCACCAGAGAAGTTGATGGCCATCTGATTATAGTTCAAATCTATATTGACGACATCATCTTTGGATCTAGAAATGATAGTCTCTGCAAAGAGTTTGAGGGAATCATGAAAAAGAAATTCGAAATCTCCTCGATGGGCGAAATTAAGTTCTTTCTTGGTTTGCAAGTAGATCAGCTTCCGGATGGTATTTTCATTCAGCAGACTAAGTATGTTCACGACATCTTGAAGAAGTTTGGTATGGAAAGCTTGAAGCCTCTATCTACTCCTCTTGCTCTCAATCACGGCATTTGCGTTGACGAGACTGGAGCCAAAGTTGACGAGACGTTATACAGATCGATGATTAGATCGCTGATGTATCTGACGGCATCGCGCCCAGATATTATGTATCCAACCTGCCTATGCGCCAGATATCAGTCAAGCCCGAGGATCTTACACATGAAGATCGTGAAGCGTATCTTCAGATATCTGAAAGGATGCCCAAGCACCGGCTTGTGGTACCCGAAAAACGACAATTTCGAACTCACAGGCTATGCTGATTCCGATTTTGGTGTAGATAAGTTGAATTCAAAAGCAAGTACAGCGGGATGCCAGTTCTTCGGAACAAGAATGGTAACCTGGCAGTGTAAGAAACAGACTACGGTCGCTCTCTCTACCTGTGAAGCTTAGTATATCTCGGCCTCCAGCTTTTTTCACAGATTCTTGGATTCAACAACGATGAGAGACTATGGTCTGCAATTTCTAGACACTTGTTGTATGTTGATAACAAGGCAGCCATCGATATAACTAAAAATCTGGTTCATCACTCACGTACAAAACACATTGAAATTCGTTCTCATTTCATTCGTGATTGCTACGAAAAGGAATTGGTACGAACAGAAAATAATCCACACCGACGAACAAAGGCTGATTTTTATACCAAACCATTTTCATTATCACGGTTTAAATATTTGTTGAGAATTAACGATATGAAAAATTTACTGACAGGTGAGGATGCTGAGGTTGAATACGGATCGATGACGAGTTCGCGTGATCCACATTGGTTTGTAAATACTTTTCTAATTTAGAATTTATTAAAAACTAAAATCCAAAAAGATGTTTTTTTATTTTAGGGGGAGAAATGTTAAGAAAATACAAAAACATTTGAAAATTTAAAATCCAAAAACATATAAAAAAATTAAGCTGAACAAAAACATTGAAAAAGACAAAAAAATTCAGTGTCATAAAAGGAAATGATAGTACATCAGTGGACTATCACAGTATGCTAAAGAAATGTAAAGCTTAAAAGTGATAAATGAGTCTTACTGTGGATGTGTTGATAGGCTTAACACGTTCAGTAAAACTGTTTTCGAGATATAAACTAAATTTTACAACTGCTTAAACTTGTGGATTAACACATCTTGGATATATCGACTTAGTACTACGAAATTTCGTTTGAAAGATTGCCTGATTCTGAGATACGAGGTCTTTATAGATAGTTGATATCTGGGGTATTATACAAGTTCTTCTGATTTTGCGGAAGCAATGGCCTAGAACTTCAATAATACTTTGCTTTAAACCCCCAAATTGCATGCAATATTGAAAAGTATCAAAATATATAATCATATGTAATGCTGAAAAGATTCCTTAAGTGGAACACACCTTAAAGACGAGCCTTCATCTCTTTGCCTATACGGTAGTACTAACCTGAGCTGTCAAGGTCTCGCATAACCCAGATACAAATATCAGTTACGCTATATTCACTTGTAAGATGAAATCTAGGGAATCTGGATATGGGAGTATATTCAAGAAGTGGGAACCATAGATAAGTCAAGTTTCTAAATTCTACCTTAACATATCTTGAAATAGTTGAGAAATGTGGTAAAGTTTAAGTGGACAAATATATCGACAATATAGGTAAACGAGTTTAAAACTTAAAGTCATTTAAAGGGCAACGGTACTGGTGATATGTCTCAATCAACTGATATGATCCTTAGACATGAATTTACAAAAGTAAGTCTGTAAATATGTTTGTACATAGTTTACTTGCTTATTTCGTTGTATTTCAGCTTTACAGATTAAAAATCAAAAAGATTTTCGGTATGTTTTAGCATAAACTTACAAAAATATTTTATTTCTACATTTGTTTTCAGCAAACCAATGTTGGAGAACGTATCTTCAGAGTCTGGTAAGGTGACTAGAATTGGTGGGAATCTCTTTGACAATGGGCTGGGAGCTAATCTGTTAAAATCTGAAAAGTTAAAACGATGAAAAGTTCATTAATTTGAAACTTTGATTTTTAAAATATCAACAGTTTGTTCGTAATGGGTCAAACCGGGATCATTAACTTAGACTCAGCAGACAAATCGGTTAACCAAGGTCATTAGCTTGGACTTGGTCAACTGAGTGGTTTTTCATAACTGGTAAAAAGTTGGAAAGTTCAGGGTTAAAAATGAAAATTTGAAAAAAAATTAACTTGCTAAACAATTCAAGTTTAACAATCAGCAAGTTCGACCGAACTTGCAGATGGCTGATTGATTGATTTTAAAATAAGTTCGCTCGAACTTCTCCGGGCTGTCATGTTGGGCTTAATAAGTTTGCCCGAACTTGACATGATATAAATACCATTCAAGTTCGGCCGAACTCATTTACTTGTTATCAGAACCGTTTTGAGCGAACTTGAGCTGTTATAGAATTTGAGTGAAATTGTCATTTGCATACCGTTATACTGTCCAATTTGAGTTAGTTTTTTGTGATTAGCACGCCAATCACTATGGCAAAGGTACTTAATTGAGAATAAACCATGATTGAACTGTTAAAGAAACAAACTAAATCTAAAAACTTAAATCTGAAAGTTTTAGGTGTTAATGGACAAAATTGAGCATAGATCTTTGATCTATACTTAAAATCGACCATGAAATTGTTTTTGATTGAACTTAAAATGGACTTTTGCATGTTTAAACGTGGTTGGTCTATTGAAGAAGACGACAAGTTCGGCCGAACTTGTTGTCAAGTTCGACCGGATTTGTCCAAAACACAACTAAATGAACCAGAACATGTTCGACCGAACTTGATTGTTGAAGTGTTTTTGATCCAATCATGTTCGACCAAACTTATGTTAACAAAAAGTGATTTGTTTGAATTGTAAGTTCACCCGAACTTGTTCTTTAATGTGAAATATGTGTCTCATACATGTTCGGCCGAACTTTGGAAAAATTGAATAATAAAAACTGTAAGTTCGCCCGAACTTTCATTAGAAAAAAGTTGAACATGTATGTTACATGTTCGGGCGAACTTGTTAAAATCAGAGTGTTTAACACTAATCAAGTACACCCGAACTTGATTAAAGTGTTAGAATTTTGTATTTTTTCTCAAAAAGCGTGCTAATTGTTTTATGTCATTTTTCATGCACAGATTCCAGCGCGTGTTATCTCAGTTGAGTTTTCCAAAAATCACAATACATGTATCACGCTTGACAAGTCTATTTGTCCATCGCTAAAGAATATGACAGCATTTTGAAGTTTCTCTAAGATAGTCACATTCGCCGTGCAATTACTGAGCGCACAGTATCTTATCGATCTCATATTGTTAACATCTGGATGAACGCAAGCTTCAGCGCTGATGAGAAGACAATCTCTTCCACGGTACAAGTTGGTGATGAGCTAAAGCCGAGCACAGTAACCGAAGGCGATATCCGAAGGATTTTAGAGCTCAAAGATAAAGAAGATGATCCAATTCATCTAGATGAGAAGATGGTTCGCGGATGCTTTTCCGCATGGGCTACAAAGGAAGCGTAAACAGGCAAACGATGAAGAAATGGGAAGTGCCTAACCCTTACAAGCTTCTGATTCATGTATTGATTCATACCTTTAGCCATCGCAAAGCCCGGGCTTATATGATGTTCATGATTATCTGGCTAGCATGGCAACGACGCTTATTCTGAAGAAGCCGTTCAACGTTTCGAAGTTAGTTTTTACTCATATGTCGAAGAACATGGAGGATTCAAAGTTGTGCTTATATCCGAGGTTTATTCAGATGTTGATTGATGAAAAATATGCCAACATTGCTCGAGATCCGAATGACGTTCTTTATTTAGTTCATCTTGATGAAACCATAGTGAAGAAGCTTATCAAGTTTCAGAAACAAGCTTTAGCTCCTATTGCCAAGCCAGTATTCGGGGCGATTAAACATTCAGATTATGTCTCGCCACATGGAAACAAATGGAGAAAGGATGGTAGTGACGATGAGAAAGAACTTAAAGCCGAGCAGGAGTGGTTTAAAGAATTTAAACCAAAGGCAAGGAGTGAATGGTATTTGAAAGCTGAAGCTGATAAACCTAAAAAGAAGTGAGCGTCAAAGAAAGTTGAAACCATGCTTGTTGATGAGGAGGAGACTGAGAATGTTGAGGCAGTGGCTGGATCGAGCGCTTAGTTGTTAATGAGAGTAAGAAACTGTGAAGTCGACTCAAGAAGATGTAATTTCTGCTACGTCTGAAAATGAAGAATCTGATAAAGAGCCTGAAAAGACAGAGGCTTGAAATTAGAGTAGAAAAAGAAAGGAGATTGGATGCAGATTTTGATCCGAGCGCAGAAAAAGAATCTGATGAGGAGAGGCCTAAGAAAAAGGCGAAGGTACAAAGTCTCCTGCTATCGAAATATCAAAGAAAACTACAGGGTCACCGCATACAAAAGCAAAAAGAAAGCTAAGAAAGCGGTGAGCAAAAGATATAAAAGCAAGGTGCAAAGCATAGAAGCCACACAAGAACCTTCTGGTGCTCAGGAGAAAGGAGCCACACAAGAACCTCCCCACAAGAACCTCCTGTTATAGTTCATGTCGAGCTGAAGTCAGGTTACACAGAACTCGTTCTGAATTTATGAAGTTCCGATCGCTGAATCGCCGAGTGCTCAAAAGACTTCTGCTCCTGAAAGCTCTATGCCAAAGAAGTCTACACCGAAGCTGCAACACCAAATGATTCAACACCTAAGACGCCAAGGGGAAATATGGTTGGTGATATGCCAAACGGTCCAATCAGTCTTGAAGATTTGGATGAATTTTTTCTAGAGACGAATGCTGAAATGTTAGAAAAACATGTGAAGGTATTAGAAGATAAAGTTGCGCAGATTGAGTTAGAAAAGGCAGAATTTGTAAAGAAGGTAAATCAAAGCGAAGTCGAAAAAGAAATTCTTGATGATAAAGTGAAGGTGCTTGAGAATGAACGTGAGTATTACAAGGCGTTGATAGAAAGTCTGCAAGACGCCAATGAAAAATTACAAACAGAGATTGTAGAATTGAAGAAAATTCAAGCTTTGAATGATCGAAGATTCATCAGATTCCAAAAGGTGTTATCCAACAATCTGAATATTGATTTTATCGCTGAATACGATCGTCTGGATCGTCAAGAAGCCAAGGAACGTGCTGAGAAAGATTTGGCTGAGAGTGGTAAAGGGAAGGAGGTTGAGGGTGAAGCCCCTAAATCTACTACTGAGAAATCTTCTGATGTCCCCGAGAAGCCTACTGAAGATGTTTCAAAAGCTTCTGAGTCTGATATACAAAAGGTTGACGAATCTGTCAACCTTTCTGATCCTATTGTCGTTACCAAAGAAAAAGCGATGATGAAGCCGAGAAAGAGGATAAGAATGAGGATGAAGAGGAGGAAGGTTATGAAGATTGGAATGTTGGGGATGATGATGATGATGATTTTGATCAAGGAGATGATGATTTTGATTAGGGTGGTACTGCCTTAAAGATCAATGAAGCTAAAGTTTCTGACGAATTTGATTTTTCTGATCTGATGAACGATGAATCGAATAGGGTGGAAGATAAAAGCCGGGGAGTCATGGCAAAAAGTGCCTTCAGATGATATTGATTTGTTAGATGTTGATCGTTTTGCAAAGCCTGTGACTGCAGTACCTACGAAACCTTTGATACTGATGTTAGAACACAATGTTGAAGAAGGTGAGTTTATACATAATTACTCGAAAGAAGATCTGGCGAAGCTAGTTGAAGCTGAAGTTGAGAATTTAAAAGTTTGATTTTGAAGAGATTATGAATGTCAATACATTTGAGCCAAAAGAGTATTAGTATGAAAGAAGGTTTGAAGCCGATGAGTACAATCGTGTGATTGTTGAACACTGGTCCTCAGATGATGAAACAAAAAAGAAAGCTAAGTATGTTGGTAGGATTCAGAAAGTTTTCATATATTTGAAGAGATGTATAAACAGTTGAATGAAGATATGTTGAAAGATAGAATTGTTGAAGAGCTGCGAGAAGGAAAAAATTCCTAAACCAATGACCAAAGAAGAGATAGCTGAAGCGAGAAAGTCCTGGTTCAAGGAGATGCCGCGTGAACGTAAGTTTCGACGTCCACTAGCATTCTTGACCAGAGATAAAGATTTTTCTTTGGGGGATATACTTAGTTGGGGATGGTTTAAGGAGCCAATGTTTATGCAATCAAAAGTGAGTTTGGAGTACAATACTTCAAATATCTTGCTGATTTATAGACATTACCGTATTGGATATGGAAGAGATGGTACAAACAGTGAATGTTACTTATCATATGAAGACAGTTGATCAATTATTGTGGAAGATGATTAAGTACGAAGCTGAAAAAGGTTGGAATCACTGGAAGTCGTTTATTCCAAGGCAAAGAATAAAGATTAACAAGGTTACGGAGAAAGGACATAACGTTTATTATGAAACGTCCTAGAGCCATGAGGAATATTCCACTTATGACAATCGAACAGAACTTTTATCCTTTATTCAAGTGGTGGCAGATTGATCCAGCTATATGTGAAGCAATGATTGTTTTAAAGTTTGAAGATCATCTGGATATTGCTAAGGAAAGAGTTGAAGTGATGGGTTATCAGGGTATGAGAGGTTTGTGGAGGACAATAAGGATTCTAGATCCTATGTGGTTGGTTAACTGCTCGAGAGAAGATATAAAATGCCTTTTCTACAGTAAGATTGTTTTTGAAGAAAGAGAAAAGGTACAAGTGATGCAGTATCAGAAAGTTGTCAACGTTTGCTATGCACGTGAAGTGAATTCAGGGAAGATGTGGCAGACAAAGTGGAGGATCTGGAAAGAGTTGAATTTCTTAAAGAAGAAACCAGAAGTGAGGCGATCAAAGAAAAGATGGAAAAAGCGGTAAGGCAAAGTTCGCTCAGAATGGCTAACTTTAAAAGACCACCGCCAACTGATCAAACACCGGATCCGAAACAAGAGAGACGAAAGAAGCCGTACAAGAACTTCTTTGGTCAGGTACGTTAATGTTTATATGAAGACAGAGTTTTGAAGACTGATAAAAGACGAAGACGATATCAAAGGGGGAGTCTGTTGGTGCATAATGTCTATGTCTTATCTTATATCGAGTCTGTATTGTATAGAGCTGGATAGGCTAGGTTAAGAAGTATTTATGAAGTGTCTTAGCCAAGTTCGCCCATGTGTTAACATGTCCAGGCATGTTCGGCCGAACTTGTTGTCTTATAAATACCTAGCTTGTGTGTCTCATTTGTAACTTTGGCATTGTAGAGGCGAAGCTCTGTCAGTCTGTAACCTGAACGTTTAATCAATGAAACTGACGATTAACTGATTAATTCTTGTCTATTGGTAACACGACATAATATTTCCGCTATTATGGACGTTAGATATCAAATTTAGGTTCCTAAGCATCAAGGATCGGTCCTACAACCTTGGATCTTAATCGAAGATTTTGAATCTGAACCATTAAAATCTAATAGATCTAGGGTTGTTGGGCCAAATCGAACTTAAAATTGACATAAACAAAGTAAATCGACCATGTAGTCATGAGGAATTGATTTAAGATGGTCATTATAGTGTTGTACAGGTTTTGGTTGTAGATGATGACAAGTTCGGCCGAACTTGTTATCAAGTTCGATCGGACCTGTTAAGAAATCTGAATAAATGATCAATAGCATGTTCGACCGAACTTCTTAAATCTGATTTTGATAAAGTTAATGGAAGTTCGCCCACTTGTGATATTGAAATCTCAGTATTGTTTAAAGTATAAGTTCGCCCGAACTTATATGTGTATAAGGAACAAGTTGTTAAAGCATGTTCGGGCGAACTTGAAGAAAACAGAATGTTTAACACAAATCAAGTTCGCCCGAACTTGATGAAAGTGTTAAAAAATTTTGTGAAAATTTTCTCAATAAGCGTGCTATTGTTGCATTATCTGTCAGGCACAAGTTCCAGCACGTGAATCTCAATAGAATTTTCGAAGACTCACAACACGTGTATTACGCTCGACAAGTCGATCTATCCATCTTTGAAGGAATACGACAGTATCCTAAAGTTTTTGAAGGAAATCCCTATTCACAGAGCTATCACAGAGCGCAATGTGTCATATAGATCTCATACTTTCATTTCTGGACGAATGCAGAGCTTAGTGATGATCAGAAAACGATTAATTCATCAGTACAAGTTGAAATGAGGTTAAGAAGATTTCTGTAACTGAAGATGATATTCGACAGATTCTTCAATTCAATGACAGCAAAGACGATCCGATTTATCTTGATGAAAAGATGGTGAGAGGATGTTTCTTGAGAATGGGATACAAAGGGAGCGTAAACAAGCCGACGTTAAAGAAAGGGGAAGTGCCTAACCCCTATAAACTTCTCATGCACGCTATTATTCACACATTTAGTCATCGCATGGCGGGATTAGACGACTTGCAAGATTATTTGGCCTGTATGGCAACGCACTGATTCTGAAAAAGGCATTCAACTATCCGAAGCTTGTATTTACACACATGTCGAAGAACATAGAGTATTCGAGGCTTTGTTTATATCCAAGGTTCGTGCAAATGCTGATAGATTAGAAATTCACGAACATAGCACAGGATCCAAATGATATGCTTCATCTAATTCACCTTGATGAAACGACTGTGAAGAAGCGAATCAAGTTTCAGAAACAAGCTTCAGCACGTGTTGCAAAACCAGTTTCCGGGGCTATTAAAGATCCAAATTATGTTGCGCCATCTGACAACAAGTGGAGGAAAGACGGAAGTGATGACGAAAAGGAGCTTAATGCTGAAAAGGAATGGTTCAAAGACTTCAAGCGAAGCTAGAAGTGAGTGGTTCTTAAAGGCAGAAGCTGATAAGCCTAAGAAGAAACGTGCTGCAAAGAAAGTCGAAATGATGCTTATTGACGAAGATGATCCAGAAAATATTCAAACAGAGGCTGGTTCTAGTGCAGCAGTAGTGGTTGAGAGTCAAGAAACTGAGAAAGCTACACAAGGTGATGTTATAACTGCTAATTCTGAACAAGATGATGATTCTGACGATGAACCTGAAAAGATAGCGGCAGAAATAGCAACCGAAAAAGAAAAAGAAGTGGATGTTGATTTTGATCCAAATCTTGAGAAAGATTCAGATGAGGAAAGACCAAAGAAGAAAGCTAAACGTGTAAAGTCTGCCACTATATCTTTGACAAAGACTACAGGGTCTCCTCAGACAAAAGGCAAGAGGAAATCAAAGAAAGCTCAAAAGGCAGTTAGCAAAAGATACAAAGGAAAGTTGAAGAGCGCATAAGTTACACAAGAACCTTCTGGCGCACAGGAGACAGGAGCCACAGAAGAGCCTCCTACACAAGAACCTCCTGTTATTATTTCTGCTTAGATTGAACATCAAGAAGTTACACAAGAACCTCCTATGACTGGATTGCTTGAAGTATCGTTATTCAATCACCTGTTGCTCCAACAACTTCAAATCTTGAAAGTTCTACTCCAAGGAAGTCAACACCAAAGGCGGCTACTCCAAAGTCAACACCAAAATCATCAGGGCCTAATATATTTGGTGATATGCATAGTGATCCGATTAGTCTGCAAGATCTAAACGATTTCTTTCCAGAGACTAATGTTGAACTTTTAGAGAAGCGTGTGATAATCTTGGAAGAGAAAGTTGCCAAGAATGAAGAAGAGAAAGCAGAGTTAGTAAAGAAAGTGATACAAAGCTCTGTAGAGAAAGAGATGTTAGACGACAAAGTGAACATGTTAGAGAATGAACGAGAATATTTCAAGGCGTTGATCGAGAGTCTGCATGATGCAAATGAGAAGCTGCAGATAGAAATAGTTGATTTGAAGACAATTCAAGCTCTAAATGATCAAAGATTCACCAGGTTGCAGAAAGTTTTATCTAGCTCTCTAGGAATAGATTTCATCAAAGAGTATAATCGTCTGGATCAACAAGAAGCCAAAGAAAGGTCTGAGAAAGAACTAGCAATGAGTGGTAAAGGAAAGAATGTTGAGGGTGAAGTCCCTTAAATCTTCTGAATAGCTGAGAAATTTGTTGAAGATGTTTCTATAGCTTCTGAGTCTCATATTCCAAAGGTTGACGAATCTGTCAAGCCTTCTGATCCTATAGTTGCTTCTGAAAATAAGGACGATGAAGAAGCTGAAGATGAGGATAAAGAAGATGAGGAAAAGAAAGATGATTCTGAATATGAGGATTGGAATGTAGCAAACGATGATGATGATGACGATCAGGGTGGTGTTGGTATTAGAATCACTGAAGCTAAAGTCTCAAGTGATTTTGATTTCTCTGATCTTATGAATGATTAATCGAACAAGATGGATGATAAGATTAGAGGGGGAGTCAGGGCAGAAAGGGCCAACTGATGAGATTGATCTGTTGAATGTTGAAAGATTTGCTAAGCCAGTTGCTGATGTACCCACGAAGCCTTTATTGTTAATGCTTGAACATAACGTGGAGGAAGGTGAGTTTATACACAACTATACAAAGGAAGTCTGGCAAAGTTAGTTGAAGTTGATGCTGTAGATTTCGAGTTTGATTTCGAAGAAGATGTGTTGAATGTTAACACATTTGAGCCAAACGATTATCAGTATGTGAGAAGATTTGAGGCTGGTGAGTATAACAGAGTGATTGTTGAGGATTGGTCTTCTGATGAAGAAATAGACCAAACTGCGAAGTATGTCGGTCCTAATTCTGAAAGTTTTCCTCTAAGCAACTCGATGAAGATATGTTAAAAGAAAAGATTCAGGAATCTTTGCGTGAAGGAAAAGTACCAAAGCCAATGACTAAAGAAGAAATTGCTCAAGCGAAGAAGTCCTGGTTTAAAGACATGCCTCGCGAGCGTAAGTTTAGACGTCCTCTAGCATTCTTTACCAGAGACAGAGACGTTTCATTGGGAGATATCTTGAGTTGGGGTTGGTTCAAGGAACTGAACGTATATGCAATCAAAAGAGAATTTGGAGTGCAATTCTTCAAATACCTTTGCTAATTTCAAGACATTACCTTATTGGGATGTGGAAGAGTTAGTTCAGACAGTTAATGTTACATTCCACATGAAGGTGATTGATCAATTGTTGTGGAAATTGATAAAGTTTGAAGCGGTGAAAGGATTCAGATATTGGAAACCATTTATTCCTGGTCGCAGAATCAAGACAAACAAAAAGCATGTGAAAAAGACATTACGTTGATAATGAAGTGACCGAAGGGCAATGAGAAACATGCCACTGATGCCGATTGAGCAAGACTTCTATCCATTGTTCAAGTGGTGGCAGATAGATCCATCCGCTTGTGAAGCAGTTATTGTTTTAAAGTTTGAAGAACACTTGGATATTTCAAAGGAAAAGTTGAGGTATTGGGATATCAGGGCATGAGGGGGTTATGGAGGACAATTAGAATTCTTGATCCTATGTGGTTGGTTAACTGCTCAGAGAAGACATCAAAACCTTGTTCTATAGCAAGATCGTATTTGAAGAACGTGAAAAGGTAAAAGCGATGCAGTTTCGGAAAGAAGTTAATTCAGGAAAAATATGGCAAACAAAGTGGAGAGATCTAGAAAGAGTAGAGTTTTTAAAAGAGGAGAAGCGTCTTGAAGCAATTCATGAGAGAACAAGAAAGGCAAGTGTTAGAAGATTTCAACATTTGAACAAAGTGCCTCCTACAGATCAGACGCCAGATCCTAAGCAAGAACGACGAACGAAGGCGTACAAGAACTTCTTCGGTCGTGTGCGTTAATGTTTATATGAAGACAGGGTTTCTGAAGACTGATACAAGACGAAGTACTATATCCAAGGGGGAGTCTGTTGGTGCATAATTCTATGTCTTAGTCTTATATCGAGTCAGTATAGAATAGAGCTGAATAGGCTAGTCGTATGAAGTATTTATGTTTTGTTGAAGCAAGTTCGCCCATGACATCATGTATAGCCAAGTTCGGCCGAACTTGCTAAGGTAAGTTCGGGCGAACTTAGACACCTCATTGGCAAAATTGCAAGTCTATAAATACCTAGCTTGTGTCTCTCATTTGTAACTTTGGCATTTTGGAGGCGAAGCTCTGTCAGTTTGTACTCTTGACGTTTGATCAATAAAACTGATGATTAACTTATTAATTCTTGTCTATTGGTAAACACGACGTAATATTTCCGCTATTATGGACGTTAGATATCAAATTTAGGTTCCTTAGCATCGAGGATCGGTTTGTACTCTTGACGTTCGATCAATAAAACTGATGATTAACTGGTTAATTCTTGTCTATTGGTAAACACGACGTAATATTTCGGCTATTATGGATGTTAGATATCAAATTTAGGTTCCTTAGCATCGTGGATAGGTCCTACAGACTTCAGTGCATCTTGTTGTCTTGAGCGACTCCCACTAACTCCAAGACTCCTCTTAGCATTCGGTTTTGCTTCGAGTTTTTGTATCAACAATATTTGACAAGTAAACATAATAAAGACAAAACCCTATCTATTACAACTTTGAACCAGAAAACGGGCCAAAACCATAAACTAATCTATTACAACTTTGAGCAGCAAAATGGGCCAAATACATAGATAAAACCAAACATAAAATACAACCACAAGGTCGGGCCCGATTTACATATTCAACGTAACCAAAGGTTTGTGGAGGCAAGTTTTGGTCAATAAATATTAACAATTAAAATATGACCAAAATATATACATTGCATTAAATAAAATAAATAAAAAACTTTAGACTTTTAAAGTTTGTGACTTATTATTCCAGTGGAAAAAGACCAGTTTAGATTTGCATGTGGTAAGCAACGGCTACGATACCACTGAAGGATATCAGTGATATAATTTGACTTTTATTTTATGAACCCGTTACATATATGTAAGTATTTATTTGTTACAAAGATTAGTCAAAACACTTTTGACTAGTAAGTGTAGACGTATATATATATGTTAGTTAAAATAAACTTTAACTAGTTGAATAATATATATAATGTATATATATATATACATTTTAAGCAACGGAAGCATAGGTAACAATATATAAATAATATGAACACTTTTATACCAAGGAGCACCCGTAAGGGAACTAGGTCACCGACATGCAAACACGAAATAGAAACGCAAACCATAGGGGGTTTAGATATACCTTATGTTAGTAATAACCGCGTGAGACACCAAGATGTGCTAGAACGGGTTAGGGACAATAGCTAAAAGTGCACCTCATTTTCAGCCAGTTAGCAGTGGCGGTGACCGGAAGACGGCGGCGGTGGTGGCCGGAAAAAGGCAGAGGCGGCGGCGGCCAGAGCAGCGGCGACCGGCGGCAGCAGGTGGCGACAGAAGGAGGGTGGCGGATGGAGTGTGGCAACTAGGGTTTTTCTTTGCACAAGTGTATTATGTTTTAACACAGCTTAGGTATATATAGCCAAGGATTAGGTTAATACTAAAAACCCTAAGGCCCACAAGCCCATATCCTTTCTTCTTGCCTTTTTCTCTTTTAGTCCATTAGCAATAGTCCATGACATAAAACCCAATATGATTAGGTTTAATATAATATTTATTTTATAACCATATAAAGTAAAATATTATAAATTGTCCCGTCAAAATACATCATTTAATCTAATTAAATGAATTCCCTCGTTGTCCTCGGTGTAACTCTTACGGGTCAAGACCCGGTTGGTAGTGTTGACTTATCGAACCGGACATAAATATCCAACACTTGTATAATACCCTAAATATCAATTCCTATAAAGACCTAGTATCTCAGAATCAGGCAACCTCTCAAACAAAATTTTGGAGTACCAAGTCTATATATCTGAGAGATGTTAAACCACTAATTGAGAAATTATTTCTTTATGCTTATATCTCAAAAACAATTTACTGAATGTGCAAAGCATACTAGCACATCATTAGTGAGATTTGTTTTAACCTTTTAACACTTAAAATCTTTAACATACTGTGATAGTCCACTGATGTACTATCATTTTCTCTTTTTAAACAAAAACTATGTTTGTCTTTTTCATGTTTTTGAACATTTATGGTTGTTTTTTGTATTTTTCACAATATTTTTCCCCTAAAATCAAAAACATATTTTTGAATTTTTGTTTTAAAGAAAGAAATTTTAAAAACTATAAAGTGACAAACCAATGTGGATCACGAAAATTCATCATCTGATCCATTTTCAACCTCAATTTCCCCATCTGATGTTAGCTTTTTCATACCGTTAATTCTTAAAAGATATTTAAATCTGGCTCTATCAAAACTTTTGGTATAAAAACCTGCCTTTTGTTCATCAATGTGGATTTTTTCTTTTCGAATCAACTTTTTCTGGTGGCAATCAAGGATAAAGTGATGTCGAATCTCTATATGTTTAGTTTTTGAGTGTTGAACGGATTTTTTGTAATATCTATGGCAGCCTTATTATCTACATATATAGAAGTGTCAAGAAATTGCAAGTAGAGAGAGTGCCCAGTGTTTGTTTCTTGCACTGCCACGTTACTAATCGTGTTTCGAAGAACTGGCAGCCGGCCGTCGTAGATTTGGCGTTGATTTTGCAGCAACCGTAATCTGAATTAGAATATCCAGTGACGAGGTCGAAGTTGTCGTTTTGTGGATACTAAAAGCCGGTGCTTGGGCAACCCTTCAAGTATCTGAAAATCCGCTTGACGATCATCATGTGTGACACTCTCGGAATGGATTGATAACAGGCGCAAAGGCATGTTGGGTACATGATATTCGGCCTCGATGCTGTGAGGTACATAAGTGATCCAATCATTGATCTGTACAAAGTCTCATCAACTTTCACTCTACTTTCATCAAGGCAGATGCCATGATTATTGCCAATGGGGTAGATATTGGTGATGCTCCCTGTCACACACCCGACCCGCAGCGGAAAAGGTGATCGGGGCATGATTGGGTTTTCATCAAAGCTCATGACATTTATTATAACGTTTCATATTTATTATTACAATTTAAAAGGAATCATACAATCAAATCAAACAAATACAACATGTTCTAGACATCCTTCTAAACTTCATTAATTATCTTCTAAGGCAATTTCCTATGTTTTCCTTGCTTCATCCTGTTCACCTGTATCATGTGTAAAAATGGTTTTTGGGTCAACAAAAGTTGGCGAGTGAACCTTGTCAGAAAACATTTATATTTATTTCTTGTTGTATTTAATATGGAAAAATTGTGCAGTAATCATAGGTGAGCAAACGTAAATAAACATACAATAGCAAGAACCATAACAAACAATAACATACCACAACAAACCATAATAAACAACAACATACAATAACAACCAC
This sequence comes from Scalesia atractyloides, assembly GCA_947069175.1. Lineage (NCBI taxonomy): Eukaryota > Viridiplantae > Streptophyta > Magnoliopsida > Asterales > Asteraceae > Scalesia > Scalesia atractyloides. Next base: position 60,506,128 of record CAMTDV010000014.1, read on the forward strand.
CTTGCATGAATATATAACATGAATGACAATGTAAATGCTGGCAACGTCTCGTTCACGCTCATAGGTAATGGGGAACGGCTCACGCTCATAGGTAATGGGGAGCAGACGGCCTATGATGAAATGTATGTGCGATCAAGGCTCAATCAAACGGAGCCGATCATATGTTGGCACGCCTGGTTCACGCTCATAGGTAATGGGGAACAGCTCAACGCTCATAGGTAATGGGGAGCGGCGGCCTATGAAAATGTACGTACAGAAAATGATAAATTTAATCTAAACAATAATCACACTAACAGATAATACATGTTAAATACACATTTGTTCATGGATATGATAGATGCACAATATTTTAAATGTGATAAATAATAAGACACATGATACACCCCAAAAACGTGATTAAAACAGGGAATTTATAGAGATTCACTCACCTTGGGTGCATTCGGTGAATGATGTTGAATGCGCACGAGTTTAGAGGATTGATCGACGAGGAAAAACTAACCTAATTAATAACGAAAAAGTAAGGTAAATAAATGGATTTTATTAACAATTTTAATAGGATTTTTGGATATATTTTTCTGAGTTTAAGGCTATTTTCTAACTTTAAAAATGTTATTTTTAAGTATTTTTAATTGATTTTTAATTTAAATAAATAAATAAAAAAAATTTAAAAAATGTTGATTTTTGACCATTGACCGTTGACTTGTTGACCGTTGACCGTTGACCGGTTCGGTCGGTTATATGTGTGCGCTGGGTGAGACTCGAACCCGTGACCTCTCGTACACGTGCACGCAGCTCTACCAACTGAGCTACGTGTCTAACCCGAAATATTTCTGTTTTTAATTATATTTATATACTAATTAAATAAATCCAAAAATCACTTATTTTTAAAAACGATTTAACTGTATCACTCGGTGCTCGCCACAGGTCTCGAACCCGGGACCTGTAGTTCAGTTTGGCACACAGTCCACCGCTGGACGGTGTGTCTAACTTGGTAAATATTCTAGTTTTTATTATACTTAACATCTTACTGAGTTAACCCGGTTTGGTTAAAAAAAGGCATTTTTATTTCAAGAGAGTGAGGTTGGGACAGGAATCGAACTCGCGACGTGTATGTATTTGTTTGCACACAGTCCACCGCTGGACTGTGTGTCTAACCCGTTAATAAAACTGATTTTAATTAATCTTATAACATAGCTGAACTTCGTCTTCTTCGTTCAAAACACAGACATCGGTCAAGGCAACTGTTTCTTGTTTAATTCGTTTAACGAATATTATGAGCAATTGAAAAGTGATGAACGGAGAGGGTTTGGGGAAAGAAAGTACCGGAACATGTCGTCCTTCTCAGGACTCCGACAAAGGTTCGTCGGCTCTGTTTGTGAACTTCGGCTGTTAGAATCAATTAACAGTCTTGTTCGATTAGTTATGAAATTGAGGTACTTAAACAAGGATTAACAGAAGTTTGAAGGGTTATACCGTTTCACAGCGTGAGATCCGAAAATTTCAGAATTTTTCCGGCGAGAGTTGAATATTCCGGCTACGTCGTCTGGGATAGATTCTGATGGTTGGATTGAAGTTAGTAACAGTCTAACATCGGATTGAAACGGAAAGAGTCGAGTTATTTACCGTGTAGATGAAATCTCGGTTTTCCGGCGACTTGCAGAGATTTTCCGGCGAGTGAAATTACGTCGAGAATTTGTGTGATTGTGAGCGAGAAGGTTAACAGAGGCTTGTGGGTGTATTTATAGGGAAGAACATCGATGAATTGGGTCCGTTTACCATCTTGATTCGTCGGTCAATAATTTCTCCGGCGGTTATGACTGATGTCGCGGACTGGACATCGGTTATAACCGATGTCGTTGTTAATACTTATGTTAAGTCAAAGGTAACCGACGGTGATTGGCAAAATCGTCGGATTTTCCGGCGTCAGCGGGTTTGGGCGCGCTGTGTAACTGGATTTGACTTTTAGATTTAATTTATGTATTAATTGTTTCAATAAGTAAACAAAAATCACAAGTGGCGGAGCGGTTGGAAGGATGAGAGTTAAGGCTTTGAGTTCTCTCGGCTGAACCGGGTTCAAAACCCGGCATCAGTATTATATTTTTATTTCATTATTTTTAATACATTTTCAAATATAAATTTTATATTCTAATATTCTTATTAATTATGTATCGTTTAAAATTAATTTGAGCATTAAATACACAACGAAAATTTTAACTGGTTGTTCGGTTAATAAATGAAGCGGGTTTGGTAAATCGGGTTTTTGACGGATGTTACAGTATCCCCTACTTTTAGAAATTTCGTCCCGAAATTTAAGTAGTGGCATATTTATCTAAAAAGGATGGTGTTTAATTTGACAGTTACATACTTAGAAAAAGAGTAAGAGTGTAAATTTTTGTTTGATGCGGTAACGTTCCTTGTAAGGGTTGGGTACCCTGCTACAGGAATCGCTTTTTGTTGCCTACGGTAAAAATATTGATAAGCAGAGTTGATTCACTGAGTATGATATCATGCGTAAGAGTTTTGATATGTTTGGAAAGATAAGGTTATATCCTAAAACAAAACTTCTAATACTAAAACCTACATGGAACTTCTCATAACCGCCTGACAATGCCTCTGATCCTTTGGCAAGAATACTTATATATAGGAAGTACCAGCGGCGTATCCACCATATTCTTGTCAAATTTTCATTGGTTTTATCAGTAAGTTATGATTGGTTCTATGATGTGACTCTAGAACACAAATAAACACAACAACCAATGTCTGAGTCCTAATTCTGATAGTATACATGTTTGACTGGTGACACAATCCAATTTCTTTAAATAATGAGATGATATGAATGCTAAATCAGTGAGCATAAAACAAATTTCAACCAAGACAATACTAAATCCTACATGGAACTTCTCATAACCGCCTGACAATGCCTCTGATCCTTTGGCAAGAATACTTATATATAGGAAGTACCAGCGGCGTATCCACCATATTCTCGTCAAATTTTCATTGGTTTTATCTGTAAGTTAAGATTAGTCCTATGTGACTCTAAAACATAAACAAACACAACAACCAAAGCTTGAGTCTTAATTCTGATAGTATACATGTTTGAATGATGACAGTACCTCTCTCGTTTGTTATGATGGAGAGGTTAGTCTATGTAGAAATGGAAACACAATCCAATTTCTTTAAATGATGAGGTGATATGAATGTTAAATCAGTGAATGTAAAACAAATTTCAACCAAGACAATACTAAATCCTACATGGAACTTCTCATAACCGCCTGATAATGCCTCTGATCCTTTGACAAGAATACTTATATATAGGAAGTACCAGCGGCGTATCCACCATATTCTTGTCAAATTTTCATTGGCTTTATCCGCAAGTTATGATTAGTTCTATGCGACTCTAATACATAAATAAACACAATCAACCAAAGCTTGAGTCTTAATTCTGATAGTATACATGTTTGAATGATGACAGTCCCTCTCTCGTTTGTTGTGATGGAGAGGTTAGTCTATGTAGAAATGAGACATAGCTCAACTTCTTTAAATGATGAAATTGAAATACGTTGAGATGTATGATGATATGAATGTTAAATTAATGAGTATAAAACAAAACCGAAATAGTAATTTGCATTAAAATCCTTGGATAAATTTCCAATTTAAATTGAGACACGTGAAAATTGAGATAACATAAAGAAAACATAAAACTAAGCGGTTGGAGTTGAATCTTAATTTTTGGTGAAGGGGACTAGTTGGGTGGTTTCGTTTGGGCCGCCATTATCTTCAACAGGATTGGCGTTGATGTTGAAAACTCTTCCTCTTGCTGGTGGCCGAGTGATTGGGTTTCCTTGATTTGTTTGGTTAACTGGGTTTGATTGAGCTTGAGCGTTTATGATGTTAACCAATCGAGGGCATGTGTTTCTAAAGTGGGTAGGGTCGCCACAATTGAAACAAGTTCGAACATATGGGAACATGGGGTATTGGGGTTGTTGATAGGTTTGGATCATGTTTTGAGTAGGGGGAGAGATTTGGTTTTGAGAGGTGCGGCAAGCCTTGCTCAAATGACCATAGCGTCCACAATTCGCACATAGTCGACAAGGTAAGGTAGGTGGATGGTGATAAAAACAGGTGTTACATCGAGGGTGAGGTCCAAGGTATGGTTTCTTATTTGGGTAAGTTGAGTTGGGTGCTACTTGAGTGATTGGGATAGCTTGGATGGGTATGGCTTGTGAAATTGGTTGATTACGTTGGGTGACAGCGAAAAGTTACCCATCTCGTTTTCTCTTAAAAATGGGTTGAGAAGGGGATTCGGTTTGGGTGGAGTTTGAAGTTTCAGTTGATGCTTTATCCTTCTTCTTCTCCTCCTTGAAGTCTTTATTCCGGATGCAGTTCTCGGTGAGCTCTGTAGCTAACTCCATTGCGGCTTCCAAGGTTACAGGTGTGGTACTTATTACAGAGTCTTGAATTTTTGACGGAAGACTTCGAATGTAGTGCTCGATCAAACGGTAGAGGGGAGTGAATAAGTTGGGAACCATTTGATTTAACTCGAGGAATCTTTTGTTGTATGTGGTGTGGTGGCCTTCCTTTTGCTTCAACGAATAGAACTCGTCCTCTAATTTCTTGATTTCGCTCCTTGGGCAAAACCGTCTTGTCATGATTTCCTTCAACTCTTCCCAAGTCAAAGTCATAGCATCTTCAACACCTCGTTTGGCCTTCTCTGTATTCCACCAAGTAAGTGCTATTCCAAATAAACGACCAGTAGCATATCGCACTTTGCGATCATCGGGGCAATCGCAATTTAGAAAAGTGTTCTCCATTTCTTCAAATCAATGGAGGAGAGCGGTGACACATTCAGTCCCGTCGTATTTTGGAGGGTCGCAGGATTTGAAATGCTTGTAGGTGCATTTGGTGGTAATTGGGGTAGGATTGACAATGTTTTGATCTTCTTGATTGACGGGATTAGCGGTAAGGGCTTGTTGGACTTGAACTACAATGTTGGGTATTACGACAGCCATTTGTTGAGCGATTAGGGCAGCCATGCGCTCGCGGGCTTTTCCAGCTCTCATCTTCCTACGAGCGAGGCTAGAAGACATCTACAAGGAATACATATCAAGAGTATGAGTTGGATGTTTTAGGGATCAGGTGTCGTATTTAGGAATGAACATTTATAAAATAAATATAAAATAATAAATCTACTACATCCATAGGATGTCTTGGGCTTTGCTCGTAAATGGGCCTTGCATGCCGCCATAATTCACCTTCGTAATCATGTGGGCCCCCATGAATACCGGGTTTTTATATGGTTCGCATGTGTTAGCCTGGTTACGTATACTAAAACCCGGAGAAAATCGAGAAATATGTAACGTATGATATTCGGAATGTGTCCAGGTGTGGACACGGTGACACCTCAAAGTGGGGTTAGTTCGAACGACGTTTGGTGTGGCATGCTTTGGCCTAATAGGTCCTTCGTACTCTCATCGTTAGTCCCCAGGTAGGCAAACTGGTCCGTTATATTGGATTTATATGAATGCCAACCTAGACAGGACGTTCCAACTACCGGTACTTCTACCCTTACAGTTACTTCATGCCCGTCGCAGAACTCACTTTGATGAGATTTGAAAAATGAAAAAATGCGACAAAATCTTTAATAACGGAAGTATGAAGATGATTTGAATATGTGAATATTGTAACATGTATGATGAATATGTATGTAAGTATGTATGTTTGACTGTAAGTACATTCACTAGATATCACAAAATGTAATATTGGAAATATTTGCATGCATTTGTGTATGTAATAAATATGAAACAAATAAATATCATAAGTTCGCATGTAACCACATAAACAATTAAAATCTAATCAACTATAGTATAGGCTCTAAGGGTCTAATAACCTATCCTATATCCCTATAGTCAAAAGCTCTGATACCAATCTGTCACACCCCGACCCGCAGCGGAAAAGGTGATCGGGGCATGATTGGGTTTTCATCAAAGCTCATGACATTTATTATAACGTTTCATATTTATTATTACAATTTAAAAGGAATCATACAATCAAATCAAACAAATACAACATGTTCTATACATCCTTCTAAACTTCATTAATTATCTTCTAAGGCAATTTCCTATGTTTTCCTTGCTTCATCCTGTTCACCTGTATCATGTGTAAAAATGGTTTTTGGGTCAACAAAAGTTGGCGAGTGAACCTTGTCAGAAAACATTTATTATTTATTTCTTGTTGTATTTAATATGGAAAAATTGTGCAGTAATCATAGGTGAGCAAACGTAAATAAACATACAATAGCAAGAACCATAACAAACAATAACATACCACAACAAACCATAATAAACAACAACATACAATAACAACCACCTTGCATGAATATATAACATGAATGACAATGTAAATGCTGGCAACGTCTCGTTCACGCTCATAGGTAATGGGGAACGGCTCACGCTCATAGGTAATGGGGAGCAGACGGCCTATGATGAAATGTATGTGCGATCAAGGCTCAATCAAACGGAGCCGATCATATGTTGGCACGCCTGGTTCACGCTCATAGGTAATGGGGAACAGCTCAACGCTCATAGGTAATGGGGAGCGGCGGCCTATGAAAATGTACGTACAGAAAATGATAAATTTAATCTAAACAATAATCACACTAACAGATAATACATGTTAAATACACATTTGTTCATGGATATGATAGATGCACAATATTTTAAATGTGATAAATAATAAGACACATGATACACCCCAAAAACGTGATTAAAACAGGGAATTTATAGAGATTCACTCACCTTGGGTGCGTTCGGTGAATGATGTTGAATGCGCACGAGTTTAGAGGATTGATCGACGAGGAAAAACTAACCTAATTAATAACGAAAAAGTAAGGTAAATAAATGGATTTTATTAACAATTTTAATAGGATTTTTGGATATATTTTTCTGAGTTTAAGGCTATTTTCTAACTTTAAAAATGTTATTTTTAAGTATTTTTAATTGATTTTTAATTTAAATAAATAAATAAAAATAATAAAAAAAATGTTGATTTTTGACCATTGACCGTTGACTTGTTGACCGTTGACCGGTTCGGTCGGTTATATGTGTGCGCTGGGTGAGACTCGAACCCGTGACCTCTCGTACGCGTGCACGCAGCTCTACCAACTGAGCTATGTGTCTAACCCGAAATATTTCTGTTTTTAATTATATTTATATACTAATTAAATAAATCCGAAAATCACTTATTTTTAAAAACGATTTAATTGTATCACTCGGTGCTCGCCACAGGTCTCGAACCCGGGACCTGTGGTTTAGTTTGGCACACAGTCCACCACTGGACTGTGTGTCTAACTTAGTAAATATTCTAGTTTTTATTATACTTAACATCTTAGTGAGTTAACCCGGTTCGGTTAAAAAAGGCATTTTTATTTCAAGAGAGTGAGGTTGGGACAGGAATCGAACTCGCGACGTGTATGTATTTGTTTGCACACAGTCCACCGCTGGACTGTGTGTCTAACCCGTTAATAAAACTGATTTTAGTTAATCTTATAACATAGCTGAACTTCGTCTTCTTCGTTCAAAACACAGACATCGGTCAAGGCAACTGTTTCTTGTTTAATTCGTTTAACGAATATTATGAGCAATTGAAAAGTGATGAACGGAGAGGGTTTGGGAAAGAAAGTACCGGAACAGGTCGTCGTTCTCAGGACTCCGACAAAGGTTCGTCGGCTCTGTTTGTGAACTTCGGCTGTTAGAATCAATTAACAGTCTTGTTCGATTAGTTATGAAATTGAGGTACTTAAACAAGGATTAACAGAAGTTTGAAGGGTTATACCGTTTCACAGCGTGAGATCGGAAAATTTCAGAAGTTTTCCAGCGAGAGTTGAATATTCCGGCTACGTCGTCTGGGATAGATTCTGATGGCTGGATTGAAGTTAGTAACAGTCTAACATCGGATTGAAATGGAAAGAGTCGAGTTATTTACCGTGTAGATGAAATCTGGGTTTTCCGGCGACTTGCAGAGATTTTCCGGCGAGTGAAATTAAGTCGAGAATTTGTGTGATTGTGAGCGAAAAGGTTAACAGAGGCTTGTGGGTGTATTTATAGGGAAGAACATCGATGAATTGGGTCCGTTTACCGTCTTGATTCGTCGGTCAATAATTTCTCCGGCGGTTATGACTGATGTCGTGGACTGGACATCGGTTATAATCGATGTCGTTGTTAATACTTAAGTTAAGTCAAAGGTAACCGACGGTGATTGGCGAAATCGTCGGATTTTCCGGCGTCAGCGGGTTTGGGCGCGCTGTGTAACTGGATTTGAGTTTCAGATTTAATTTATGTATTAATTGTTTCAATAAGTAAACAAAAATCACAAGTGGCAGAGCGGTTGGAAGGATGAAAGTTAAGGCTTTGAGTTCTCTCGGCTGACCCGGGTTCGAAACCCGACATCAGTATTATATTTTTATTTCATTATTTTTAATACATTTTCAAATATAAATTTTTATATTCTAATATTCTTATTAATTATGTATTGTTTAAAATTAATTTGAGCATTAAATACGCAACGAAAATTTTAACTGGTTGTTCGGTTAATAAACGAAGCGGGTTTGGTAAATCGGGTTTTTGACGGATGTTACACTCCCGACATTCTGAATTTCTCCAAGATATCATGAACATACTTCGTCTAATGGATGAAGATACCATCAGGAAGCTGATTGACTTGAAGTCCTAGAAAGAATTTCATTTCCCCTATTGAACTCATTTCAAACTTCTTTTTCTTGACAATCTCAAACTCTTTGCAAAGCGCATCGTTCGTTGACCCAAATATGATGTCGTCCACATAGTCTGTACTATCAACAAGTGTCCATCTACTTATTAGTGAAGAGTATGCTATCGACAGTGTCGCGGATAAAACCGTTGGATAACAAGTTCTGAGAGAGTGTCTCATACCAGGCTCTCGGGGCCTGATGCAAACCCTATAAAGCTTTGTTGAGTAAGTACGCTTTATCCTTGTGCACCGGATCGACAAACCCTGGTGGTTGGCCAACATACACAAGTTCCTTCACCTTTCCGTATAGAAAAGCATACTTGACATCAAGCTGGCACACTTTAAATCCCTTCCATGAAGCAAAAGCTAGGAAGATGCGGATTGCTTATAAGCGAGCGACCGGAGCATATACCTCTGTGTAATCAATACCTTTTAGCTGATGAAAACCTTTAGCAAGGAGCCGAGCTTTGTTGCGCACAATCACTACCCGGTCATCCCTTTTACACTTGAAGACTCACTTAGTCACCATAGCTTTCTGATTGGCTGGTAGGTCCACAAGCTCCCAAACTCCGAGCTTTTCGAATTGTTGCAGCTCCTCTTGCATTGTGTTTACCCAGTTCTCACCAGCAATGCTTCTTTTGGCATTTTAGGCTCAATATGTGAAATAAAACAACGATGTAACCAGATACCTTGAATCGGTGCAATTTTAGTATAAAAACAGCTTAGATCCTTGATGATCTGATTTCTCGTTTTCACTCCTGTTCGTAGCTCCCCTCTTATGTTATCTGATGGATGGTAAGACATAGTCCTCGGTATTACTTCACTGGGAAAATTCACTTTGCCCTCCAAATTAGTAATGTTCTGTTTAGCAACAGGCGTTCTTGTCAAGGCTTAATTCTGATTTCCAGGAACCGCAGATTGATTTAACAGACTTGTTATCTACTCAGTTTCATCATCAGAACTAGATCCTCCATCATCGTAAGTCGGCTCGGCATCTGAATCAGAATCAACTTGTTGTTCTGTTGCGGGCTGTGTATCATTCACTACTGGTTTGACAACTGGTTCTTGAACTGTATTGCTCGGACTTGCCTTAGAATCATTTGTGCCAACTTGTGGTTGGTCACCACTATTGGTCTTGAAACTTGTTATTGGTTTGACGCTTGTTGTTGCTGATATAGCAACACAAGTTCCTCTTCACTTGGTTCATCTAGGAGGTCGAATGAATTCCAAAGACTCTTATAATTGAACATCTCGGGTTCACCAGGCTTCTGAGTTGGAATAGTATACTTCTGACAGTCAACGTGTTGTGCAAGAATCACCCTATTCAGACTTGGCAGAAATACTCTTCTCAATGGACTTGCATAACCAACGAAGCAACCTTCTAAAGATTTAGCACCAAATTTACCGTCCGGGTCAATAACTGTACATAGAGATCCAAAAGGTTCTAAACACTCTAGATTTGGCTTTCGTCAATTCAACAACTAGAAGCATGTCTTCTTGTGTTTCATTACCACAAATGTCACAATTTACCCCAATTAAATCCTTCATCCTCCTGAGCGACCACTAAGGCTTTGTCTTTTGTCTCTGATGATCCGTCTTCAATCTCGACCATTCTTGAGTTGCTTTGTGGTGGAGACGGACGATGATAATTTGCTTTCTTGTAATAATCGTCTTTGAACGGATTTTGGTTGGAGTTGACTGTTCTGTTTGGGCATTCTCGCTTGAAATGTCCTTTCTCTTTGCATTGAAAGCACGTAACCTTTGACTTATCGAATCCAGCTTGCCGTCTAAACCTCCAAGACTTTTTTTCTCGGTAAATTCCATGAATCTTTGAGCTCGACGAACAATCAAAGCCATACACCATTTGATATCTATCAATTGAAGCTCCTCCAGATAAATTTGGTCGTAATCTTCTTTCGTCATATTGGGATTACTGATTTTCCTGCGACCAACCCTCATAAGATTTGAGAACCGAAGCTGAGAGTGCCATATGTTGCTTTGCAGTGTGTTCGTTGAAATCTTGAGTGTTCTCTAGATTTGCTGCGATGTTGCATTGTAGGATTCTTTGATTTGGATTAGCTTGACTCGATTGAGTGTTTTGGAAATAGTTCCTTGAGATGAATTTGGTGTCTGTGGTGTATTAGGATCATAACTTAGAATGATTGAAACCCAGTTGGCTTAGATGAAGAATTTGCAGATGCATCAGCACTGAATGATGTTTGTACTTTTGGGCTTTGAGTTCCACTTGAACTGGTTTTGTAGTACAACCCAAAATCTTGTTGTACATGAACACTTTCATCCTAAACACCTTTTACATTTCTAACTCATGACTTTCTAATTTCCCAATGAACTTCGAAAAGAAATCCACTTATTCATTTCCGTTTTTCAATATTGTCATGTATGTGGACCATTCACCATCAGGAAGAGCGTTAGCAAGTTTATCGACCATTCTTTGTTCGTTTTCAGAATCCCTAATCTCTTCATTTGCACGACCAAGTGACAATAACGCTCGATAAGTTGCTTCATCGTTTCACCTTTCAAAAAACTGAAGATATCAAATTCTTTACAAAGCAACGCTTTATTGCTTTTCCTCATCTCTGTGCTACCTTGATATTTTACCCACAAAGAATTCCATAATGACTGTGAGTCATCTTCGTGTTGTAGAAGTATCTAAATATCTTCCTTGATTGATTGTTGTAGAATACTCATCATCTTCTTTTCATAGACAAATTTATCTTTTTCGGTTCCCGAAAGTTGCGACAGTGTCTTCTCCAAACCATTTTCTCCAACAGGTGGGGTATATTTTTCTTTGATAGCGCACCAACATGCAAAGTGATTTGCTTGTGCCCAATTCTTGAATCTTTCATGCCAACTGTCATACTCATCTAAGCTCATCAACTTTGGTGCTTTTACCATCGTTCCCATTTCGTTCTCCACTTTCAAGTTTTCTGCCGCTTCGGTGTTGCTAACGATCGTTGTAGCAAACGCGTTGATAAACTCATTCTCCATAGTTTCCAGAACGTACAAATACGTAAGTTGTAACACGAAAACTTGAAAGTTTGATTAGAACACACTTCGTACGAGGTGATTATGGATCACTTCATACGAGTTGGTAAGAAATTAGCTGACAAATGTAGTACTTCATACGAGCTGATTGCTCCTCGTAGAGGTGTTAAGTAATTTGATGAAAACAGGTTCAACTCGTACGAGTTAGTAGTCTCCTCGTACGAAAGGTATCAAAGAAAAAAACAAGACAGGGTCACCTCGTACGAGGTGTACGGTCTCCTCGTGCGAGGTGTGTTAACAACTCTTGCGAGTAGTGTTCCAAAGTTTGTGAATTTTTGACATTTTTTACATGAATCCGTGTGTTTTAAGATCTCATCTGCTCAAGGCTTTATCTAAACATGATTTTACATGCCATACTTGAAAATCAGTTAATTTTAGCCATTGTTAGTTTTAAAAGTGAAAAAGAAGAAGAATGAAGTAGAAATAGAAGTCTTCACATGTAGCTGTCTATAAATCAGGCCCCCTGAGCTCTGATACCACTTGTAGGATCGTTTTCTCCTTAGCAAAGGTACCTAATTTTTATCTATGTCCATGATTGCGGAATTATCAAAGTATAGTGACATTTTACACATATATTTCATTAATTCATTGATTTCATTCAATAGGTAAACATTTAAAATCAGTCTGAAATCCGACAAGGCTTCGCCGTCAATGTCGCAAAAGTTCTGTACATCGAAGCACCCTACGACCTATATATAGGCAAACACAACTCGCACAAGGAAATCCCATCTCGTACGAGGTGTTCACCCCGTACGAGTTGTACATCACCTGTTACTAGGTGTCCCAAATACATACACAAACTTCACATTCAAATATTAAAAGCCCTATTACTTGACTCGACTAAACCTACGACAGAGACAATAGACATATGCATCAACAAATCTATCTCTCAACATTCTTTTATACCTGACAACAACTCTTAACTATAATGAAAAACAGGGGAAACAAAATCTAAGCTTGTAGGTGCCATTTATGGCAAAGATTCACTTTCATTTATAAATGGCTACCACTTGGTGATCTTCTCCACATCACCAGCCACTTTCATCATCATCATTTGAAAAATAAAACTCTTCATCTTCAAACCCTAACTTCTTAACCAAGGTAGAAGTAGGAAACGCCCACTTCCTTTTGTCTTACCACCCACGACACAACCTGAAGATCCGGATGGATGTAGCAGGTGCATCATGAGAGGTGCAATATCATCTTGGCCATGCTGCTCAATAACCCACTAGCCTATGCCTTAACTGCTCATATCTAGATTCATCCAGATATCTTGCAAGAGTTTTGGCTCAATGTTAGACTCATCTTCCACGTGGGTTGACTACCATTAGTAGTTGGGTGATGGAAAGTCCCATTCTCCTGAACGAGTACATCATAAGAGAGGTGCTTTATCTCAATGATGACAACAATGTGTTGACCTTCACCCAATCAAGAGCTGAACAACACATTGACCCAGATGGGATATCATGTAAATGGCCCACTAAGAGGCAGTGCCAAGTCCGGCTTTACTCAACCATGGCAGTTTCTTAACACCAAGCTCGGGATATGTTTCTCAAAGAAGATTGTGAACTTCAATGAGATCTCCTACAAGCTCATAGAACTAGTGCATGACTTTCCATACAACTTCTCTCATTATTTGATGAGAGATTTTGTAAGCAACTTGTTTTCTGGTCTGTCCTCATTTCTTGATGAGGGTGATCACAAATTAGCTAGACTTTGGAGGGGTTCTAACATGGTATCCTAGAGCTGAGAGGATCTTTCAAAAGAACTTCCACAATGCACATCTGGTTCCAACTACCAATCATACGGGGCTTAAGACTCAACTTTGGGCTTTTATTGAATGTATCTTTAACATAGACAAAGTGTTAAGAATATCATATAGAATATCATTTAATATCAAAAGATCAAACATTCTACTGAAATGAATATTTCTGATAAAATCGGATAAGTTGCTTTGCAAATCTAGTAAAATCTGATGTGGTTGAACATAATTTTGATAGATCTAGTAAACTAAAGAGCATCATCAAAAGTGAATGATAAAAAAAGAAGGAAACTTGAATATTTTCATCACAACTGATAAAAGCATAAGATCATTTTTTATAAATCCTTCAAAAGCATTTTTCATTTATTTCTCTTTCTCCTAATAAAAAAAGAGAGAATTATATCCTTGAAAATAAAAACTTTATACATGAAAAGGAAGCATAAAAAGATCTACAAGAAGCACAAATGTAAGTACCATTTCTGATTCCTTACTCATTCCCTCTCATCTTAAAAAAATTGCATTATATCAAGGGGGAAGAAGCGTTTCTAATGATTTTCTGATTAGAATTAAAAGAAAGAAAGAATTTCTGATGAACAAAATATTGGATACAATTTCTGATGACATCATCAAAAGTTGAATTTTGGCTTTCAAAAATGGGGAAGGGTGTACAGATTACTAGAAGGAATACAAGTGGAACTTTTCTTCAGAACGGGGTTCCACAAGAGGCAAAAGGTACCACATGCCCGTTAGTATTCTCCAATAAAAATATGCCTTGTTGCAGATGTATCAAAAATTTAAAAACACTTTAGATAAAGGTAATTCACAATTAACTTATCATAAATCAACTTAAATACTAACCAACCGATGATCATTGTCCCCAAAAATCTTATATATACAATTTTAAAAGCCGGGACTTCAAACATCACCTTCAGACTCAGAACTCACTTACAAGTACTAAAACCTTCTTATATTTGGAAACGCAAAATTCATCTTCAACCCACCATGTCTGCATCAACCTTCGTCAATCTCAACATACCAGTAGTTGAACTCGAGGTCTCCTTTATCAAAGAAGATGAATTTCTGGCCGTCAAAGAGAACAACCTCAAGATGAACAGTCAACACTCGTTGTATGACTAAAGAGTCCACCTTTTAATTGAATTTCTATTGATCTGTCTGATTAACTAAGACATGACGAAGACCAAGGATGTACCCGAAAGCATCATACATCAAGTTGTTGACACACTCAACGAAACCGGTGATAATGAGATGAAAACTCATCTATTAGAAGTGTCTCAGTAACAATCACTCTAAGGAAAATTAGAGATACTTTAGAACTTCCAATCAAAGCAAGTTATATGGAAGCACCGAAAAAGTATTTATGAGGCAGTTCAGAGAGCTTGGATACAAAGAACGAGTCACCAAGATAGGAGATTTCAAAAGAAACAAATTACATGCCTTTTGGGAAGTTATGATGGAAACGTTAAATAGATGTTTGACCTAAAAATTGGAGGAGCTGATCAAATAAATACCTCTATTCTCACAACCATGTATGGACTCATCACTTGGTACAACATCGATTATGGAACAAAGATATTTAACATGATGAAGAAATTTGTTCTCACCAAGTCTGAAAGAATAACATCCCACTTACCACATCAAAGATTTTGGTCAATCATTATTGCTGAAACCTTCGAAGAAAGAGATGTGGAGTTGCCCCTATCAGAGAGAATATGGAAATCACCAACTATGAAGCCATGGTGTGCAAATCAAGGTTGGGCCTATGCCAAGGATTTACCTACTTTACTAGAAAGTATGTTGTGTCTGATATAAACATGATGAAATTCTTAATCTAGAGGAGGATCATGTGGAAGTGTTTAATAGCAGTTCATCACTAGAAAATGATGATCAGATCTCAAGTGCACCAGATGCAGCGGAAGAAGCAGAAGTTCATCAACATGACACTAGATTTTAACTAGAACCCATGGAGACTGATGAACAAGAGGAACAAAATCAAGAGATGGAGATGCTGCATGAAACTGAAACAGGTGCTCACAATCCCTTTCTTAATATTTCTAGAAACTCAATAGATTCAGATTTTGATGAATCTGTTCAAGTAAGTTACAAATTAGTTTCCAAACACAATCTGATGCAATTAGTGAAGAGAATACTGGTTGTCCCATACATCTTGACACTAAATCAATTGGTGATGAGGTGATTGAGACAACAACAGTGGAGATCTAGGAAACTGATCAAGGAAACCTGGAAGAGGAAAACAGGCTTTTATCAAAAACTCATAGAGGATCATTCACCAATTTGATCCAAGGACATGAGGAAATTCCAGATGTGAATATGTTTCACAAATCTTGTGAAGGATTTCCTGATTCTCTCATGATTAATCTGATCCTTTGAAAACTGCAGTAAGTGTGACTTATGCTGGTGTGTTAGTTGGAACATTTTTTGTTCCTCCTCTTCCTGTGGAAACACCCATAATTTCAATTGACATTGTACATGAAAATATCATACAAGTTGTACCAAAAAAATCAACAAAAGAATCAAAGAAACCAATTGGAGCTAAACTGGATATGTTACTAGAGGAATTGAAGAGCCTGATATCAAGGCTTTATCAGAATAAGTGGAAGTAATCAAAAGTCAGACTGAGAAGAAGACTGAAAGTCTTAAAAGCATGCGTAGACACCAGGAAGTTCATCAAAAAGCAGTAAGTTCACAGAAGAATTCAAGAAAATCACTGAAGAAATGGAAAGTATTAAAGCTCAAGTGAAGGAAGCTGCTGAAACAAGAGGAACCACAAATTCTTGTGAAATAATAGAGGAGATCAACAACATAAGAGAAAGCAACAACAATATATCTGATGCTCTTGAGAAATTGATAAAGGAATGGGCAACACAAAGATAACAAGTCCAAATAGAGATTGAAAAGGTGCATGAAGAAGAAAAGAAAAATTCACATCTGATGAATGATGTGCACTCACTGATGAAAAGGATGCACTACTGTCACACCTCGACCACGTAAAACAACAAACCCGACGAAAACATCAGGGAGTTACGTAACAGAACTATTGTTTCACAACCATGGTATTTAAGGTATTGTATTATTGAATTAAACTGTTTACATTGTCTTGGATTAAACGGAAAACATAACATAAATTAAACTGTCTTTCATGATTTTAACTCACTAAGGCCTAAGTCGGCCCTAAGTGTAGAATGCTCAACATCAAACATTCGTTCCTAGAAACATATGTGAAAATAAACACGTCAGCATAAAACTGCCTGTGAGTAACATAGGTTTTGTGATGATGATTCATGGTTTTGAATGTTTAAAGAAATGTTTAACTAATAAAAGTAGCCATGAACTGTATAAAATGTTTCTTTTATGAAAGCATGTGAAAATCAATCATTTAAACGAAATAATGCAAGGTTAAATTAATAACCAAAATGTGTCATGTATTGTATAAATATGTCATGGGATAAGCAATGTTTTTGTGTAAACCAAATTGTCATGTATAAATCAATGTCTTGTGTAACCCAATGTCTTGTGTAAACTAATGTCATGTATAAACCAATGTCTTGTGTAAACCAATGTCTTTGTGTAACCAAAATTCTTCTATAAAACAATATCTTTGAATAAACCAATGTTTTGTTTAAATCAAAAGTTATGTCTTATAAACCATAACTTTTATTGTAAAAACATATATTAGGATTTTTGGCAAATACATTCAAGCCTTGTTGACTGACGATAAACCCTTATAAAGACAAAGGTTTATCAAATATTCATAGATTTTGACATTCCCTAAAGTCACTTCCAAACAAACCTAGGAAGCGTGAACGGATTGTCAATCCTATTTACCATTACATACTACCGGTAGGCATGATCAATAGTTATGAATGTATCATCGTATATTCAACGCGTCAATATGTCTTGAACAATGTAAGCATGTCTTGAAAATGTCTTGAAATCATGAACTTGCATACTAAGTCAATATACCAAGCAAAAATGTCTTTGAAAATCATGTACTAGGTATGCTAAGTCAACATACGAAACAAAATGTCATTGAAACCATGTGTAGGTATACTAAGTCAATATACCATGTAAAACATCTTTGAAACCATGTGTAGGTATACTAAGTCAACATACCACGTAAAATGTCTTTGAAACCAAGTGTAAGGTATACTGAGTCAACATACCACGTAAAATGTCTTTGAAACCATGTGTAGGTATACTAAGTCAAGATACCATGTAAAATGTCTTTGAAACCATGTGTAGTATAAGTCATATCATGTAAATGCATTGAACCATGTCTAAAATCATGAAACCAAAGTAGTAAAGCAATGAATCACCTCAAACATTTAAACATAAAGGACATGTACTCACTTGGGATTGCGTAAAGTCTAAAAGATCACAAACTTGGAGATCAATTAAGTGGCTCCCATATCGATAACTATGTTATAAATAAGACTAATTAGAGGATTGGTAGAATAAGTTTAATCAAATGATGTTGGAGCTCAATGCATGTGTTACATCAACACAAACCAGTAGACGAGCGTGAACCATCAAGTGATACAGTGTTATTTCAAGCATCACGCAGAATTTCATCAGACGGATTAGAAAAATCGATTAAAAACCGAATATGATTAAAAGAGGAATAAAATCCATGTTTTATAAAGGTAGTTTTTAATACGGAATAAACCCGAACACATAAAACAACGTTTCTTAATTTAATTGATAAAATAATCCACTTCTTTAAGCCTTCCGGTGTCGTCTCACAACTCAAACTGTAATTACCTTAAACATGTTTAAAAGCATTTTATCAGTAGGAAATACTGGCGAGTTCATTCAGTTTGTTACAAAATGACACATTTTATATTTACAGCATTAAGAGCTTTTACATTTTTTATCTTACCAAACTACTATTGGCTAACTCATTGTCCAATAGTAAAGAAACTATTCTAAATGTATTTTTTACTCGGTGGCAGTTCCTGTGACTGTGTTCATATCACTCATTGGCTAACCCATTGTCCAATAGTGAAGATTATCAAGTATTGTATACAAAACCCCAGATACTGATGGTGTTTCCTAGTAAGAATACAAAGACTTAATCAGTGTAATATAACTGAAAACATTTAGGGTTTTGCAAAGCATTTGAGAAAAGGAGAATTACTCACATTGCAAACTTAGATATTTCTACGGGCTTCTTGATGACAATTCCTAATTATTTCCTTGAGTTTCTATTAAAAACATACAATGCACACGTGTTAGTAAATTAACCCAAGTCACTTTAGCCATACAACACGAGACAGAACCCCAACGAACCTTAGTTAGGTAGAGCCTTGACATGCGTTGGTGGGTCCTAAATCGGGTAGGGTAACGAAGTAGTGATCGGGGGTTAAAATACTCATAGCGGGGCAGAGCTTCGCGATTTAGGGGTTTAAGGGGGTGTAGTGCAGATAAACAGAGGTACGAGAGAGAAAGTTCGTCGAAATAGGATCGAACTGGTGCAAGAACTTCAGTCCTACACTGCTAGTTAAATAGCCCAACTGAGCCTCTCCCGCGTGTTGCGCCAGGTGACCAGGTTTCTCCCGCGTGGCGCGGGGATGGTCGACCTGGCTTCAACTGCCACGTGTCCCACGCTGGCTGGACACGTGGCTCGTTGTTGGACGCGTGTCCCTGGCCGCCATTATCGTCCAATCAGGCGTTTTTCTCGATTTTCGTGCCGATACTCATCATGAAGGCTCGGGTCTTGATCCCAATTGGTTCGGTTTTTAATGTGAGTCTCGTAAGGGTACTTTTGTGCGGGTTGGTTCGTCAACCAACATGTTTTTCTTGACTGCTAAGTTTTCTGATTGAGTATACAAGTTTCATCGCGCACTCTTAGGGTTTTGATTATGGGCTGCCGTCAGGAGGATTTTTTTTAGGGTTGTTACAACATGATTTAATAAACATAACATTATGATTTGATAATGATCCTAAGTGTTTTTGACCTATTATGACTCGTTAAAGTAGTTTACGCTACTATAAAGTGTCATTTGCATAAACGTGTGTTCTGTCACACCTCAATCTGTAGCGGAAGAAAACACGAGATGCAACAGACACCTCTGGTACAAACGAATTGTTTATAAAGACACTACATTTTATTAATTACAAAAATGTTGATTACTTACTACATGTATGTTACAACTGCGTGTTCCCATGAACCACATAAATCTTCTAAGCCGCATGCGTCTATATCAATATTTGTGTATAAACACGTCTTGAACCACATATCCAGATCACCTTAGTCTCAAGTTACCTGAAATGCATGTTAGTTTTAAAAGGGGTCAGCTAAACGAGCCAGTGAGTTTCACTGGTTTGGTTGTTTCGTAGAAAAATGCTTTAACAAGTTTAATTGCACAGGTCACAGTTCATAGATGGAATTACATGAGTATGCACCAGTGAAACCTTGACTGTTTTAACCATACCGGGTACCTTCAGCTCACCGGGCCGTGTCAAAACAGACACCTTCAGCTCACCGGACCGTGTTACAACAGACACTTTCAGCTTGCCGGACCGTGTCACAATAGACACCTTCAGCTAGCTGGACCGTGTTATAATAGACACCTTCAGCTGGCCGGACCGTGTTACAAGAGACACCTTCCGCTAGCCGGACCGTGTTACAACAGGCACCTTCAGCTAGCCGGACCGTGTTACAAGAGACACCTTCAGCTAGCCGGACCGTGTTACACCAGAGACCTTCAGCTAGTCGGACCATGTTACAACAGACACCTTCAGCTAGCCGGACCGTGTTAGGAAATTCACATAATCACAGGTTGGTGCAATTAACATAATTTGTAACATGCAAATCACCCCAAAAAATAGTAAAACCGTTTAAAAGTGCGGGAGTGAAACTCACTGGATAGCAGTATCACAGGTAGCAATAAGAGTATATGTAAGCTGGTTCGGCTTTAACAGTAATCATGCAAGTAATTACCAATATCAGTCGCTAAGTCGGTAACGCCTATAACTTGGGCCCGGGTGGGTATTTTCAGGCCATATTGTACATCTAGTACCCTGGTGCGGTGATGGATGTTAGGGTAGGATCAGTTTCATGTTTGGCTCCCGGGCACCGGTTCGCGTGCCATTCACAGTCGGTTGTTCTATGTATTCGGATAACGGCAAAAAGATCTAGACAGTGCCAGTACATTGTCAATTAGAAAAGATTAAGTATTTATTAAGGAGTCCGGACGTTTGGAGGATCTAGGTCTCCCGAATTTGAGTTTCCGTTTTCGTCGTCGGGGATTTTCCCGAACGGTGGTGGAAGACACCCAGATTGTCCAGCTTACCCTGGAACTTCCTAGAATACCTCCAGTGTTCCACTTATAGTCATAATAGGGTTCGCTCCAATCCCAGTTCCGGCAGGTTCATTGTCCGGTAATTTGCCGAAATAAGTTAAAAGAAGCGTGTTAAAAGCCGAAAAATCCCATTTAATCTATGTATTTTATAAAACTTTGGAAATTTTTGTAGAAATCAGTAACAATATATAGATTCAAGGAAAAATATTTTGGGAATTTAGAAAGTTATTTTTATAACTTAAATAATTTATTTGTAACATAGTGTTTAACCGAATAATTTACATCGCTTATCATCCGATGTCTAAAAATTCTCAAAATATTCCAGTAAACTCCTTGTATGTCCAGGAACTCCCTGCAAAAATTTGGGATTTTTCCGATTTCATTTCAATGCGTTTCCGGCTACCGAAACTCCCAAAAACGCGTATTTTTTACCCAAACACAAATTCAATCAATGGACTTCAAATCTTCCGAGAACATTTCCTATATGTTCCTTAGTATTTCTGTAAAGTGTGGTGATTTATTGATTTAGTTTGGTATTTTTCCAAATTTCTTTCAGTAAAATAGTCAAAAATTCGCCAAACATCATAGAAAATTCCAAAAATTCTAAACTCTTATGTGGACATTTCTCTTAATACCCTACATCACCACCCCAAATTTAAGCTCAATCCAAGCATCACGGACCAAGTTATAGACCAAACAATATTCTGCCCATTCTAGTTTCGAGTTTCAGGCGATATACCTAGCGATTCCTTCAATTTCGAGCGTTTTTTTCTTGAGTCCAGAAGTGTGTGGATGCTATATTCAGTACCTACACATCAAGTACAATCCAAACATGCCATAACCCATGTCAATCAAGCCTTGTTTCACTGTTTTTTGGTTAATAACTTGGTTAATCGCTTTTAGGTCGATTAGGGGTCGATTAGGGTATCAAAAGCCGAAGTTTGTGATATTGGCTATCATATAACATCAGGGAATCGCTGGTGCGTTCTTATTCAGCCATGCACCATGTTTAAATCATCCAAACTCATGGATTAAAAAGAGTTTTCTTTGTCTAGTTCATGTTTTCTCAAGAACTCATCATAAAAACCATAAGAATCTTGAAGTATAGCTTTGATTTTGCTTAATTTGATGGAAGATCAGTTGTGTTCTTGAGGGTTCTTGAGCAGATGTTGATGGAAATGAAGTGAAAAGGAAGAAAACAATGAAGAAAAAAAAGAAAAAGAAAATATATATTAAGGGGGGTGCCCCTACCCCACCCTCGCTTTGTCTTGCTTCGTTTTTCGCGTTAAAAGATGATGTATATCTTCGGTTTTGAGTTTAGGTTCACTTTCGGGTCCCATACGCGTCCCCGATTTGCAAAACGGATTTCGATTTTCGCGTTTTTAGTGTCAAAAGACTCGGTTTTAAAAACCGTGCATAACTGTCTTGAAATCCAAACCCGGTTACATTTTAATCATAAAAGCCTCGTATTAGGTTAGTTTAAGTGTTTTTAAGATTGATTGACCGTTCCTTGCATGTTTGGTTGTCTTTCGTTGTTTTCAAAACGAAGGTGTTTCCCTAACCGGGAAGCTGCCTCGTCTTGCGTGCTCGAGCTCCGATTTGCTTCAAATCCTATGTCATGGCCTATGAAACATAACTAAGATATTCCGTGAACTCAGAATCCTAAATAGCCCCACCGATGGCCTAATAATCAACGTCAAATGTTTACTGCGCTGTTAAACGGAAAGCTCTAGTTTAACACGTTTTTAAAGGCTAAGGACACCAACCTCGCACCGTTGGCCCTTATTAGTGTCATGTTAACCATGACGTGCTCTTGGATTCCTCCGAGACATAACAAATATCGTTTAACATAGTGCACAAGTCATGCATGTGTTTAGGGCTTTCGCACAATTATTGTTCTAAGCCTGCTTTAAGGTTTTGGGACCAATCATAGTGTCCCTTGTTTTTCTGAGTATCAAAAACTCGTATCGTCACACATAATCCCAACCAGTGTCATGATACACATGTCACGTCCGATTACCACGGACTTGTACCGGTCAAAGTTTACCGGGATTTTTCATAGTTGTCACAGTCTCACCCGGTTAAAAGAATTTCAATAATACGCTATCACTAGTAGACAATTGCACTTTAATTTACAATACCATCCATAATACACTCAATTATACATTAAATGCACATGTGCATCATTATGTATAACAATTATATGCAGTGTTTTGGTACAAAGAAATTGTGATTTTGAATGATGAAGTAGGCTCATATATATGTTTTTGGTTAGTTATATCTAGTGGTTGATGGGTTCGTTATAGTTGTCACTTTATGATGTAATATGTTGATTGGATGGTATAAACGGTGTTGATATACATGTAATAAAGTGAAAATATTGGTATTGGTATTGTATTATAAATGGTCATAATAGTAGGAGGTAATGGAAGTGTTTTATGGATGGTATGATAGATGAAAGAGAAAGTTTATTTAAAGTAGTGTACCAAAACACCTTATTTCATGTTCATACATATAGATGCACATGTGCATTTCTTATATTGGTAACGTAAAAAGTAGTGTATTACACATGGTAGTGTAAATGAAAGTACAATTGTCTAATGTTTGTAATGTATTACATAATTTGTCAAAGAAATGATGAAAATGCACATGTGCATGTTAATGTATTATGGATGGTATGATAGATGAAAGAGAAAATGTATTCAAATTAGTGTACCAAAACACCTTATTTCATGTTATATATATAGATGCACATGTGCATTCCTAATATTGGTAACGTAAAAAGTAGTGTGTTACACATGGTAGTGTAAATGAAAGTACAATTGTCTAATATTTGTAATGTATTACGGAATCTGTCAAAGAAATGACGAAAATCCACATGTGCATCGATAGCTGGTACTCATTTTTTTTAATTTTTTTTATTGTTGAGTAAATATAGCGACTTTTTCAAAAAAAAATTAAAAAAAAAATTTGGTATTTTTTTTGGATTTTTTTAGGTATTACTGTTTGTGTTCACACTTGTTCTCATGGTTCTCGCAATAAATGGTGGTTCCTAACTGGTTCTCCGACGAGAAATTTACTTGGTGTCCTTTTGTTTATTAAATATACGTTAAGAGGTAGCTTCGTTACGGGTCCTTCGTATTGCTCATTCATTATTACTTCGAGTTACTGGGGATTTACCTTGTATTAATTTGAACTAAGTCGATAGGATTCAAGGTTGTATACCATTTGGTTCTATTACACATATACCTGCCGTAATTCCATAGGAAGCTAACGTACCGCAGCATGGCTGAACATTGATTACAAGGATAGGGTGTATCAAATTAGTAATTACATGCACCGGACCTTAACGCTTTCCATCAGTGTTAGTAAGGAGAATTGAATTTATTTGAAGCAATGAATCAGATTACTTCATGATTATTGTATTCTTACTTCGCACTGGGTTACGTCACCCCCAACCGGGATTTACTAAATTGACCCTTGGGTTGGACTGCGGATAATGTTGTATATTTATAAATAAACATATGCATGTGAGTGTCTGGTTATTACGAAGTATTAACGGTTACGAGGAATATGGACAAAAATGTTTTCGCCTCCACGAGTCTTATTACAATCAGATCCGCATCCACACAACTTTTTGCTGACCTTGATTACATTGGATAAGTTTTTCCATTTATCTGTTATCCCTAAGTCCCCTTGGGTTATCAATATCGATGCTAATGACGTGTCCTTACTAAGAATTAGGGATTGTATCGCTATCGAACAACAGGTAGTAAAGGAAATATACGCTTCAGCCGAATAGCTTCATAGACGACGGTTGGCGACACAAGTATAGTTGTTTGTCGTAACGTAATGATTTCAAATATATGACTGTACATTCTAGTAAATCCCGCCAAAAGAAATAAATTATGCTGAATTTTCTTACTAGAGACAAAAACATTGTTACCTTTCATGAAGCAAACATAGGGTAAATCGAGGTGGGTAAGTTATCACCGGCTATACCCAAATTGTTAGGTACAGAGTATTACCAGACTGTAGTATCCCTAGAAAGTCATACTACGTATTCAAAAAAAAATGAACTTCCCCATGGTTAACCCATAGGTTGTTATATGGCAACCCAAACTACCTTTTATTTAAAATCATCGCACACGGGTATAAATATCGTAGTTACGACAATTGTGGCATCATTTATCGCATCAAATAGGGTCGAAGACTCAACACTGCATTGCCCAAAACATAAAGGAACGAATCGTAACATGAAGCCCGTCTGTACTGAGTAACGGTACCATGATAATGTAGCTGGGTGCTTATATATAAGAAGTACCACAGCATATCCACCACAACCATATACATGATCAATGTTCCGTTCACCAAGATATTCGGACCCTATATTACTTTCCGCAAATAACCAACTGAAATCCGAAACAATCATTAATCGTAAAGAACACAATGTAACCGACTGTCACACGAAACGAGGTTCCACAACGCAAAGCGTTTCAAAGGAATCCGTATAATCACTTTTTGTACCTAATGGAACCGAATGACAATGGGACGGGTAACTTATTCACGCACTCCATGCTATCTCCATAATCCGGAGATCATCAAACTCACACATAACATCGATCAGGACATGTGCTAAGGAGTACCACTAAGTATCATAATATCATATGATGTGAGGGCTAAAGCCAATATTGTAAGCAGAAGAGAAATCCAACGGAAAATTAAATGAATCGTTGATTCAAGGATGAGAAAGTTTCGTAAAATGTTTCAACTCTGCAATTGTATTGTGACATCCCGGTTTTTCGGATAACTTAAACGCAATACTTGTCGAATAAATTATATGCTACGTATTAAACGTGTACGAGTTAGTGAATACGTGATGTGCGATTATGTGATTGTTTTAGTTATAAAATAATTATGGTAAATATGTACACGAACCGAACCGAACCGCGACACGAACCAAACCTTAAACTCCTTGTGACTCTAGGAGTGAACCGAGTTCTAACCCAAACCTTAAACTCAAACTATCCGGCCGCAAGATCAAACCCAAACCGAACCAACCCAAGTCCTCGGCCGCGAGATCAAACCCAAACCGCAACCCATTCTCCTTATCTCTTTGCGCCTATATATACCAACACATGCATGCTTCATTCACAACACAAAACCCTAATAGCTAACAGCCATCGGCAGCCTTACTCTCGTCCCTTTTGATCGCGAGCAGCCTCCCCTTTCAGTCCCTTTCAGTCTCGGTCGCGACAGCAGAACTGCTCATCTCATTCGGTCGTGATCTTGCTTGAACAGCCAAATCATTCTTGTCCAAGTCTCGGCTTATTTACCTAGTTATTAAAGGTTAGGATTTATCTTTTGATTACAAGATCATGTTCGGATATATGTGCCTGAATGAAGTGATTGGTTTGTTTTCGGATATATATGTGTTTGAATTTAATCGGCTGATTGATCATTGTTTACATGCATGATTGTTTTCGGAACTTATAAGTTTGCAAGTATGTTTTGTTTATAAAAACTATAGGTATGGATTAGGGTTTGCATAGATGTGATATTGGTATTGATCTATGATTAGAAAATCAGTTCTTGATCGCCTAGGTTAATTATATGGACGGTTTATGCGATAGAATGCTGAAACAGTTTGCTGAGTAATAGTTACAGCCGACTTCATCTGGCTGTAACTCGGTCATTAGTTGTCGAAAAACGGATTTTCTGATGTCTAGAACGTAGAGATTTGAATAACGAATCTAATGGCGCTGGATTCAAATTTTTCTGAAGTCGTTTGATATTTTTAAATGGCCAAATAAGTTCAGTAACTAAAGCTGTGAAAATCCTGAAGTTTTGTTAGTTGTTTATCGAGTTGGATTTTATAACCAGTAGGGAGTCGAGTCATGAATTTTGTACAGCAACTAGGTATGGAAATATCCGGGCAACTCCAACTGGAATTTTGTTAAATGGACGATCAGTGATTTTTAAATAAATTCTTCCGTGGACTGCAGTCAGAAAGCGATGAATCTTACTGCAGCCTAGTATATTAATATTTTTGGTTAATTGTTAAAGATTTAGGACTTGGAAAATTTATATAAATTTCTACATTATAAATGTCACCTGCTGTAAAATAATTGGAATTTTTGGAACGTTGGAACTATTTTATAAAAATCCTAGAAAACAGCTGAATTATGAGTATTAAGCTGAAATTTGATAACTTGTGATTGTGTGCACGAAAGTGTTGCATGGATTGGATTATATTCATGATAAATTGTTTTGATTACTATGATCACATGAGGATACTTGCATGCATGTTTGAGTGTTAGGTATTTTGTTTGTGTGTATCACCTTCTGCGTAAATTAAGTGTAGAATTTGTATTGGTTTGTTCACACGCCTCGCGGTAAAACTCCGCAGGTGGAAATTGAGGGTGTGACAGATTGGTATCAGAGCCACTAGCTATAGAGAACCAGGTTTGCATTAGAAGTAGACCTAAACTATAGCTGATTACATGACACTAGACGTAGTTTGGCACCGAACTGTTATATCTTGTTATGCAATGTACCACAACTGTGTTATGTAGATTATGACTTCATAATAAGAAATGAAAACAACTCGTAACTAACTACACAACCTAACAGGCAATGTCATCATCATCATCGTCATCATCATCCGACAAACTTATGCCACCAAGAGCGCCAGGAAAGGCACCTATGGTGGAACCCTTACCATCTTATGGCGTGGAAACACGCTCAGCTGCGAGGAAAAGGCTCGCTCTGGGGGAGGAGTCGTCATCACGCCCAACCATCGCTGTGCCGGTTGAACCGGTTAACTCTGTAGAAGTAGGAATTGACCTACTTAGAATCATGATACAGAAACAACAAGAACAGTTAGAAAGAATGCAGGAAACCATCCTAGCACAAGGATGGATGATCCGACAACTGACAGGTAAAACCGACTCGCTCGAGGAAGAGCAACATACGAGTAAGATAGCTCGTAACACCTTAGCCAGAGATCTACGTGCCGAGCAGATAAGAGCCGACTGGCTCGAGGACAGAGTCCTGGAAAATAGTTGGAACATTCAGGAGCTACAGTAAAATCAAGCACCTGCACCAGCACCGGCCCCTCCAGTGCCGGTAGAGGAGGATCCGGAATAGGATCCAGAGGAGGACCCTGAGGAGGATCAAGAGGAGGATCCAGAGGAGGATCCGGAGGAGGACCCAGCTGTAGAAGCTGGAAATGCCGCGCAGGATGACGGCAACGACAGTGATTTGGGGGATGGAGACGTAGATGATTGACACGTCTCGCTTATTTTATTTACTTTCCTCTAGTTGGGCTAGTAGAAATCCTCGCTGACTACCTGTTCTCTGTCAGCAGGAGGGGGTTTTAACCCCTACAAGATGTTCCTCGACGCGAAACCAAGCAAATTCTCGGGGGCAGAAGGACCCACTGGACTGGTTCGCTGGATCGAAAAGTCTGAATCAGTATTTGAAATGTGCAACTGTCTAGAGGCCAACAAGGTCAAGTATGCAGCCTCAACACTGGAAGATGGGGCACTAACTTGGTGGAATGCACAAGACCAAACGCGTGGACTTATTGCTGCAAATGCTATGGCCTGGGCCAAGTTTAAGGCCCTAATAAAAGAAGAGTACTGTCCGCGAGACAGAGTGCAACAGTTGGAGCAAACCTTATGGAACCACAAGATGGTGGGATCTGAAATAGAGGCATACACATCAAAACATCATGACTTGGTATTTCTATGTCCCGATCTGGCCAACACTGTGGAGAAAAGACTCGAGTTCTATCTTGGGGGTCTGGTTTCGGAGATTCAGGGTATGGTAATGGCTAGTAACCCTGCAACTGAACATCAAGCAATCCGATCGGCGCACAAACTCACCGATAAGGCGGTGGAACAAAAGAAGTTGCCAGCACGGGGTACAACTGAAGTTGCCCCTGATAACAAAAGAAAGTTTGAAGACACGTCTGCTCGACAGTCTTTGTCATCCCAGCCGCAACAGGGGAACCAGAAATGGTTCAATCATTACAACAGCCACCGGGGTCATCAAAATCAGCCTGCCAACAACAACAACAACAATCAGAACGCAAGCGGCTATGCAGGTCGAAAGCCGCAGTGCAACCGCTGTAATCTTCATCATAACGGCCCTTGTGCTGGAAATCGCTGCCAACAATGTGGCAAGATGGGACATGCGGCAAAGGATTGTCATGGGGAAATCATGTCCCGACAGAACCAAAATCAACCCCAAGGCCCACAACAGGGTGTTAACCGGGGATGCTATCAGTGTGGTAGCACTGCCCACTTCAAAAGAGACTGCCCACAGCTGCGTAACAACAACAACAACAATGGTGGGAACAACCACAACCACAATAACCACAACAACAACAATAATGGAAACGGTGGCACAGGAGGTGCCAAAGGTCGCGCATTTACATTGGGCCGCGGAGAGGCCAGAAACGACTCGAACGTGGTCACCGGTAAGTTTCCCCTTAATGAACATTTTGCTACTGTGCTTTTTGATACGGGTGCGGATAGGAGCTTTATATCTGAGTCTTTTAGGAAGAGCCTAAATCTCACGCCTAAACCATTAGAGACCCCTTATGTTATAGAATTAGCCGATGGTAATTCTGTAGATGTGACCCAAATAGTATCAGGCTGTCAACTCAAACTCGCGGGCCACACTTTTACCATTGATCTGATGACAACTACCCTGGGTAGTTTTGACGTGGTAGTCGGAATGGACTGGCTATCCGACGTCCGGGCTGAAGTTCTCTGCTTCGAAAAATCTATCCGTATTCCGCTCTCAAACGACGAAATCTTGACGGTGCAAGGCGAGAAGGCAAGCGCCGTCACAAACATCATCTCTTACATGCAAGCGCAGAAGTATCTTCGGAGAAAGAACTCCTTCGCTTTACTCGCACTGGTTACCGAACAGCCTAAGGACGAGAAACGTATAGAAGACATCCCTGTCGTCCGTGATTTTTCCGATGTATTCCCAGAGGAATTACCTGGTCTTCCACCCCATCGACAATTGGAGTTTAAAATCGAATTGGCGAACAATGCAACTCCTATCGCCAAGGCTCCATACCGCCTAGCTCCAGCCGAGCTGCAGGAGCTGTCTACCCAACTTCAGGAGCTATTAGAAAAAGGATTTATCCGACCAAGCGTTTCACCATGGGGAGCTCCAGTCCTTTTTGTCAAGAAGAAGGACGGGACTTTCCGCATGTGCATCGACTACAGGGAACTCAAATCGACGATCTCTTCGACCAACTTCAAGGGTCAAGTTACTACTCCAAGATTGATTTACGGTCTGGTTACCATCAGCTACGCGTCAGGGAGGAGGATATCGCTAAGACGGCATTTCGTACTCGGTATGGCCATTATGAGTTCTTGGTCATGCCCTTCGGTCTCACCAACGCACCCACGGTGTTCATGGACCTCATGAACCGTGTGTGTAAACCATACCTCGACAAGTTTGTCATTGTGTTCATCGATGACATACTCATCTATTCCAAAAGTGAAGAAGAACATGCTGAACATCTACGATTACTGTTAGGATTACTTCAACAGGAGAAGCTATATGCCAAGCTTTCAAAGTGTGATTTCTGGATTCGGGAAGTTCAGTTTCTCGGGCATATCGTGAATGAAAAGGGTATCCACGTAGACCCTGCCAAGATTGAAGCCATCAAAAACTGGGAAGCACCCAGGACACCGACGGAGATCCGCCAATTTTTGGGTTTGGCTGGTTACTACAGACGTTTCATCGAGGGGTTTTCAAAGATCGCACAACCGCTTACTACCCTCACCCAGAAAGGCATCAAGTATGCTTGGGGTGACAAGCAAGAAGCAGCATTTCAATTGCTGAAACAGAAACTTTGCAGTGCACCCATTCTGTCCTTGCCGGAAGGGACAGATGACTTTGTAGTATATTGTGATGCTTCCATTCAGGGGTTGGGATGCGTACTCATGCAACGCGATAAGGTCATCGCGTATGTGTCGCGACAACTGAAGGTTCACGAGAAAAACTACACGACGCATGACCTGGAATTGGGAGCAGTAGTGTTTGCACTTAAGATTTGGAGACACTACCTCTATGGAACGAAGTGCACAATCTTTACAGACCACAAGAGCCTCCAACACATCTTTGATCAGAAGGAGTTGAACATGCGACAACGTCGTTGGGTCGAACTCTTGAACGATTATGAGTGTGCCATTCGGTATCACCCGGGTAAAGCTAACGTGGTAGCTGATGCCCTCAGTAGGAAGGAACACTTGAAACCTCGTCGTGTACGAGCATTACAACTCACTATTCATTCGAGGCTACCCGAACAAATACGCGACGTCCAGTTAAAAGCAGTTAAGGAGGAAAACATCAAGGCCGAATCGGTGGGAAAAATGGAACGCGATTGGGAAGTAAAACCCAATGGAGCCCGGTATTTCATGAATCGCATATGGGTACCTCTCTACGGAAACCTCAGAGAGCTAGTCATGGATGAAGCTCACAAATCCTGATGCTCTGTCCATCCGGGTTCGGATAAGATGTATCAAGACCTTAAAGCTGCGTATTGGTGGTCCAACATGAAAGCCGATATAGCCACCTACGTGAGTAAGTGTTTGACTTGTGCAAAAGTCAAGGTAGAGTATCAAAAGCCATCAGGGCTACTCCAACAACCTGAGATCCCAGTGTGGAAATGGGATCAGATCTCGATGGACTTCATCACTAAACTCCCGCGAACTTTGGGTGGTTGCAATACCATCTGGGTAATTGTGGATCGTTTAACTAAGTCCGCACACTTCCTAGCTATTAAAGAAGCAGATAAGATGGAGAAGTTGACTCGCATCTACATTAAGGAAGTAGTTTCTCGGCACGGAGTGCCAACATCCATCATCTCAGATAGAGATGCTCGCTTCACGTCCAACTTCTGGCGGTCACTCCAGAAAGCGTTGGGAACACGCTTAGATATGAGCACATCCTATCACCCTCAGACTGACGGTCAAAGTGAAAGGACCATACAAACCTTGGAAGACATGCTTAGGGCATGCGTCGTAGACTTCGGAAATAGTTGGGAAATCCACCTGCCTCTAGTAGAATTCTCATATAACAACAGTTATCATACGAGTATTTCGGCAGCACCGTTTGAGGCATTATACGGTCGTAAATGTAGATCACCGGTCTGCTGGGCAGAAGTCGGTGACAGTCAACTCACAGGCCCTGAGTTAATACTTGAGGCTACTGAAAAGATTGTACAAATCAGAAATCGCATGGCGGCGGCACGAGATCGACAGAAAAGCTACGCTAATCAACGACGAAAACCGCTCGAATTTCAAGTAGGCGACCGCGTCCTACTAAAGGTGTCACCCTGGAAGGGTGTAATCCGCTTTGGAAAACGGGGCAAACTAAACCCACGGTACGTAGGCCCGTTTGTAATATTGAAACGTATCGGACCCGTAGCTTATCAATTAGACCTTCCTGCCGAACTCAGTGGAGCTCACAACGTATTTCACGTGTCAAATCTGAAGAAGTGTCTATCAGATGAAACTCTAGTCATTCCATTGGATGAGATCCAAGTGGATGAACAACTACACTTTGTGGAACAGCCTATCGAGATCATGGATCGTGAGATCAAGACTCGAAGGCACAGCAAGATTCCGATCGTTAAGGTTCGTTGGGACTCTAAGCATGGACCGGAGTTCATGTGGGAAAGAGAGGACCAAATGAAAAGCAAATACCCACACCTCTTCGCAACTGAGCAGCAAACTAACGATACCAGTAACTAAATTTTCGGGACGAAAATTCTTTCAACATGGGGATGATGTGACAACCTGGAAATTTCTCATACTTTCGCGTACCATTGTTAACTAAATCCTTGTGCATGGCACTTGGGAATCTTTGTGCATGGCACTTGGGAACTTATTGTAACTTCGCGTACCATCATAAACGAACTAACTCTTTGTGCGTGGCACTCTAAACATGTACGCTACATTCTAAACCGCGTTAACTCAATTTTCGGGACGAAAATTCTTTCAACATGGGGATAATGTGACATCCCGGTTTTTCGGATAACTTAAACGCAATACTTGTCGAATAAATTATATGCTACGTATTAAACGTGTACGAGTTAGTGAATACGTGATGTGCAATTATGTGATTGTTTTAGTTATAAAATAATTATGGTAAATATGTACATGAACCGAACCGAACCGCGACACGAACCAAACCTTAAACTCCTTGTGACTCTAGGAGTGAACCGAGTTCTAACCCAAACCTTAAACTCAAACTATCCGGCCGCAAGATCAAACCCAAACCGAACCAACCCAAGTCCTCGGCCGCGAGATCAAACCCAAACCGCAACCCATTCTCCTTATCTCTTTGCGCCTATATATACCAACACATGCATGCTTCATTCACAACACAAAACCCTAGTAGCTAACAGCCGTCGGCAGCCTTACTCTCGTCCCTTTTGATCGCGAGCAGCCTCCCCTTTCAGTCCCTTTCAGTCTCGGTCGCGACAGCAGAACTGCTCATCTCATTCGGTCGTGATCTTGCTTGAACAGCCAAATCATTCTTGTCCAAGTCTCGGCTTATTTACCTAGTTATTAAAGTTAGGATTTATCTTTTGATTACAAGATCATGTTCGGATATATGTGCTTGAATGAAGTGATTGGTTTGTTTTTGGATTATATGTGTTTGAATGTAATCGGCTGATTGATCATTGTTTACATGCATGATTGTTTTCGGAACTTATAAGTTTGCAAGTATGTTTTGTTTATAAAAACTAGAGGTATGGATTAGGGTTTGCATGGATGTGATATTGGTATTGATCTATGATTAGAAAATCAGTTCTTGATCGCCTAGGTTAATTATATGGACGGTTTATGCGATAGAATGCTGAAACAGTTTGCTGAGTAATAGTTACAGCCGACTTCATCTGGCTGTAACTCGGTCATTCGTTGTCGAAAAACGGATTTTCTGATGTCTAGAACGTAGAGATTTGAATAACGAATCTAATGGCGCTGGATTCATATTTTTCTGAAGTCGTTTGATATTTTTAAATGGTCAAATAAGTTCAGTAACTAAAGCTGTGAAAATCCTGAAGTTTTGTTAGTTGTTTATCGAGTTGGATTTTATAATCAGTAGGGAGTCGAGTCATGAATTTTGTACAGCAACTAGGTATGGAAATTTCCGGGCAACTCTAACTTGAATTTTGTTAATTGGACGATCAGTGATTTTTAAATAAATTCTTCCGTGGACTGCAATCAGAAAGCGATGAATCTGACTGCAGCCTAGTATATTAATATTTTTGGTTAATTGGTAAAGATTTAGGACTTGGAAAATTTATATAAATTTCTACATTATAAATTTCACCTGCTGTAAAATAATTGGAATTTTTGGAACGTTGGAACTATTTTATAAAAATCCTAGAAAACAGCTGAATTATGAGTATTAAGCTGAAATTTGATAACTTGTGATTGTGTGGACCAAAGTGTTGCATGGATTGGATTATGTTCATGATAAATTGTTTTGATTACTATGATCACATGAGGATACTTGCATGCATGTTTGAGTGTTAGGTATTTTGTTTGTGTGTATCACCTTGTGAGTAAATTAAGTGTAGAATTTGTATTGGTTTGTTCACACGCCTCGCGGTAAAACTCCGCAAGTGGAAATTGAGGGTGTGACATGTATAACAATCAGATGTGAATCAACGAGAAGCGGGGTAAGGATCCATGCACGTCCTCCCAGTCTATCAGAACGACCTGTGTGTTCTTTGTGTATCTATGTTCTTTTTGAAGTACAATTCTGGTATGTAATCATCGTTATAGTAATTATAAGGATAGAGTTGGTGAGATTGTATCGTAATCAAGACTTGAGTTCTCACATCATAACGTATATGTAACAACTGTATGAATGATAGGAATCCAATTCTAGTGGGTATTAGTTATGTGAACAGTAGGAATGTGGAATGGACTGTAATGCCAGTTTTCTGCCTACCCCGAAGGCATGTATTGTATCGTATCATTCCCCGATCCCAATTCATGTATCAATCCATGCACAAACATCCACACACTATCACCTTGTTACACGTATGTATCACTCCACGTATTTAAGTGTGCTTATTACCGCGACTTTCCCATCACTGCCTCGCATTAGCAAGTCTGTTATTACGTTCCGGACCATAATAACCCACTTTCCCCACAAGGCCATCCTGGTACTTGCCAATAGGATACTTTACAGTGTTCACTAAGTACCTTTAGTTGAGGTTAATATTTCCAGTGATGTTCACTAAAGTCCGAGCCTGTAGTTATAGTTGTTAGGATCGCTCCTCCAATGCATAGGAACCTAATTTGAATCGAAAGTCCAACATAAGCGGAAATTATGTGACTTGTTAATCGAATACATAAGATTTACTGTTTAAAGATCGGTTTATTAATGTCCAAAAGTATTACAATGTGATTTCCAAACCGACAGAGCTTCACCGTCAAAGTCGCAAAGTCCTTACAATGAGAGTCCCATGACAACATATATATAGTGCATCAAGTTCGCTCGAACTATGGTTGGATAGATCAAGTTCGGGCGAACTTGATCTTCCTTCACACAAGTTCGGCCGAACTTGTGCATACATCATAAATACTTATCAAGTTCTAACATTTCAAAGCCCCAAACATATAGACTCGATCCAAGAACTAGAAAATCGACATCATGTATCAACAAACTCCCCCTTGGATATTGTCGCAGTCTTGATCAGTCTTCAATCTTCAACATCTTCCGAAAAAGTTCTTGTACGGTTTACATCGTTGCTCTTGCTTCAGAATAGGCGTTTGGTCAGTAGGATGTGCCCATTTCATGAACTGAAAACGTCTGATCCTTGCCTCTCTACCCCTTTCGTGTATCTTTTCGAGACGCTTTTCCTCTTTTAAGAATTCTTCTCTTTCCAACTCTCTCCATCTTGATTCACACATATGACCTGAGTTAATACCATGTGTATAGCATACATTAATCACACCTTGGTATTATTTTGCTTGAACGTCTTCACGTTTGTTGAAACATATCTTGTTGAAGAACAAGCACTTCACATCTTCCTTTGAGCAATTAACTAGTCACATCGGGTCTAGTATATGAATAGTTCTCCACAAACCCCAAATCCTTCGTTTCTCAATACATTCTGGATCTTTTTCCTTTGTGATATCCCACATTTCATCTGCTCATAATACGAGTACTGCTTCACAAGTTTCTGGATCTGTCTGCCACCACAAGAGGTAAGGATGAAAATCTTGTTCAATGGGCTTCTGTGGCATGTTCTTCAGTACTCTCAGCCGTTTCATCACCAATGTAACATCTTTAATACCCGTCTTTCTATCAACTTTGATTCTTCGTTTAGGAATGAACGGCTTCCACAACTCAAAACCCCTTGACTCTTCAAACTTTTTAACCCTCCAGAGCCTTTGTTCGTTGAATTTATCTGCAGACTAATATTTCTTGTTTGCACCAACTCTTCAACATCCCAAAACGGTAATGTCTTTATGTCTGTCAGATGTCTTAAATATTGCACACAGAACTCTCTTTTTATAGCATATACGTCAAGTTCTCTTATCCGTCCCCAACTCAAAATATATCCCAGAGATATATCTTTGTCATGTGTAAAGAAAACCAGTGGTCATTTAAACTTTCTTTCTTTTGGCATTTCTTTGAACCACGACTTCTTAGCTTTAGCAATCTGCTCTTTCGTATAACATTTTGGAATATTGCCTTCCTTTACCACTTCATCTATCTTCTATTTCAATAGATTAACATCAATCTGATTCATCAGCTCTCCAATCGAAGGAAACTTGTCAGTGTTGATGTTAGAATACTTTTCCGTTTCATCATTATCAGAATCTTCAAAGATAACACGGTCGTAATCATCAACTTCTGCTATACGCTTGTAGACATATTCTTTCGGTTCAAACATCTTTATGTTCACTAATTCTTCGTCAAAATCGAATTCAAACGAATCTGTATCAACTTCGAACATCTTCGCGAATTCTTCTTTGGTGTAATCATGAACAAATTCCCCTTCCACTATACTTGGATCTAACTTGATCATCAACGGCTTTTCATGCACAACAGCAATAGGCATAGCAACTATTGCTTCAGAAACATCAACATCTTGTGGCCCTGTCTGCTAAGTATGCTCCCCCTTACTTTGATCATCTTCCATATTTTCATCATCATTGATTAAAGATTCAATGTCAAACTCAGAATGTACTTTCGCAGAATCAATCTTTAGACCAACGCCCCCATGATCATCTTTATCATCACCATCGTGATCTGAATCATCATTTGTATCATCACCTACAGGGTCGTCGTCTTTTTCATCATCTTCCTCGTCATCAACTTTCTCTAATTCATAAGCTTTAATTGATTCAACATTCTGTTTAGGAACATCGTCAAGAACTATCTCTGATTCAGGAGCTTTTTCTGATTCAACTATCTTTTCTATCTCCGGCTCCTCTGTTGGTTTAGGGGCACCTTCAATAATCCCTTTGCCTTTTACCCTGTTCTGCCAATTCCCTTTCAGCTTTCTCTTTGGCTTCTAGAACATCATATCGATCATATTCTGCTTTGAAATCAATGCCTAAGCTATTAATTAGTACTTTCTACAACCTGGCAAACCTTCTATCATTCTAATCTATTTTTATTCGAAGCTTAGCAATCTATTTCTCTAGCTATGCATTTGCAGCACTCAAGCTTTCAACCATAGCTTTCATATAGCCTCTGTTGTCTTCGAGAAACTTTACTTTATCTTGCAGAATCTCTTTCTCAACATCACTCTGCTTCACTTTCTTTTCAAGATCTGCTTTCTCAACTTCATTTTGTTTGAGCTTATCTTCCAACGCTTTGATTCTTTTCTCTAGCATATCAACAGGAGTATCTTCAAACCAGTGCGAAAGATCTTCGGTTGTAAAAGGATGTGTAATATATCTGGAATTTCTCCGAAAGCATCTTTGAACTCTCTAGCTCTAGTACTTTGAGGAGTAACTTTGGGAGTACCTTTTGCAGATTTTGGAGTTGAAATAGGCGTACTTTGAACAGGTACTTCAATAGTAACAGATTGTGGTTCTTGTAATGCAGTTGTTGGTGGTACTACAACTTCAATGATCGGAATTTCTTGTAGATTAGAAACATGAGGTTCTTGTGTAACTCCTTTCTTCGGTTTCTGACTCAAGTACCTGCGACTTTGAGCTTTTTTCTTTCCACGAGTACTTGGAGAACCTGTATCTTTCTTAGAGTCTCCAGCCTTTGACTTTGAATGCTTTGTTTTCTTCTTTGGACATTCTTCATCGGAACCCTCATCAGAACCTAGATCATACAGATCTTCACCAATCTTTTTCAAACGTTCCTCTTCTTTTTGTTTTTTCTGCTTCTTTCAATCTAAAGTCAGCAGAATCTTCAAATGATTCATCATCCTTATCAGAAGTCGCTTAAATAACATCATCATCTTTATCTTGGCTTTCAACATTCCGCAGCACTAGAACCTTTAACATTCTAAATATTCTTATCAGGTTCATCGCTCAACATAGTATCCACTTTCTTTGACGTCCGTTTACATTTTTGCTTCTCAACAATCACAACCCTCTTGATATACCAATCACCTCTCTTTTCCTTGAAGGTCTTTAACAATTCACCTCTTCATTTTCATCTCCGCTGCCATCTTTTCTCCATTTGTTCTCATGTGGTGCGACATAATCAGCTTTGTCGATAGCACCAAACACAGCCTTTCCAATAGGTGCAGAATCTTGTTTCTGGTATATCTTGAGCTTCTTCAATGTTGTTTAATCCATATGGTTCAAGTATAGAATAGCATTCGGATCTTTCACAATGTCTTTGAACTTCTCGTCAATCAACATTTGAA
Source organism: Scalesia atractyloides (assembly GCA_947069175.1). Classification (NCBI taxonomy): domain Eukaryota; kingdom Viridiplantae; phylum Streptophyta; class Magnoliopsida; order Asterales; family Asteraceae; genus Scalesia; species Scalesia atractyloides. The sequence continues at coordinate 60,544,964 of CAMTDV010000014.1, forward strand.
CGAACCTTGGATACATCACCAGTGTTTCCTTGCCCATGTTCTTTGATATAAACTTGAAGATTACTTTCGAAAAATTGAATTTCTTGTTAAGTACTAAAGTAGTAACCATGCAGGCCATATAATCTTGAATATCGTCAAGCCCTGCTTTCCTATGACTGAAAGCGTGAATAATAGCATGAATCAGCAGCTTGTACGGTAGAGGAACACTGGCTTTTTTCAACGTTGGCTCGTTTGCATGACCTTTGTACCCCATACGATAGAAACAACCCTTTACCATCCTTTCCTCGAAGGTAATCGGATCATTTTCACGTCGTTGAACTCTAAAACCCTTCGAATGTCAGCTTCAGTGATCAGAAACTCTTTGTCTTCATTGCCAACTCTAACTGCAGACTTTATCACTTTATTTGCTTCGTCATAGGATGCTGCGTTCCAGAAAAAGTAGACGTGTGATCTATATACGACGTGTTTATCTGTAATCGCCTTTGTTACCAGAATTCTACAAAAAACTCTAAGATCTCTGAGAATGCTGTCAGCGTAGGATAAATCTTCTCGTCCAGCGAAATACAAGTGTTATGAAACTTGTTAAACGAAAGCTGGATGTTCTGCAGACAAAAAAATCAAACATTTAACATTTTTGACAAATTTCAACACAAAATCATCCAAATTATACCAAATATAACAACTTCGCTCGAACATATGTGATACAAATGATTTTCTGATATTCAACAAGTTCGGGCGAACTTGCATTATTAACAGATTTTTTTAATTCTTAAGCAAGTTCGGGCGAACTTGCTGAAGATTAAAATTCGTACAAAGTTATAACAACTTCGCCCGAAGTTGTACCAAAACAACTGTAACAAGTTCGGCGAACTTGTTATCTTCTACATTCAATCCTTCAACAACATCAACATGTTCAATGGCCGAATTTATGGTTTGTTAAGGATGAATACATGTTTATTAAGCATTTTTACCATTCAATTCGTTCATTTTAACCCTAGATCTAACTGATTTATCATGATCGGTCCAAAGTTGTTCAAACAGGTTCAATTCTTGGTTTTTTCAAGCAAGTTATACCTCAGCCATGTTAATAAGTGTGTAAATCACTTATTACTGGTCTCAAATCGGGCAGCACAACGGTACAACCTATGCATTTTCATGGAACTCCCAATTTGCCTATAAGTTCGCTCGAAGTTCAATGAATTAGATAATCTGAGAGTTTTAGCGAACTTGGATACTTATAGCTAGTCAAGTTTGGGCGAACTTGGCTCTCAAACCTCAATCTTTATTGACTAACTTTGCCTGAAGTGATCAAATAATGAAACAGTTTATTGTTATCCAACTCCGACCGACCTTTGTTAAAGTCAATTCAACTTTTTTTCTAATTTTTTAATTGACCCAGAACTTTCACATGTTTACCAGTTATGAAAATCCACTCAGTTGACAAAGTCCAAGTTAATGACCTTGCTTAACCGATTTGTCTGCCGAGTCTAAGTTAATGACCTTGGTTTGACCCGTTATGAACAAAGTGATGTTTTCTTCAATTTAAAGTTTTAAATTAATGAACTTTTCATCGTTTTTCATGTATTTTATTTTAACATATTAGCTCCCAATCCCTTGTCATCAAGATTCCAACAACTTAGCACCATTCCGAACTCCGAAGATCCGCTTTCCATCGTTGGCTGTTGAAAACAATATAGAAACAAAATCTTTTTGATTTTTCGAAAGTTTATGCTAAAACACACTGAAAATCTTTTTAGGTTTAAATCTGAAATCAATTAAACTAGGTACAAACATATTTACAGACAAATTTTTGTGAATTCATGTTTAAGGATCATATCAGTTGTTTGAGATGTATCACAAGTACCGTTGACCTTTTGATGACTTTAAGTTCTAAACTTGTTTTCCTAGATTGTCGATATTTTTGTCCACTTAAACTTTGACACACTTCTCAATTGTTCCAAGATATCTTAGTTAGAATCATGAAACTTCACTCAGCTATGGTTCCCATCTCAGAATATACTGCCGTATCAAGATTCCCTGGATTTCATCTTACAGGTGAGTATAGCGTAATTGATATCTATATCTGGGTGATGCGAAGTGTTGAGAGCTCAGGTTAATACCACCGTATCGACAAAGAGATGAAGGCTCGACTTTAAGGTGTGTTTCAATTAAGGAATCTTTTAAGCACTGCAATTGATTAGATCTTTCGATTTTTTCAATTTTGCTGTAGTTTAGGGTTTTTAGCAAAAGCATTATAGAAGTTCTAGGCCATTGCTTTCGCAAAATCAGAAGAACTTGTATAATACCCCAGATATCAATCATCTATAAAGACCTCGTATCTCAGAATCAGGTAATCTCTCAAACGAAATTTCGGAGTACTAAGTCCATATATCCGAGAGATGTTAATCCACAAGTTTAAGCAGTTGTAAAATTTAGTTTATATAACAATCTACTGAACGTGTAAAGCCTATCGACACATCCACAGTAAGACTTGTTTATCACTTCTAAACTTTACAAATCCTTAGCATACTGTGATAGTCCACTAATGTACTATCATTTCCTTTTTGACAAAGAATTTTTTTGTATTTTTCATGTTTTTGTAGTTTTTGGTTTTCCATATGTTTTTGTATTTTCTCGTTTCATTTCTCCCCCTAAAATTAAAAAGATATTTTTGTATTTTAGTTTTTTTAAGAAATTCTAATCCTAAAAAGGTAACAAACCAATGAGGATCACGAGAACTCGTCGTCTGATCTATATTCAACCTCTGTATCCACACCTGTCAACAGATTTTTCATACCGTTAAGCCTCATTAAGTATTTAAACCATGAAAGAGTAAAAGGTTTGGTATAAAAATCAGCTTTTTGTTCATCGGTATGGATTTTCTTAATTCGTGCCAATTTCTTTTTGTAGCAATCACGAATAAAGTGGTATCAAATCTCGATATTTTTTGTTCGAGAGTGATGAACTGGATTTTCCGTTATGTCGATTGCTGCCTTATTATCAACATACAGCGGAGTATCAAGAAATTGCAGACCATATTCTCTCATATGCTGTTGGATCCATAGAATTTGTGAACAACAGCCGGAGTCCGAGATATACTCAGCTTCACAAGTAGAAAGAGCAACCGTAGTCTGTTTCTTACACTGCCAGGTTACCAAACGTGTTCCGAAGAACTGGCAACCCGCTATAATTGATTTTGCATTAAGCTTATCAACACCAAATCAGAATCAGCGTATCCCGTCAGATCAGAGTTGTCATTCTTCGGGTACCACAAGCTGGTGCTCGGACATCCCTTCAAGTATCTGAAAATGCGCTTCACGATCTGCATGTGGGATATTCTGGGATTAGATTGATATCTGGCGCAGAAGTAGGTAGGATACATTATATCTGGGCGAGATGCCGTCAGATACATGAGTGATCCTATCATCGACCTGTAAAGAGTATCATCAACTTTGGTTCCGGTTTCATCAATGCAAATTCCGTGATTGAGTGAAAGAGGAGTAGATAACGGCTTCGTGCTTTCCATCTCAAACTTCTTCAAGATGTCATGAACATACTTGTTTTGATGAATGAAAATACGGTCTGGCAACTAATCAACTTTCAATCCAAGGAAGAATTTCATTTCGCCCATAGAAGACATCTCGAATTTCTTCTTCATGATTTTCTCAAACTCTTTGCAAAGATCATCATTTCTCGAACAAAAGATGATGTCATCCACATAAATTTGAATGATAATCAGATGACTTCCAACTTCTCTGGTAAATAGTGTACTATCCATTGTTCCTCTAATCTAGCCATTGCCAACGAGATGTTGAGATAACATCTCGTACCAGGCTCTCGAGGCCTGATGCAAACCATACAATGATTTATCTAGAAGATAGGCTTTCTTTTGGTTCAGCGGATTGACAAAACCCGGTGGTTGGTCGACCTACACTTGCTCTCATAGCATACCATATAGAAAAGCTGATTTCGCATCTAATCGATAAACTTTAAATCCTTTCCAAGCAGCAAATGCAAGGAAAATTCGTATTGTCTCCAATCGTGCTACTGGTGCATACACTTCTGTGTAATCAATTCCTTCTTGTTGATGGAATCCTTTGACAAAGAGCCAAGCTTTGTTGCGCACTATTACTCCACGATCATCACGCTTGCACTTGAAGACCCATTTGGTATCTATCGCCTTTTGATTTTCCGGAAGGTCAACAAGTTTCCATACCCCTAGCTTTTAGAACTGTAATAATTCTTCTTGCATCGCAAGCACCCAATTCTCATCACCTAAAGCTTCAGAAACATTCTTTGGTTCAATCTGGGATATGAAGCATGAATAATAGCAATAATCTTGAGTTGGAGCTACTCGAGTATAGAAAGAACTCAAAGCTTTGTTGATCTGGCTCCTTGTTCTTACACCAGCTTGTAACTCACCAATTATGGAATTAGATGGGTGGTATGAATAAGATCTCCGCATCACCTTACTTGGAACATCAACAGTACGCTCCTAATTAGTAATATTCTGATCTACCACTATTTCAAATTCAGGAGCACTAGAAGACGCTTCATTTCGATTACTTGGGCCAGCAGATTGATTCAACATACTTGTGATCTGCTCAGGTTCTTCGTCAGAAGAAGATTCTCCATCATCATCAAACGTCGGAGCCTCGTTAGAGTCTGAATCATGTGCTTGAGAAATATTGGGTTCCTCTGAAGCATTAACTGGTTCTGTAGCCGGTGTCACTTGTTCTACATGAGTTTCTTCAACACTGCTAGTGCTTGGACCTGCACCAGAAGAAGATGATCCAACAGTTGGTTGATTAACTACTATTGGTCTAATAATCTACTCTTGATTAGCCGACTGATGTAGATAATATAACACTACAATGTCTTCTTCCAAAGGCTCTTCTGGCAAGTCAAATGATTTCCACAATTCATTATAATTGAACAACCAAGCATCGCCTGCTCTCTTGGAGTTGTATATCGAAAACAATCAATGTGCTGTGCTTCTACCACTCTTCTCAAACTCGGACGATAGACTCTCTTGAGTGGAATTGCGTAGCCGACAAAAAAACCATCTATCGTTTTAGCACCAAACTTTCCGTCTGAATCAATAACAGTACAAGGTGCGCCAAACAGTTCTAAATACTTTAGATTGGGTTTCCTACGGTTTAGCAATTCAAAGCAAGTCTTCTTTGTAGGTTTGAGTGTCAAGACTCTGTTCAATGTATAGCATGCTGCTGCGACTTCTTCACTCCAGAAACTGACATGAAGCTTTGAATCAGCAAGCGTAGTTCTTGCTGTTTCAATTAACGTTCTGTTGCAGAGTGTATGGTGCACTAAATTCATGTAAAATACCTTTGTCGTTGCAAAACTCTTTCATTCGGGCGTTCTTGAATTCTGTACCGTTATCGCTTCGGATTCTTCTAATAGGGAGATGGTACAGATTTTCAATCTTCCTAAAGAGTATCATGAGATTATCGAACGTTTCATCTTTGCTTTGTTGGAAGACAACCCATGAAAACCTTGAATAATCATCAGTGATGACATGACAATAAAAATCTCCAGATATACTTTTCACATTCACTGGACCAAAGAGATCCATATTGTCACACCCCCACTTGCAGCGGAAGAAAAATACAGGATGCAATAGACACCTCTGATACTAGCACATTTTTTATAAAGACACATACATTTTATTACTTAATAAATTGTTGATTACATACTACATGTATGTTACAACTGCGTGTTCCCATGAACCACATAAGTCTTCTAAGCTGCAAGCGTCTATATCAGGATTCACCTATAAACATGTCTTGAACAACATACACGGATCACACTCGTCTCAAGTTACCTGAAATGCATGGCAGTTTTAAAAAAGGGTCAGCTAAACGCTGCTGGTGAGTTCCACTGGTTTTGTTGTTGTGGAACAATATGTTTTAACAAGCTTAGTTGCACTGGTCATTGGTCACAAATCACAGATGGAATTACACGAGTATGCACCCATGAAACTTTGACTGTTATAACTGTGACGTGTCACGTTCGACACCTCAGCACACCAGGCCGTGTCACGTTCGACACCTCAGCCTATTCACTGCATCACGTGCAGTCCAATGTCCCAGACATAGTTATGCCTAACAACATAACCGAGTTTAGGACATGTGCAGTTGCCTGTTGCGGGTTACAGTGCGGTCGTAGCAACTGGGTTTGTCAGATCAATAGTACTATCCACTACCCACGACTTACGTTAATCATATGCACTAGTTGGGGATTATTCGTGTGTTAGGTAATTAACATCATAAGTTGGTGCAATTAACACAGTTGGTAACATGCAAGTCACCCTAGAAAACAGTAAAAAAGTTTAAAAGTGGGGGAGTGAAACTCACCCACAAGTTGGTGTAATTAACACAGTTTGTAACATGCAGGTTCCCAGAAGACAGTAAAACAATTCAAAAGTGGGGAAGTGAAAACTCACAAGTGGTAATGCCTATAACTTGGGCCCAGGTGGGTATTTTCAGACCATAATGTACATCTAGTATCCTGGTGTGGTGATGAATACTAGGGTATGATTAGTTTCACGTTTGGCTCCCGGTCACCAATTCGCGTGGCAGCCAAATTCGGTGGTTTGACACGTTCGGATAATGGTATGGAAATACCAATAGTGCCAACGTGTTGTGATTTAAGAAAGATTAACTTTTCATTAAGGGAGTTTGGGTGTTTGGGGAGTTTAAGTTGCCCAAATTTGAGTTTCCATTCTCGCCAGTCGGGGATTCTCCCGAACGGTGGTGTAACACACCCAGAGTGTCCCGCTTATCCTGGAATTTTCCAGAATACTCCTGATGTTTTAATTATAGTACCTGTCGGGTTTGGTCAGTTCTTGGTTCCAGCAGGTTACTTATACGGTAAACTGCCGAAATTGGTTTAAAATAACCCGTTTTTAATTCCGTAAATTCCATTTAATCTATAAATTGAATAAAAATATGTAACTTTTTATACAAGTCAGTAAAAATCTGTAGATAATGGGAAAGATAATTTGGGAATTTATTTAGGCATTTTAACTATTTAAATAAATTATTGACAAAACAGTATTTGACCGAATAATTACCATTAATTATCATCCTTGGCCAAAAATTCCCAAAAATTCAAGAACATCCCTTACATGTCCAGGAAATTCTCATAAAAAATTGAGATTTTTCCGATTTCGTTTGGGTGCATTTCCGGCTACCGAAAACTCACAAAAACGCGGATTTTTAATCCGAATCAAAACTCAACCAACATACTCCCAAACTTTCCAGAACATTGCCCTATGTTCCTTAGTGTTCATGTAAATTTTGGTGATTTATTGACTCTGTTTGTTATTTTTTCTAGATTTGTTTTGATAAAACAGTCAAACATTCACCAAAAATCGTAGAAAACTTCAAAACTTCTAAAATTTTAGGTGGACCTTCCTGTCAATACCCTACATCACCACACCAAATTTCAACTCAATCCCATACCCACGGACCAAGTTATGGTCCAAATAATATTCTGCCGATGCTAGTTTCGAGTTTCGGGTGATATACCTAGTGATTCCTTCGATTCCAAGTGTTTTTCTTGAGTCCAGAAGTGCGTTTGAGCCATATTCAGTACCTATGTACCCAGAACAATCCAACCATGCCATAACCCATGTCAATCAAGCCTTGTTTCATAGTTTTTCGGTTAATAAATTTGTTAATCATTTTCGGTCGATTAGGGGTTGATTAGGATATCAAAACCCGAAGTTTTGTGGTCTTGGCTACCATATAAAACCAGGGGATTCACAAGGTGTTCTTATTCAGCCAAGAAGCTTGTTTAAAGCTTCTAAATCATGGATTAAAAAGGGTTTTTTCGGTTAAAACTCATGTCTAATCAAGAAAAATGCATCAAAACCACTTAGAACTTGTAAGATTACCTTGATTTAGTTGAGATTTAGGGATAATCAGTTGAATCCTTAGGTGTTTATGGCAGGTTTTTGATAGGGAAACTTGAATAAAAATGAAGAATAAATGGAAAAAATAATATATATATATATATATATATATGGGGGCGGCATAGGTGGGGTGCCCCTACCCCACCCGCGCTTTGTCGTGCTTCGTCTTTTTGTGTTAAAAGATGATGTTTATCTTCCGTGGTGCATTTATGTTCGTTTTCGGGTCTCAGACACGTACCCGATTTGCAAAACGGACTCTGTTTTTCGCGTTCTTAGTGTCAAAAGGCTAGGTTTTAAAAATCGAGCATAACCGTCTCGAAACCCGAGCACGGTTACGTTTTAATCAAAAAATCCTCGTATTCGGTTAGTTTAAGTGTTTTCAGGCTTGATTGACTGTTCCTTGCATGTTTGGTTTGTCTTTCATTGCTCCTAACGCAAAGGCATTTCCGTAACTGGGACTGCCTCGTTTTGCGTGCCCGAGCACTAATTTATTTCAAATCTTATGTCAGAGTCTAAGGTACATAACTAAGATATTTCGTTAACTCATAATCTTAAGGGCCCTACCATTGGCCTAATAGTCATGGTTGACTGTTCAATGCGCTGTTAAACGTCAAGTTCCCGTTTAACACGTTGTTCAAGGCTAAGGACACCAACCTCACATCGTTGGCCCTTATTAGTGTCATGTTAACCATGACGTGCTATCAGATTCCCCCGAGACATAACAGATATCGTTTAGCCTAGTACACAAGTCATGCATGTTTAATAATATGTATTTCCAGAGTCGTCAATCCATTCACGACTTTGTCTTGCCATGTAGGTGACGCATCGTGTCAACGTAATGTTTTTGGCAAATACATGACACATAATCCTATTATAGTTGGTGTAACATATTCAGAATTCGTATTTATCACACATAATTACAACAAATATTCATGATACACATATCACGTCCGGTTACCACGAACTTGTACCCATCAAAGTTTATCGGGATTTTTCACAGTTGTCACAGTCTCCCCCGGTTAAAAGAATTTCGTCTTCGAAATTCCATTTAGTAATCCATTGGAAAGCTCCGTATTTACATTAGTGTCAGTCATCCGACTAACAAGTATGTGTTCGCTTCCAGTTTAGTATCATCATCGTACTTAGATGATAATTGTGCTACATAGTAGCTGTGTAATTTGTCCATCCACAATTCCTACGTATTGCTAAAAGTAATGTTTGTCATCACTTCCAATCTGAAAGTGAGAGTGTTGTTGGACTCATAGTAGAATAGGAGTCTCGTATTCAGTTTGCAGATAACTGCAATTTATTATGTTTTCTCCACATTCATTATCTTCACCATTCAGACACCATAAGTTTCATTAAGATTTCATTTAATAGTTATTGACACTTCCTATAGAGGAGGAGTATGGGTACTCTCCCAGGGTTCGTTGCGAACGTCACAATGATGAGCATCATGCTCCGCATTTTGTGTTAAGGGGATAAATTTGGTCTCACCGAGTGGGGCGCGACAATCTTCCCTTGTTGTCATGTACGTGAATACCTTCGGCTAATACTAACCGACCACGAGAGTCCCTGATCTATGGTAGAGAATAAGAAAGAGAAAGGCTTTTAAGAGCCGAAGGCTGCCATAAGGCGGGCATGTACACGAGTAATAACGAATTTGCACACTTACCTCCGTGGTGTGCTCGCACTACTCACCAGTAGTCTGCTCACGTCGTAAGGATATGAAATTTCTACAATAATGCTTCCAGTTTGGGTTAAGTTTACAGAGCTTGGCTCCAGCTATGGTACACTATTTATGTCTTCGCCAGAAGGAAATAACTTAGCAGCTTCCATAATATCGATGTGATTCTCTGGGAGATAGTCGTGTAAAAATTCCCATATACCGGGAATAGTAGAGTACGTACCCAATGTGGCTTTACTTCAAGTAACACCATGCCCAGAATGCTACTATATCACGTGGAAATGTTTAAGGCGTGATGAGTGTCTAACGATCACAAGTATCACCATGATGCCCCTACACATGGGACCAGAATTGATCGTAGACATGCAGGTAATTCTATAAAAGTTGACTAAGTAACAAGTCATCGAATCAAGATTTCCCATCAACGGAGTATCCTCCGTAGGGTGTAGGACCGATCCTGATAGCATAGGAACCTAGATTTGATACTAATGTCCATAATAGCGGAAATATTACGACACTGTTAGTGCATATGTCTGTTGCCTATGTCATTATATATAGAGTCTGACTGATCAGAGCTTAATCTGTTGAAACGAGGCGTATTTAAGTGAAATATAGGCCAACTTCGCTGGTAATGGTGTGTGTGAAGTCAAGTTCGCCCGAACTTAGTCTCTCACCAGCGACTTGAGTTAGTATAAATAGGTGCCTTGGTGATTTCATTTGTAACTTCAGTGATTTTGGCACAGAGACGGCGAAGCTCTGTCCAAGTGTTTCCAGGATCTGTAACGTCTACACATTAATGAAACAATGATTAATCAGTGAATAACCTGTCTACAATGTCGCCTATGCAAACGGATTCCGCATGTTTACCTTAGGTTTGCCAAATTAGGACCCGAACGATCCGTACAACGGACCTTCAATTGGTATCAGAGCAGGATTGGCCTAATTTGAAGACATTGGACATAGAACATCTCATCTTCTACTCTAGTCTTTCATTTTTAACTTTTCTTGGCAATTCACGGACAAAATGGACTGATTTTTAAGTATAATACGTAAAATCCATAATAGTATAACCCTTGAAAAGATCAGAGCTTAAAACAAACGAATTCATGTCGAAAAATTAAAAAATCATGTTTTGTAACTCAAGTTCGCTCGAACATAGCATCAAAAAACTCACTTTTTCAGTGATTTTTCATCAAGTTCGCCCGAACTTGATTGGTTTTTCAGTGATTTTTTGTATAAGTTCGCTCGTACTTGTAATTTTTCATCAAAATTTAATCAAGTTCGCCCGAACTTGATCAAATTTTATTAAAATATGCTACAAGTTCGCCCGAACTTGCAATTTATCTTGAAATCCAACATAAGTTCGCTCGAACTTAACCTTCAGGGAAATTTTCATAAAATCTTTAACAAGTTCGACCGAATTTGTTAATAAGCTGATCTTCACAAGCTTTGACAAGAGACTAAAAATAAAACTAAAAAAAACGTCTCGGACATTATATATCTTTAGATTCTTATTGACGAGATGATTTTAAAGCTCTAATCTGGTAAAAACAGTTTTCTGAAAAATTTTAAACGTTTTTAGTAAACCGATACGTTAAAACTGCCGATTAAAAAGTCAAATTTAACTAAAATTGTCTGTGCTAATCATTTTTCAAGTGTTTTGAACGACATATTAGTTTGGAAAACGAAATGGGGTCTGTGAAGCCGTCAAAGTGGATCAGTATGATCGACTATGAAGTTTGGAAAGGAAAACTTGAGAGCTAGGTCCAAGCTATGCATTTCCGCAGTTGGGTCGCGATTGAGACAGGTTATGTCGTTCCTAGATATGAGAATCAGAAAATTCTGGAGAAGTGTAAATATTCTACTCAACAGAAAGATGATTATTTTGCTGAAAAGAAAATGATTAATCTTATCTAGCAATCGGTTAAGGAAGACATCCTGATACTTTTACTAGAATACAAGGCTGTGAAAGAATTATGGACATCTCTGAAGAATAAGTTTTAAGAGAGTGTAGTGGTTAAGAACTGTGAAGCTCTAGTTTCAAGTATATCCACAAATGATTCTTCAAATTCTAAACCAGTCTGCTCGGTATATGATGGAGACAGTTATCAGGCAGATAATGCCAAAGTCTTGAATGAAATTGAGAGTTTGACATTAGAAAATAAAGAATTAAAAGAAAATGAAAAGAATTTTGAAAACAAAATAAAAATTTTAGAAAATGAAAAATTACAAATGGTAGTAGATTTTCAAAATGAAATAAAAATTTTTAAAAAATGAAAAAATTGTTTTTGAAAATTAAATATAGAAAATAAAAAAGCAATAAATTCTCATATTGAGAAAATTGCACAACTTGAAAAAGAAGTTGAGACTGTTAAAAATAAGCTGTTAATTCAGAAAAATTATTGAAAGGTTTTGTGACCTCCTCATTAAAGTTAGATCATATATGTCCAAAACCGATCAATGATAATAAAAAGGAAATTCCAATAAGTGATATAGTCACAAATTATGACGATGTCATAATTGAAGATTGTTATGATGATACCGATGATGAAAGAGCTAAAAATGATAAACATGAAATATTTTTAAAACTAAAAGAAAAATTTCAAAAAACTGTTCTACAATGTACAGAGAAAGGTGAATGCTCAACGCAAAAACCTTCTAAGCAGAATGGAAAACGAAAACAAAAAGAAAAACAAAGTTTTAAAAATTCTAAAAGTTTTCAAATGAAAAAAAAGCTCATTGGTACGATCATCCAATTATTATAGAAATTCACAAAAATTTATAAATCAAAACTCACAAAAATTTGTGAATAAGTGGTGTAGGCCGGACCACAGTGCTTCAACGTCAAATCAAAGGAAAAGAAGAAGCAGAAAAAAATCAATGTTATGATCTGAATGTATGGTTTGATAGAAAAGATCGATATGAGAACAGGAATTGTCATAAATGTGGAGTAACTGGACACATTGCTTGTAAATGTTTACAAATTAAACCTAATCCTACTCATATTGATAACAAAATTTCTGGAGTACCAACTCAGGTTTTGAAACAATGTACAGAAAGAGTTTAACAAGGTGAAACCAGTTATTACTAAGTTTTCAAATTTTGAAACTGGTGAAGCCTCAGATAGTAATGAACAAAAAGTTTCTACATTGTATTTCAAGAAAGCTTTAAAAAAAATCAAACATGGTTGGTCAAAGGTAAGGAAGTGACACAATCAGTGAAAATTGAAAGTTTAGGGGACTTTCCCAAACTTGAGAAAGTTTAAAATAAACCTGATTGTGAAAAGAAAATCAAAATTAAGGTTGAAGAAACAACGCCTAAGACTGAAAAGGCTTGGGTGTCTCTATTCAACTAAATTGTTTGTGTCTTTGTGAAGGAACTTCTGAGATAATGGCAAATTACTGAGAATGGTGTTCCGTAGCACTCGTTGAAGATGGGCCGGGTTATCATGTTATATATAAAGGCCATTTTTACAAAACATGTTTTTCAAATAACGTTTACCTTACAATTTTTTAAAATTTTTGGAGAAATTTTTTTGAAAATACATTCCAATAACGTTTACTTGAAAATTTTTACAAATTTTTTGAAGAAAATTTAAAAATTTTCACCGAACCCTCACTGTTGAGCAAGACAAAACTCATATTCTGAAAATTGTTATAAATACGATAATGTCAAGGTTTTTTCATTATGAGGGGGAGAGTGCTTTAAATGAAAAAATGTGAAGCAGTAATGGATGGAGAATTGAAGTGATTCTCATCGGTTGGTCAATGTTTTTCTTTAAATAAAAAATTCCAAAAATATGTTTTTGAATTTTAGGGGGACAAAAAATCTTCAGAAAATCCAAAAACATATTAAATACAAAAAGTACAAAAACATTGAAAAAGGCAAAAAGAGTTTTGTGGATAAAAGGAAATGATAGTACATCAGTGGACTATCACAGTATGCTAATGATTTGTAAAGTTTAAAAAGTATAAACAAGTCTTACTGTGGATGTGTCGATAAGCTTTTCACGTTCAGTAAATTGTTTCTGGGATATAAACTAAATTTTACAACTCATTAATCTTGTGGATTAACATCTCTCGGATATATGGACTTAGTACTCCGAAATTTCGTTTGAGAGATTGCCTGATTATGAGATACGAGGTCTTTATAGATGGTTAATATCTGGGGTATTATACAAGTTCTTCTGATTTTGCGTAAGCAATGGCCTAGAACTTCTATAATGCTTTTGCAAAAAATCCCCTAAAAATGCATTCAATTGAAAATATCGAAAGATACTACAATTGTAGTACAAAAAGATTCCATTTTGGAACACTACCTTATAAGTCGACACTTCATCTCTTTGTCGGTATGATGGTACTAACCTGAGCTCTCAAGGTCTCGCATAACCCAGATACAGATATCAATTACGCTATACTAACCTGTTACATGAAATCTAGGGAATCTTGATGCGGGAGTATATTCTGAGATGGGAACCATAGTTAAGTCAAGTTTCTTAATTCTACGTAACGTATCTTGGAACAATTGAGAAATGTGTTGAAGTTTAAGAAAAAATATCGACAATCTAGGTAAATTTGTTTAAAACTTAGTGTCATAAAAAGGTCAATGGTACTAGTGATATGTCTCAGAAACTGATATGATCCTTTAACACAAACTCAACAAAAATATGTTTGTACATACTTAGAGTTTGATATTCTTTTCATAAAATCAAATAGATTATATTATCTTTTAGTTTCAACCTCTGATGATGAAATGTTGATTTTCAAAATCTAAAGCTCCTGAACAAAAGTTTGAAAATTTCAAATTGATCTGAAAAGTTTAAAAGTTCATTAAGTTGAAACTTACATTTGAATAAATGTGTCAGTTTAGTGTCAAAACGTTTAATCAAGATCATTAAGTTGAACTTGGTACTTAAATCAGATATTCAAGGTCATTAATTTGGTCTTGATTAACTGAAAGGGTTTAAAAACTGATAGAAGATTAAAATTTGAAATGTTTGTGTTTAGAAATATCAAAGTTTGAATCTGAAATGTTTATTTGAATGTTTGAGGAACTTTGAAATAGAAAGTAGATGTTAAGGGGAAGCTAGATAAAACTCGTTGATTGAAGATACCAGAAAACTCAAAGCAAGGGGAGCATGGTGATTAAAGTTTTATCAAGACAAGCTCAAGAGACAAGAGAAAAATTGAAGATCAAAGATGATAAATTATTCAAGACTAAAAATCAAGAGAATGATAAAGACTCAAGATCTTATTCGAAGAAAAATGTCTACGAGAGAAAATGAGTATGGCAACATCCAAGGGGGAGTCTGTTAGTGCATATGTCTGTTGCCTACGTCATTATATATCGAGTCTGAGTGATTAGAGCTTAATCTGTTAGAAACGAGGCGTATTTAAGTGAAATATAGGCCGAGTTCGTTGGTAATGGTGTTGTGAAGTCAAGTTCGGCCGAACTTGACTAGGTTCGCCGGAACTTAGTCTCTCACCAGCGAACTTGAGATAGTATAAATAGGTGCCTTGGTGATTTCAATTGTAACTTCAGTGATTTTGGCACAGAGACGGCGAAGCTCTGTCCAAGTGTTTCCAGGATCTGTAACGTCTATA
Source organism: Scalesia atractyloides (assembly GCA_947069175.1). Classification (NCBI taxonomy): domain Eukaryota; kingdom Viridiplantae; phylum Streptophyta; class Magnoliopsida; order Asterales; family Asteraceae; genus Scalesia; species Scalesia atractyloides. The sequence goes on from CAMTDV010000014.1 coordinate 60,560,190, forward strand.
CATTAATGAAACAGTGATTAATCAGTGAATAACTTGTCTACAATGTCGCCTATGCAAACGGATTCCGCACGTTTACCTTAGGCTTGCCAAATTAGGACCCGAACGATCCGTACAACGGACCTTCAGACACGATTACCAAACAACAAGAACTAGTCAGTTAAACGTCAATTTTATTGATATAACATCAACTCTCCAATTTGACAGAGCTTCGCCTCAAAGTGCACAAAGTTACAAATGACAATGACAAGCTAGCTATTTATAAGGAAACAAGTTCGCTGGTGGATAGGGAAGTTCGGGCGAACTTGACAATGTCAAGTTCGGCCAAACTTGACTTCACAAACATTTCACAAGCGAACTTGACCCAAAGATACATAAATACTTGATTTCGCTAGCCTATTCATATCTAATATATACAGACTCGATATAAGACTAACACATAGACATTCTGCACCAACAGACTCCCCCTTGGATAACGTCTTCGTCTTTTATCAGTCTTCAAAACTCTGTCTTCAATAAAACTTTAACGCGTACGAAGTTCTTGTAAGGCTTCTTTCGTCTTTCCTGCTTCGGATCTGGCGTCTAATCAGTAGGATGCACTTTGTTCATAAATTGAAACCTTCGGAGCCTTGCCGCCCTACCTTTTTCATGTATCTTCTCAAGACACTTTTCTTCTTTTAAGAATTCAACACGTTCAAGATCTCTCCAGCTTGTATTCCACATCATTCTAGAATTAACTTCTCGAGCAAAACAAACGTTAACAACCTTCTGATATTGCATTGCTTGCTCCTTTTCACGTTCTTCGAATACAATCTTACAGTAGAACCAACATTTGATATCTGCTCTCGACCAATTCACTAGCCACATCGAGTCTAGTATCCTGATCGTTCTCCACAACCCTCTCATACCTTGAAACCCTAATACTTCAACCCTTTCCTTTGTGATATCCAGATGATCTTCAAATCGTAATACTAGCACTGCTTCACATGTGTTAGGATCAATCTGCCACCACTTAAACACTGGATAGAAATTATGTTGAATTGGTCAAAGGCATGATCCTCATTGCTCTCGGTCGTTTCATGATCAACCTTATATCTTTTCCCCTATCTTTTTATTCGTTTTGATGCGACGACCTGGAATAAACGGCTTCCAATATCTAAAACCCTTTGTCGCTTCAAACTTAATCATTTTCCATAGTAACTGATCGATAAACTTCATCTGATATGTGACATTTACAGTTTGAACAAGCTCTTCAACATCCCAGTACGGTAGAGTCTTGAAATCAACCAGATATTTGACGTATTGCACCCCAAATTCTCGTTTTGCGTAAACATTCAGCTCTTTAAACCATCCCCAACTTAGGATATCTCCCAATGACACGTGTTTATCTCTGGTAAAGAATGCTAGAGGACGTCGAAACAAACGTTCACGCGGCATCTATTTAAACCAGGATTTCTTAGCTTGAGCTATTTCTCCTTTGTCATCCGGTTCAGAACTTTACCTTCACGAATTGATTCCTCAGTTTTTTCTTTCAACATATCTTCATCCAGTTGCTTCTACATATCCTCGAAAGTAGGAAAACTATCAGTATTAGGACCAATGTACTTTGCACCTTCGTCTTTTTCGTCATCCGAATACCAATCTTCCACTATCACTCTGTTGTATTCATCTGCTTCAAATCTGCGTTGATATTGATTCTCGTTTAGCTCAAAAGTATTCACATTCAGCACTTGTTCCTCAAAATCAAAATCCAGTGTTTCAGCATCAACTTCGATCAATTTAGCCAAATCTTTTTTAGTATAGTTGTGAATGTACTCGCCTTTTTCAACATTATGTTCAAGCATCAACATCAAAGGCTTTGTCGGCATTGCAGTAACAGGCTTTGCAGACATATCAACATCAGTCATATCTTTATCATCAGATGGCCCTGTTTGCCCTGACTCCCCCTGAATTTGATCATTCATTGCATTTGCTTCATCGTTCAGAAGACTTGTGAAATCGAAGCTTTCTTTCACTGTCGCATCGACCACCTTTATACCTATACCATTCGGATCATCATCATTACCTCCATCATGGTAAGAATCATCTTTCGTATCATCAACTGGTGGTTCATCATCCTTATCCTCATCTTATGCCTCATCATCGTCCTTCTCTTCAGAAACATTCACGGGATCAGAAGGCTTGACAGATTCGTCAACCTTAGCATTCTCGGACTCAGAAGCTTTCTCGATATTCTCATCAACAGTCTTTTCAGCAGCTTCAGAAGATTTTGATGCTTCACCTTCAACACCTTTGCCTTTACCACTTTCTGCAAGCTCTTTCGCCTCTTGTCTATCCAAGTGATCATATTCATCAATTAATTTCAAGGCTGTTAGATAGAACCTTTTGCAACCTTGTGAATCTTCTATCGTTTAGAGCTTGTATCTTCTTCAGATCAGCAATTTCTGTCTGCCGCTTCTCATTGGCATCTTGTAAACTTTCGATCAATGCCTTGAAGTATTTACGCTCACTTTCCAACACCTTTATCTTATCATCCATCATTTCTTTCTCCACTTAGCTTTGATTCACCTTTTTTATTAGCTCGGCTTTCTCTTCTTCATTCTTTTGTACTTTATCTTCTAAAATCTTGACACGCTTTTCAAGAATATCTACATCTAATTCAGGAAAGAAATCATATAGATATTGAAGATCCACCAGCACATTCGAAATATCACCAAATATCTTTGACTTGGGAGTTTTTGGTGTTGATTTAGGAATAGCATCCTTTGGTGTAGTCTTCTTTGCAGTTGAGCTTGCTGGTTGAACAACTTTAGGATCAGGAGACTGAATCATTGGTACTTCAAGTAAATTAGACTCAGGAGGTTCTTGTGTTGCTCCTGGCCTTTCTGCCTCAGATCAAATGATAACAGGAGGTTCTTGTGTAACTCCTGAACGTTCAGCTTCAACTGTAACAACAACAGGAGGTTCTTGTGTAGGAGGTTCTGTATAACTCCTCTCTCCTGTGCACCAAAGGTTCTTGTGTAACTTCTGTGCTTTTAGGCTTTCCGATGTATCGTCGACTAGCTGCTTTCTGAGCTTTCTTTGTTTTCTTGTCTTTGGTCTTTGTAGACCCTGTAGTCTTCTTAGATAATTTAGTTGCTGAAGACTTTGTTCGTTTAGTTCGTTTCTTCGGTCTCTCCTCGTCGGACTCTTTTTCAAGATTAGGATCAAAATCAGCATATGTTTCTTTGATCTTTTAAGCTTCAGTTTCTACAATTAACTTCTTTGTCGCTTTCTCGAGCGAATCATCAGAATCATCATCATTATCAGAAGTCGCAAAAATGACATCATCCTCTTGCGTAGTCTTTTCAACCTCTTGACTTTCAGTAACAACCGCTGCACTCGAACCAGCCTCTGTTTGCACGTTTACAGGCTCATCTTCGTCTATAATCATAGTTTCAACTTTCTTAGCACCCCGCTTCTTTTTCTTTTCTATCTCAGCCTTTACAAACCATTCACTACGAGCTTTCGGCTTGAATGTCGCAAACCACTCTTTTTCTGCATTGAATTCATTCTTGTCACCACTTCCATCGTTTCTCCATTTGTTTCCAGCAGGCGCAACATCATGCTCATTCTTTAATGCCCCAAATATTGGTTTCGCAACAGGTGTTGAATCCTGCTTCTGGAACTTTAACAATTTCTTCACTGTAGTTTCATCGAGGTGACTGAAGTATAGAATGTCGTTTGGATCGCATGCAATGTCTGTAAACTTTTTCATCTATGAGCATTTGCACGAACCTCGGATATAAACACAATCTTGTGTCTTCCATATTCTTCGACATATGTGTGAATACAAGCTTAGAATAGTTATATGGCTTCTTCAGAATTAACGTCGTTGCCATGCAGGCCATATAATCTTGAACATCATCAAGACCCGCCTTTCTGTGGCTGAATGTATGAATAATAGCATGCATTAGGAGCTTGTAGGGGTTTGGTACTTCCCCTTTCTTCAACGTCGGCTTATGAACACTTCCCTTGTAGCCCATACGGTTAAAACAAACTCTTACCATCTTTTCGTCCAGAAAAATAGGATCATCTTTTCCTCGTTAAACTGTAAGATCCTGCGAATATCATCCTCTGTGACCGTGATCTCTTTGACCTCATTTCCAACTTGTACTGACGACGTAATAGTCTTCTTGTCTGTACTTAGGCTTGCGTTCATCCAGAAGTGATAAGTATGAGATCTATTAGACACTGTTCACTCTGTAATAGCACGGTGAATCAGACAATCCTTCAGAAACTTCAGAATGCTTTCGTATTCCTTCAACGACGGACATAACGCCTTATCAAGAGTAATACATGTGTTATGAAACTTGGAAAAGTCCATCGTGATAACCCGCGCTGGTACTTGTTCCTGAAAATTGACGCAAAATACTTAGCACACATTTCGAGAATTTTTACAAAATTTTCAACACATTAATATCAAGTTCAGGCGAACTTGATGTTGGTATAACAAACAGTTTTGAGTCAAGTTCGCCCGAACATGCTCAACAATCATGTTCAACATTACAACATAAGTTCGGGCGAACTTATGATTATTAATTTTCAATTTTCTAAAACCTAAGTTCGGGCGAACTTCTCACATAATTCAAATTCAAATTTTAACTTAAGTTCGATCGAACTTGTACTCTGATCAATTTTATTCATGATATTCATTTGCAAGTTCGGTCGAACTTGTTATCATCTACATCAAAACCTTCAATTGCAATTCGTATCCATCTGACCAATTTAACATACATTCATGGTCGATTAATGTAGATTATCATTGATTTAAGTTCAATTAGGTCATATATCACCTAGATCTAACATAATTAACATGTTCAGATCTAAGTTCATCGTTTTAGGTTCGTTTCAAGGTTCAAATAAAAAATATTTACCTCAGCCATTGCAATAAGTGTGCAAATCACCTAATGCAACACAAATTTTGGCAGCACAACGACCCTAGATTTCAATTTTAACAAATCGCACACAAAGGTTAAGTTCGCTAAGAGAGATAAGATTCTGTGATTATGAAGTTCGGCCGAACTTGCAAGGTATATATACCTTAGCAAGTTCGGGCGAACTTCAGAGCCCAACTTATAAAGCCCATGTAAGTCTGGGCGAACATACCTATCTTCATCCAGCCATCAAAACTAGTTCGGTCGAACTTGTTTCAAAGTGAAACTTTAATTATTTTAGCAAGTTCGGCCGAACTTGCCTAAACCCAATTTTAAAATTTTCAAGTTTTTGCAATTTAGTCCCTGAACTTTTCATATTTTACCAGTTCTGAAAATCCACTCAGTTGACCATGTCCAAGTCATGACCTTGGTTAACCGATTTGTTTGCTGAGTCCAAGTTAATGACCACGGTTTGACCCGTTACAAACAAATTATTTATTTTTTTTCCAAAACTAAAGTTTCAAATTAATGAACTTTCATCGTTTTGGCTTTACAGATTAGCTCCCAGCCCATTGTCAATAAGATTCTCACCAGTTTAGCACCTTACCAGACTTCAAAGACCCGTTCTCCAACATTGGTTTGCTGAAAACAATGTAGAAACAAAATCATTTTGTATTTTTAAAGTTTATGCTAAAACTCATTGAAAATCTTTTTGGATTTAATCTGTAAAGCAATTAAACTATGTACAGAACAAGGTAAACTATGTACAAACATAGTTACAGACATATTTTTGTGAATTCGTGTCTAAGGATCATATCAGTTAATTGAGACATATCACCAGTACCATTGACCTTTAGATGACTTTAAGTTTTAAACTTGTTTACCTAGATTGTCGATATATTTGTCCACTTAAACTTTACCATGGATCTCAACTGTTCCAAGATATGCTAAGGTATGATTTATGAAACTTGAATTATCCGTGGTTCCCACTTCTTGAATATACTCCCGTATCAAGATTCCTTAGGTTTCATCTTACGGGTGAATATAGCGTAATTGATATATGTATCTGGGTTGTGCGAGACCTTGAGAGCTTAGGTTAGTACTACCGTACAGACAAAAATATGAAGGCTCATCTTTAGGTGTGTTCCATTTAAGGAGTCTTTTCAGCACTGCAAATGATTAGATCTTTCGATACTTTTCAAGATTGCATGCAGTTTAGGGGTTTATAGTATTATCAAAGTTCTAGGCTATTGCTTCCGCAAAATCAGAAGAACTTGTATAATACCCCAGATATCAACTATCTATAAAGACCTCGTATCTCAGAATCAGGCAATCTCTCAAACGAAATTTCGGAGTACTAAGTCATATATCCAAGATGTGTTAATCCACAAGATTAAGCAGTTGTAAAATTTAGTTTATATCTCGAAAACAATTTACTGAACGTGTTAAGCCTATCGACACACCCACAGTAAGACTTGTTTATCACTTTTTAAACTTTACATTTCATTAGCATACTGTGATAGTCCACTGATATACTATCATTTCCTTTTTATGACATCGAGCTCTTTTTGTCTTTTTCAATGTTTTTATACATTTTTTAAATTTTCCATATGTTTTTGTATTTTCTCAAATATTTCTCCCCCTAAAATCAAAAACATATTTTTGGATTTTAGTTTTTAAGAAATACTAATATAAAAGATATATGTACAAACCAATGCAGATCACATGAACTCGTCGTCCGATCTGTATTCAACCTCAGCTTCCGCACCTGTAAGCGAATTTTTAATACAAGTAAGCCTCATGAGATATTTAAATCTTGTTAAAGGAAATGCTTTGGTATAAAAAGCAGCCTTTTGTTCGTTGATGTGGATTTTTTCTATTTGCAACCAATTTCTTTTCGTAACAGTCACGAATGAAATGGTAACGAATTTCAATATGTTTAGTACGTGAGTGATGAACATGATTTTTGGTTATATGATAGCTGCTATGTTATCTATGAATAAAGGCGTATCAAGAAACTGCAGACCATAATCCCTCATCTGTTGTTGAATCCAGAGGATGTGAGAACGACAGCTGGAAGAAGAAATGTATTCTGCCTCACAGGTAGAGAGAGAGACCGTGGTCTGTTTCTTGCACTGCCACGTTACTAAACGTGTTCCGAAGAACTGGCATCCTGCAGTTGTAGATTTCGAGTTCAGCTTGTCCACTCTGAAGTCTGAGTCAGCGTATCCCGTTAGATCAAAATTGTCGTTCTTTGGATACCACAAGCCAGTGCTTGGACATCCCTTCAAGTATCGGAAGATTCGCTTGACTATCTGCATGTGTGACACTCGAGGACTAGACTGATATCTCGCACATAAGCAGGTAGGATACATGATGTCTGGGCGAGATGCCGTCAGATACATCAGATATCCTATCATCGATCGATAGAGTGTGTCATCAACTTTGGTTCCCATCTCGTCAATGCAAATCCCATGATTCAGTGCCAGCGGAGTCGAAAGCGGCTTCGAGCTATCCATTTTAAACTTCTTGAGAATGTCATGAACATACTTTGTCTGATGAATGAATATGCCATCTGGTAACGGACGACTTGTAATCCGAGGAAGAATTTCATTTCACCCATTGAGGACATCTCGAATTTCTTCTTCATGATCTTTTCGAACTCTTTGCAAAGACTATCATCCGTAGAACCGAAAATGATATCATCCACATACATTTGTACAATGATTAGATGAGATCGACTTCTCTAGTAAACAATGTATTGTCCATTATGCCTCTTGTAAAGCCATTTCCAACGAGATGTTGCGATAACGTATCGTACCCAGCTCTCGGGGCTTGGTGTAGTCCGTATAAGGCTTTGTCTAGGAGATAAGCTTTTTTCTTGTTCAGCGGATCGACGAACCCTGGTGGTTGGCCGACGTACACTTGTTCACAAAGTTTACCGTAGGGAAATGCAGATTTTACATCCAACTGGTACACCTTAAACCCTTTCCAAGCTGCGAATGCGAGGAAAATGCGGATAGACTCTAATCGTGCAACCGGTGCATATACTTCTGTGTAATCAATACCCTCTTGCTGGTGGAAACCTTTGACAACCAACCGAGCTTTGTTTCTGACTATTACACCCCGATCGTCTCTTTTGCACTTGAAGACCCACTTAGTACCAATAGCTTTCTACTTCGGCGGTAAGTCTACAAGCCTCCAAACACCTAATTTCTCGAACTGTAATAGTTCCTCTTGCATTGCTATCACCCAGTTCTCGTCACCCATAGCTTCATTAACAGTTTTTGGCTCTATTTGTGATATGAAACATGAGTGGGAGCAGTAGTCTTGAGTTGGAGCAACTCGGGTGTAGAAACAACTAAGTGCTTTATTGATTTGGCTTCGTGTACGCACACCAGTTTGTAATTCACCAATGATATTTGTTGAAGGATGGTAAGAATATGATCATCGCATTTCTTTGGTAGGAACATCAACTGAGCTTTGCTGATTCGAGACATTTAGATCACTGTTCAAATCAACATTAGGAGCACTTGATGAAGCTTCGTTCTGATTTCTCGAGTTAGCAGATGGATTCAACATGTTGGATATCTGCTCAACTTCTTCATCCGATGAGGATTCATTATCAGCATCAAATGTCGGTGCTTCATCTGAATCAGAATTCTGATTCTGAGGCATACTTGGCACTGTTATTGTATTTCCTGGTTCAGAAGATGCATTTGATGGAGTTATAGCCGGTGTTATTTCTACTTCAGAAACATTTTCAACTTGAACACCGCTATTACTTCGACCTGCTTCGGAAGATGAAATATCCAACGTGGGTTGATTAACCACAATTGGTCTGATGATTTGTTCTTGATTCGCCGACTGTTGAAGATAATATAACGCTGCAATTTCTTCTTCAGACGGTTCTTCCGGCAAGTCAAATGACTTCAAAAGATCTTGGTAGTTGAACAACCATGCGTCGCCTCTACTTTGGATAGGATCCGTATAGTGAAAGCAATCCACATGTTGTGCTTCAATAACCTTTCTCAACGAGGGAATATATACACGTCTTAGCGGACTCGCATACCCGACAAAGAAACCTTCAAGTGATTTGGCTCCGAATTTACCATCTTCATCGATTATAGTACATGGCACACCAAATGGCTCTAAGAATTTCAAGTTTGGCTTCCGTCGGTTAATCATTTCAAAACAAGTTTTCTTCATTGGTTTGACAGTTAGAACTCTGTTTAGTGTGTAGCAAGCCGCTGCAACTGCTTCACTCCAGAAGCTGACTGGAAGCTTTGAGTTTGCAAGCATGGTTCTTGCAGTTTCGATTAAAGTTATGTTCTTCCTTTCAGCGACATCGTTTTGTTGCGGAGTATAGAGTGCACTAAACTTGTGCAGAATCCCTTTAGCGTTCCAAATTCTCTCATTTTATTATTCTTGAACTCTGTGCCATTGTCACTGCGAATGCGTCGTACAGGGAGATGATAAAGATTTTCTAACTCCTTAAAAAGAATCACCAAGTTTTCGAATGTTTCTTCTTTTGATTCTTGGAAGAAAACCCATGAGTAACGCGAATAGTCATTTGTTACGACCAAGCAGTATAAGTCTCCTAAAATACTTCAAACGTTGACAGGACCAAATAAATCCATGTGGAGACGTTCAAGTGGCAACTTGATTGAGTTCATAATTTTCTTCGGATGTGATTTCTTGATCTGCTTTCCCTTTTTACATTCTAGGCAGTGATCAGACATATGAAAGCTCCGACGATTTACACCCTCAACCAGATCATTATGAACGAAGAAATTTATTTTTCATAAATGACTATGCCCCATTTTACGATGCCAAAGAATAGAATCTTTCTCAGTAGCCTTTGTCACAAAACATTGCGCTGATTTTGATGAAGTGGTAGCAACGCCCATATCAAGACATATAGAACATTCTCGCGCGGAGCTCGCATCAGAATCCACTCATCAGGTATTTTAAACCAGGCTTCAGAATTATACATTCTTTGTCATTAAAATGGAACATGAACTGTTTGTCACAAATCTGCGATATGCTCAGAAGATTATTCTCCAACTCTGCAATGTAGTTTACTCGATCAAATGATACAACGCCATTGGAAAGTTTTCCTTCGGTGACGATCCTTCCACCCTGATTACAAGCAAATCCAACATATCCGTCGTTGATAGCTTTTATGTCGAATAAGAGAGCTTTCATTCCCGTCATATGCCAGGACGCTCCACTATCCAAAATCCACTTTGAAAGAACGGATCTTTGGAGCCCCTACACATGTTAAAATCTAGTTAAAGAGCGCGACCCAAGCCTTTTTGGTCTTGGGTTTTGGATAGAAAGCTTGGTAATCATCTTCATAATCTTCATCTGAACCTCCACTGTCGTCTACATTTTCAAAATTTACTTTGTTTTTACCTTTTGAATTGTTACCACTTGTAATTTTGACAGTTTCGGATTTGATCTCAGATTTTTATTCTTTCATGTTATCAGTCTTTACAGGCTCAGACATAATATCCTCGGATGTTGTTGACTTCTTCTTAGCAATCCAGGCTTGAGATTTTATATTAGCCTTCTTGATATAAAACCGTGATTCGTTTGCCCTAGAAGTTTCACTTATTTCGAAAGTTGAGTTTTCAAATTTCATTTCAGTTTTAGGTTTCACTTCAGGTTTTGATTCATTTCTTTTCAAAATCTTCACAGGTTTTACAAAATCTGGTTGCTTTGGTTTCACAACATCTAAACTTTCTTTCCTTTGAAGATAGGTCGGCTTAGATTTCGGACACTTGCGTGCAATATGGACCAACTTCAATGCACTTCAAGCAAGTCCGATTATCATGTGAGTGTCCACTAGTGGATTTTACACCACTTGTGGCTTTCGCCTTATCTCGAAGTTCTTTCTGTTTCTTAAACTTATCGTATGATTGTTTCCCGATCAAACTTTCCTCATGAACCGTGTTCGTCCCATAGACAAATTTCATGTTTTTATCTTTGCATTCGTGAAACGGTGACGTTTTCTTTTCAGGTTCATCAGATTCCTCTAAACCCAACCCAGCTCTCTGGTTTTCCGGATGATCACCACCATTTCTTCGGTAGTTATTGTAATATCTTTTAGGTTTTGAATAGAATTTCTTTTCATTTTTCTCCAGGTCATCTGATGTAACTTCAACTAGCTTGAATAGTTTATCCAATTGATCTTATTTTACATTCCGAATCGGAAAACTGTCATCAAAGTATAATCTATCAGATTCCTTAACCTTGTACATTACAACGTTAGGATCATCACATAGATCATCTTCTGATGATGTATCGTCATCTTCAGAATTTGTGTCAGAACTGTTCAAACTCGAGGTGGCGCTCTCAAAGCTGCCATCATCAGAATCATTCAGAACATTTTCAACCACCTTTTTTACTACCGCATTATCATCATCTGATTTAGTAAACATTACATCAATATTCTCTGGCAACTCATTTTTCTTTTCAGATAAAAATTCAATGTTGAGTGCCTTATCCATCCCATCAACAATTTTGCGACAATACTTCTCGCAAAGGGGAGGAGGAACATTGTTGTATTCTTTACCATTTTTCTTTTTAGACTTCTTATCATTCTTTTCCGACAAGATCGTAGGAAGAATATGATCAATGACATACGCGTTAGTTGTGTAACTTCTTAAAAGTTGTTGAACATGTTCTGTTTCAATTTTCATGTCCTGGAGTTGCTGTTTGGTTTCAGCAATGGTGTTAATGTAGATGTTTATTGCTTTTTGTTTATCCATTATTGTACCTTTCAACATCCTTACAGTATCATGTTGTTCAATATTATTTCTATCGAGCCTGCCATAATCATCTTTCATTTTGTCATACGCTTCCTTCATTGGATGATAATCGTATTTGAAATTCTCATTATGTACATTGACTTCAGTGATGATTTGTGATTTTTCGGCACATTTAGCACATGGCTCGGTGCATTTTGTACAAGGTTTTACAACCTTTACAACTTGCACTTTGACAACTTCCTTTACCTCTGGACCTACCTTGGTTAGATTCACCATCATAGCTTTATTGGCAATGTCCGTTAGGTTTTCAGCATTCACTTCTTGAACAACATCAATTTTTTCTTCATCAATAGACTTCTCCTCGATCACTTGCTCCTGAGAACTTCCATCGAAATTACCTGCAAAACTAGAAGATGAATTAGGAGTTTAAATACCATGTGTCTTCATGTGAAGATACATTTCCTCTTCTTCCTGTTGTTGCAGATACTGTTCCAGTAGAGCATTCTCCATAGTTGTTGCGTCTTCGGCAGAAGTATCTTCAACAATTTCAGCCATCAATAAGATTCTAGAACAGTGGCGAGAAGTGACATGTGTTGTTTTGCAACTTGCTCAGAAACAACATTGTTTAAATCGACAGCAATGTTACACTTGTACACATTTGGATCAGAATTCGTTTGTTGGTTTTGATTTGCTTGACTCTGATATGAAGAATTTGAACCAGTGCTTGAGAACGAAGAACTCTGTGGACTCTGATCATATTGTGGATATGATTGGTTTTGGTTCTGTTGCGAATGATTCAGAGAATTCATATTCGTGCTGAATGCTATCTGAATCTTTGGACTTGAAATGTTGTCTTGCATCCCGTTCTTGTAATACAGACCAACATCTTGAACAATGTTAGCATTCTTCGACTTTGCGATCTTTAGAAGTTCCATCTCATGACCTTCGAGTTTGTCGATGAATGTAGACAACTTAAAGAATTCCCAATTCGGACTTTCTTTCAAAAACATCAGATAAGTAGTCCACTCTCCGCCCGGTAACGCATCTGCAAGCTTATCGATGTACTCAGGTTCTGTCTTCTCGAGACAGTGTCTCCTCATTTGGACTTTCGGATGACAGAAACGCTCAATCATCTGTTTCATTGTTTCGCCCTTCAACATGTTGAAAATGTCGAATTCCTTCATGATGAGAGCTTTCTTACTCTTATTTATCTCTGTGCTTCCTTGGTATTTCTTTTGTAGTGATAGCTAGAGTTCTCTCGCTGTCATATATTCGGGCAATAAGACCAGAATATCCTCTTTAACAGATTGTTAAATGAGGCTAATCATCTTTTTCTCAGCAATGTACTCATCCTTTTGAATTGTGGAATACTTGTACTTCTCCAGAACTTGCTGATTTTCGTCCAACGGAACAGTATAACCTCTCTCGATAGCTACCCAGCTTTGGAAATGCATGGCCTGAACCAGTAACTGAACTTCTCCTTTCTATCCTTCATATTCGTCCATGCTCATTAACTTCGACGGTTTAACGGACGTGCCCATCTTGTTGTCTAGGTTGACTTGATTTATGACATTGGCATTAGATGTACCCACTGCTGTCATAAATGCTCTCTAAATATCATCCATCACGACTATCGACACACGTACGCTGAAAACACGTTAAAACTTTGAAAATGATTAGAACCACTACAAGTTCGGTCAAACTTGTAGTGAATATATGAAGAATTTTCAGTTTATACACAAGTTTGGTCGAACTTATGTATTTTTTATTTGAAAATGTCCCTGAGAACTTCGAGCGAACTTATGATTTGAGAAAATGTAGAATTCTTTCAAGTTCGAGCGAACTTACTAACTGATTTCAAAGAAAATCTTGCAAGTACGAGCGAACTTAGCTTAAGCTTTCCTGATTTGTATCAAGTTCGGTCGAACTTGATAAATATCAATGAATCTTTAGTAAGTTCGAGTGAACTTATTCTCTCAAAAACCTTCAAGTTTGAGCGAACTTGATAGAAACTCACTCAAAAAGTGACTTTCTAACTCAAGTTCGCCCGAACTTGGCTAACAAGTTCGATGAAAATGAGTTTTTCAAACATGGTTTTTTCAACAATTTGACACCAATTCGTTTGATTTTAGTCTCGAAACTCTCAGGGGTTTGTCTATGATGTATTTAACATGTCATATTCAAAATTGGATAGAATTTGCCCGTTAATTCTTCATTTTAATATAAAAGTTAAGAAAAATAGAAGAATGGAGTAGAATTAGAAGTGTTCTTGTCTTGATATCAATCAAATCAGGCTATTCCAGCTCGGATACCACTTGTAGGACCGATCCTGATAGCATAGGAACCTAGATTTGATATCTAATGTCCATAATAGCGGAAATATTACGACACGATTACCAACAACAAGAATTAGTCAGTTAAACGTCAATTTTATTGATATAACATCAAGTCTCCAATTTAACAGAGCTTCGCCTCAAAGTGCACAATGTTACAAATGACAATAACAAGCTAGCTATTTATAAGGAAACAAGTTCGTTGGTTGATAGGGAAGTTCGGGCGAACTTGACAATGTCAAGTTCAGCTTGACTTCACAAACACTTCACAAGCGAACTTGACCCAATGATACATAAATACTTGATTTCGCTAGCCTATTCATATCTAATCTATACAGACTCGATATAATACTAAGACATAGACATTCTGCACAAACATAGGGTAGGAACATAGCCATGCTCGACTAACGAGGATGTCGTTAATGGAGACAACGAGAAGTAATCGTTTCCCATCATGTTCTCGTAAGATTACCTAATGTATAGGCGAATATAGCCCATATTAGTCACAAGGTGGTTAATCACTACTTGACCGTCTGGGTCTTGTGGTTTTTCGAGTCAAATTCAGACTTGGTATGATCTGAACTGTATATGAGTATAGAAAGATATAATGACTTCCCATCTTGGCACCTTTGCCATTTGAATCACTGATTAAACGTAAGGGTTTCATCGAGTTCGTTCATGCCAAACCATCTTGGTTTAGATTGAGAAATTCGTGTGGTTTTATGAAACCATGGGCTAAAGCCCGAATCCATAGTCACCCTAGTCCGATAGGGACAGTTGACCACTGAATCTGATTTTTTCCGTTAGTCTCATATTTGTAATAATGTGAACAAGAAAAGAAGATCCGGCCCTGAGTTGGTCAAGACTAGGGTCATTGAGTTTCTCGACCCTTTGTCTTAGGATTAATCAGTTCTGTTTCTCAATAGGGCAGGGAAGAAAATACGGGCTGTTGGGAAGTGTCGTAACATAGATCCATAAGCGTTCGACAACCTCTTGAAATAACAGAAGCAGCTTCAAGAAGGCTGAATGAAAACCGTAATCAATTGAGGTAAGTCTAGCACTCTGACGTCTAGGATACGAGTAAAGTTTTGAATGCCATTTCACAGCCAGTTGGTGCATCCAACCAAGCACTGATTTACACTTTGGTCATTTAGTTTGACTTGGTATCGCACATCAAGGTATCTACAATTCGTAGCGTATGTTAAGTAATTCTCCAAGTTGGAAGAGAATTAGTTGTAACGTTAAAGTCTTATTCCTATTGTAGGTATATAATACGTACTTACTAACGGAATCCCCTCTGGATGGACATGATATCCAAGGGACGTGTGACATCCGTGTTTCATATATCTTAAACGCACTACTTCACGATTATTTGTTCCTACGTTAATTTGGTTCGGAGACTTAAATTGCACGCTCGAAAGAATTACGATAATTTCGTGTACGTGTCAAATAAATTATGTGCGTTAAAGGTTTATAAGTTGGTGCGTTATTATGCGATATCCGATTTCGTGTTTTATTTTAGTTATAAAGTATAGACGTAGTAATAAATAAATGAATCGAATCGAGCCGCGACACGAGCCAACTTCACTTCCTTGCGACTCAAGTAGTTAATCTAAACTTGAGGACCAAGTGCTAGACCCAAACCAACCCACCCGAACCCCTTTGCGGTCGCGAGCTACCCAAACCGTAAACCCCTCCCTCTTCTCCTTACTCTTGCGCTATATATACACACACATGCATGCGCTTGCTTCACAAAAACAAAACACAAAACCCTAGTTGAGAAAACAGCCGACGGCAGCCGATCCTTCATCTTCTCGATCGCAAAACAGCTTGTTACAACTCCTCTTGAATCACGGCAGCCCTCCCTCACCATTCTTCTTCTTCTCGGTCGCAAGTTCTCGCCAACATCCGAATCTGTCCCATCTAGTTCTCGGCTCTTGTCCAAGTCTCGGCTCATTGATCTTGTTATTAAAGGTTAGGATTATCATTATTTGCAAGATCATATTAGGATTTATATGTTTGAATGTAGTGTTATGTTACCCGATTTATTTATGATGTTTGCAAGTTTGATGTTTGTTCGAATCTAGAAACTTAGGCTGTGTTTTGTTGATAAAAACTATAGGTTATGATTAGGGTTTGCATGGGTATGATATACATGATGATATATGATTTGTAATTCTGTCTTTGATCGCCTATGTTCAATGTATCGAGGGTTTAAGCGAGTTAGATTGTGATAAAGTGCTGAATCAGAATGCTGAATGGTGGTTACAGCCAACTTCAACTGGCTGTAAGTTGGTTATTAATTATCGAAAAAACGGATTTTCTGAAGTCTAAAACGTAGAGTTTTGAAAAACGATTCTAATGGCACTGGATTCATATTTTTCTGAAGTCGTTTGATATTTTTAAGCGGCCAATTAAGTTCAGTTATTAAAGCTGTGAAAATCCTGAAAATTTGTTAGTTGTTTATCGAGTTGGATTTAATAATCTGTAGGGAGTCGAATCACGAAATTTTTACAGCAACTAGATATGGAAATTTCCGGGCAACTCCCACTGGAATTTTGTTAATTGGACGAACGGTGATTTTTAAATGAATTCTTCCGTGGACTGCAGTCAGAAAGCGATGAATCTGACTGTAGCCTAGCACATTAATATTTACGAATAATTGGTAGAGTATTAGGACTTGAAAAATTTATATAAAATTCTACAGTATAGTTGTCACCTTCTGTAAGATAATTGGAATTTTTGGAACGTTGGAACTATTTTATAAATATCCTCGAAAACATCCGAATTATGAGTATGTAAGCTGAAACTTGATATCTTGCAAATGTGTGTACCAAAGTGTTGCATGGATTGGATTGTGTTCATGATAAATTGTTTTGATCACTATGTTCATATGAGGATACTTGCATGCATGTTTGAGTGTTAGGATTTGTGATTATGTGTACCGCTTTGTGCGTAAATTATGTGTAGGATTTGTATTGGTGTGTTCACACACTAACTTGAAATCAATTGACTTGTTAGGACGCAATTAGCGTCCCATCATTTCAACTTCTGTCTTACACTAACCAAGCAACTAAAGGTGAGTTCACGGCCCCTAACTTTATCCGGTTTTAAACAACAGGGGGAGAAACATGTATACACTCTACAACTCTATCTCTTTACGTTATACGAAATTAACGTCACTTAACTATTCGGTAACTAAGTTAATGTTAATGTACGTTATGGTCACTAAGCAGCTATATCACACAAGTCCTCGACAATCTCTCGGATCGTTAGTATTGGGTTTAAATAGCGGGGAAATTATAAGTAGTACTACTGGGCCCGACAAGCCCCATCCGAGCTAGTCGCGCTAGCCGACCGGGTATGGTCAACGGGTGAATAATTTGGCCTAACTTCGCCATGGTCAGTGATAGGCCTGGCAACACGGAGGCATAACAGTCAGCTTCGATCGCGAACACTTACGTGACATAACTTTAGGCTAGCTACCTATATATTAACATTGAACTTAATTACGAATCAACGATATTATCCCGGGTTAGGGATAATGGAACCAACAACGTTATTATTCCAGGTTAGGAATAATGGGACATCATTATTATTCCGGGTACGGAATAATGGAACCATCATTATTATTCCGGGTAAGGAATAATGGAACTATCAGTATTATTCCGGGTTGGGAATAATGGAACTAAACCGTTATCCCGGTTAGGGATAACGGGGGGGGGGGGAAACAAATTTATAACCGAACAAACGAATTTATTAAAACCTGTTAACTCACTCTTCTTAATGTTGACACTTGTTTCTTTACATGTTTCTCAGGACGCTAGGAGCTCTAGGTGCACTCACTTGCATTGATCAAGACATCTTTTATCGAGTCTCATTTACAAACATTGTTTTGGGTTTGTCTTTAAGTTTTGGCGTTTATGTTGGCGCCCGTTCCTTTACTTTACTTTATGCTTCCGCTCAACTTTAAAAACTAATGCTTCTGCTAAACATTGGTAACTAACTAAGACAATATAAAATCTACGATGAATGGTTAAACAAATGATTTTTGGAAAACGTATTATCAAATCATATAGAGTCGTTCGACGTACTAGTGTTTCAGATTCTGGTTTGTTCACACGCCTCGCGGTAAAACTCCGCCAGTGGAAATTGAGGGTGTGACAGATTGGTATCAGAGCCACTAGCTATAGAGAACCAGGTTTGCATTAAAAGTAGACCTAAACTATAGCTGAAATACACGACACTAGACGTAGTTTGGCACCGAACTGTTATATCTTGTTATGTGATGTACCACAACTGTGTTATGAAGAATATGAATGCATAGTAAGAAATGAATGCAACTCGTAACTAAATACACAACCTAACAGGCAATGTCATCATCATCATCATCCGACAAACTTACGCCACCAAGGGCGCCAGGTAAGGCACCTATGGTTGAACCCTTACCATCTTATGGCGTGGAGACACGCTCAGCTGCGAGGAAAAGGCTCGCTCTAGGGGAGGAGTCGTCATCACGCCCAATCATCGCTGTGCCGGTCAAACCGGTTAACTCTGTAGAAGTAGGAAATGACCTACTTAGAGATATGATACGGAAACAACAAGAACAAATAGAAAGAATGCATGAAACCATCCTAGCACAGGGATGGATGATACGACAACTGACAGGTAAAACTGGCTCGCTCGAGGAAGAGCAACATACGAGTAAGATAGCTCATAACACTTTAGCCAGAGATCTGCGTGCTGAGCAGATAAGGGCCGACTGGCTCGAAGACAGAGTCCTGGAATCTTGTTGGAGAATTCAGGGGCTAGAACAAAATCAAGCACCTGCACCAGTACCTGCACCAGCACCGGCCCCTCCAGTGCCGGTAGAGGAGGATCCGGAAGAGGATCCAAAGGAGGATCCGGAAGAGGATCCAAGGAGGATCCGGAGAAGGACCCAGCTGTAGAAGCCGGGAAAGCCGCCAGGATGACGGCAACGATAGTGATTTGGGGGATGGAGACGTAGAAGACTGACACGTCTCGCTTATTTTATTTACTTTCCTTCAGTCTATTTATTTTCCCACTTATGTTCAAACTTGAGACTTTATAGTAAACTGATACGTTTGGTTGGCACTTTGTAAGACGTTGAAACTTTATTAAATCAAGTATTTCTTTTGACTATTTAATATATTTGAGCTGACATAACTTGATAATTATTTAAGTACGGAATAGGATAACTATATTGGATATATAGACTTATCGGTGTGTGTTTATGTTGTCTTACGAAGATCCAAATGGCAACTGGACGTCGCGGGAACCTTAACATGACGCCCGAAGAATTAGCTGCAATGATTCAAGAGCACGTGAACGCAGCTCTAGCGGGTGTTCAGAACCAACCGGCAGGTAACCATTATTAAATTTTCATGGAAAATCTAATAGTTGGGCTAGTAGAATTCCTCGCTGACTACCTGTCCTCTGTCAACAGGAGGGGTCTTAACCCCTACAAGATGTTCCTCGACGCGAAGCCAAGCAAATTCACGGGGGCAGAAGGACCCATAGGATTGGTGCGCTGGATCGAAAAATCTGAATCAGTATTTGAAATGTGCAACTGTCTGGAGGCCAACAAGGTCAAGTATGCAGCCTCAACATTGGAAGATGGGGCACTAACTTGGTGGAATGCACAAGTCCAAAACGCGTGGACTTATTGCTGCAAATGCAATGGCCTGGGCCGAGTTTAAGGCCCTAATCAAAGAAGAGTACTGTCCGCGAGACAGAGTTTAACAATTGGAGCAGACATTATGGAACCACAAGATGGTGGGATCTGAAATCGAAGCATTACACAGAGAAACATCACGACTTGGTATTTCTATGTCCCGATCTGGCCAACACTGTGGAGAAACGACTCGAGTTCTACCTTGGGGGTCTGGTTCCGGAGATTCAGGTATGGTAATGGCTAGTAACCCTGCAACTGAGCATCAAGCAATCCGATTGGCGCACAAACTCACCGATAAGGCGGTGGAACAAAAGAAGTTGCCAGCTCGGGGTACAACTGAAGTTGCCCCTGATAATAAAAGAAAGTTTGAAGACTTGTCTGTTCGACAGTCTTCGTCATCCCAGCCACAACAGGGGAACCAGAAACGGTTCAATAATTTCAACAGCCACCGGGGTCACCAAAATCAGCCCGCCAGCAACAACAACAACAACCAGAACGCAAGCGGCTATGTAGGTCGAAAGCCGCAGTGCAATCGCAGTAATCTTCATCATCACGGCCCTTGTGCCGGGAATCGCTGTCAACGATGTGGCAAGGTGGGACATGCGGCAAAGGATTGTCGCGGGGAATTCATGTCTCGACAAAACCAAAATCAACCCCAGGGCCAGCAACAGGGTGTTAACCGGGGATGCTATCAGTGTGGTAGCACTGCCCACTTCAAAAAGAGACTGCCCACAGCTGCGTAACAACAACAACAATGGTGGAACAACCACAACCACAATAACCACAACAACAACAATAACAATAACAATAATGGAAATGGTGGCACAGGAGGTGCCAAAGGGCACGCATTTACGTTGGGCGCGGAGAGGCCAGAAACGACTCGAACGTGGTCACCGGTAAGTTTCCCCTTAATGAACATTTTGCTACTGTGCTTTTTGATTCGGGTGCGGATAGGAGTTTTATATCTGAGTCTTTAGGAAGAACCTAAATCTCAAGCGTAAACCCTTAGAGACCCCTTATATCATAGAACTAGCCGATGGTAAATCTGTAGACGTGATCCATATAGTATCCGGCTGTCAACTCAAACTCGCGGGCCACACCTTTACCATTGATCTGATGACAACTACCCTGGGTAGTTTTGACGTGGTAGTCGGAATGGACTGGCTATCCGACGTCCGAGCTGAAGTTCTCTGTTTCGAAAAATCTATCCGTATTCCGCTCGCTAACAACGAAATCTTGACGGTGCAAGGCGAGAAGGCAGGCGCCGTCACAAACATCATCTCTTACATGCAAGCGCAGAAGTATCTTCGGAGGAAGAACTCTTTCGCTTTACTCGCACTGGTTACTGAACAGCCTAAGGACGAAAACGTATAGAAGACATCCCCGTCGTCCGTAATTTTTCTGATGTATTCCCAAAGGAGTTACCTAGTCTCCCACCCCATCGACAATTGGAGTTTGAAATCGAATTGGCGAACCATGCAACTCCTATCGCCAAGGCCCCATACCGCCTAGCCCCATCCGAGCTGCAAGAGATGTCTACCCAACTTCAGGAGCTGTTAGAAAAAGGATTTATCCGACCAAGCGCTTCGCCATGGGGAGCTCCAGTCCTTTTTGTCAAGAAGAAGGACGGTACCTTCCGCATGTGCATCGACTACAGGGAACTCAATAAGGTTACTGTCAAGAACGATACCCGTTACCTCGCATCGACGATCTCTTCGATCAACTTCAAGGGTCAAGCTACTACTCCAAGATTGATCTACGGTCCGGTTACCACCAGCTACGTGTCAGGAGGAGGATATCGCTAAGACGGCATTTCGTACTCGGTATGGCCATTATGAGTTCTTGGTCATGCCCTTCGGTCTCACCAACGCACCCGCGGTGTTCATGGACCTCATGAACCGTGTGTGTAAACCATACCTCGACAAGTTTGTCATTGTGTTCATCGATGACATACTCATCTACTCTAAAGGTGAAGAAGAACATGCTGAACATCTACGATTACTGCTGGGATTACTTCAACAGGAGAAACTATATGCCAAGCTTTCAAAGTGTGATTTCTGGATTCGGGAAGTTCAGTTCCTCGGGCATATCGTAAATGAAAAGGGTATCCACGTCGACCCTGCAAAGATTGAAGCTATCAAAAACTAGGAAGCACCCAGGACACCGACGGAGATCCGCCAATTTTTGGGCTTGGCTGGTTACTACAGACGTTTCATCGAGGGATTTTCAAAGATCGCGCAATGCTTACTACCCTCACCCAGAAAGGCATCAAGTATGCTTGGGGTGACAAGCAGGAAGCGGCATTTCAATTGCTGAAACAGAAACTTTGCAGTGCACCCATTCTGTCCTTGCCGGAAGGGACAGATGACTTTGTAGTATATTGTGATGCTTCCATTCAGGGGTTGGGATGTGTACTCATGCAACGCGATAAGGTCATCGCGTATGCGTCCTGACAATTGAAGGTTCACGAGAAAAACTACACAATGCATGACCTGGAATTGGGAGCAGTAGTGTTTGCACTTAAGATTTGGAGACACTACCTCTATGGAACGAAGTGCACAATCTTTACAGACCACAAGAGCCTCCAACACATCTTTGATCAGAAGGAGTTGAACATGCAACAGCGTCGCTGGGTCGAACTCTTGAACGATTATGAGTGTGCCATTCGGTATCACCCGGGTAAAGCTAACGTGGTAGCTGATGCCCTTAGTAGGAAGGAACACTTGAAACCTCGTCGGGTACGAGCATTACAGCTCACTATTCATTCGGGGCTACCCGAACAGATACGTGCAGTTAGAAGCAGTTAAGGAGGAAAACATCAAGGCCGAATCGGTGGGAAAAATGGAACGCGATTGGGAAGTAAACCCAATGGAGCCCGGTACTTCATGAATCGCATATGGGTACCTCTCTACGGAAACCTCAGAGAGCTAGTCATGGACGAAGCTCACAAATCCCGATACTCTGTTCATCCTGGTTCGGATAAGATGTATCAAGACCTTAAAGCTGCGTATTGGTGGCCCAACATGAAAGCTGATATAACCACCTACGTGAGTAAGTGTTTGACTTGTGCAAAAGTCAAGGTAGAGTATCAAAAGCCATCGGGGCTACTCCAACAACCTGAGATCCCAGTGTGGAAATGGGATCAGATCTCGATGGATTTCATCACTAAACTTCCGCGAACTTTGGGTGGTTGCGATACCATCTGGGTAATAGTGGATCGTTTAACTAAGTCCGCACACTTCCTAGCTATTAAAGAAACAGATAAGATGGAGAAGTTGACTCGCATCTACATTAAGGAAGTAGTTTCTCGGCACGGAGTGCCAACGTCCATCATCTCAGACAGAGATGCTCGCTTTACGTCCAACTTTTGGCAGTCACTTCAGAAAGCGTTGGGCACACGCCTAGATATGAGCACTGCTTATCACCCTCAGACTGATGGTCAAAGCGAAAGGACCATACAGACCTTGGAAGACATGCTTAGGGCATGCGTAGTAGACTTTGGAAATAGTTGGGAAATCCACCTGCCTTTAGTGGAATTCTCGTATAACAACAGTTACCATACGAGTATTTCGGCAGCACCGTTTGAGGCATTATACGTCGTAATGTAGATCACCGGTCTGTTGGGCAGAAGTCGGTGACAGTCAACTCACACAGGCCCTGAGTTGATACTTGAAGCCACTGAAAAGGTTGTACAAATCAGAAACCGCATGGCGGTGGCACGAGACCGACAGAAAAGCTACGCTGATCAACGACGCAAACCGCTCGAATTTCAAGTAGGCGACCGCGTCCTATTGAAGGTGTCACCCTGGAAGGGTGTAATCCGCTTCGGAAAACGGGGCAAACTAAACCCACGGTACGTAGGTCCGTTTGTGATCTTGAAACGTATTGGACCCGTAGCTTATCAATTAGACCTTCCTACCGAACTCAGTGGAGTTCACAATGTTTTTCACGTGTCAAATCTGAAGAAGTGTCTATCAGATGAAACTCTAGTCATTCCATTGGATGAGATTCAAGTGGATGAACAACTGCACTTTGTGGAACAACCTATCGAGATCATGGACCATGAGATCAAGACTCGAAGGCACAGCAAGATTCCGATCGTTAAGGATCGTTGGGACTCTAAGCGTGGACTGGAGTTCACGTGGGAAAGAGAGGACCAAATGAAAAGCAAATACCCACACCCTTCGCAGCTAAGCAGCAAACTAACGATACCAGCAACTAAATTTTCGGGACGAAAATTCTTTCAACATGGGGATGATGTGACAACCTGGGAATTTCTCATAATTTCGCGTACCATTGTTAACTAAATCTTTGTGCATGGCACTTGGGAATCTCTTCTAATTTCGCGTACTATTGTTAACGAACTAAATCTTGGTGCGTGGCACTCTAAACATGTACGCTGCATTCTAAACCGCGTTTACTCAATTTCGGGACAAAAATTCTTTCAACATGGGGATAATGTGACATCCCGGTTTTTTCAGATATCTTAAACGCACTACTTCACGATTATTTGTTCCTACGTTAATTTGGTTCGGAGACTTAAATTGCACGCTCGAAAGAATTACGATAATTTCGTGTACGTGTCAAATAAATTATGTGCTACGTATTAAACGTTTATAAGTTGGTGCATTATTATGCGATATCCGATTTCGTGTTTTATTTTAGTTATAAAGTATAGACTTAGTAAATAAATAAATGAATCGAATCGAGCCGCGACACGAGCCAACTTCACTTCCTTGCGACTCAAGTAGTTAATCTAAACTTGAGGACCAAGTGCTAGACCCAAACCAACCCACCCGAACCCCTTTGCGGTCGCGAGCTACCCAAACCGTAAACCCCTCCCTCTTCTCCTTACTCTTGCGCTATATATACACACACATGCATGAGCTTGCTTCACAAAAACAAAACACAAAACCCTAGTTGAGAAAACAGCCGACGGCAGCCGATCCTTCATCTTCTCGATCGCAAACAGCTTGTTACAACTCCTCTTGAATCACGGCAGCCCTCCCCTCACCATTCTTCTTGTTCTCGGTCGCAAGTTCTCGCCAACATCCGAATCTGTCCCATCTAGTTCTCGGCTCTTGTCCAAGTCTCGGCTCATTGATCTTGTTATTAAAGGTTAGGATTATCATTATTTGCAAGATCATATTCGGATTTATATGTTTGAATGTAGTGTTATGTTAGCCGATTTATTTATGATGTTTGCAAGTTTGATGTTTGTTCGAAATCTGGAAACATAGGTTGTGTTTTGTTGATAAAAACTATAGGTTATGATTAGGGTTTGTATGGGTATGATATACATGATGATATATGATTTGTAATTCTGTTTTTGATCGCCTGTGTTCAATGTATCGAGGGTTTAAGCGAGTTAGATTGTGATAAAGTGCTGAATCAGAATGCTGAATGGTGGTTACAGCCAACTTCAACTGGCTGTAACTTGGTTATTAATTATCGAAAAACGGATTTTCTGAAGTCTAAAACGTAGAGTTTTGAAAAACGATTCTAATGGCGCTGGATTCATATTTTTCTGAAGTCGTTTGATATTTTTAAGCGGCCAATTAAGTTCAGTAATTAAAGCTGTGAAAATCCTGAAAATTTGTTAGTTGTTTATCGAGTTGGATTTAATAATTTGTAGGGAGTCGAATCATGAAATTTGTACAGCAACTAGATATGAAAATTTCCGGGCAACTCCCACTGGAATTTTGTTAATTGGATGAACGGTGATTTTTAAATGAATTCTTCCGTGGACTGCAGTCAGAAAGCGATGAATCTGACTGTAGCCTAGCACATTAATATTTACGAATAATTGGTAGAGTATTAGGACTTGAAAAATTTATATAAAATTCTACAGTATAGTTGTCACCTTCTGTAAGATAATTGGAATTTTTGGAACGTTGGAACTATTTTATAAATATCCTCGAAAACATCCGAATTATGAGTATGTAAGCTGAAACTTGATATCTTGCAAATGTGTGTACCAAAGTGTTGCATGGATTGGATTGTGTTCATGATAAATTGTTTTGATCACTATGTTCATATGAGGATACTTGCATGCATGTTTGAGTGTTAGGATTTGTGATTATGTGTACCGCTTTGTGCGTAAATTATGTGTAGGATTTGTATTGGTGTGTTCACACACTAACTTGAAATCAATTGACTTGTTAGGACGCAATTAGCGGTCCCATCATTTCAACTTCTGTCTTACACTAACCAAGCAACTAAAGGTGAGTTCACGGCCCCTAACTTTATCCGGTTTTAAACAACAGGGGGAGAAACATGTATACACTCTACAACTCTATCTCTTTACGTTATACGAAATTAACGTCACTTAACTATTCGGTAACTAAGTTAATGTTAATGTACGTTATGGTCACTAAGCAGCTATATCACACAAGTCCTCGACAATCTCTCGGATCGTTAGTATTGGGTTTAAATAGCGGGGAAATTATAAGTAGTACTACTGGGCCCGACAAGCCCCATCCGAGCTAGTCGCGCTAGCCGACCGGGTATGGTCAACGGGTGAATAATTTGGCCTAACTTCGCCATGGTCAGTGATAGGCCTGGCAACACGGAGGCATAACAGTCAGCTTCGATCGCGAACACTTACGTGACATAACTTTAGGCTAGCTACCTATATATTAACATTGAACTTAATTACGAATCAACGATATTATCCCGGGTTAGGGATAATGGAACCAACAACGTTATTATTCCAGGTTAGGAATAATGGGACATCATTATTATTCCGGGTACGGAATAATGGAACCATCATTATTATTCCGGGTAAGGAATAATGGAACTATCAGTATTATTCCGGGTTGGGAATAATGGAACTAAACCGTTATCCCGGTTAGGGATAACGGGGGGGGGGGGAAACAAATTTATAACCGAACAAACGAATTTATTAAAACCTGTTAACTCACTCTTCTTTAATGTTGACACTTGTTTCTTTACATGTTTCTCAGGACGCTAGGAGCTCTAGGTGCACTCACTTGCATTGATCAAGACATCTTTTATCGAGTCTCATTTACAAACATTGTTTTGGGTTTGTCTTTAAGTTTTGGCGTTTATGTTGGCGCCCGTTCCTTTACTTTACTTTATGCTTCCGCTCAACTTTAAAAACTAATGCTTCTGCTAAACATTGGTAACTAACTAAGACAATATAAAATCTACGATGAATGGTTAAACAAATGATTTTTGGAAAACGTATTATCAAATCATATAGAGTCGTTCGACGTACTAGTGTTTCAGATTCTGGTTTGTTCACACGCCTCGCGGTAAAACTCCGCCAGTGGAAATTGAGGGTGTGACAGATTGGTATCAGAGCCACTAGCTATAGAGAACCAGGTTTGCATTAAAAGTAGACCTAAACTATAGCTGAATACACGACACTAGACGTAGTTTGGCACCGAACTGTTATATCTTGTTATGTGATGTACCACAACTGTGTTATGAAGAATATGAATGCATAGTAAGAAATGAATGCAACTCGTAACTAAATACACAACCTAACAGGCAATGTCATCATCATCATCATCCGACAAACTTACGCCACCAAGGGCGCCAGGTAAGGCACCTATGGTTGAACCCTTACCATCTTATGGCGTGGAGACACGCTCAGCTGCGAGGAAAAGGCTCGCTCTAGGGGAGGAGTCGTCATCACGCCCAATCATCGCTGTGCGGTCAAACCGGTTAACTCTGTAGAAGTAGGAAATGACCTACTTAGAGATATGATACGGAAACAACAAGAACAAATAGAAAGAATGCATGAAACCATCCTAGCACAGGGATGGATGATACGACAACTGACAGGTAAAACTGGCTCGCTCGAGGAAGAGCAACATACGAGTAAGATAGCTCATAACACTTTAGCCAGAGATCTGCGTGCTGAGCAGATAAGGGCCGACTGGCTCGAAGACAGAGTCCTGGAATCTTGTTGGAGAATTCAGGGGCTAGAACAAAATCAAGCACCTGCACCAGTACCTGCACCAGCACCGGCCCCTCCAGTGCCGGTAGAGGAGGATCCGGAAGAGGATCCAAAGGAGGATCCGGAAGAGGATCCAGAGGAGGATCCGGAGAAGGACCCAGCTGTAGAAGCCGGGAAAGCCGCGCAGGATGACGGCAACGATAGTGATTTGGGGGATGGAGACGTAGAAGACTGACACGTCTCGCTTATTTTATTTACTTTCCTTCAGTCTATTTATTTTCCCACTTATGTTCAAACTTGAGACTTTATAGTAAACTGATACGTTTGGTTGGCACTTTGTAAGACGTTGAAACTTTATTAAATCAAGTATTTCTTTTGACTATTTAATATATTTGAGCTGACATAACTTGATAATTATTTAAGTACGGAATAGGATAACTATATTGGATATATAGACTTATCGGTGTGTGTTTATGTTGTCTTACGAAGATCCAAATGGCAACTGGACGTCGCGGGAACCTTAACATGACGCCCGAAGAATTAGCTGCAATGATTCAAGAGCACGTGAACGCAGCTCTAGCGGGTGTTCAGAACCAACCGGCAGGTAACCATTATTAAATTTTCATGGGAAAATCTAATAGTTGGGCTAGTAGAATTCCTCGCTGACTACCTGTCCTCTGTCAACAGGAGGGGGTCTTAACCCCTACAAGATGTTCCTCGACGCGAAGCCAAGCAAATTCACGGGGGCAGAAGGACCCATAGGATTGGTGCGCTGGATCGAAAAATCTGAATCAGTATTTGAAATGTGCAACTGTCTGGAGGCCAACAAGGTCAAGTATGCAGCCTCAACATTGGAAGATGGGGCACTAACTTGGTGGAATGCACAAGTCCAAACGCGTGGACTTATTGCTGCAAATGCAATGGCCTGGGCCGAGTTTAAGGCCCTAATCAAAGAAGAGTACTGTCCGCGAGACAGAGTTTAACAATTGGAGCAGACATTATGGAACCACAAGATGGTGGGATCTGAAATCGAAGCATACACAGAGAAACATCACGACTTGGTATTTCTATGTCCCGATCTGGCCAACACTGTGGAGAAACGACTCGAGTTCTACCTTGGGGTCTGGTTCCGGAGATTCAGGGTATGGTAATGGCTAGTAACCCTGCAACTGAGCATCAAGCAATCCGATTGGCGCACAAACTCACCGATAAGGCGGTGGAACAAAAGAAGTTGCCAGCTCGGGGTACAACTGAAGTTGCCCCTGATAATAAAAGAAAGTTTGAAGACTTGTCTGTTCGACAGTCTTCGTCATCCCAGCCACAACAGGGGAACCAGAAACGGTTCAATAATTTCAACAGCCACCGGGGTCACCAAAATCAGCCGCCAGCAACAACAACAACAACCAGAACGCAAGCGGCTATGTAGGTCGAAAGCCGCAGTGCAATCGCAGTAATCTTCATCATCACGGCCCTTGTGCCGGGAATCGCTGTCAACGATGTGGCAAGGTGGGACATGCGGCAAAGGATTGTCGCGGGGAATTCATGTCTCGACAAAACCAAAATCAACCCCAGGGCCAGCAACAGGGTGTTAACCGGGGATGCTATCAGTGTGGTAGCACTGCCCACTTCAAAAGAGACTGCCCACAGCTGCGTAACAACAACAACAATGGTGGGAACAACCACAACCACAATAACCACAACAACAACAATAACAATAACAATAATGGAAATGGTGGCACAGGAGGTGCCAAAGGGCACGCATTTACGTTGGGCCGCGGAGAGGCCAGAAACGACTCGAACGTGGTCACCGGTAAGTTTCCCCTTAATGAACATTTTGCTACTGTGCTTTTTGATTCGGGTGCGGATAGGAGTTTTATATCTGAGTCTTTTAGGAAGAACCTAAATCTCAAGCGTAAACCCTTAGAGACCCCTTATATCATAGAACTAGCCGATGGTAAATCTGTAGACGTGATCCATATAGTATCCGGCTGTCAACTCAAACTCGCGGGCCACACCTTTACCATTGATCTGATGACAACTACCCTGGGTAGTTTTGACGTGGTAGTCGGAATGGACTGGCTATCCGACGTCCGAGCTGAAGTTCTCTGTTTCGAAAAATCTATCCGTATTCCGCTCGCTAACAACGAAATCTTGACGGTGCAAGGCGAGAAGGCAGGCGCCGTCACAAACATCATCTCTTACATGCAAGCGCAGAAGTATCTTCGGAGGAAGAACTCTTTCGCTTTACTCGCACTGGTTACTGAACAGCCTAAGGACGAGAAACGTATAGAAGACATCCCCGTCGTCCGTAATTTTTCTGATGTATTCCCAAAGGAGTTACCTAGTCTCCCACCCATCGACAATTGGAGTTTGAAATCGAATTGGCGAACCATGCAACTCCTATCGCCAAGGCCCCATACCGCCTAGCCCCATCCGAGCTGCAAGAGATGTCTACCCAACTTCAGGAGCTGTTAGAAAAAGGATTTATCCGACCAAGCGCTTCGCCATGGGGAGCTCCAGTCCTTTTTGTCAAGAAGAAGGACGGTACCTTCCGCATGTGCATCGACTACAGGGAACTCAATAAGGTTACTGTCAAGAAACCCGATACCCGTTACCTCGCATCGACGATCTCTTCGATCAACTTCAAGGGTCAAGCTACTACTCCAAGATTGATCTACGGTCCGGTTACCACCAGCTACGTGTCAGGGAGGAGGATATCGCTAAGACGGCATTTCGTACTCGGTATGGCCATTATGAGTTCTTGGTCATGCCCTTCGGTCTCACCAACGCACCCGCGGTGTTCATGGACCTCATGAACCGTGTGTGTAAACCATACCTCGACAAGTTTGTCATTGTGTTCATCGATGACATACTCATCTACTCTAAAGGTGAAGAAGAACATGCTGAACATCTACGATTACTGCTGGGATTACTTCAACAGGAGAAACTATATGCCAAGCTTTCAAAGTGTGATTTCTGGATTCGGGAAGTTCAGTTCCTCGGGCATATCGTAAATGAAAAGGGTATCCACGTCGACCCTGCAAAGATTGAAGCTATCAAAAACTAGGAAGCACCCAGGACACCGACGGAGATCCGCCAATTTTTGGGCTTGGCTGGTTACTACAGACGTTTCATCGAGGGATTTTCAAAGATCGCGCAATGCTTACTACCCTCACCCAGAAAGGCATCAAGTATGCTTGGGGTGACAAGCAGGAAGCGGCATTTCAATTGCTGAAACAGAAACTTTGCAGTGCACCCATTCTGTCCTTGCCGGAAGGGACAGATGACTTTGTAGTATATTGTGATGCTTCCATTCAGGGGTTGGGATGTGTACTCATGCAACGCGATAAGGTCATCGCGTATGCGTCCTGACAATTGAAGGTTCACGAGAAAAACTACACAATGCATGACCTGGAATTGGGAGCAGTAGTGTTTGCACTTAAGATTTGGAGACACTACCTCTATGGAACGAAGTGCACAATCTTTACAGACCACAAGAGCCTCCAACACATCTTTGATCAGAAGGAGTTGAACATGCAACAGCGTCGCTGGGTCGAACTCTTGAACGATTATGAGTGTGCCATTCGGTATCACCCGGGTAAAGCTAACGTGGTAGCTGATGCCCTTAGTAGGAAGGAACACTTGAAACCTCGTCGGGTACGAGCATTACAGCTCACTATTCATTCGGGGCTACCCGAACAGATACGTGCAGTTAGAAGCAGTTAAGGAGGAAAACATCAAGGCCGAATCGGTGGGAAAAATGGAACGCGATTGGGAAGTAAAACCCAATGGAGCCCGGTACTTCATGAATCGCATATGGGTACCTCTCTACGGAAACCTCAGAGAGCTAGTCATGGACGAAGCTCACAAATCCCGATACTCTGTTCATCCTGGTTCGGATAAGATGTATCAAGACCTTAAAGCTGCGTATTGGTGGCCCAACATGAAAGCTGATATAACCACCTACGTGAGTAAGTGTTTGACTTGTGCAAAAGTCAAGGTAGAGTATCAAAAGCCATCGGGGCTACTCCAACAACCTGAGATCCCAGTGTGGAAATGGGATCAGATCTCGATGGATTTCATCATAAACTTCCGCGAACTTTGGGTGGTTGCGATACCATCTGGGTAATAGTGGATCGTTTAACTAAGTCCGCACACTTCCTAGCTATTAAAGAAACAGATAAGATGGAGAAGTTGACTCGCATCTACATTAAGGAAGTAGTTTCTCGGCACGGAGTGCCAACGTCCATCATCTCAGACAGAGATGCTCGCTTTACGTCCAACTTTTGGCAGTCACTTCAGAAAGCGTTGGGCACACGCCTAGATATGAGCACTGCTTATCACCCTCAGACTGATGGTCAAAGCGAAAGGACCATACAGACCTTGGAAGACATGCTTAGGGCATGCGTAGTAGACTTTGGAAATAGTTGGGAAATCCACCTGCCTTTAGTGGAATTCTCGTATAAACAACAGTTACCATACGAGTATTTCGGCAGCACCGTTTGAGGCATTATACGGTCGTAATGTAGATCACCGGTCTGTTGGGCAGAAGTCGGTGACAGTCAACTCACAGGCCCTGAGTTGATACTTGAAGCCACTGAAAAGGTTGTACAAATCAGAAACCGCATGGCGGTGGCACGAGACCGACAGAAAAGCTACGCTGATCAACGACGCAAACCGCTCGAATTTCAAGTAGGCGACCGCGTCCTATTGAAGGTGTCACCCTGGAAGGGTGTAATCCGCTTCGGAAAACGGGGCAAACTAAACCCACGGTACGTAGGTCCGTTTGTGATCTTGAAACGTATTGGACCCGTAGCTTATCAATTAGACCTTCCTACCGAACTCAGTGGAGTTCACAATGTTTTTCACGTGTCAAATCTGAAGAAGTGTCTATCAGATGAAACTCTAGTCATTCCATTGGATGAGATTCAAGTGGATGAACAACTGCACTTTGTGGAACAACCTATCGAGATCATGGACCATGAGATCAAGACTCGAAGGCACAGCAAGATTCCGATCGTTAAGGATCGTTGGGACTCTAAGCGTGGACTGGAGTTCACGTGGGAAAGAGAGGACCAAATGAAAAGCAAATACCCACACCTCTTCGCAGCTAAGCAGCAAACTAACGATACCAGCAACTAAATTTTCGGGACGAAAATTCTTTCAACATGGGGATGATGTGACAACCTGGGAATTTCTCATAATTTCGCGTACCATTGTTAACTAAATCTTTGTGCATGGCACTTGGGAATCTCTTCTAATTTCGCGTACTATTGTTAACGAACTAAATCTTGGTGCGTGGCACTCTAAACATGTACGCTGCATTCTAAACCGCGTTTACTCAATTTTCGGGACAAAAATTCTTTCAACATGGGGATAATGTGACATCCCGGTTTTTCAGATATCTTAAACGCACTACTTCACGATTATTTGTTCCTACGTTAATTTGGTTCGGAGACTTAAATTGCACGCTCGAAAGAATTACGATAATTTCGTGTACGTGTCAAATAAATTATGTGCTACGTATTAAACGTTTATAAGTTGGTGCATTATTATGCGATATCCGATTTCGTGTTTTATTTTAGTTATAAAGTATAGACTTAGTAAATAAATAAATGAATCGAATCGAGCCGCGACACGAGCCAACTTCACTTCCTTGCGACTCAAGTAGTTAATCTAAACTTGAGGACCAAGTGCTAGACCCAAACCAACCCACCCGAACCCCTTTGCGGTCGCGAGCTACCCAAACCGTAAACCCCTCCCTCTTCTCCTTACTCTTGCGCTATATATACACACACATGCATGAGCTTGCTTCACAAAAACAAAACACAAAACCCTAGTTGAGAAAACAGCCGACGGCAGCCGATCCTTCATCTTCTCGATCGCAAACAGCTTGTTACAACTCCTCTTGAATCACGGCAGCCCTCCCCTCACCATTCTTCTTGTTCTCGGTCGCAAGTTCTCGCCAACATCCGAATCTGTCCCATCTAGTTCTCGGCTCTTGTCCAAGTCTCGGCTCATTGATCTTGTTATTAAAGGTTAGGATTATCATTATTTGCAAGATCATATTCGGATTTATATGTTTGAATGTAGTGTTATGTTAGCCGATTTATTTATGATGTTTGCAAGTTTGATGTTTGTTCGAAATCTGGAAACATAGGTTGTGTTTTGTTGATAAAAACTATAGGTTATGATTAGGGTTTGTATGGGTATGATATACATGATGATATATGATTTGTAATTCTGTTTTTGATCGCCTGTGTTCAATGTATCGAGGGTTTAAGCGAGTTAGATTGTGATAAAGTGCTGAATCAGAATGCTGAATGGTGGTTACAGCCAACTTCAACTGGCTGTAACTTGGTTATTAATTATCGAAAAACGGATTTTCTGAAGTCTAAAACGTAGAGTTTTGAAAAACGATTCTAATGGCGCTGGATTCATATTTTTCTGAAGTCGTTTGATATTTTTAAGCGGCCAATTAAGTTCAGTAATTAAAGCTGTGAAAATCCTGAAAATTTGTTAGTTGTTTATCGAGTTGGATTTAATAATTTGTAGGGAGTCGAATCATGAAATTTGTACAGCAACTAGATATGAAAATTTCCGGGCAACTCCCACTGGAATTTTGTTAATTGGATGAACGGTGATTTTTAAATGAATTCTTCCGTGGACTGCAGTCAGAAAGCGACGAATCTGACTGCAGCCTAGCACATTAATATTTACGAATAATTGGTAGAGTTTTAGGACTTGAAAAATTTATATACAATTCTACAGTATAGTTGTCACCTTCTGTAAAATAATCGGAATTTTTGGAACGTTGGAACTATTTTATAAAAATCCTTGAAAACAGCCGAATTATGAGTATGTATGCTGAAACTTGATATCTTGCAAATGTGTGTACCAAAGTGTTGCATGGATTGGATTGTGTTCATGATAAATTGTTTTGATCACTATGTTCATATGAGGATACTTGCATGCATGTTTGAGTGTTAGGATTTGTGATTATGTGTACCGCTTTGTGCGTAAATTATGTGTAGGATTTGTATTGGTGTGTTCACACACTAACTTGAAATCAATTGACTTGTTAGGACGCAATTAGCGGTCCCATCATTTCAATTTCTTTCTTACACTAACCGAGCAACTAAAGGTGAGTTCACGGCCCCTAACTTTATCCGGTTTTAAACAACAGGGGAGAAACATGTATACACTCTACAACTCTATCTCTTTACGTTATACGAAATTAACGTCACTTAACTATTCGGTAACTAAGTTAATGTTAATATACGTTATGGTCACTAAGCAGCTATATCACACAAGTCCTCGACAATCTCTCGGATCGTTAGTATTGGGTTTAAATAGCGGGGAAATTATAAGTAGTACTACTGGGCCCGACAAGCCCCATCCGAGCTAGTCGCGCTAGCCGACGGGTATGGTCAACGGGTGAATAATTTGGCCTAACTTCGCCATGGTCAGTGATAGGCCTGGCAACACGGAGGCACAACAGTCAGCTTCGATCGCGAAACACTTACGTGACATAACTTTAGGCTAGCTACCTATATATTAACATTGAACTTAATTACGAATCAACGATATTATCCGGGTTAGGGATAATGGAACCAACAACGTTATTATTCCAGGTTAGGAATAATGGGGCATCATTATTATTCCGGGTAAGGAATAATGGAACCATCATTATTATTCCGGGTAAGGAATAATGGAACTATCAGTATTATTCCGGGTTGGGAATAATGGAACTAAACCGTTATCCCGGGTTAGGGATAACGGGGGGGAAACAAATTTATAACCGAACAAACGAATTTATGAAAACCTGTGAACTCACTCTTCTTTAATGTTGACACTTGTTTCTTTACATGTTTCTCAGGACGCTAGGAGCTCTAGGTGCACTCACTTGCATTGATCAAGACATCTTTTATCGATTCTCATTTACAAACATTGTTTTGGGTTTTTCTTTAAGTTTTGGCGTTTATGTTGGCGCCCGTTCCTTTACTTTACTTTATGCTTCCGCTCAACTTTAAAAACTAATGCTTCTGCTAAAAATTGGTAACTAACTAAGACAATATAAAATCTACGATGAATGGTTAAACAAATGATTTTTGGAAAACGTATTATCAAATCATATAGAGTCGTTCGACGTACTAGTGTTTCAGATTCTGGTTTGTTCACACGCCTCGCGGTAAAACTCCGCAAGTGGAAATTGAGGGTGTGACAGGGCGTATTTGGAAGATTCACTAGTCCCTTCATCTGGAATTATTGGGACTACTAGATGTCTGGTTTAGCTTTCCCCCAGGTGGGTTCAACGCACAAAAGACACCAACTACAATATTCGAACAACTCATGACTACTCCTATTTCTAAGAGAGTTTGGTTTTGACCGTGTTACTTCCTGAAGGGTAGTTGGTTGTTTTCATAGTATAGCGTATATACGTCACTCCGGTGACATGTTCTGACCGCACATTTAAGCGCTGGCCCTTTTTGGGTTAAGTCTAAGTGCAATTTTAATAGTTGTATGATGACGGATATTATTATATACATGATAATGATGTTGGTTATATAAGTTGTGGACTCATGCGTGCGACGAAATTGTGTGATATTTCATGATTGAATATGTGACATAGATACATGTATATAAGTATTGTTTATAATAGAATGGCCCCGAAACGCTCACCACAAATGACCGAGGCGGAAATCGCGCAAATGACAGCGCAACAGCTTCCGACAATCATCCCCCGATCGTGAATTTCACTCGTGGTACGAATACCCAGATATATGTGTATATATATATACAGTATTATACTTAAGATTTCTCCCGTTCTTGTTTCCTTAAGTAACACAAGAATTTTCGTCACGTGAAAATAATGAAGAATCCGGTTTCTGGGTAGCATCGTAGTTTACAAATACTTATTTAAATCGATCAAAATGAAAATCACTTGAAGATATCAATCAGTCGAAGGAAGACGAGGGGTGTTTCAACAATATTCCCCTGATCTAGAGAATTTACTCCTCGTATACTCAAGAGGACAAGCAACGCCATTTAACGTATAGTCTTGGTTACTCACAAGCGTAGGGTATCGTTCACTTTGTGTCCAATCGACGGATGAAAGTCAATATATCTCACGCATCATTCTCCTACTTATGTAGGAGACCACTACCAAATAACACCTTTACAATGGCCCGAAGGGAATTTCGATCATCCCCTATGAATCGTGAGTTCATCATGTATAAAATTTGGACTCCTCGGGTGTTTCAAGGAAGAGGAGGAGACGTATGGTGTTCTCCAGGTATTATTATCGTAGCGTCGGGGAGCCAATATGTCGTATAGGCATACAAGTATCTGAGTTAGTCCCTACTCATGACCCGTGTAGTCTAGAGTTTGAAGATGTAAATAAGAGTTGTCACATAGGTTAATTATTGTATTACAGTACTCGAATACTACTAAAAGGCGATCTCGTCTTTCATTAGAACATATTTTCAATAAGTTATGCGAGGCTGAAAACAAGGGATCGTTTGATATATAAAAATTTTATACAATTCTTTTAAATATCGTCCTACGAATTAGATATATATATATATATATATAAATAAAATAATCGTTCGTCGAAAAATTCGCTTTGTGTCATTTGTTTATTAAATATACATTAAGAGGTAGCTTCCTTACGGTCCTTCGTACCGTTCATTCACTACTTCTTCGAGTTACTGGGATTTATCATATATTAGGTTGAACCAAATCGATAGGATTCACAGTTGTATGCCACTTAATTCCATCATCGGAATACCTGTCGTAATTCCATAGGAAGCTAACGTACCGTAGCATGGCTGAACATTTATTAAAAGGATAGGGTGTATCAAACTAGTAATTACATGTACCGGACCTCAACACTATCCAATAGTGTTAGTGAGGAGAATTGAATTGATTTTAAGCGATGAATCGGATTACTTAATGATTATAGTTTTCGTACTGGTTACGCCACCCCCAACCAAGGTTTACCAGATCGACATTTAGATGGGCTCACGGAGAATGTTGTATATTTATAAATAAATGTATACATAGGAGTGTCCTGTTAATACGAAGTATTAACAGTTATGAGGAATATGGACAGGAATGTTTCCGCCTCCACGAGTTTTATTACAATCTGATTCGTATCCCTATAACTCCTTGCTGAACGTTGATTACAACGGATAAGTTTCTTCATTTATGTGTTATCCCTAAATCCCCTTAGATTATCAGCACCGATGCTAATTACGCGTCCTTACTAAGAATTAGAGATTGTATCACTAGCGAACAATAGCTAGTAGAGGAAATATACGCTTCAACCGAATAGCTTCCTAGACGACGGTCGGTGACATAAGTATAGTTGGTTTCTAGTAACGTAATGATTTCGAATATATGGTTGTACGTTTTAGCAAATCCCGCCAAAAGAAATAAATAACGCTAAATTGTCTTACCAAAGACAGAAAGATTGATACCTAACATGAATCAATCATTGGGATACTCAGGGCAGACGGGCTTCATGTTGCGATTTGTTCGGTTATGTTTTGGGCGATGCAGTGTTGAGCCTTCGTTTGATACAATAGATGATGCCACAGTGGTCGTAACTACGATATTAATACACGGTTGCAGTAATTTTGCATGAAAGGTAGTTGGGTCGACATATAAACGACCTCTGGATTAATCCTGGGAAAGTCTTTTTTTTCAAATATGTGGCATGACTTCTATTGTAACAAATCGCAACATGAAGCCCGTTTGCCCTGAGTAACCGCACCTTGCTAATGTAGCCGGGTGCTTATATATAGGAAGTACCGCAGCGTATCCACTACACCCATATACATGATCAATGTTCCGTTCACCAAGATATTCGGGCCTCATATTACTTTTTTCAAATAACCAACTGAAATTCAAAACAATCACTAATTATAATGAACACAATGTAACCGATGGTCACAGAAACGATGTTCCACAATGCAAAGCGTTTCAAAGGAATATGTATCATCACAACTTTAAACCCCATGGAATCGAATGACAACAGGAAGGGTAACTTATTCACGCATTCCATGCCATCTCCATAACCCAGAGATCGTCATATTCAGATATAACATACATCGGAACATGTGTGAAGGAGTACCACTAAGAATCCTAGTATCATACGATGCGAAGGCTAAAGCCAATATTGTAAGCAGAAGACGAATCCAGCGGACAATCAAATGAATCATGGATTCAAGGACGGAAAAGTTTCGTAAGATGTTCGAACTCTGCGGTTGTATCACAATCGAATGTGGAGCAATGAGAAATGGAATAAGGATCCATACAGATCCTCCAGTCTATCAGAATGACCTGCGCGTTCTTTGGGTATCTATGTTCTTATTAAGTGTCACTCTGGTATATAATCGTCGGTATAGTAGCTATAAGAGTAGAGTTGGTAAGATTGTATCGCACTAAAGGCTTGGGTTCTCACATCATAAAGTATAAGTAACAACTGTGGGAGTGATATGAATCCAACTCTAGTGTATATTAAACATGTGGTCAGTGGGAATGTGGAATGGACTTTAATACCAGTTTTCTGCTATCCTGAAGGCATATGTAGTAACGCATTATCCACCAATCTCAATTCATGTATCAATTCATGCACACACATTCACACACTATCACCTTGGTACAAGTATGTATCATTCCAAGTATTTAAGTGTGTTTATTACCGCGGCTTTCCCAACACTGACTCGTATGAGCAAGTCTATTATTACGTTCCGGACCATAATAACCCACTTGCCCCACAAGGCCATCCTCGTACTTGCAATTAGGATACTTTAAAGTGTTCACTAACGACCTTGAGTAGAGGTTAATTTTTTCCAATAATGTCCACTAAAGTCCAAGCCTGTAGTTATAGTCTAGGTTTCCTTAAAGGCACCTAATTCTCTATAACCAATGGCTCTGATACCATCTTCTGTCATACCCCGACTTGCAGCGGAAGAATAATACGGGATGCAACTGACACCTCTGGTATAAGCACATTGTTTATAAAGACACTACATTTTATTACGTACAAAATGTTGATTACATACTACATGTATGTTACAACTGCGTGTTCCCATGAACCACATAAGTCTTCTAAGCTGCATGCGTCTATATCAGGATTCGCCTATAAACATGTCTTGAACAACATACACGGATCACACCAGTCTCAAGTTACCTGAAATGCATGTTAGTTTTATAAAGGGTCAGCTAAACGCTGCTAGTGAGTTCCACTGGTTTTGTTGTTGTGGAACAATATGTTTTAACAAGTTTAATTGCAATGGTCATAGGTCACAGATCACAGATGGAATTACACGAGTATGCACCCATGAAACCTTGATTGTTGTAACTGTGCCGTGTCACGTTCGACACCTCAGCAGACCAGGCCATGTCACGTTCGACACCTCAGCACACCAGGCCATGTCACGTTCGACACCTCAGCCCATTCACTGGGTCACGTGAAGTCCATCGCTGCAGATGTAGTTATACCTAACAACATAACTGAGTTTAGGACGCGTGTAGTTGCCCGTTGTCGGGTTACAGTCTGGTCGTACCAACTGGGTTTGTCAGACCAATAGTGCTATCCACAATCACGTGCACTAGTTGGGGATTATTCATGTGTTAGGTAATTCACATCATAAGTTGGTGCAATTCTGTGTTGGTAACATGCAAGTAACCCTAGAAAACAGTAAAACAGTTTAAAAGTTGGGGAGTGAAACTCACCCATAAGTTGGTTAATTAACACAGTTTGTAACATGCAAGTCCTTAGAAAACAGTAAAACAATGCAAAAGTAGGGAAGTGAAAACTCACAGGATAGTAGCATCACATGTTGCAATAGGAGTATATGTAAGCTGATTCGGCTTTAACAACAATCATGCAAGTAATTACTAATATCAGTCGCTAGGTCGGTAATGCCTATAACTTGGGCCCATGTGGGTATTTTCAGACCATAATGTACATCTCGTATACTGGTGTGGTGATGAATGCTAGGGTATGATTAGTTTCACATTTGGCTCCCGGGCATCGGTTCGTGTGCCAGCGAAAGTCGGTTGTTTGACACGTTCGGATAATGGTATGGAAATACCAATAGTGCCAACGTGTTGTGATTTAAGAAAGATTAACTTTTCATTAAGGAGTTTGGGTGTTTGGGGAGTTTAAGTTTCCATTCTCGCCATCAGCGATTCTCCCAAACGGTGGTGGAACACACCCAGAGTGTCCCGCTTATCCTGCAATTTCCCAGAATGGCCCCGGTGTTCTAATTATAGTACCTATCGGGTTTGGTCAGTTCCCGATTCTGGCAGTTTCGTTATACGGTAAACTGCAAAATTGGTTTAAAATAACCCGTTTTTAATTCCGTAAATTCCCATTTATTCTATCAATTGAATAAAAATCTGTAACTTTTTATACAAGTCAGTAAAAATATATGATTATGGGAAAAATAATTTGGGAATTTATTTAGGCATTTTAAATATTTAAATAAATTATTGATAAAATAGTATTTGACCGAATAATTACCGTTAATTACCATCCTTGGCCAAAAATTCCCAAAAATTCCAGAACATCCCTTACATGTCCAGAAACTTCTCATAAAAATTTGAGATTTTTCTGATTTCGTTTCGGTGCATTTTCGGCTACGGGAAACTCCCAAAAACGCGGATGTTTAATCGAATCAAACTCAACCTATAGACTCTCAAACTTCCCAGAACATTTCTCATATGTTCCTTAGTGTTCATGTAAATTTTAGTGATTTACTGACTCTGTTTCGTATTTTTTCTGGATTTGTTTTGATAAAACAGTCAAACATTCACCAAATATCGTAGAAAACTCCAAAATTTCTAAAATTTTACATGGACCTTCCTGTCAATACCCTACATCACACACCAAATTTCAGATCAATCGCAAACCAACAGACCAAGTTATGGTCCAAACAATATTCTGTCGATGCTAGTTTCGAGTTTCGGGGATATACCTAGCGATTCCTTCAATTCCAAGTGTTTTTCTTGAGTCCAAAAGTGAGTTTGAGCCATATTCAGTACCTATGTACCGAGAACAATCCAACCATGCCATAACCCATGTCAATCAAGCCTTGTTTCATAGATTTTCGGTTAATAACTTTGTTAATCATTTTAGGTCGATTAGGGGTTGATTAGGTTATCAAAACCCGAAGTTTTGTGGTCTTGGCTACCATATAACACCAGGGGATTCACAAGGCGTTCTTATTCAGCCAAGAAACTTGTTTAAAGCTTGCAAAATCATGGATTAAAAAGGGTTTTCGGTTATAACTCATGTTTAATTAAGAAAAATGCATCAAAACCACTTAGAACTAGTAAGATTACCTTGATTTAGTTAAGATTTAGGGATGATCAGCTGAATCCTTAGGTGTTTATGGCAGGTTTTTGATGAGGAAAACTTGAATAAAATGAAGAAAATGAAAAAAATTAAAGATATATATATTATATATATAACATCATATATATATAATATATATATTATAATATATATGGGGGGCATAGGTGGGGTGCCCCTACTCCACCCGTGCTTTGTCGTGCTTCGTCTTTTCGTGTCAAAAGATGATGTTTATCTTTGGTGGCGCATTTAGGTTCATTTTCGGGTCTCTGATACGTACCCGATTTGCGAAACAGACTCCGTTTTTTGCGTTCTTAGTGTCAAAAGGCTCGGTTTTAAAAATCGAGCATAACCGTCTCGAAACCCGAGCACGTTTACGTTTTAATCATAAAAGCCTCGTATTGGGTTAGTTTAAGTGTTTTAGGCTATATGACCGTTCCTTGCATGTTTGATTTTATTCATTGCTCCTAACGCAAAGGCGTTTCCCAAACCGGGACTGCCTCGTTTTGCGTGCCTGAGCACTGATTTATTTCAAATCTTATGTTAGAGTCTAAGGCACATAACTAAGATATTTCTTGAACTCTGAAACTTAAAGGGCCCTACCATCATGGTCGACTGTTTAATGCGCTGTTAAATGTCAAGTTCCCGTTTAACACGTTGTTCAAGGCTAAGGACACCAACCTCACATCGTTGGCCCTTATTAGTGTCATGTTAAAAGTGGCGTGCTCACGGACTCCCCCGAGACGTAACATAATCGTTTAGCCTAGCACTAAAGTCATGCATGTTTACTAATTGTTAGTGCATATGTCTGTTGCCTACGTCATTATGTATCGAGTCTGAGTGAATAGGGGTTAATCTGTTAGAATCTAGGCATATTTAAGTGTGTATATAGGCAAGTTCGCTCGAAGATGTGCTTCAGAAGTCAAGTTCGCCCGAACTTCAGTCTTCATCAGCGAACTTGTAACAATATAAATAGGTGCCTTGGGATTTCATTTGTAAGAGTTGGAGCGATTTTGGCACAGAGAAGGCGTAGCTCTGTCGGATCCGGTTCTTGAATGTATTGAACTTTAGATCAATGAAAACAACATTTAATGAGTAATTCTTTTTATTTGGTTAACTTGTCATTAGTTTCCGCCTAATCGGACAATAGATAACAATTTTATGTTCCCGTGCTAATCGTGGACCTTCCTACAAGTGGTATCAGAGCCTGGATACCTAAATTTGCTAGAATCAAGACAAGAATTTCTCTATTTCATCTCCATTCATCTATTTTTCTTAACTTTGTCACAAAATGAAGAATTCACGGTCAAAATCAATTCAAAATTGAATATGTCATGTAAAATACAGTTGTGATAAACACCTGAGAGTTTGGACATCAAATTCAAACGTTTTGATATCAAAAAGTTGCAAAAACCATGTTTTGGAAAAAGGTTCAGCCGAACTTAATGCCAAGTTCGACCGAACTTGATTGAAATTCTTTGAGTTTTAATAAAGTTCGACCGAACTTGATTAGTTTTTCAAGATTTGGCTTAAGTCCGCTCGAACTTGTTGATTTTTGCTTGAAATTCTATCAAGTTCGACC
This sequence comes from Scalesia atractyloides, assembly GCA_947069175.1. Taxonomy (NCBI): domain Eukaryota; kingdom Viridiplantae; phylum Streptophyta; class Magnoliopsida; order Asterales; family Asteraceae; genus Scalesia; species Scalesia atractyloides. The sequence goes on from CAMTDV010000014.1 coordinate 60,603,784, forward strand.
GAACTTGATATAATTCTAGTGAAAATTCAAACTCAAGTTCGCCCGAACTTAGTTTTTCTCTTGAGATTCAAGCGTAAGTCTGACCAAAATTGTATTTTGTTTTTAAAAAAATCATTCACAAGGTCGACCGAACTTGTGATTAATCAAAATCTGATTTTTCATAAGTTCGACCGAACATACCTGTTTCTTGAAATCATTCTCACAAGTCCGCTCGAAGCAAGAAATTTTTCTCAAAACTACTTCAAGTTCGACCGAACATGAGGTTGTGTGATAAAATTTGAACTTTGTCATATAAGTTCGACCGAACTTATGAAAACTTGAAATCAAAAATTGTTTTCACACAAGTTGACCGAACTTGTTTGTTTCTAATCAAATTTCGAGTGTTTTTTATCGTATTTTCAGATAAGTCTACAGATTGACAAAATGGAAGATTTCCACAACGTATTCGTCTCTCAAATGACTTCTTCATCAAATGCTAATGTTCTTGCAGCGAACCAGATGAATATCGACAACGAAATGTGTACTACGTCAAAACCGCCAAAGCTAATGAGCATGGATTAATTTGAAGGGTGGAAAGAAAAGTTTGTGAATTGGATACAAGCGAATCAATTCAACAGCTGGGTTGCAGTTGAAGATGGCTACAAATGGCCAAAAGATAACTATGTTGCGGAGAAGAAAATGATCAGCTTGATTCAACAATCAGTGACGGAAGACATTCTGATATTATTCCCAGAATATGACAATTCGCAAGAATTATGGAATTCTCTTTGTGAGAAATTCAAAGGAAGTGATGAAATGATCAAAAGCAAAAAGGCTTTAATCAAGAAAGAATTCGAAATCTTCACAATGATTAAAGGTGAAACAATGAAGCAGATGATTGATAGATATTGTCACCTCATGGTCCAGATGCGGAGACATGATATCAAAAGATCTAATGAAGAGCAAATCGAGAAGCTGGCCAATGCACTTCCAGAAGGAGAATAGACAACATATCTGATGATTCTGAAAGAATAGTCCATCCTTGGAGACATTTCAAGTTGTCATCCTTCATAAACAAATTGGAAGGACATGAAATGGAATTAATGAAGATTGTAAAATCAAAGAATGCTAATGTTGTTCAAGATGTCGGTGTTTATTATAAAGGAGGTATTCCTGATACTCCGATTCAAAGCCAAAAAATCCAAACAACATTTAGTGCAAATACAAATTCTTCTCCAAGTCAAAGTTCTCCATATGCTGGATATACAAGTGCAAGTTCAAGCTCATCATTCCAAAATAAGAAAAACCAAACAAGTTCTGATTCAAATGTTTTTTAGTGCAACATAGCAGTTGATTTGAAGAATGAATTTCCTGAAAAGGTGGCAAAACAGCACATAGCACTTATTGCTACTGTCTTTGATACATATGAAAGTCTCGTTGCTGGAAAGATCGGAAATCCAGAGATGACTGCCGAAGATTATGATCAGGTAGACGAAGAAGAATTGGAGCTAATGGATATTAAATGGAGCCTTGCATCCACTATCAGAAGAGTTTCCAAATTTGTGGCGCTCGCTGGAAGGGATATTGGTAACTCAAACAACAAGCTTGGATTTGACAAGACTAAAGTTACATGCTTCAGGTGTCGACAAAAGGGACATTTCAAACGTGAATGCAATAATCAAGAAGCAAGTGGAAACCAAAATCCTTTCGGCAGCAACAATGAGTACTACAAGAAAGCTCTTCAATACAAGCCATATCCGAAAAGAACACAAGTCGAAGTAGAAGATAAATCTGCAAAGACAACCGAATAAGCTCTTGTTGTTACTCATGAAGAAGATGGTTTTCACTGGAACAGATACATAGGAAAGAAAACTTGTATTGCTATGATAGCAGAGTTAGTGGATGAATCTGATACATCATATATTGACGCTGCTCTAGAAAATGCTGTTCAGGAAGGTTATAGGCAGAGAGCTGAGGAAAAGAATTAGCTTACCTTGAGATGCAGAAACAAGAAGCATTGAAATCAAAGGCTGAAAAGGTAAATGCTAAGGTAAGTGTGTCTGAAAAGGAAGTTGTGAAAGTTGTGGAGGTTGAAAAACCTTGCACAAAGTGCGCAAGTCCCTGTGAACCATGTCTTGATAAAGTCAAAGTCATAAGAGAATCGACTGTACACACCGAAAACTTTCGTTATGATTACAGAACCATAAAAGAAGCTTATGACAAAATATCAAACAAATATAAATATGTTGAACATGCTAATAGTGAGCTTAACGCTAATGTAAAAATGTTAAATGCTACAGTAATTGAGAAAAAAAAGGCAATTAACATGTACATTAATACAATTGCTAAAACAAAGGGTGAGTTTCACAGCATGAAAATTGAAACGGAACGGGTAAGACAACTTCTAAAGAGTTACACCACAAACGCGTATGTCATTGATCACATTTACCTACGATTAAATCGGAGGAAAATGGTGAGAAATCAAAGCGAAAAGAGTACGGATGTGTTCCTCCACCATTTCTTGCAAGTTATTCATGCAATAAAGATGATGAAGTTGAAAAGGCATTTAATCTACTTATTTTGTCTGATAAAAAAATAAATTGTCTGAGAACATTGACGTAGACTTTACAAAATCAAATGATGACAATGAAGCGGTGGTAAAAGATGTGGTTAAAAATGTGTTGGGAAATGAATCTGATGAAGGCAGCTCTCAAAGCGCCAACTCAGGTTCAAATAGTTCTGATACACAGTCCGAAAATGACGATACAGCTTCAGAACATAATCTAAGTGATGATCCTAACGTTGTCATGTACAAGGTTAAGGATTCTGATAGATTATACTTCGATGATAGCTTTCTGATTCGGAATGTAAAAGAAGATTAAATTGATAAACTGTTTAAACTTGTAGAAGTTTCATCAGATGATCTTGACAAAAATGAGAAAAGATTTTACTCGAAACCTAAAAGGAATGCTAAAATTACGAAGTTGGTGTGATTCTGAGCAAGGAGAGTTAGGTTGGAGGTTGAAGAAGAAGAACCGAAGAAGAAACAGAAAGCAATGTTCGAAGAATACAAAGGTAAAAACATAAAATTTGTGTACGGAACAAGCACGGTTCAAGAAGAAGGTATGATTGGTAGAAATCGAATGATGAATTCAAGAAAGAAAAAGAACTTCGGGACAAGGCTAAAACAAAGTCCACAAGTGGAGTAAAACCCACTAGTGAAACGATTCTGATAATCGGACTTGCTTTAATGCAATAGTATTGGACATATTGCACACAAGTGTCTGAATCTAAAGCTGTGTTTCCACGAAGAAAAAACCGAATCAAAAGATGAAAAGCAAAAACAACCAAAGATTGTGAAATCTATTAAAGAGTCAAACAGAAACTATGAATCTAAACAAGAAGTGAAACCTAAAACTGTGTCGAAGTTTGAAAACTCAACATTTGAAAAAGGTGAAACTTCAAGTTTTAATGAAAACAAAGATTCTAGATTCTATATCAAGAAAGCGAGAAGAAAGCTACAATCATGGGTTGCTAAAAAAAGGATTTCATCATCAGAAAAACAAAGTCTGTTGCTGATAAATGTTGGTGCATATGTCTGTTTCCTTCGTCACTACACGAGAACGAGTCTAGAATAAACGAGAGTTCCTGAGGACCAAACAAGACAAAGTAGATATCCAAGAGGGAGTCTATTGGTGCATAATGTGTATAGAATAGTCTTTATCGAGTCTGTATAGTATAGGTGAAACGAGGTGTATTTAAGAGTGTTAGATAGCAAGTTCGCTCATGATTGTTTGTGAGAAGCCAAGTTCGACCGAACTTGACTAGGTCAAGTTCAGGCGAACTTACCTATAGCTGTCTTCTCACCGCGAACTTGTAACACTATATATAGGTGCCTTAGGATTTCCTTTGTAAGGAGTTGGAGATTTTGGTACAAAGACAGCGAAGCTCTGTCGGATCCGAATCTTGAATGTATTGAACTTTAGATAAATGAAAACAACTATTAAACGAGTAATTCTTGTTATTTGGTTAACTTGTCATTAGTTTCCGCCTAATCGGACAATAGATAACAAATTTAGGTTCCCTGAGCTGTTCATGGACGTTCCTACAAGTGGTATCAGAGCCTGGATACCTGAATTTGTTGAAATCAAGATAAGAATTTCTCTATTTCATCTCCATTCTTCTATTTTTCTTAACTTTTGAACAAAAACGAAGAATTCACGGTCAAATTTTGTCCAATTTTGAATATTTCATGTTAAATACATTTGTGGTAAACCCCTGAGAGTTTGGACATCAAATTCAAAAGTTTAGACATCAAAAGTTGTAAAAACCATGTTTTTAAAAACAAGCCATGCCGAAACTTGATTTAATTAGTGTTTTTCAAGATTTTTCAAGAAGTTCAACCGAACTTGAGTAAATTGTTTGTTTTTCTCACGCAAGTTCGCCCGAACTTGATAGTAATCTTGAAAGTTCACCTAAGTTCGACTAAACTTACCTGTTTCTTGATAAGTTTTCACAAGTTCGCTCAACATCAGAATCTTTATCCAAGTTCGACCGAACTTGGAGTAAAACTGAAAATTTTCATTCCTAACTACAAGTTCGACCGAACTTGTAGTAGTTCTAATATTTTTCAAAAGTTTCAGTGTTTTCAGCGTACGTGTCTCGATTTTAAAATGGAAGATTTCCATAATGCGTTTGCAGCTGGAGTAGCACAAGCCTCAACGTCAAATTCAATTGTGGTCAATCAGATGAACCTCGATAATGAAATGGATACTACTCAGAAACCACCGAAGTTGATGAGTATGGACGAGTTGAAGGATTGAAAGAAAAGTTTGTTAATTGGATTCAAGCGAATCAATTCAACAGCTGGGTTGCGATTGAAGATGGATATACATGGCCCAAAGATGAACGTGATCAAGATCTTCCACTGAACAAGTTTTCAGCAATTGACAAAGAGAAATATGTTGCTGAAAAGAAAATGATCAGCTTGATATAACAATCTGTCAAAGAAGATATCTTGATATTATTACGAGAATATGATACTTCTCAAGAATTATGGAATTCTCTTTGCGAAAAATTCAAAGGAAGTGTTGAAATGATCAAAAGCAAAAAGGCTTTGATAAAGAAAGAATTCGAGATCTTCACAATGATCAAAGGAGAGACAATGAAGCAAATGATTGATAGATATTGTCACCTCATGGTCTAGATGCGAAGACATGATATCAAGAGAACTAACGAAGAGCAAATTGAGAAAGCTGGCCGATGCACTTCCAGAAGGAGAATGGATAACGTATCTGATGGTTTTAAAGAATAGTCCATCTTGGGGACATTTTAAGTTGTCATCTTTCATTGACAAACTTGAAGGCTATGAAATGGAATTTAGAAGATTGCACAATCATACATCAGATCAATCGTCACAAAATCAGTATTCTCCAAACAATTCATATGTTGGTTCAAATTCTTCTTCTCAAAGTCAATCTCATCAGACAAGCCAATCCACTGCTAATTCAAATGTTTTCTAATGCAACATAGCAGTAGATTTAAAGAATGTGTTTCCTGAAAAAGTTTCAAAACAGCATATAGCACTTCTTGCTACAGTTCTGGAATTATATGAAAGTCTTGTTGCTGGAAAGATCGGAAATCCTAAAATGACAGCTGAGGATTATGATCAGGTAGATGAGGAAGAGTTGGAATTGATGGACATCAAATGGTCCTTAGCATCGATTATCCGGAGAGTTTCAAAGTTTGTAGCACTCACTGGAAGGGATATTGGTAACTCAAGCAATAAACTTGGTTTCGACAAAACGAAAGTTACTTGTTTCAGATGTCGAAAAAAAGGGCATTTCAAACGTGAATGCCATAACCAAGAAGCAAGTGGAAACCAAAACCCTTTTGGAACCTGTCACACCCTCAATTTCCACTTGCGGAGTTTTACCGCGAGGCGTGTGAACAAACCAGAATCTGAAACACTAGTACGTTGAACGACTCTATATGATTTGATAATACGTTTTCCAAAAATCATTTGTTTAACCATTCATCGTAGATTTTATATTGTCTTAGTTAGTTACCAATGTTTAGCGGAAGCATTAGTTTTTATGGTTGAGCGGAAGCATAGAATAAGTAGTGAAACGGGCGCCAACACAAACGCCAAAACAAATGAAAAACCCAAAACAATGTTTGTAAATGAGACTCGATAAAAGATGTCTTGATCAATGCAAGTGAGTGCACCTAGAGCTCCTAGCGTCCTGAGAAACATGTAAAGAAACAAGTGTCAACATTAAAGATGAGTGAGTTCACAGGTTTTCATAAATTCGTTTGTTCGGTTATGAGTTTGTTTCCCCGTTATCCCTAACCCGGGATAACGATTTAGTTCCATTATTCCCAACCCGGAATAATACAGATACTTCCATTATTCCTTAACCGGAATAATAATGATGTTGGTTCCATTATTCCAAATCCGGAATAATAAAGTTGTTGTTTCCATTATCCCTAACCCGGGATAATATAGTTGATTCGTAATTAAGTTCAATGTTAACATATATAGGTAGCTAGCCTAAAGTTATGTCACGTAAGTGTTCGCGTTCGAAGCTGACTGTTGTGCCTCCGTGTTGCCAGGCCTATCACTGACCATGGCGAAGTTAGGCCAAATTATTCACCCGTTGACCATACCCGGTCGGCTAGCGCGACTAGCTCGGATGGGGCTTGTCGGGCCCAGTAGTACTACTTATAATTTCCCCGCTATTTAAACCCAATACTAACGATCCGAGAGATTGTCGAGGACTTATGTGATATAGCTGCTTAGTGACCATAACGTTACATTAACATTAACATAGTTACCGAATAGTTATGTGACGTTAAATTCGTATAACGTAAAGAGATTGAGTTTGAAGAGTGTATACATGTTTCGCCCCCTGTTGTTTAAAACTGGATAAAATTAGGGGCCGTTAACTCACCTTTAGTTGCTCGGTTAGTGTAGCAAAGAAGTCGTAAAGGATGGGACCGATAATTGCGTCCTAACAAACCAATTGATTTCAAGTCAGTGTGTGAACACACCAATACAAAACTCTACACATAATTTACGCACAAAGTGATACACACAATCAAAATTCCTAACACTCAAACATGCATGCAAGTATCCTCATGTGAACATAGTAATCAAGACAATTTATCATGAACATAGTCCAATCCATACAACACTTTGGTGCACACATTCATAAGTTATCAAGTTTCAGCTTACATACTCATAATTCGGCTGTTTTCTAGGATTTTTATAAAATAGTTCCAACGTTCCAAAAATTCCAATTATTTTACAGCAGGTGACAATTATACTGTAGAAATTTATATTAAATTTTTCAAGTCCTAATACTTTACCAATTAACCATAAATATTAATATACTAGGCTGCAATCAGATTCGTCACTTCCTGACTGCAGTCCACGGAAGAATTTATTTAAAAATCACCGATCGTCCAATTAACAAAATTCCAGTGGGAGTTGCCCGGAAATTTCCATACCTAGTTGCTGTATCAAAAAGCACAGTAGCAAAATGTTCATTAAGAGGAAACTTACCGGTGACCACGTTCGAGTCGTTTCTGGCCTCTCCGCGGCCCAATGTAAATGCGCAACCTTTGGCACCTCCTGTGCCGCCATTTCCATTGTTGTTGTTGTTATTGTTGTTGTTGTGGTTATTGTGGTTGTGGTTGTTCCCACCATTGTTGTTGTTGTTACGCAGCTGTGGGCAGTCTCTTTTGAAGTGGGCAGTGCTACCACACTGATAGCATCCCCGGTTAACACCCTGTTGTGGGCCTTGGGGTTGATTTTGGTTTTGTGGAGACATGATTTCCCCACGACAATCCTTTGCCGCATGTCCTACCTTGCCACATCGTTGGCAGCGATTCCCGGCACAAGGGCCGTGATGATGAAGATTACAGCGGGTGCACTGCGGCTTTCGACCTACATAGCCGCTTGCGTTCTGGTTGTTGTTGTTGTTGTTGGCGGGATGATATTGGTGACCCCGGTGGCTGTTGTAATGATTGAACCGTTTCTGGTTCCCCTGTTGTGGCTGGGATGACGAAGACTGTCGAGTAGACGAGTCTTCAAACTTTCTTTTATTGTTAGGGGCAACTTCAGTCGTACCCCGAGCTGGCAACTTCTTTTGTTCCACCGCCTTATCGGTGAGTTTGTGAGCCAACCTGATTGCTTGATGTTCAGTTGCAGGGTTGCTAGCCATCACCATACCCTGAATCTCCGGGACCAGACCCCCAAGATAGAACTCGAGTCTTTTCTCCACAGTGTTGGCCAGATCGGGACACAGAAATACCAGGTCGTGATGTTTCGCTGTGTATGCTTCGATTTCAGATCCCACCATCTTGTGGTTCCATAATGTTTGCTCCAACTGTTGGACTCTGTCTCGCGGACAGTACTCTTCTTTGATTAGGGCCTTAAACTCGGCCCAGGCCATTGCATTTGCAGCAATAAGTCCACGCGTTTGGACTTGTGCATTCCACCAAGTTAGTGCCCCATCTTCCAGTGTTGAGGCTATGTACTTGACCTTGTTGGCCTTTAGACAGTTGCACATTTGAAATACTGATTCAGATTTTTAGATCCATCGGACCAGTCCTATGAGTCCTTCTGCCCCCGAGAATTTGCTTGGTTTCGCGTTGAGGAACATCTTGTAGGGGTTAAAACCCCCTCCTGCTGACAAAGAACAGGTAGTCAGCGAGGAACTCTACTAGCCCAACTATTAGATTTTCTCCTGAAAATTTAATAATGGTTACCTGCCGGTTGGTTCTGAACACCCGCTAGAGCTGCGTTCACGTGCTCTTGAATCATGGCAGCTAGTTCTTCGGGCGTCATGTTAAGGTTTCCACGTCGTCCAGTTGCCATTTAGATCTTTGAAAAACAACATAAACACACCCCGATAAGTCTATATATCCAATATAGTTATCCTACTTCGTACTTAAATAATTATCAAGTTATGTCAACTCAAATATATTAAATAGTCAAAAGAAATACTTGATTAAATGAAGTTTCAACGTCTTACAAAGTGCCAACCAAACATATGAATTCACTATAAAGTCTCAAGTTTAAACACATGTGGGAAAATAAATAGACTGAAGGAAAGTAAATAAAATAAGTGAGACGTGTCAGTTGTCTACGTCTCCATCCCCCAGATCACTATCGTTGCCATCATCCTGCGCGGCATTCCCGGCTTCTACAGCTAGGTCCTCCTCCGGATCCTCCTCTGGATCCTCCTCTGGATCCTCTTCTGGATCCTCTTCCGGATCCTCTTCTGGATCCTCCTCTACCGGCACTGGAGGGGCCGGTGCTGGTGCAGGTGCTTGATTTTGCTCTAGCTCCTGAATCCTCCAACTATTTTCCAGGACTCTGTCTTCGAGCCAGTCGGCTCTTATCTGCTCAGCACGCAGATCTCTGGCTAAGGTGTTACGAGCTATCTTAATCATATGTTGCTCTTCCTCGAGCGAGTCGGTTTTACCTGTCAGTTGTCGGATCATCCATCCCTATGCTAAGATGGTTTCCTGCATTCTTTCTAATTGTTCTTGTTGTTTCTGTATCATATTTCTAAGTAGGTCATTCCCTACTTCTACCGAGTTAACCGGTTCAACCGGCACAGCGATGGTTGGGCGTGATGACGACTCCTCCCCCAGAGCGAGCCTTTTCCTCGCAGCTGAGCGTGTCTCCACGCCATAAGATGGTAAGGGTTCCACCATAGGTGCCTTTCCTGGCGCTCTTGGTGGCGTAAGCTTGTGGGATGATGATGATGATGACATTGCCTGTTAGGTTGTGTAGTTAGTTACGAGTTGTTTTCATTTCTTATTATGAAGTCATAATCTACATAACACAGTTGTGGTACATCGCATAACAAGATATAACAGTTCGGTGCCAAACTACGTCTAGTGTCGTGTATTCAGCTATAGTTTAGGTCTACTTCTAATGCAAACCTAGTTCTCTATAGCTAGTGGCTCTGATACCAATCTATCACACCCTCAATTTCCACTTGCGGAGTTTTACCGCGAGGCGTGTGAACAAACCAGAATCTGAAACACTAGTACGTCGAACGACTCTATATGATTTGATAATACGTTTTCCAAAAATCATTTGTTTAACCATTCATCGTAGATTTTATATTGTCTTAGTTAGTTACCAATGTTTAGCGGAAGCATTAGTTTTTATGGTTGAGCGGAAGCATAGAATAAGTAGTGAAACGGGCGCCAACAAAAACGCCAAAACAAATGAAAAACCCAAAACAATGTTTGTAAATGAGACTAGATAAAAGATGTCTTGATCAATGCAAGTGAGTGCACCTAGAGCTCCTAGCGTCCTGAGAAACATGTAAAGAAACAAGTGTCAACATTAAAGATGAGTGAGTTCACAAGTTTTCATAAATTCGTTTGTTTGGTTATGAGTTTGTTTCCCCCGTTATCCCTAACCCGGGATAACGATTTAGTTCCATTATTCCCAACCCGGAATAATACCGATAGTTCCATTATTCCTTAACCGGAATAATGATGTTGGTTCCATTATTCCAAATCCGGAATAATAAAGTTGTTGTTTCCATTATCCCTAACCCGGGATAATATAGTTGATTCGTAATTAAGTTCAATGTTAACATATATAGGTAGCTAGCCTAAAGTTATGTCACATAAGTGTTCGCGATCGAAGCTGACTGTTGTGCCTACGTGTTGCCAGGCCTATCACTGACCATGGCGAAGTTAGGCCAAATTATTCACACATTGACCATACCCGGTCGGCTAGCGCGACTAGCTCGGATGGGGCTTGTCTGGCCCAGTAGTACTACTTATAATTTCCCCGCTATTTAAACCCAATACTAACGATCCGAGAGATTGTCGAGGACTTATGTGATATAGCTGCTTAGTGACCATAACAAAATTTCAGGATTTCCACAGTTTTAGTTGCTGAACTTAATTGGCCACTTAAAAAACTCAAACGACTTCAGAAAAATATGAATCCAGCGCCATTAGATTCGTCGGCTGGGTTTGCGGTTTGGGTTGCACGCGGCCGAGAGTGGTTTGGGTGGGGCGGTTTGGGTTTAAAGCTTGATCCCCAAGTTTGGTTAACTCCTTGAGTCGCAAGGAATCAAGGTTGGTTCGTGTCGCGGTTCGGTTCGGTTCGTGTACATATTTATTATATATATATTTTGTAACTAAAACAATTCATGTAATCGAATATCACATATTCACCAACTCACAAACGTTCATACACATAGCACGTAATTAGTTTGACAAGTTCACTAAATTATCGTAACTATTTCGAGCGTGCAAATTCAAGTCTCCGAATTAATAACCGTGAAGTAGTGCGTTTAAGTTATCCGAAAAACCGGGATGTCACAGAACCGGTAATGAATATTACAAGAAAGCGCTGCAATACAAATCATATCCGAATAGAACACAAGTCGAAGTTGAAGATAAATCTACAAAGAAAGCCGAACAAGCTCTTGTTGCCAATCATGAAGACGATGGTTTCGATTGGAACAAATACATCGGAAAGAAGACTGGTGTTGCTATGATGGCAGAGGTTGTGCATGAATCGGATACATCATTTGTGGATGTTGCTATCGAAAGTGCTATTCAAGAAGCATTAATGCAGAGAGTTGAGGAAGAAGTTGTCCTGGAGGATGCAGTTCTTGAAAGATACATAAAACAAACAGAGGAAGAAGGAATAGCTTATCTTGAGATGCAAAAACAAGAAGAGTTGAAAGCAAAAGCCGAAAAGGTAAAAGCACTGAAAAGGAAGTTGTTAAAGTTGTGGAGGTTGAAAAACCTTGCACAAAGTGCGCAAGTCCTTGTGAACCCTGTCTGGATAAAGTAAAAGTCATAAGAGAATTGACTGAACATAACGAAAACTTTCGTTATGATTACAGAACCATAAAAGAAGCTTATGACAAAATTTCAGGCAAATAAAAACATATCGAAAGAGCTAACAGTGAACTCAATGCTAATGTCACCATGTTAAATGCCACAGTTATTGAAAAACAAAAGGCAATTAACATGTACATTAATTCAATTGCTGAAACAAAGCGTGAGTTTCACGAAATAAAAATTGAAACAGAAAGAGTCAGACAATTACTAAAAAGTTATACCACAAACGCATATGTCATTAATCACATTCTTCCTACGATCAAGTCGGAGGAAAATGTTGATAATTCAAAGCGTATTGCAAGTTACTACTGTAAGAAAGATGATGACATTGAAAAGGCATTTAATCTTTTACTTCTTTCAGAAAAGAAAGTTAAATTGCCTGAGAACATTGACGTAGACTTTACAAAATCAAATGATAACAATGAATCGGTGGTAAAAGATGTGGTAAAAAATGTCTTGGGAAATGATTCTGATGACGACAGTTTTAAAAGCACTAACTCGAGTTCAAACAGTTCTAGTTCACAATCCGAAAGTGATGATACATCATTAGAAAATGATCTAAGTGATGATCCTAACATTGTCATGTACAAGGTTAAGGAATCTGATAGATTATATTTCAATGATAGCTTTCCGATTCAGAATGTGAAAGAAGATCAAATCGATAAACTGTTTAAACTTGTGGAAGTTTCATCAGATGATCTCGAGAAAAATGAAAAGAAGTTTTATTCTAAACTGAAACGGAATTTTAACAATTACCGTAGAAACAGTGGTGATTTTCCTTAGAACAGGAGAGCAGGTTTAGGTTTGGAAGAAGCTGAAGATGAACCGAAGAAGAATCAGAAGTCAATGTTCCAGGAATACAAAGGTAAGAATATAAAGTTTGTGTACGGAAAGAACACGGTTCGAGAAGAAAGCTTGATAGGTAAGAAATCAAACGATGATTTCAAGAAAGAAAAGGAACTTCGGGACAAGGCTAAGACCAAGTCCACAAGTGGAGTAAAACCCACTAGGGGAAATGTTCATGATACTCGGACTTGCTTCAAATGCAATGAAGTTGGTCACACTGCTCGCAAGTGTCTGAAGTCTAAACCTGTGTATCCCCAAAGAAAATAAGCTTCAAGAGAGGTAAAACAAAAACAACCTGAAAATAATCAAAACAGTATTGTAAAAAGAAACAGTGACTTAAAAGAATTGAAACGCAATGTTGAATCCAATCTTGAAATAAAACCTAAAAATGAATCAAAATTTGAAAATTCAATTTTTCAAAAAGGAGAGACTTCAAAGTCAAATAATGATTCTAGGTTTTATATCAAGATAGCTAAAGTTAATTCTCAAGCTTGGATTGCTAAAAAGAAATAACCTGAAAAAGTGAAGATTGCTTGTGATAAAACCGAAAATGTCAAATAAATCAAGAAAGATAAAAGCAAAGTTGATTGTGAGTTTGAAGTTGTGATGTTGAATATGCTTATCAAAGAGCATAAGAAAGTGATTACGAAGATGTGTATGAGGAGTTATATCCAAAACCCAAGACCAAGAAGACTTGGGTTGAACTTTTTAACTAAATTCTTTCATGTGCAGGAGTTCCAAGATCTACTTGATCAAAAGTTGATTCTGGATTGCAGAGCTCCATATCAGTTTAACTTACCCAAAAATGTCATATCTTTGTCATTTTGAGGGGGAGTAGTTAAAAAGAAAAGTTTTTGAAATTACAAGTGGTTGTTAAAAAGGAAAATTTTGAAAAGTCAAAATTATGAAAATCCACACCGTTGAATAGAAAAACTGATTTCAAAGTTCTTACATGTTCAAACTGCTTTTACAAGTGGTAAATGAGTCTAATGATTGTTTGTTAAACAATTGAAGATACAGGATTGAGAAAAAGGATTGGACGACGAGGTCACGGGATCCGCATTGGTTTGTTACATTTTTAGAAGAATTTTTTTAAATCTATAATCTAAAAATATGTTTTTGATTTTAGGGGGAGTAAGAAAATTTTAAAAATTGTTAAAAAATAAAAAACATATGAAAAAGTTGAAAATTCAAAAACATTGAAAAGTACAAAAACATGAAAGAGACAAAAAGAATTTGTTGTCAAAAAGGAAATGACAGTACATCAGTGGACTATGACAGTATGCTAAAGATTTGTAATGTTTAAAAGTGATAAACAAATCTTACTGTGGATATGTCAATAGGCTTTACACGTTCAGTAGATTGTTTCCGGGATATAAACTAAATTTTACAACTACTTAATGTCGTTTTTTAATACATCTTGGATATATGGACTTAGTATTCGAATTTGATGAGGGTGGCCTGATTCTGAGATACGAGGTCTTTATAGATAATTGATATTTGGGGTATTATACAAGTTCTTCTGATTTTGCGGAAGCAATAGCCTAGAACTTCTATAATATTTTTGCTAAAAACCCCAAAATAGCATGCAAACATGAAAAATCAAAAGATCTAATCATTTGCAATGCTGAAAAGATTCCTTAAGTAGAACGCTCCTGAAAGACGAGACTTCATCGCTTTTGTCTGTACGGTAGTACTAACCTGAGCTCTCAAGGCCTCGCATAACCCAAATACAGATATCAATTACGCTATACTCACCTGTAAGATGAAATCTAGGGAATCTGGATTCGGGAGTATATTCAAGAGTGGGAAACACAGTTAAGTCAAGTTTTATAAATCATATCTAACATATCTTGGAACAATTGAGAAACGTGATGAAGTTTAAGTGGACAAACTTAATCGACAATCTAAGGTAAACAAGTTTAAAACTTAAAGTTTCAAAAAGGTCAACGGTACTGGTGATATGTCTCAAACAAACTGATATGATCCTTAGACGCAAATTCACAAAAATATGTCTGTAAATATGTTTGTACATAGTTTACTTTACTTGTTAAAAGTTCTGTAAATACTTTACTTACTTTTTAAAATCCAAAAAATTTTCAATGAGCCAATGTTGGTGAACGGATCATCAAAGTCTGGTAAGAAAATGTTCATTAATTTAAGACTTTAAAATTGACAAAAACATCAGTTATTCACAACGGTTAACCAAGGTCATTAACTTGCTTGGTAAACAAAATTAGATAATCAAGGTCATTAACTTGGACTTGATCAACTAAGTGGATTTTATTTCAATAATTGAATGTTGAAGGTTTTAAACGTAAAATGTTCCAAGGTCATTAATTTGAACTTGAAATAACTGAAAAATGAAGATTAAAATTTGAAGTACAAGGTTTGTACAGGTAGTATGTAATTCAGTGGAACAAAATTTCAAAGTTAGAATCTGAAATGTTTATTTGAATTCCAAGTACTTTGAAACAGGAAGTAAAGTTTTAGGGGGAGCAGGATGAAACTTGATTGAAGATAAAGCTCAAAGCTAGGGGAGCACAGCTCACAACTAGGGGAGCTTGGAGATTAAAGTTTTATCAAGTTAAATTGAAGAAAAGAGAGATTTTGAAGATCATAAAAGTTTAATGCTTATTCAAAGATAAAGACAAAGACTCAGGAACTTATTTGAAGTCTGATGATTACAAGGTGTTCAAAGAAGACTTATGACACTTGAAGACTGACGAGGATGATTATAGACAAAAGATGTCTATGAAAGTTGATGACTGCGGCAACATCCAAGGGGGAGTCTGTTGGTGCATATGTTTGTTTCCTTCGTCATTACACGAGAACGAGTCTGGAATAAACGAGAGTTTCTGAAGACCGAACAAGACAAAGTAGATATCCAAGAGGGAGTCTATTGGTCATAATGTATATAGAATAATCTTGTGTCGAGTCTGTATAGTATAGGTGAAACGAGGTGTATTTAAGAGTGTTAGATAGCAAGTTCACTCATGATTGTTTGTGAGAAGCCAAGTTCGGCCGAACTTGTAGGTCAGTGGAAACTTACCTATAGCTTTCTTCTCACCAGTGAACTTGTAACACTATACATAGGTGCCTTGGGATTTCAGTTGTAACGAGTTGGAGATTTTGGCACAGAGACGGCGAAGCTCTGTCGGATCCGGATCTTGAATGTATTGAACTTTAGATAAATGAAAACAACTATTGAACAAGCAATTCTTGTTATTTGGTTAACTTGTCATTAGTTTCTGCCTAATCGAACAATATATAACAAATTTAGGTTCCCGAGCTGTTCGTGGACATTCCTACAATAAAACTGGAAATGTCAAAACAAACGAGTCAGCGATTAAACAGACAAAGAAAGAAAAGGACAAAAAGTTTTCAGAATTAACATTGGACGAAATGCTTGAAGATGATTTTGAATATGATGAAGAGTTAGAATATAGGTTATGATGCTTATCAGTACAAACCCAAAACCAAAAAGGTTTGGGTTTCATTTTTCAAATAGTTGTTTCATGTGCAGGAGTCCCAAATCCACTCTATCAAAGTTGATACAGGATAGCAGAGCTCCATGAGTTTTTAACTTATCTAGAAAGTCATATTCTTTGATGGTTTTTGAAATTACAAAGTGGTTGAAAAAGAAGAGTTAAAAAGAATTTTTGAAAACTTGAGAAAATCCACACCGTTGAACAAAACACTATTGTTTATATTGAAAAAATCATTTAAAATTGATTTCCTACAAGTGATTCTTACAAGTAGTTTCTACAAGATAAGGTTAACAAAGATTAATTGTTTGTTTCTATTGTCAGGTGATGATGCAGAAAATGAAAAAAGGATCGGACGACTAGTTCTCGTGATCCTCGTTGGTTTGTTATCTTTTTAGAATGTTATTTCTTAAAACCTAAAATCCAAAAATATGTTTTTGATTTTAGGGGGAGTAAGTTCATTTGAAAATATTTTAGAAAAATAAAAAACATATGAAAAACTTGAAAATTCAAAAACATGACAAAATTCAAAAAGTACAAAAACATTGTAAAAGACAAAAAGAATTTGGTTGTCAAAAGGAAATGATAGTACATCAGTGGACTATCACAGTATGCTAAAGAATTGTAAAGTTTAAAAGTGATAAACAAGTCTTACTATGGATGTGTCGATAGACTTTACACATTCAATAAATTGTTTCCCGGATATAAACTAAATTTAGCAACTGCTTAAATTTGTGGATTAACATATCTTGGATACATGGACTTAGTCACTCGAAATTTCAAATTGAAGGGTTGCCTGATTCTGAGATACGAGGTCTTTATAGATAGTTGATATCACGGGTATTATACAAGTTCTTCTGATTTTCGGAAGCAATAGTCTAGAACTTCTATAATGATTTTGCTAAAAACCCCAAATTAGCATGCAAAATTTGAAAAGTATCGAAAGATCTAATCATTTGCAATGCTTAAAAGATTCCTTAAGTGGAACACACCTTAAAGTCGAGCCTTCATCTCTTTATCTGTACGGTGGTACTAACCTGAGCTCTCAAGGCCTCGCACAACCCAGATACAGATATCAATTACGCTATATTCACCTGTAAGATGTAATCTAGGGAATCGGGAATTCGGGAGTATATTCAAGAGGTGGGAACCATAATTAAGTCAAGTTTCATAATTCTTACTTAACATATCTTGGAACAATTGAGAAACGTGATGAAGTTTAAGAGGACAAACTATCGGCAATCTACGTAAATGAGTTTAAACTTAAAGTCTCAAAAAGGTCAACGGTACTGGTGATATGTCTCAAACAAACTGATATGATCCTTAGACACGAATTCACAAAAAAATATGCTGTAAATATGTTTGTACATAGTTTACTTTCTTTAAATGGCTTTACTTGTTAAAAGTTTTGTAAATACTTTCTTGCTTTTCAAGATAAAAATCAAAAAGATTTTCAGTGTATTTTAGCATAAAGTTTCTAAAATACAAAAAGATTTTGTTTCTACGTTAGTTTCAACGAACCAATGTTGGAGAACGGATCTTCGAAGTCTGGTAAGAAAATCTGATGAATGTTGAAAAGTTCATTAAATTGGAAACTTTAAAATCAGATTGTTCATAACGGTTTTTCAAATCAAGGTCATTAATTTGGACTATGGTTAATATATTTGGTTAATCAAGGTCATTAACTTGGACTTGATCAACTAAGTGGATTTTCACAAATGATAAAAATGTGAAAGTTGAAGGTTTAAAGTAAAATGTATTCAAGGTCATTAAATTGAACTTGAAACAATTAAAACGTTTTTTGAAAAGATTGAAGTGAAGATTAAAGTTCAAAATGTTGATGGTAAAAAAATTCAAAATAGTGAATTTGAAATGTTTATTTGAATGTCAGAATTTATTTAGACAAGTAGTAAAATTTGAGGGGGAGCTGGATAAAACATTATCAAAAGATTTCAGAAAGCTCAAAGTTCGGGGGAGTTTGAAGTCTAGAGACCAAAGCAAAGGGTGTCTGAAGGTTAAAGCTTAAAGCTAGGGAGTGCATGTTGATTAAAAGTTCTATCAAGACAAAGCACAAGAAAAGGAAGAGGATTTAAAGAACAAGATGGTAATATGCAAGAACTAAAGATCGGAAGACTCAGAAGATTGTAAATGTCAAGATGACTGCGGCAACATCCAAGGGGGAGTCTGTTGGTGCATATGTCTGTTGCCTCCGTCATTATGTATCGAGTCTGAGTGAATAGGGCTTAATCTGCTAGAATCTAGGCATATTTAATTGTGTATATAGGCAAGTTCGCTTGAAAATATGCTTGAGAAGTTCAACGATTCAGCTCGCCCGAACTTCAGTCTTCATCAGCGAACTTGTAACAATATAAATAGGTGCCTTGGGATTTCATGTGTAAGAGTTGGAGAGATTTTGGCACAGAGACGGCGTAGCTCTGTCGGATCCGGTTCTCGAATGCATTGAACTTTAGATCAATGAAAAACATTTAAATGAGTAATTCTTGTTATTTGGTTAACTTGTCATTGTTTCCACCTAATTGGACAATAGATAACAAATTAAGGTTCTCGTGCTAATCGTGGATGTTCCTACACTAATATGTATTTCCAGAGTCGTCAATCGGTTCACGACTTTGTCTTGCCATGTAGGTGACGCATCGCGTCAACGTAATGTTTTTGACAATTACTTGAAACATACTCCTATTATAGTTGGTGTAACATATTCCAAAATTCGTATTATCACACATAATTACAACAAATATCATGATACACATATCACGTCCGGTTACCACGGACTTGTACCCATCAAAATTTACCGGGATTTTTCACAGTTGTCACACATATGTGTCTTTCGAGCGGCAGCTTGATGGAGTTAAGAATCTTCTTAGGATGAGACTTTTTAACTTGCTTTCCTTTCTTGCATTCCAGACAATTATAGTCATGTGAAAGCTTCTAAGATTCACTCCTTCAACTAAATCATTGTGAACCAAGTGATACATCTTTGAAGGTCCGTGATCAGGCGGTTCTAGACGGACGTTAGTGCGAAAATTTATATAACAGTTTCGGTAGAATGTTGTTAAGAATAAGTAAAAGCAGATGCAGCGGAAGTCTTCATTCATACAGAAAGAGTATACATCTTTTAGTCCAGCTGCTGGAGTTCCTGGAGAGAATCCAAAGCACCTCCCCGTAGGGATGCCAAAAACTTAAATGACAAATGAAACACACCACCTATTTATAAGGAAACATAACAAGTTCGCTTGACATGTCATAGGAGGACAAGTTCAGGTGAACTTGTCCACCATACGACAAGTTCGGCCGAGCTTGTCTTACCACATGTCAAGTTCGAATGAATTTGTTCCCTTTTACAATGTAAACTCCGTATTTTGGTCGTGTGTTCGATTTTAACCTATACAATATTCAACACACCTAATCTAGCCTATTTGACAAGTGACGAACACATTAGTGCATCAACAGATTCCCCCTTGTTCGTTACTGTCGAAGCTTGATCTTGAACTTCAAAACTTTGAGCCGTGTTTGAATATTCTGCAAGACGTGCCTGTCGATGTCTTCAAGACGCGTCAACAAATTCCCCTTAATTGATGATCCGGGTTTGCATTAACAACTTTAGTTCTGCTGAAATCTCTAGTTCAGATCTTTGATTGCACGGTTTCAGATCTCCTCTGATTTGCTTGACCGACAAATTTTCTTGAATAACCACAACTTAAGCTAATTAGTGCAGCAGCTTCTCCGTTTGACGATAACCGCATCCGAGTTCAGTTTTTGAATAAGCGTTGAGCATCGAGAGTTTATTCCGCACACTCCTAAAATACAAAAACTCAACCGGTAATTATAGAAACTTCGAATCACCGCATCAAAAAACTTCAAATCAACGAATACCTTCGAAAATCTGAAATCCCAATTTAAACCAACTTCAGAAAGATTTGTTCAACAAATCGGTAATCTGCCCAATCATCAAATCTTCATTGGAAACAGATAATCTGGTAATGCATCGAATATGCGAAACATACGTCCGTGACCAAAATCACATTCTTCCTCTTCTGTCACAATGCCAGACATATAGCTATCTCCGGTAGACCAGCGCCACTTAATCACCAAACGTCATCATCCAACGGCGGTTAGTCCAAAGAGAAGAACGATTCATCTGCTTGAAGACTAAAAATAATGGCCACCATTACATATATTTCCTTGGTAATTTTGAAACCATCCGTATGCGGAGCTAGTAATTAATTCCTAAGATCATCACCGAACATTTTGAACGTCCTCAGTTCCTCACTGGTACTAACGACTGCTAATCCAGCTAATGTCCTTCACCAGAGATCAGGACTCCAACCCTTAATCATCACTTTGTATCATGAACTAGAAACTCGGAATTTCCTGTGATCACCCGATGAATCTTGATCCTTTACATTTCCCGATAATCTGCGATCGGTAACCACCCGGATACTGTTACAGCAATCACGAATTTCCAAAAATGCGGAATCTTAAATATTGAAATTTTTTATTCCCCCTCATTTTTTCAAATTCTAGACCATACTGAAATTTTCACTGAAATTCCCTGAAATCCGGAATTTTCAGTTTTTAACAAATGCGGATTTAACGTTTAGGCCCATTACTAGTCACAACACCCAAATGATCAACATTCTGCACCGGTATCAATACTCTCCCGTTATCTTCAAAATCTTGTGACCGTATCACCAAATCTTACTCTGAAGCTCTAGACGGTGTCCCCGAACATCCCAATTCGGTCTTCGAAAACTCGAAAAAATTTCTATCGCCAAATTTCGGGTAACTTTGGTCACCCATTACCAAGTTCGGGCGAACTTGGTTCAATAGTTTGGGGAACTTGATAAGTGGGGTGAACTTGATCAAGTTTCGGCGAACTTGATCAATTCGGGCGAACTTGATCAAAATGATACAAGTTCGGGCGAACTTGATCTCCAAAAATCAGCCATTTTCACATTTTTCGATCCAGAATCCTTATTTCTTCGAATTTCAAGATGGTTCCACCATAGTTCTGGTTCGAAATGGTTTTCGAACAATCCAATCCATTCAATTTTACTTTTCATCCGTAGATTGTATGTTTATTTGATGATTTACGTCTAAAACCCCTCCTAATGTCCGTAAATGTCCAAATTCATGAGCGTAGGTGATAACCGTAGCTCTGATACCAATTGAAGGTCCGTGATAAGGCGTTCTAGACGGATGTTAGTGCGCAAACTTATATAATAGTTTTGGTAGAATGTTATTAAGAATGGAGTAGAAGCAGAATGCAAGCGGAAGTCTTCATTCATACCGAAAGAGTATACATCTTTAAGTCCAGCTGCCGGAGTTCCCGGAGAGAATTCGCAACGCCTCCCCGTAAGGGGTGCAAAAACTTAAATGACAAATGAACACACACCACCTATTTATAGGGAAACATAACAAGTTCGCTTGACATGTGCATAGGAGGACAAGTTCGGGCGAACTTGTCCACCATACGACAAGTTCGGCCGAACTTGTCTTACCACATGTCAAGTTCGAGCGAACTTGTTCCCTTTTACACTGTAAACTCCGTATTTTGGTCGTGTGTTCGATTCTAACCTATACAATATTAAAACACCGCTCAATCTAGCCTATTTCGACAAGTGACGAACACAATAGTGCATCAACAATCTTTCTGAGGTGTATATGACCCATCTTTCTGTGCCAAAGAATAGATTCCTTCTCGGTGGCCTTTGTTATGAAACATTGAGCCGACTTCGAGTAGTTGTAGCAACACTCATATCTAGCATATAAAGATCATTCTCGCGAGGAGCACACAAGAGAATCCATTCTTCTGGAATCTTAAAGCCTGGTTTAATAATCATGCACTCCTTGTCGTTGAAATGGGTAGTAAACTGTTTATCACAGATCTGAGAAATACTGAGAAGATTGTTCTCTAGCTCGGTGATATAATTGACCTTATCAAATGAAACCACACCAGTCGATAGCTTTCCTTCTACAACGATTCTACCTCCTTGATTACCTGCGAATCCCACGTACCCTCCATTGATTGCTTTAATATCGAAGAGCAAGGCACGCATCCCAGTCATGTGATGTGAAGCTCCGCTATCCATAATCCACTTTGATAAGATGGATCTTTGGAGCGCCTGCACATGCAAAGAAACTATTTAAAGAGGGAAACCCAAGCCTTTCCGGTCTTGGGTTGAATCGGATAACCATCTTCGTAATCAAATTCACATTCATCTGCGTAGTCAAAATTGCCATCAAACATTTCGTCCAATGTCAACTTTGAAAACTTTTAAATTTTATCTACCTTTGTTTGTTTTAGAAGATCCCTTTTTAATTTTGAAAGATCATTTTTGAGAACCCTCTTATCAGTCATTGTTTCTTTGAAATCTTTAACATTGACTGAAACAATTGCTTTGACTTTTTCAATTTTGATTGAAACAGACTTTGCATTTTCAGATGATGATAAGGTTTTCTTTGCAACCCAACTTGAGATTTCATTCGAGCTTTCTTGATGTAAAATTTTGATTCTTTGTTTTCATTTGATTTAGAAGTTTCACCTTTTTTAAAAGTTGATTTCTCAATTTTAAATTCACTTTTAGGTTTCACTTCGATGTTAGATTCATTGTTTCGTTTTAAGATCGTGATTAGGCTTTACGATCTCTAGGCGCTTAAGTTTCTCATCATCTGAAACTGTCTTTCTTCGAAGATACACAGGCTTTGATTTCGGACACTTGCGAGCAATGTGACCAACATCATTGCATTTAAAGCGAGTCCGAGTATCAGAATGTCCATTCGTGGGTTTTACTCCATTTGTGGATGTAGCCTTATCACGAAGTTCCTTTTTGTTCTTAAACTCATCATTTGATTGCTTTTCCAATCAATTTCTCTTCCTGTACCGTGTTAGTCCCAAACACGAATTTCATGTTTTTATTCTTATATTCGTGAAATGGTGACTTCTATTTCTTTTTCGGTTCATCTTCTACTTCCAAACCCAAACCCGCTTTCCTGTTTTCAGGAAAGTCACCACCATTCCTTCGGTAGTTGTTATAAACTTTGTTGGTTTTTGAGTAAAACTTCTTTTCATTTCTCTCAAGATCATCTGATGATACTTCAACAAGTTTGAACAATTTATCGATTTGATCTTCTTTAACATTTCGAATCGGAAAACTATCGTCGAAATATAGTCTATCAGAGTCCTTAACTTTGTACATCACAACGTTAGGATCATCACTTAGGGTATTTTCCGATGATGTATTGTCATTTTCGGATTGTGATTCCGAACTGTTCAAACTTGAGTTGGCGCTCTCAAAACTGCCATCATCAGATTCATTTTCCAAAACATTTTCAACCACATTTTTCACTACTGCTTCACTGTCTCATTTGAAGTCGTGTAGACTACATCGATGCTCTCAGGCAATTTATCATTTGTTTCTGATAAAAGTGTTATATTAGTTGCCTTCTCAATCCCATCCACTTTCTTGTGATAATAACTTGCAAGTAATGGAGGTCGAACATTGCTGTAATCTTTACGCTTCATACCTTTTGGGTTTTCAACATTTTCCTCCGACATAATCGTAGGAAGAATGTGATCTTTGACATAAGTGTTAGTTGTATAACTTAGCAAAAGTTGCCTAACCCGTTCAGTTTCAATTTTCATATCTTGAAGCTCTTGTCTTTTTCAGCAATGGTGTTTATATACATGTTAATTGCTTCTTGTTTTTCAATTACTGTTGCTTTTAACATTCTTATTGTGGCACCTTGTTCCAAATTAGCTTTTTCAACGTTGCAATAAGTGCCTTTCATCTTATCATAAGCTTCTTTCATCATGCGATAATCGTATCTAAAATTTTTGTTATGCACAGTTAGTTCGCTTATGATTTGAGATTTCACAACACATTGTTCACAAGGTTTTATGCACTGTGTGCAAGGTTTTTCAACCTCCACAACTTTCACAACTTCCTTCTCAATCACCTTTACCTTTGAACCCACCGTTTCAGATTCGCCATCATGGCTTTATCAGCAATCTTTGTGAGGTTCTCTGCATTCATCTCCTTTGTCACGTCAATGACCTCCTCGACCTCTGGTTTATTTTCTTCAACCACTTGCTCTTGCGATGTATTTCCAAAGCAACCTGCAAAACTAGAATCAAAGTTAGGAGAAATAATGTTCTTCATCTTTGTCTCGTGATAGATCATTTCCTCTTCCTCTGTTCTTTGCAGATATTCTTCTAAGATCGCATTCTCCAGGGATGCACCGGTCTCTGCCATTAATTCTGATTCATCCATGATCTTTGCCATTAAAGCAACACCGGTCTTCTTGCCAATATACTTATTCCAGTCAAACCCTTCGTCTTCATGAGACACAACTAGAGCTTGTTCAGTTGGCTTTGAGGAATTATCTTAAACTTCAACTTGAGTTCTCTTTCGATATGGCTTGTACTGCAACGCTTTCTTGTAATAGTCATTCTTGTTGCCGAAAGGACTTTGATTGCTGCTTGCTTCTTGATTTGTGCATTCGCGTTCGAAATGCCCCTTTTGTCTGCATTTGAAGCACGTTACTTTCGACTTATCAAATCCAAGCTTATTGCTCGAGTTTCCAATGTCTCTTCCAATAAGCGCAACAAACTTTGTGACTCTTCTGATAATCGATGCTAAGCTCCACTTGATATCCATCAGTTCCAATTCCTCTTCATCAACCTGATCATAATCTTCAATCATCATTTCTGGATTTCCGATCTTCCGCGCAACTAAACTTTCATATGATTCGAGTACGGTTGCAAGAAGCACTATATGTTGTTTAGCCACTTCCTCAGGGAAAACATTTTTCAGATTGACCGCAATGTTGCACTGGAAAACATTTGGATCAGAACTAGAATGATTTGTCTGATTACTCTGATTGGGTTGATCCTGGAATGGAGAATTTGAACTAGCACTTGAATTCCTGTGTTCGGAGGACTCTGATCATAACTCGGGTATGATTGAGTGTTCTGTTGACTTTGAGACGAATGATTCGAAGAATTCATATTCGCACTAAACGTTGTTTGAATTTTCGGACTCGAAATATCCTGAACACCTCCATTGTAGTACACACCTACATCTTGCACTACATTTGCATTCTTTGATTTGGCCATTTTTAGCAACTCCATCTCATGTCCTTCTAACCTGTCAATGAAAGATGATAGCTTGAAATGCATCCAACTTGGACTATTCTTCAATACCATCAAGTAGGTCGACCACTCCCCCTCAGGAAGTTCCTCAGCCAATTTATCAATCGTCTCTTCATCAGTTTTATGAATATCATGTCTTCGCATCTGAACCATCAAATGACAATATCTATCAATCATTTGCTTCACGGTTTCGCCTTTGATCATCGTGAAGATGTCGAACTCTTTATTGATTAAAGGCTTCTTGCTTTTGATCATTTTGGCACTTCCCGGATATTTTGCACAAAGAGCATTCCACAGCAACTGTGACATATCGCATTCAGGTAGCAAGATCAAGATGTCTTCTTTCACTGATTGTTGTATCAGACTGGTCATCTTCTTTTCTGCCACATACGCATCTTTATGTTCTAGTGTAAACTTAACCAAAGAAAGATCTTGACCACGTTCATCTTTTGGCCACGTATATCCAGTTCGTACGGCAACCCAACTGTAGAAGTGATTTTCTTGAACCCAGTTCACGAACTTTTCCTTCCAACCTTCAAACTCATCCATGCTCATCAACCTTGGCGGCTTTGTAGAAGTTCCCATCTCATTATCCATATTCATCTGTTTACCGCGTTTGCATTTGCGTTAGCATTTGATGTAGAGGTCTAAGCTGTTCCCATAGCAAAAGCATTATGAAAAACATCCATCTTGAAAATCAGACGATTTTAACTGAAACACGTTCAAAAACACTCGAATATTTATTAGCAAACTGACAAGTTCGGTCGA
Source organism: Scalesia atractyloides (assembly GCA_947069175.1). Classification (NCBI taxonomy): domain Eukaryota; kingdom Viridiplantae; phylum Streptophyta; class Magnoliopsida; order Asterales; family Asteraceae; genus Scalesia; species Scalesia atractyloides. The sequence continues at coordinate 60,629,938 of CAMTDV010000014.1, forward strand.
ACTTGTGCAGAAAACAGATTTCAAATTCAATTTTAACAAGTTCGGGCGAACATGTATGTCAGTTTCAGAAAATTTTCAATATTAAGCAAGTTCAGGCGAACTTGTGGTGAATTTTGAATAATTTCCAAGTTTCTGATCAAATTCATGCGAACTTATGTAAATTTCATCAAAATTGACAAGTTCGGGTGAACTTGAACAAAATTTTCTGAAAAATCCAACAAGTTCGAGCGAAGTTGGTTAAAATCAACAAAAAATGATGATTTTAGGCCAAGTTCGGGCGAACTTGAGGTATTAGTTCGAGCGAAGTTTGTTTCTCAAACATGGTTTTTTGACATTTTTAAAATGAAATCGGTTGAATTTGGTTCTGAAACTTTCAAGGGTTGTTATTAGGTGATTATGTATGATATATTCAAATTTTAGCCATTTTAACTGTTGGTTCATCATTTATGTGAAAAAATGTAGAAAAATGATAGAAATGAGTAGAAATAGAGATTGTCTTGTGTAGATATCAGCAAATTAGGTATCCATGGCTCTTATACCACTTGTTAGGATGCTCCTCCACTACATAGGAACCTAATTTGTATCTAAAGTCCAACATAAGCGAAAATTATGTGACTTGTTAATCGAATACACAAGATTTACTATTTAAAGATCGGTTTATTAATGTCCAAAAGTATTACAATGTGATTTCCAAACCGACAGAGCTTCGCCATCAAAGTCGCAAAGTCCTTACAATGAGAGACCCATGACAACATATATATCGTGCATCAAGTTCGCTCGAACTATGGTTGGATAGGTCAAGTTCGGGCGAACTTGATCTTCCTTCACACAAGTTCGACCGAACTTGTGCTTACATCATAAATACTTATCAAGTTCTAACATTTCAAAGCCCTAAACATAAAGACTCGATCCAAGACCTACACAATAGACATCATGTATCAACAATATCTAGGTTTCCTTAAAGGCACCTAATTCTCTATAACCAATGCTCTGATACCATCTTCTGTCACACCCCAATCTGAAGTGGAAGAAAACACGGGATGCAAAAGACACCTCGGGTACAAACACATTGTTTATAAAGACACTACATTTTATTAATTACCAAAATGTTGATTACATACTACATGTATGTTACAACTGCGTGTTCCCATGAACCACATAATCATCTAAGCTGCATGCGTCTATATCAGTATTTGTCTATAAACACGTCTTGAACCACATATCTAGATTACATTAGTCTCAAGTTACCTGAAATGCATGTTAGATTTAAAAAGGATCCGCTAAACGAGCCGGTTAGTTTCACTAGTTTGGTTGTTTCGTAGCAAAATGCTTTAACAAGTTTAATTGCACAGGTCACAGTTCGCAGATGGAATTACACGAGAATGCACCAGTGAAACCTTGACTGTTTTAACTGTACCGGGTCACGCAGACACCTTCAGCTCGCCGGGCCGTGTCACAACAGGCACCTTCAGCTCGCCGGACCATGTTACAACAGACACCTTCAACTCGCCGGACCGTGTCACAACAGCACCTTCAGCTAGCCGGACCGTGTTACAACAAACACCTTCAGCTAGTCGGACCGTGTTACAACAGACACCTTTAGCTAGCCGGACCGTGTTACAACAGACACCTTCAGCTAGCAGGACCGTGTTAGGAAATTCACTCATCACAGGTTGGTGCAATTAACACAGTTTGTAACATGCAAATCACCCTAGAAAATAGTAAAACAGTTTAAAAGTGGGGGAGTGAAACTCACTCGATAGAAGTATCACAGGTAGCAATAAGAGTATATGCAAGCTGTTTCGGCTTTAACAGTAATCATGCAAGTAATTACCAATATCAGTCGCTAAGTCGATAACGCCTATAACTTGGGCCCTGGTGGGTATTTTTAGGGCATATTGTACAATTAGTACCCTGATGTGGTGATGGATGTTAGGGTAGGATCAGTTTCACGTTTGGCTCTCGGGCACCGGTTCGCGTGCCAGCCACAGTCGGTTGTTCTATGTGTTCGGATAACGGTACTAAGATCCAGACAGTGCCAGTACATTGTCATTTAGAAAAGATTAAGTATTTATTAAGGAGACCTGGACGTTTGAAGGATCTAGGTATCCCGAATTTGAGTTTTCATTTTCGCCGTCGTGGATTTTCCCGAACGATGGTGGAACACAGCCAGAGTGTCCAGCTTACCCTGGAACTTCCCAAAATACCTACAGTGTTCCACTTATAGTCATAATAGGGTTCGGTCCGTTCCCAGTTCCAGCAGGTTCGTTGTCCGGTAAACTGCCGAAATAAGTTAAACGAAGCGTTTTAAAATCCGAAAAATCCCATTTAATCTACGTATTTTATAAAACTCTAGAAATTTTTGTAGAAATCAGTAACAATATATAGATTCAACGAAAAATATTTTGGGAATTTATAAAGTTATTTTTATAACTTAAATAATTTATTTGTAACACAGTGTTTAACCGAATAATTTACATCGCTTATCATCCGATGTCTAAAAATTCTCAAAATATTCCAGTAAACTCCTTGTATGTCCAAGAACCCCCTGCAAAATATGGGATTTTTCCAATTTCATTTCAATGCGTTTCCGGCTACCGAAAACTCCAAAAAACGCGGACTTTTAACCCAAACGAAAATTCAATCAATGGACATAAAAACTTCCCAGAACATTCCTTATATGTTCCTTAGTATTTTTGTAAAGTTTGGTGATTTGTTGATTCAGTTTGGTATTTTTTCCGAATTTCTTTCGGTTAAAACAGTAAACAATTCGCCAAACATCATAGAAAATTCTAAAAATTCTACACTTTTATGTGAACATTCCTGTCAATACTCTACTTCACCACACCAAATGCTCAATCCAAGCAACACAAACCAATTTATAGACCAAACAATATTTTGCCTATTCTAGTTTCGAGTTTCATGTGATATACCTAGCGATTCCTTCGATTCCGTGCGTTTTTTCTTTAGTCTAGAAGTGTGTGGGTGTTATATTTAGTACCTACACATCAAGTACAATCCAAACATGCGATAACCCATGTCAATTAAGCCTTGTTTCACTTTTTTCGGTTAATAACTTGGTTAATCGCTTTTGGTTCGATTAGGGTATCAAAAGCCGAAGTTTTGTGATCTTGGCTATTATATAACCTCATGGAATACCTAGTGTGTTCCTATTCAGCCAAGAACCAAGTTTAAATCATCCAAAATCATGGATTAAAAAGAGTTTTCTTTGTCTAGTTCATGTTTTCTCAAGAAATCATAAGAATCTTGAAGTATACCTTTGATTTTGCTTAATTTGATGGAAAATCAGTTGTGTTCTTGAGGGTTCTTGAGCAGATTTTGATGGAAATGAAGTGAAAATGAAGAAAATAATGAAGAAAAAAAAAAGAAAAAGAAAATATATATTAAGGGGGGGTGCCCCTACCCCACCTTCGCTTTGTCTTGCTTCGTTTTTCGTGTTAAAAGATTATGTATATCTTTGGTTTTGCATTTAGATTCATTTTCGGGTCCCATACGCGTCCCTGTTTTGCGAAACGGACTCCGTTTTTCGCGTTTTTAGTGTCAAAAGACTCGGTTTTAAAAACCTTGCATAACCGTCTCGAAATCCGAACCCGGTTATGTTTTTTTCATAAAAGCCTCGTATTAGGGTAGTTTAAGTGTTTTTAAGCTTGATTGGCCGTTCCTTGCATGTTTGGTTGTCTTTCATTAATTTCAAAACGAAGGCGTTTCCCTAACCTGGAAGTTGCCTCGTTTTGCGTGCCCGAGCTCCGATTTGCTTCAAATCCTATTTCATGGTCTATGGCACATAACTAAGATATTCCGTGAACTCAGAATCTTAAATAGCCCCACCGATGGCCTAATAATAAACGTCAAATGTTTGTTGTGCTGTTAAACGGAAAGCTCCAGTTTAACACGTTTTAAAAGGCTAAGGACACCAACCTCGCACCGTTGGCCCTTATTAGTGTCATGTTAACCATGACGTGCTCTAGGATTCCTCCAAGACATAACAGATATCGTTTAACATCGCACACAAGTCATGCATGTGTTTAGGGCTTTCGCACAATTATTGTTCTAAGCCTGCTTTAAAGTTTTGGGACCAATCAGTGTCATGATACACATGTCACGTCCGATTACCGCGGACTTGTACCCGTCAAAGTTTACCGGGATTTTTCACAGTTGTCACATGTTCAGATGGTTAAACATGTCCTATGATAAGTCTTATATGCCCAAACATGTTTTAAAATGTTATAACATCACTTTATATATTTCAAAAATTTGGTTACATATTTTAAAATGGATTTATACGCAAAAAGGGATTTTTGTCATTTCTAAGGAAAATAAGAACATCTTATTATAACATTGACCAAATGACTTGAACATAAGGTATAACCTCAGTAGGTTATTCCCTATACAATTGGTCACAAATATGTGTTTGGTTGGATCTTATGATCGACCAAACGGTCGGATTCGATAGTCAAAGCGGTGGGTCAAGACCGCTCGACTTACGACCCTAAATAAGCATTAAACTACAAGTGACGAGTTAGACATGTCAAAACATGTCTAACTAAGTTATAAAACTGATTTGGTATCAACACTTGGTGTATTGATACCCGAAATAGATCCGTCGTAAAATGCACATAATGGGCATCTTTGACCAAAACTTTGACTCGTCACTTCGACTAGTAAACGTGGTAATCAGAAGGTGCAATGGCTAGAGATTATAACCTTCATAATTATGATCACATTGTAAAGTTCAATTGAACTTTGACTTGACCAAATATGGTTAGAACCAAAAGTCAAACAGAAAGTCAAATTATTTGACTTTTGGCTCAAAATACCAAAACAATGAAAGAACTAAGGAGAGCACTTACTTGTGTTGATGAACACTTTCAGGAATCAGACTAGGAGACTTCCAAATGGCTGGAAGCAAGCTCCAAATAGATGGGAGAAAGAAAGATGAAATGAGCAAGTAAAAATGGTGGAGAATGCTTGTTATTTCTTGCAATTTGGACGCCACAAGATCATTACAAGTGTCCAAGGATGTGGCATGATCCAAGGGTGGTCTTAACATGTGTCACATGCAGGTGCAAAGCTGGATTTTTTTGTGAACTTGGAGCCCAAGACTTTGAAAGAGAAGCTACCTTGTTGCAGCCAAGTTTCTATTGTGCTCGGGGGTCCTGACGGATCGTATGGGTTTTATGCTTACGGTCCATAAGCCCTTTTGCTGGCACCAAGTTTATAAAAGTGGCAGATTTGGCCCCTAGACTTGTTTCGTCATGTTTTGTCACTTTAACCCCCTTTAACCTAACTTTTAGGCTTTATAAAGGTGTTAAGGCATATGTGACTTGGATTTTGCCCGGAAATGTAACACCCCGGCCGCATAAAAACAACAAACCGCGGCGGAAACATCGGGTAGTCACGTTACAAGATTGTTTCAAAACAATGGTACATAATGTTTTGGTATTATTGAATTAATATTGTTTACATTGTCTTGGGAATGAAACAGAAACAAAAAATTATGTACCATGGTTATGAAACAATCTTGTAACGTGACTCCCCGATGTTTCTGTCGCGGTTTGGTGTTTTTACGCGGTCAGGGTGTTACAGATTGGTATCAGAGCTCATGGTATATGGAATTAGGTTATTATTAATGCTTTGACCTAGACTATAACCTTCCTAGGACCCTAACGCAAGTAAACTTACGTTTCGATTTAAAGTACGATACCGTCACCTATCCTTAGGTGAATACCAAAAACAATACAAAAGTCACAAAATCTTTTCCGAAAACTTTTTACAGGAAATCGCATGTTCTTAAATGAATCGTTTTCAACTCTAAGTCTTAAAAGTTTTCAAAATCTCGTCAAAGTTTGGGTTTTATTAATGTGAACACCTGCAATCTGGAAGGGTGGGTGCATGTACCCCGAGTTTTTTGTCTAAGGCTAGAGTGTTCGTCCAAATCAACTTAATCGGACCAGTCACTCTTACCTGGGAACTCTTGGGGTGAGTGTCCACTTATAGGCTAAAGCATGTCTTCGCGATACATTATAAAGACCCATTTACTTTGATTAGTTACCGTGTGTCATTTGTTTGTTTTGAGAAATGAAAGAATAACCGCAATCCTTATGTTTCGTCGATATTTTCAATGTCTCTTCTGTTTATCAAATGCCAATCTCACACATTTTCTCTCATGTTTCCTCTCTTTTAGAATGCCTCCTTGACGTGATGCAACTCAAAATGCCGAAATAGCAGCACTTATCGCTTAGCAAATTGTTGTCGTACTCCCGAACCTAGTGACCCAACTTGTGACATTTGTGGTGATTCGATCATGTAACGATTCCAAAACAAGTTATCAATCAATGAAATTTTTGTATTTTATTTACGAGGTTTGTATTTTTATCATGAAATTTGCACAAATTCAATTATTACACCATAACAAACTCTCGAACAACTTCTGGAAGTGAATCGCAAATTGTTACGCAAGCGTAATCAGTTTAACGCGATGTACACTCCAGAATAATAACACAAGCTTAACATACCTTAAATACCCTTTGCATAACTCAGAAATAAGTTTTGAGGGCTTCGGTATGGCAAAAACATGCTTATGCAACTCAAGGGGCTATTTTGCAATTTCTGCAAAACTATGTTGTTACGCGTATTTCTTAATCCGGAACATGTACGTACATCCAAAAATAATTTTAATCATTAAAATCTTGTATTTTAATGACTAGAATGCAAAAATTATCATTCGTTGCGCGTTCGTTATGATTTTCGACGTAATTAACCGAAAACCGCAACCGTACGACCAAACGATCCGACACCCAAGACATTTTTAGCATATTTCAAGTTCCCTAAGCTTTGTCGTCCTTATAATGTAACCCTTGTGCAAAATTTCGGGCTTTCAAAAATTTTCTTTGAAAGCAATTCTATAACCGATGCTTAAACGTAATCCGTTTAACGAAACATACACACCAGGACGAGGACACAAACTACACATACCCAAAATTTCCTTTACATGACTTAGAAATAAGCTTCGAAGGGATTAGGGATGACGAAAACATGTTTATACAAGAACATGGACTATTTGCGACAAGCTGCAAAAGTCTGCCAATTCGCACATCAACGTACACTCTGGAACAAGATCATAATCCAAACATACCCTAATACCATTAACATAGCTTAGAAATAAGTTTTGATGGGTTTGGTATGCGAAAATGCGCTTATTTGATCACAGGGACTAAAAGCGTCAAAACTACAAAAGTATGCAATTTTGTGCATATCTTGCGTTCTGAACATATCCGGACATCCATATATTTTTGTAATCACTAGAATATTTATTTTAGTGATAGGAATGCAAAAATACCATTCGTTACGTAATTTGGGTCGTTTTCGCATCCGTTCGAGTTTCGTCGTAATTAACCGAAAAACGTAATCGTACCGCTAAATGAACGACATCCATGAAATTTTTAGCATATTTTAGTCCCCTATACTTTAACATCCTTGTAAAGCCTTAAAATTGGGTTAACGGGGGTTAAACCATCGAAAAACAAGTTTAAAGGCTGCAGGGACCAAAACTGCCATTTTTGAAAACTCAGCCCCTGCACAAGGCTTACGAACCGTAAGCCCAGGACCTTTACAGTCCGTAAGCAGTCCCCAGAACTAGTTTTCACATCATCCCATGGTTTTTATTGTGTGGAGGCCAAATTTATGTATTTCCCAAGTTTTGAACCTGATCAAGACTCTTGTAATCATCCTATTAAGCCTTGCTAAACACTCCAAACAAATGGCATAATCCTATGCTCTTCCATTTGTTATAAATAACAAGCACCTTCAACTCCACAACTTGCTCATCTTCATTCTTTTTCACTCTTGCTCTTATTTGAGGCTACCAATTAAGTTGGTGGCTTCATACTTGAGCATTCTTAGTCCTTTTCCAGCCTAGAATACTTGTAAGTGTTCTTTCATGCTTGTTTATTTATTTCAAGCAAGAAAGTCAAACAGTGTTTGACTTTAAGCTTTTACCATGAATTGGTCAAGTCAAAGTTGTTTGAACTTTGCAACGTGAGCGTAATCACGATGGTTATAGTCCCTTGCGACTATACCTACTGATTACCACGTTGACTAGTCGAAGTGACGAGTCAAAGTTTCGGTCAAAATGCACGTTTATATGCATTTTGCATCGAAACTATTTTCGGGTATCAAAACACTTTGTTTTGATATCAAAACAGTTTTCTAACTTAGTTAAACATGTTTTAACATTTTAATTCGTCATTTCTAGTTTAGTGCTTATTTAGGGTCGCAAGTCAAGCGGTCTAAACAACCGCTTAGACTTTCGAACCCGACCCGTTTGGTCGATCATTAGGATCCGGCCAAACACATTAGGTGACCATAGTTGTATAGGGAATAACCTTCCGAGGTTACACCTTCGGTCGATCACTTCGTTTAGTTAGTCGTACGATAGGTAGTTTATAAGCCTTAGGAAAATGACCAAAATGCCCTTTTGCGCATAATACATTTTAAGCATATGTAAGCGTTTTGACACCTAAACTAATTATGCAACATAATTAAACATATTAGGGCATATAATACTTATCATAGGGCTAGTTAGACCATCCAAATGTGTATTTGCGCAAATGACGCGTTAAAGTAGCGTAAACTACCTTAATGGGTCATAACGGGCCATAAGCACTTAGGATAGGTTTCAAATCAGAATGTAGGCTTTGTTAAACCATTTCATATGAGTTCCAAACTCATTTGGTTTACAATACCTCATTCTATCCGGGTCCTCGATTTATGCACCGTTACGCAAACATAGTATCTGAGACACTAGGAACCACTTCAACACTTGAACTCTTGATCCTTTGAGCTTTGTTATATCATTTGAACAAGATCTATAAGCAATCCTAGGCGAGTACTTAGCTCCCCCCTTTTACTTTTTTCAAATGTTTTTGGGGTGATTCATATGTAATCAATTTTTCACAACGTATGGCAATATGTGTTCACTAAGTGCATTTTTTGTAATATTCCTTTTATGCAAAACATGACAATTGGGGACACGAAACAATCCTTGTAGTTCTTTCTATCTTTATAGATTGATTCTTATAGGATACTTTAATTACAGTCTCAAATCTTCCTATCTTCATAGTGAGATTTCTAAGAAGTGCTTTACAAGACAATGGTTATCATTTATGTGTAGAACTGTTGGTAATTTAGATAACCGAACTAGAGTAATATAATAAGGACGTGGTGGATACGCCCCTGGTACTTCCTATATATAAGTGTGCTTATTGTATTACCCTTCGTAGCCTTATCCGAATCACCATTAGGATTTAGGATTTTGTGATACAATGAGACAAGACAAGTGACTAAACTAAATCCTTAAAGCATCTATCTATCTTCATAGTTAGATTCTTGTAGGATGTTTAAAGTACTAACTGGTAGTCCTTATTGGATTCTATGTACTTTAATGCGTATGTGACAAGACGATGATACAAGACAAGTGGCTAAACAAATCCTTAAAGTATCTATCTATCTTCATAGTTAGATTCTTGTAGGATGTTTAAAGTACTAATTGGTAGTCTTTTATTGGATTCTGTGTACTTTAATGCGTATATGACAAGACAATGTGACTAAGACGATGATTATGTGGTTATTGTGCTTAGTTGTGATTCAGATAAACGAAACGAGTGTAATACTATAAAAACATGGTAGACTACGCCGCTGGTACTTCCTATATATAAGTGTTCTTATTTATTACTCTTGTAGCCTTATCCAAATCACATTAGGATTTTCTGTTCGATTGTTTCAAAAGTACAATATCTAAATCCTTGTAGAACTCTTTCATATTTCTGTATGTTAGATTCATAGAAGGATAACCAAAGTATTATTTCAAGTCATTGAAATGATTTCTAATAATACTCACGCGAGTTATGAAAAATGTCAATATTGTTATTATTAATCCTTGATTGGTTTCTAACAACATACTCACAAGTTTTGATGACCGAATTCAAGGCGATTACAATGAACAAAGTACGATTTTCAATGGCATAAAAAATTACCTACTATTAATCATGATGCCATATACAAAACTATTTTGTCACAAGTTTCATAATCAGGTTAACGTATTGCAATACTAAACCTTTTTGCCATTCATTGGCTTCAAACAGTCCATTTTCAATAGACAACTCTCGTAGTTGTCGAAGTATTGCAACACTAAACTTTTTGCCATTTACTTTGCCAACAAAACTATGTACTCGCCAACATTGTTTGTTGATGTCTCTTTTTCACATATGTTTCAGGTTTCGACTATTCAAGCATGCCACCTTAACGGGTCATAACGGGCCATAAGCACTTAGGATAGGTTTCAAATCAGAATGTAGAATTTGTTAAACCATATCATATGAGTTCCAACACTCATTTGGTTTACAATACCTCATTCTATCCGATTCCTCGATTTATGCCCCGTTACGCTAACATAGTATCCGACACACTAGGAACCACTTCAACACTTGAACTCTTGATCCTTTGGGCTTTGTTATATCATTTGAACAAGATCAATACGCAATCCCAGGCGAGTACTTAGCTCCCCTCTTTTATATTTTTCAAATGTTTTGGGGTGATTCATTTGTGTAATCAATTTTTCACAATGTATGGCTATATGTGTTTACTAAGTGCATTTTTGTGTAATATTCCTTTATGCAAAGACATCACAATTGGGGACACGAAAGAAATCCTTATAGTATCCTTCTATCTTCATAGTGAGATTTCTAAGAAGTGCTTTACAAGACAATGGTTATGGTTTATGTGTAGAATTGTTGGTGATTTAGATACGAAACTAGAGTAATATAATTAGGACATGGTGGATACGCCGCTGGTACTTCCTATATATAAGTGTGCTTATTGTATTACCCTTCGTAGCCTTATCCGAATCAGCATTAGGATTTAGGATTTTGTGATACAATGAGACAAGACAAGTGACTAAACTAAATCCTTAAAGTATCTATCTATCTTCGTAGTTAGCTTCTTGTAGGATGTTTAAAGTACTAACTGGCAATCCTTTATTGGATTCTGTGTACTTTAATGCGTATGTGACAAGGCAATGATACAAGACAAGTGGCTAAACTAAATCCTTAAAGTATCTATCTATCATCATAGTTAGATTCTTGTAGGGTGTTTAAAGTACTAATTGGTAGTCCTTTATTGGATTATGTGTACTTTAATGCGTATTGACAAGACAATGTGACCAAGACGATGATTATGTGGTTATTGTGATTAGTTGTGATTTAGATAACAAAACGAGTGTAATACTATAAGAACATGGTGGACACGTCGCTGGTACTTCCTATATATAAGTGTTCTTATTGTATTACTCTTGTAGCGTTATCCAAATCACATTAGGATTTTGTGTTCGATTGTTTTAAAAGTACAATATCTAAATCCTTGTAGAACTCTTCCATATTTCTATATGTTAGATTCTTAGAAGGATAACAAAAGTATTATTTCAAATCATTGAATTGACTTCTAATAATACTCACGCGAGTTAGGACAAATGTCAATATTGTTGTTATTAATCCTTGATTGGATTTCTAATAACATACTCACAAGTTTTATGACCGAATTCAAGGCGATTACAATGAACAAAGTGCGATTTCAATGGTATAAAAAAATTACCTAGTATTAATCATGTTGCCATATACAAAATTGTTTTGTCACAAGTTTCGTAATCAAGTTAATGTATTGCAATACTAAATCATTTTGCCATTCCTTGGTTTCAAAGAGCATTTTCAATAGACAACTCTCATAGTTGTCGAAGTATTGCAACACTAAACTTTTTGCCATTTACTTGGCCAACAAAACTATGTACTCGCCAACATTGTTTGTTGATGTCTCTTTTTCACATATGTTTCAGGTTTCGATTATTCAAGCATGCTACACATAGGACTGCATACGGGTTTTAGACTTCCTTTAACAAAAGACAGTTATATGTATTCTTTGTGTTGAAAACCTTGTTAACAATAATGAAACATTTTAGTACAAGTTGTGGCTGAGCAATTTTGTAAAGTGACTCCCCGATATTTCCGTCACGTGTTGTTGTATTACACGATTGGGTTGTACATATAAAGCTTAAAGATCAGGTTAACGGGTGTTAGAAGTACCAAAACGTGACGAAACGAGTGTATAGGCCTGTTCTGCCAATTTTTGAAACTTGGTGCCAGCAAGGGTGAATGCGTACCACATCCAAAAGACCATACGGTCTGTATCCAAGTGGCAGAACAACTGTTTTGTTGGCAGCTTCTTGTAACTCCCTTGGACACCAAGCAAAACGATTTTTGCCACTTCTCACCTGCAAATGACACCTGTTGGACAACCCTAGGATCATGCCAACACATGGGACACTTGGAATAATCTTGTGGCTTCAAGATTACTATAAATAGGTGATCATTTTGGCCATTTTTCCTTGCTCATTCACTTCTTGTTTCTCTCTTGCTTTACTTAGAGGCTACCACATTGTTGGAGGCTTCATAACTGAGCATTCTTCCACCTTGAGCTCTTCAAGTGTTCTTCAAACACAAGTAAGTGCTCTCTCTTAGTCTTGTTTATTTCTTTAGCTTATTTGAGCTAAAAGTCAAACAGTTTGACTTTCAGTTCTGACCATGAATTGGTCAAAGCAAAGTCCAATTGGACTTTGCAACGTGATCGTAATCATGATGGTTATGATCCCTAGTGATCATGCCTACTGATTACCACGTTTATTAGTCTAAGTGACAAGTCAAAGTTTCGATCAAAATGCGCATTATGTGCGTTTTGCGACGAAACTATTTTCGGGTATCAAAACACAAAGTTTTGATACGATAACATTTTTATAACTTGGTTAGACATGTTTTGACATGTCTAACTCGTCACTTTTAGTTTAGTGCTTATTTAGGGTCGTAAGTCGAGCGGTCTTGACCACCGCTTTGACTTTCGAATCCGACCCGTTTGGTCGATCTTAGGATCCGACCAAACACATATTTGTGACCATAGTTGTATAGGGAATAATCTTCTGAGGTTATACCTTATGGTCACGTTGTTTGGTTAGTATTATGTTAAGTCGCCTATTATGCCTTTATAAATGACCAAAATGTCCTGTTTGCGCATAAATCGATTTTAAGCTTATGTAACCATGTTTTGCCATATACACTGATGTTATAACAATATTAAACTAATTTGGCATCTAATACTTATCATAAAACATATCTAACCATTCGAACACATATTTACGAAATGAACCGTTAAAGTAGCGTAAACTACCTTAACGAGTCATAACGGTTAAAAGCACTTAGGAATCTTTCCAAATCAGAATGTTAACTTTGATAAACCATTATATGGTTCCAACAACTCATTTGGTTTACAAGACCTCATTCTATCCGATCCGCCAATTAAAGTCCCGATATTTACATAGTTATCCGATTATAGGACACACTTGAATCTTTGATCGTTTGGAGCTTTGATATATCATTTGATCCAAGATTTACCTTGCAATCCCAAGTGAGTACATAGTTCCCCTCTTTTATGTTTTGCAAATGTTTTGGGTGACATATAGTGCAAATTGTTTTCAAGCTTTAAAATTACAAATGCTATGGTTTATATTAAACACGACGATTTCAATAATGTGAACAAACTTGTTGGTGCGTTATATACATGACACGAATGACATTCATTAGCTTTGGCCAAGCGGACCAGTAGTAAGTTATGGTACCATAGGACTGACAATCCCGTTACCAAAGTTCCCGGTGTTTGTGGGGAAGTTTGGGGAACGACCAAAACTATTTATTTTAACAAACCCTTTGGTGGTTTGTTATTGCAATTTAAGATACCCTTTGGTGGTATAGACGAGTCGATACAGAGTTTGAATGTATTCCCCAACCGACCAAAAGTTTTCCCAATTAAAACAAGGCGATTTGTTTAGAACACGGACGTGAACAATTGGTTTATGACACAAACAATGGACGATTGTTTATAACAAGGACGATGAACAATTGGTTTATGACACGAACAATGGACGATTGGTTTATGACATGAACAATGAAAGATTGATTTTTGGTAAGTGATTTAGATAACGGTGTCACACCCCGAAATATCAGAGCTGGCGTGACTGGACTGGTATCTTCATTGCACAACGGAAGTAAGTGTTTAAGAAAAGACTTCTAGAAAAAAGCCTGCTAAGTACTCAAGTCCCAAAGGGTTCTCCTATCCCAACTGTGCCTTAGTTTGACTTTATAACCTGAGAAAGAAACATGCGAAAAATCAACATAAAGTTGAGCGAGTTCATAGTTTTGTTTGTTTTGTTTCAAATGAATCTTAAAACATCTGAAAATCATGCGATTGAAAATCATGTTTAAACTCACGCATTTGAAAAACTGGTTTTGAGATCATAGTATCTCAAAGCATTTGAAATGCCATAACTATAATCGGTATTAAAATGTTTTCAGTTAAGTTTGTAAACCAATGCATGTAACTGTTGTGTTTGTAAACCGGTAATAAAATTATAGTATGTAGAATGCCCATGGAATCTAAGGATCAATCAGTGGGTAGTGAACCCCTAACATTATGTACCATAAGTAAATAGCCAATCCGAGACAACTTTGTCATCAATTGGGCTCACAAAAGCACCCCACGGTTAACAAACTAGGAGTGAAGCGTGTCTCAAGCTCAGTAGATCTACACCTTTTGCACCTTGGTCACTAAGTGATTAATGGTTACAATGTCATAATCCTACTTACGTACATAGATCTATTGTCATCTAATTCCATAGCTACATACCAAATGTCATAATCTGTGTCGTTGGGCCTAGCCCATGTTATCTTGTCATCCGTGTTATTGGGCCTAGCCATGTTATCTTGTTATCCATGTTGTTGGGCCTAGCCCATGTTATAAATTCAAGTGTGTTTCGAAAACACGTATAGTCTTGTAAAACTGATATGTTTGGCATAAACTTTTTCATAAACCATTTTTGTTAACTAAAATACGTTTGTAATATGGTTTAGAAATATACGATTTGTGTTTATCGAAATATTGTATGCTTTCGCAAAACTTGCATGTCTTTCCACCCCCGAAAACGTTTATAAAAATGTAAAACAGTAAAAAGTGGGGTTATGACTCACCTTGATATCCTTGTGCATAGCTAGTTAAATGTGATTCGTGATGTTGTTCTAAGAACGTGAACTTTCTAGCGTGAACAATAGCATTCCTAACAAGGAATCAAGCTTATAAGTTTTTAATAAGACAACGTAGTCAAATTACGTGTCTGAGCTCTACCGAATCGTTAAAAACGATCCTAAAAGTTGTTATTATCTTGACTTAGAATAACCGATCTAAGTTATTTGATCACGTTCATAATCGGGATGAAACTAGTCTAGAAGGGCGGCTTATTCCCGAATGATTTAGGATGCATATATTTATATATTTAATATAAATATACTTAAGAAGTTGTCAGTTGTCGTATTAAAATACGTAGAAGAATAAAGATAATACGACTCATAGTAGTCTTTGTAAACGTACACAGACACATATATATGTATATATACATATATTCATATAGGTTAAATGTTTTGTGTCAGAAAATAAACGTCTTGTGTCTCGTTTATAAAAGTCATATAATGGACGCTTGTTGCACTCGTACAAAAACATGTCGTACTTTGTTTAGACCTTGAAAATAGATATAAATAATTATATATATTCCATGAAATATCCAAATTGTCGTCATTCGAATTAAATATAAACCATTATATTCATAGAAGTATTCAAATCGTTGTCGTCGTGTGAAATAATTAAAAAACATAATATTTATTTTCTGAAATCACACCGATGTTTGAAATATGTATTCGGATTTTTGGTGTTTGAAATGAATATAAACGATATATATATTTTGTATAGTTTTCGGATTCCGATGTGTTTCTGTTGGTTTTGAGATAACAAGTATAAAATATAAATTTATATTTTAACGAAAATCGGACAGGGTTTCCTCTATTTTAGAATCACCCGACAACTCAATTTGTCGTTATACTTGTGAAAACTCAACATTTTCAAAACTCGACAATAATTTTACCAGAATATATACATATCTTTCGATTTTATTCAATACGCCAAGTTGGTTATATCGTAAATTTCAATACATATATTAATATATCAAGAGGGTCCGTTATACGGATCGTTCGGGTCCTAAGTTTGCAAACCTAAGGTAAACATGCGGAATCCGTTTGCATAGGCGACATTGTAGACTAGTTATTCACTGTTTAATCACTGTTTCATTGATTAGTAAACGTTACAGATCCTAGAAACACTTGGACAGAGCTTCGCCGTCTCTGTGACAAAATCACTGAAGTTACAAATAAAATCACCATGGCACCTATTTATACTAACTCAAGTTCGCTGGTGAGAGACTAAGTTCGGGGCGAACTTGACTTCACACACACCATTACTAGCGAACTTGGCCTATATTTCACTTAATTACTCCTCGTTTCTAACGATTAAGCTCTAGTCACTCAGACTCGATATATAATAACGTAGGCAACAGACATATGCACTAACAGACTCCCCCTTGGATGTTGCCGTAGTCATTTTCTCCCGTAGACATTTGTCTTCGAATAAGCTCATGAGTCTTTACCATTCTCTTGATCTTTAGTCTTGAATAATTTTAACAACTTTTATCTTCAAATTTTCTCTTGTCTCTTGAGCTTATCTTGATAAAACTTTAATCACCATGCTCCCCCTTGCTTGAGCTTTCTGGTATCTTCAATCAACGAGTTTTATCTAGCTACCCCTTAACATCTACTTCCTGTTTCAAAGTTCCTCAAACATTCAAATAAACATTTCAGATTCAAACTTGAAAATTTCTAACCATCAACATTTCAAATTTTAATCTTCTATCAGTTTTTAAACCCTCTCAGTTATTCAAGTCCAAATTAATGACCTTGAATATCTGATTTATATCAAGTTCAACTTAATGATCTTGATCAAATGTTTTGACACAAAACTGACGTCTTTATTCGAATGTAAGTTTCAACTTAATGAACTTTTAAACTTTTCAGGTCAATTTTGAAAAGTTTTTAAATTTTGTTCAGCAACTCTAGACTTTGAAAATCAGCTTTTCATCATCAGTGGTCGAAACTAAAAGATAATATAATCTTTTTGTTTTTTTATGAAATGAATAACAAACACTAACTATATACAAACATATTTACAAACATATTTTTGTTGAGTATGTGTTAAAGGATCATATCAGTTTTTGAGAGACATCACAAGTACCGTTGACCTTTTGATAGCTTTAAGTTTAAACTCGTTTACCTAGATTGTCGATATATTTGTCCATTTAAACTTCACCATGTTTCTCAATTGTTCCAAGATATGTTAAGGTATGATTTATGAAACTTGACTTATCTATGGTTCCCACTTCTTGAATATACTCACGTATCAAAATTCCCTAGATTTCATTTTACAGGTGAATATTGTGTAATTGATATATGTATCTGGGTTGTGGGAGGCCTTGAGAGCTCAGGTTAGTACTACCGTACAGACAAAGAGATGAAGGCTCGACTTTAAGGTGTGTTCCATTTTAGGAATCTTTTAAGCATTGCACATGATTAGATCTTTCGATACTTTTCAAGTTTGCATGCAGTTTAGGGGTTTTAAAGAAAAACTATTATAGAAGTTCTAGGCTATTGCTTCCGCAAAATCAGAAGAACTTGTATAATACCCCAGATATCAACTATCTATAAAGACCTCGTATCTCAGAATCAGGCAATCTTTCAAACCAAATTTTAGAGTACTAAGTCCATATATCCAAGATATGTTAATCCACAAGATTAAGCAGATATAAAATTTAGTTTATATCTCAGAAACAATCTACTGGACGTGTAAAGCCTATCGACACATCCACAGTAAGACTTGTAAACACTTTTTAAACTTTACATTTCTTTAGCGTACTGTGATAGTCCACTGATGTACTATCATTTCCTTTTATCCACAATACTCTTTTTGTCTTTTTCAACGTTTTTGTGCTTTTCGTATTTAATATGTTTTTGGAGTTTCTGAAAATTTCTCCCCTAAAATTCAAAAACATATTTTTGAAATTTTGATTAATAGACCAACCGATGAGAATCACTTCAATTCGCCATCCATTAATGCTTCACAAATTTTCTTTTAAGCACTCTCCCCCTCATGATGACAAAAACCTTGACACTCTTGTGTTTATAACAATTTAGTGAACATGTGTTTTGTCTTGTTCAACAATGAGGTTCTGTGAAAATTTTCAAATTTTTCTTCAAAATATTTGTAAAAATTTTCAAGTAAACGTTATTAGAACATGTTTTCGAAAAAATTTCTCCAAAAATTTTTCAAAAATTGTTAAGTAAACGTTATTTGAATATGTAATAAGGCCTTTATATAGAACTTGATAACCCGGTCTATCTTCATTGTGCCACGGAACTCCATTCTCAGTAATTTGCTTTCATCTCAGAAGTTCATTTACAAAAATTCAAACAATTAGTTGAATAGAGACACCCAAGCCTTTTCAGTCTTAGGCGTTGTTTCTTCAACCTTAATTTAGATTCTCTTTACACAATCAGGTTTATTTTGGATTTTCTCAAATTTCGAAAAGTCCTCTAAACTTTCAATTTTCACTGATTGTGCAAATTCTTTTTCTTTTACCAACAATGATTGATTTTTCGTTAAAGCTTTCTTTAAATACAAAGTAGAAACTTTTTCTTCATTATATTTGAAGATTCACCAGTTTCAAAATTTGAAAACTTAGTAATATTTGGTTTCGCTTTGTTTGTGGTTTCTGTACATTGTTTCAAAACCTGAGTTGATAATCCAAAATTTGTGTTATCAATATGAGCAGGTTTAGGATTAATTTGAAAACATTTTCTAGGAATGTGTCCAGTTACTCCACATTTATGACACATCCTGTTCTCATATCATTTTCTATCAAACCATACACTCAAATCATAACACTGATTTGACGTGTGGTAGCCATCTTTCCTGCTTCGTCTGTAACTTTGATTTGATGTTGAAGCACTGCGGTCCGACCTGCACCACTTATTTTAAAATCTTTGTAAGTATAGATTTACAAATATTAATATATCAAGAGGGTCCGTTATACGGATCATCCGGGTCCTAATTTGGCAAACCTAAGGTAAACGTGCGGAATCCGTTTACATAGGTGACATTGTAGACTAGTTATTCACTGTTTAATCAATATTTCATTGATTAGTAAACGTTACAGATCCTGGAAACACTTGGACAGAGCTTCGCCGTCTCTGTGCCAAAATCACTGAAGTTACAAGTGAAATCACCAAGGCACCTATTTATACTAACTCAAGTTCGCTGGTGAGAGACTAAGTTCGGGCGAACTTGACTTCACACACACCATTACCAGCGAACTTGGCCTAGTCACTCAGACTCGATATATAATGATGTAGGCAACAGACATATGCACTAACATATCAGTTGTAGGTTCGGTTTTGACTTATATATATATACACGTGTAAGTAAGCAAGTTTTATAACAAAAACGAGTATAAATCCAAGAACTTTATTTTCTTATCGACTTGTTAGTTGGTTCGGGTTAGAGCTCGATGTCACGTTAAGGCGAAAACTAATTAATTATCTAGTAAATTGCGTTAATATAATTTTTACCAAGACATCGCATTGACTGCCTTTGACCCGAACCGAAACATGTTCGGTTGACCTGTGTTTGACCGACTTGACCACACCCGAACCAAACTGAACCATGACTTGTACTCGAACCCGCCTCTTGAACCGAAATCCAAACCTTGAACCTGCTGAACAGACTTGAAAACCCGCATCAAACCTAACCGAACCAAACCTAGCCCGAGGCCTGAACCCGCTGAACCGAACCAGAACTAAACCTGACAAGTTCAACCAAAATACCCGAACATGTTGACTGTTGTTGACTGAAACGAATATGCACCCAAATCTTGCACGAACATAACCTAAATCGAACCTGAATCATGACTGAGGCTTCTTGAATCACAACTGAGCTAAATGAACCCAATCGGAGCCAACCCAAGCCAGATACGCACCGCCGTGGTCCGCTGACCGCCGCAGTCGCCGGAATAGCGTCGTTCCACCGCTGCTACTGTTCACTGCCGCATCTCCCTCTTTCTCCACCGTCTCTCTCCTTCTGTCGTCTCCCTCCCCGTCATTCCTCTCTCTCTCGCCCGAAATGAACCACCGGACACCACCTACCACAGCGCTGCCGCCTACGGTGGTGGTCTTCCTTGTTCCTGTTGCCACCTTCGTGTGCCACCACCAAGGGTGGTCGTCGGTTCTTTATCTTCTCTACATCTCCCTCTTGCGGTTGCCACTGTATACCGCCACCATCAGTGGTGGTGGTTGATTATTTGGAGAGGTAACAAGTATGTATGGTGGTAGGAGATAAGAGAGGGTGTTGTGGGGTGTGTGTGTCGCCCGAAAACGGCCGGGATCGGTCGGAATCATCGCCGGAATCCGGCAATCAGACTAGAGGGAGAGGAGGCAGGGGATTGGCTTTTTGTGTGTGCTAGGGTTTTCAACAAATGAGGAAGATGAGTGTTAGGTAGTTTATATACTAGGGTTTGTGAATGGGCCGGGACCAAGGCCCGTTAGTGCGTGTGTTGAGTTTTCGTGTGGCCCGTTAACATTTCTGGAGCTCGTTTTCTCACAATGATTTCTTAATGTGTCGTAAAACAAAATTTTATAGCCGAATCATTAACAATTACGTCGAGAACTTTTATTTGACGTATTCGTTCGTTAGTCGCGTTAGATCGCGTTAAAATGACTCGTTTACAGTTTATGATCCGTTTTTTGATGCGATTTAGGCGACGAGTATTAAAATGAACTTATGGAGTCAAATATATCATGATATTTCAGTTATTGAGGTGGTACAGGTGTCCGATGCTTCCGTTTCGTTGCCAGTGTGTTCCTGCAGTCACGTTTTTCATTCATGTATACGTTCTGTGCCGTTCGAAAGCGTGAAATATTTCACAAAACTACATTCACATGTATAGGTTATACGTATAAACTTCATATTTGTCCGCGTTGCCAGTATTTTGTACGGTGTCAGTTCGTTATCGTTTATCGTTACGAAGTTATTCCGCAAATCGCAATACGCGTAATGTAAAGTCGAATAGGCGTTCCTAGGCATTACAAGAGCCTAATTAAGTTAATACGTGTCTTAAAAACTATCTATTATCGCCTTAAACATCTGTTAATCCCTAATTAAAAGCCGAAAATTACCGATTGTCACTTTCTCCCCCTGTTATAGAAATTTCGTCCTCGAAATTTATACTTTGTTATCTTCTTAAGTTTTGTCATGCATCATAAAGAATGAATAATACTGAGGTAGTTGACGACATGAATGAAACAAGATTTGTCCGTAGTGTATGAGTATGATGACTTGCTACAACAATAAGAACTCAACATGTTAACTGTATTTGTTTTCTGAATTGATGCCAATGAATGAGGTTTTATGATACATTCACCAATGTGACTAAGTTTACTGGATTCCAAGAAAAGCGGAACTCAACCAATCAGATTGCAAACGGACGATCACAATATGCAAATGAACTCTATAAATAATAAGTGTACTATGAATAGTACCTTATGTTAGTTGTTGTATCTTCGAAACTCGGAATCAACGAGCTTAATAGAATAGGATCATGAAATGAATTGTTAACTATCGAACCATTAAATGAAATAAAATCTGTATTGACATTAACGAGTTGCAAGGATACAACGAAATACAACTGATCCTGGCGTATCATTGTCTTAACACAGAGTTGCATTAAGACTACCTGAATGATATGTTAAACGAAAAGCTCGCGTAGTTTCGCATGAAATATTTGTCATGACTAGCCAAAGATACAAGTTTATGCCAAAGCATAAGGTGTTGTAGAAATTGAAATAATTCAACAATAGCGGTGATCCAACAATAGCAATAAGATAGAAGACTCAACGAAGTAAATTCAAGGATTTATTCCAAATGAATTTCATAGAAATTTGAGTCGATGACAAACATAAATATCAATTGAAGGTCATCGAGTTTACAAGTGGCGTTGAAGTAATCGTTAGAGGTACACCGAAATAAGCAATGAAATTGTGCACCATTTTCTTAATACACGATTGTATTAAGGATGTTTCAAGTTAATGAATCAGCAAAGTGGATTTAGTAATAAATAACAAATAATTAAATTCGTATGTGAAGTGTATAGACGAAATCAGCACAAGCTTCAAATGAAAAGTGCCACTACAAAGTGTCGTAAACATCAAACGACCTAGTAGAGTTAAGATCAAACAAGTCTACTATGGTTCAAAATAAATGAAATGTTTGTGGATATTACTTTGAATATGATGGCCTCAATCCATCATATGAAATCCTTGAACTGGATGTGTATAGTGAGCAAGTTTTAAAACCAACTAAACTTGCTTTAGATATCGACCAACAACGATATATGTATTACCAAGGAAGTTTTAACATGGCCATACAAAACCATGTATGTAACTTGTCAAGGAAAGTGCTTCGAAGTATTTAGTTGACTCGATATCAATCAGTCAAGTCTTGCAATAATATAGGTCATTAAGGTTTCAATGCAATAATGGGTACAACAAAAACGATAGTTGAAATATTGATAGAATAACCCATTTCGATGTGGAGTCCCCGAGGGTTCCACAGAATCAAGCTAACCACATGCCAAACAAATAATGCATGCGTAATGTATGAATTTGTCAAGAAACTGTAATTGGGTGTTCACTAATCATGAATGAAATTCTCGTGATGATATGACCTTTAGAAAGAGTAGAGGTGCAAGAATCTACTCACTATATGCAAAAGCTGAATATCCAACAAAGAATTTAAGACTTACCTCGAATTTCGTGCAATGACCTGGTGTTATGTGGCATAGCTGCGAGATGTCAATCTTGGCCTAGACGCCATTATTAAATTGGGGAGATGTGAGGACCTGTGTTCTCTGTTGCGACGCCCATAATCACGATTTCCATAGTTGGTGTAGTCCTCGTTTGGACGTACCCTGGCGTGTTTGACACCGCTTGCAGGCTACATGACAATAGTTGTATTTTGACTGACAGTTATTCCACTGACGTGATTTGCACCGCGGTTGTAATCATTCGTTGTGTTTTCCCAAAGGCCTTGCCTCGTATTTCGTACATCATGTATTTCTACATTCATGATGTATGGGCTAAGCTTCATGTATTCATGAATATCGGCATTTTGTTTTTCGTAGTTTACCTGCTCGGGTTAGTAAAATAGCATAGATGACATAGACAAAATCGTTTACCCAAGTTAATAGTCGTAGTTCCTGCGTAATTACCTTTACTAAATTTTTGTCACAAGTAAACCAAATTCTTAAGTGTGTTTTCTCAAAACTTTCAAGTTTTGCTTACCATATGAAATCGTTTCGTGTAACGTGTATAAAACACAATACTAACGAATGTTTATAGGTCGATACACGGTTGGAACCCATGTATGTTCTAGGCGTTCTATATGTGTTCAAGTCTTAATAAGCTAAGTCCCGAAGGAAAGTGAGGTTAAAGCCTAGGTATCTCTACAGAAACCTAATTGCTGAAACCTATAGCTCTGATACCAATCTGTCACACCCGAAATATCAGAGCTGCGTGACTGGACTGGTATCTTCATTGCACAACGGAAGTAAGTGTTTAAGCTAAGACTTCTAGAAAAGAACGACTGCTAAGTACTCAAGTCCCATAGGATTCTCCTATCCAAACCGTGCCTTAGTTTGACTTTATAACCTGAGAAAGAAACATGCGAAAAATCAACCTAAAGTTGAGCGAGTTCATGGTTTGTTTGTTTTGTTTCAAATGAATCTTAAAACATCTGAAAATCATGCGATTGAAATCATGTATTTGAAAATCACGCATTTGAAAAACCGGTTTGTGAGACTATAGTATTTCAAAGCATTTGAAATGTTCATAACTATATATCGGTATTAAAATATTTTCAATTATGTTTGTAAACTGATGCATGTAACTGTTGTATTTGTAAACCGGTAATAAAATCATAGTATGTAGAATGCCCATGGAATCTAAGGATCAATCAGTGGGTAGCGAACCCCCTAACATTATGTACCATAAGTAAATAACCAAACCGAGACAACTTTATCATCAATTGGGCTCACAAAAGCACCCCACGGTTAACAAACTAGGAGTGAAGCGTGTCTCAAGCTGAGTAGATCTACCCTTTTGCACCTTGGTCACTAAGTGATTAATGGTTACCAATGTCATATTCCTACTTATGTACAAGATATATTGTCATCTAATTCCATAGTTACATACCAAATGTCATAGTCTGTGTCGTTGGGCCTAGCCCATGTTATCTTGTCGTCCGTGTTATTGGGCCTAGCCCATGTTATCTTGTTATCCATGTTGTTAGGCCTAGCCCATGTTATAAATTCAAGTATGTTTCAAAACGCGTATAGTCTTGTAAAAACTGATATGTTTGGCATAAAATTTTCATAAACCAATTGTGTTAACTGAAATACGTTTGTAATATGATTTAGAAATATATGATTGCGTTTATCGAAATATTGTATGCTTTCGCAAAACTTGCATGTCTTTCCACCCCCGAAAACGTTTATAAAAATGTAAAACGGTAAAAAGTGGGGTTATGAACTCACCTTGATATCCTTGTGCAAAGCTAGTTAAATGTGATTCTGTGATGTTGTTCCAAGAACGTGAACTTGCTAGCGTGCAACTATAGCAATCCTAACTAGGAATCAAGCTTATAAGTTTTTAATAAGACAACGTAATTAAATTACGTGTCCTAGCTCTACCGAATCATTAACAAACGATCTTAAAAGTTGTTATTATATTGACTTAGAATAACCGATCTACGGTTATTTGATCACGTTCATAATCGGGATGAAACTAAGTCTAAAAGGGCGGCTTAATTCCCGAATGATTTAGGATGCATATATTTATATATTTAATATAAATATACTTAGAAGTATAGTGTCGTATTAAAATACGAAGAAGAATAAAGATAATACATCTCGTAGTAGTCTTTGTAAACGTACACACACACACATATATATATACATATATTCATATAGGTGAAATGTTTTGTGTCCGAAATAAACGTCTTGTGCCTCGTTTATAAAAGTCATATAATGGACGCTTGTTACACTCCTACAATAAGATGTAGTACTTTGTTTAGACCTTTTAAAATAGATATAAATAATTATATTTATTCCATGAAATATCCAAATTGTCGTCATTCGAATTAAATATAAACCGTTATATTCATAAAAGTATTCAAATCGTCATCCTCGTGTGAAATAATTATTTCACTTAATATTTATTTTATGAAATCATCCCGACGTTTGAAATATGTATTCGGATTTTTGGTGTTAGAAATGAATATAAACGATATATTTATTTTGTATAGTTTTCGGATTCCGATATATTTCCGTTGGTTTTGAGATAACAAGTATAAAATATAAATTTATATTTAACGAAAATCGGGCAGAGTTTTCTCTGTTTTTAGAATAACCGACAACTCAAGTTGTCGTTATATTTGTCAAAACACAACATTTTCAAAACTCGACAATAATTTAACAACAATACATACATATTTTCGATTTTATTCAATACGCCAAAATGGTTATCTCGTAAATTTCAATACATATATTAATATATCACTTGCCGGTTCGGTTTTGACTATATATATATACTCGTGTAAGTAAGCAAGCTATATAACAAAAACAAGTATAAATCTAAGACCTTTATTTTCTTATCGACTTGTTATTTGGTTCGGTTAGAGCTCGATGTCATGTTAAGGCGAAAACGAAATAAGTATCTAGTAAATTGCGTTAATATAATTTTTACCAAGACATCGCGTTGACTTCCGTTGACCAGAAACGAAACATGGTCGGTTGACCCGTGTTTGACCAGCTTGACCACACCCGAACCGAAACTGAACCATGACTTGACTCGAACCCGCCTCTTGAACCGAAACCCAAACCTTGAACCTGCTGAACCGACTTGAAAAACCGCGTCAAACCTAACCGAACCAAACCTGGCCCGAGGCCAGAACCTGCTGAACCGAACCAAAATTGAACCTGAACGGTTGAACCAAAATACCCGAACATGTTGACTGTTGTTGATCGAAACGAATCTGCACCCAAATCTGGCATGAAACATAACCTAAATCGAACATGAATCGTGACTGGGGCTTCTTGAATCACAGCTGAGTTAACCGAACCCAATCAGAGCCAACCCGAGCCAGATCCGCACCGCTGTGGCCCGCCGACCACCGCAGTCGCCGGAATAGTGACGTTGTCACCCTGCTACTGTTCACCGCCGCAACTCCCTCTTTCTCCAATGTCTCTCTCCTTCTGTCGTCTCCCTCCCTCGTCGTTCCTCTCTCTCTCTCGCCCGAAATGAACCACCGGACACCACCTACCACAGCGCTGCCGCCTGCGGTGGTGGTGTTCTTCCTTGTTCCTGCTGCCACCGCCTTGCGCCACCACCAAGGGTGGTGGTCGGCTCTTCATCTCTCTACATCTCTCTCTGCGGCTGCCACTGTATACCGCCACCATCAGTGGTGGTGGTTGATTATTTGGAGAGGTTACAAGTATGTATGGTGGTAGGAGATAGGAGAGGGTGTTGTGTGGTGTGTGTGTCACCGGAAAACGGCTAGGATCGGCCGAAATCTGACGATCGGACTAGAGGGAGAGGAGGCCGGGGATTGGCTTTGTGTGTGTGCTAGACTTTTCAACAAATGAGGAAGATGAGTGTTAGGTAGTTTATATACTAGGGTTTGTGAATTGGCCGGGCCAAGGCTCGTTAGTGCGTGTGTTGAATTTTCGTGGGCCCGTTAACATTTCTAGAGCCCATTTTCTCACTTGGATTTCTTAATGTGTCGTAAAACAAAATTTTAGAGCCGAAACATTAACAATTACGTCAAGAACTGTTTTTTGGGACGCATTCGTTCGTTAGTCGCGTTAGATCGCGTAAAATGACTCGTTTACAGTTTATGATCCGTTTTTTCGATGCGATTTAGGCGACAAGTATTAAAATGAACTTATGGAGTTAAATATATCATGATATTTCAGTTATTGAGGTGGTACAGGTGTCCGATGCTTCCGTTTTGTTGCCAGTGTGTTCCTGCAGTCATGTTTTTCGTTCATGTATACGTTCTGTTCCTCGAAAGGGTGAAAATTTCACAAAACTACATTCACATGTATAAGTATACGTATAAATTGCATATTCGTCGGTGTTGCCAGTATTTTGTACGGTGTCAGTTCGTTATCGTTTATCGTTATGAAGTTATTTTACAAATCGCCATACGCGTAATGTAAACTCGAATAGGCGTTCCTAGGTATTACAGAGCCTAATTGTAACACCCCAAATCGCGTAAAACAACACACGGCGGAAACACTTGGGGGGTCACGTTAACAGATTTTCTCAACAACACATGGTATTTGAATTTTCATTTTATTTGAATATTGAACATAGATTACATTGTCATAAATGTCTTAGAAATTTTTAAACAACGAAACAACAAGCATGTATAATTATTGTCTTTCTTGTTATTAAGGCACTAGGTCCATGTCCGATCCTACATGATCATGCATCAGTATCATCTAGTATCTTTCCCTGAAACATATGTGAAAACGAGTCAGCAAAAATATGCCGGCGAATACATAGGTTTTATGAACATGTCAAGTCCATGGCTTTGTATATATTGCAATATAAATAACCCGACTACTAGAGTCGTAAGTGTAACCTTGTTTTGAAAGCATTTGATATTGCAATAGTTATTCAACTAAAACAAATTGTTAAAAGTTATAAAATCTAGTAGCCATGAACCTTGACTCGAAAACATTTGTTTTGTAAATCCAACTTGTAAATCGTCTTGAAATAACTTGTATGGTTTATATCTTTAATCAAAATCATTGTGTGACATTGTTTGAAATCATTTGTTCGTCTTTCATCGTTCCTTGTAATAAACCATTTGTTATAAACTAATTGTTCATCATTCCTTGTTGTAAACCAATTGTTCATCGTTCATCGTTCATTGTTCATTGTTCTTTATTCCTTATTATAAACCAATCGTTCCTTGTTATAATTGCGAAAACTTTTGGTCGTTCTTTAATGAATACATTCAAACCTTTGTTGACTCGACTATACCCCAAGGGTATCTTTAATAGATCCTAAAAGATCTCTTTAACAAGACTGGCAAATCAACGAATGATTTGTTAGTCATAAACAGTTTCTGTCATTCCCAAACTACCCACCAAATCTAGTGAATAGCCTAGTAACGGGATTGTCAATCCTATGGTACCATAACTTACTACTGGGCGGCATAACAATGTTAATGAATGTCATTCGTATCTTGGATAACGCACCAACAAGTTGTATCACATTATTGAAACCATATTGTTATATAAACCATAGTCTTTGTACTTTGAAAACTGAAAACAATTAGCACATATGAATCACCCCAAAAAATTGTAAACATCAAATAGGGGAGCAATGTACTCGCCTGGATTTGCGGATAAGCCTTGTACAAGTGTATGATCAAAGTCCAAAGATCAAGGAATCATGTGTGTGTCCTAAAAATGGATAATAATGTAAATATCGAACTTGAAATCGGAGGATTTGGATAGAATGATACCTTATAAACCAAATGAGTTTTGGAACTCATATGACATGGTTTATTAAGTTAACATTCTGAGTTGGAAAGATTTTATGTGCTTTTGACCCGTTATGACCCGTTAAGGTAGTTTAAACCACTTTAACACGCCATTTGCGTAACTACGCATTCGGATGGTTAGATATGTGTTATACGAAGTCTTAATGCTTAAACATGTTTGAAAATGTTATTTGATCAGAATACATGTCAAATTTTATGTTACATATGATTAAAGTTGATTTATTTGCGAAAAGGGCATTTTGGTCATTTTTAAGGAATATGACAATCAATTATCATAACACTATCCAAAGGACATGACCATAAGGTATAACCTTTGAGGGTTATTCCCTATATATTTATGGTCACAAATTTGCATTTGGTCGGGTCCGAGATCCACCAAACGGGTCTGATTCGAAAGTCAAAGCGGTGGTCAAACCGTTCAACTTACAACTCTTAAACAAGCACTAAAATGAAGGTGACGATTTAGAATCTTTTGACATGTCTAAATAAGTTTATAATAGAGTTTTGGCATCAAAACAAACTGTTTTGACACCTGAATTTTGATCTGCAAAATGCGCAAAAATGCATTTTGACCTACACTTTGATTTTCAAAATGACTAGGAAAGATGGAAATCAGTAGGTATGATCAATATGGGTCATAACGATCTTGATTATCATTATATTGAAAGGTTTAATTGGACTTTAAGTTGATCATTTCATGATCAATTCAGGAAGTCAAACAAAAGTCAAACTTTGTGATTTTCATCCAATTAAACTACAAGAATTGAACAAAGCATGATAGAGAACACTTACAACACCAAAGGCATGTCAAGAAAACTCAGAGATTGATCATCAAGGTGTTGCAACTTCAGTTGATAGCAGGAAAGAGTGATCAAAAGTTCATAAGTGTGATGAACATGGGTATTTAGAGAAATTTTGGATTAATAGGGTCATGCCAAGTGTTTATGACTCATCTTTGAAGAAGATTACTGTCCACTTATGTGTCAAAAGCAGAGATCAGGTGGCAAGATCGAATGGTGAGTCAAAAATGCATTTAACCACCTGCTGCCAACAAACTGGTGTCTAGGAGCACCCTTACTGACTGTATGGTCCTTAGGCTTACGGTCCGTAAGCCAAGGTGCTGGGCACAACTTTCAGAAATTGGCAGAACAGGCCCCTACACAGTTTTGTCATGTTTCGGGCACTTCTGACACCCGTTAAGCTGATTTTTAAGCTCCATAAGGTAGAATAAGTATAGGGAACTTGAAAAATTTTCAAAAATGTTCCGGGTGTCAGTTCGTTTGGTATACGGTTGCGGTTTTCGGTTAATTACGACGAAAAGAGTAACTGAACGCGTGCGCGGCGTAACGAATGATATTTTTGCATTCCAATCAATAAAATATGATATTTTAAGACTACAAATATTTTTGGATGTCCGTATATGCTTCGGATAGCGAAATACTGAAAAGGCATAGTTTCGCAGAATTTGCAAAATAGCCCCTGAAGTCACAAAAGTGTGATTTTGCCATATCGAAGCCCTCAAAACTTATTTCTAAGTTATGTAAAGGATATTTATGGTATGTTTAGCTTATTCACTAATTGCAATATATGTTGTGTTAAATTGGTTTCGTTTGCGTAACAACTTATGTATAACTTCCATAGAAGCTTTAAGGAGTTGAAATTGTACATGGACTAAAATGTGTGAATGTCACATGTAATATACAATTCTTGGATGAAACAAAGATTTATTAGAGTCGGAATTGTTCGATATTGTTTGATGCTTGAAAAGGCTCAGATGTCACAGTCTCCCCTACTTTTGGAAATTTCAGTCCCGAAATTTAATTTAGAGGAAACTTGTGAAAACGTATGTGAGGGTATCGCTTCAAGTGATCCTTCGTTTCTAGAGAAAAATCTCTACAAAACATTTGGACTCAAGTGAACTTTGTTTATTGTACTCGTTTGTTGTCTATGGTGATGAGTTGAGATTCGAAAATCTTAGCCTCATTCCAATAGATAGGTGCATGACACCTTTGATTGTACTGAGCCTCAGAAAAGATTCTTGTAAATGTCATAGTGGTATCTTTTTGTCGCACATACCATAAAAAGAGCTGGATTGAAAGAAAGGAGTCGGAATTCGAATAATGAACGGAAGATTGTTTATAAAGGTTTCCCATGAAGACTAGTATAGGAAACTTGTGTGTGCTCGAAATGGGAGTCAGAGAGTGTATGACAGAACAACATTGGTTAAGGTCCAGAGCTTCTAGTAACTTAAATTACGCCACACTTGCAATGTAATAAGGAACACTTATATATAGGAAGTATCAGCGGCGTATCCACCATGCCCTTATTACATTGTTCCCGTTTCGTTATTCTTATTACTATAGGTTCTCACACATGACAAAACTTGCTATGGTTTTCTATGCAAGGATTTTATATGTATGCATCCATAATTACTCAATTAGTTGCACAGTCCGCATAGTTTATTTTCTGATGTGTAGGGAAAAAATCATATGAGTAAACATGGAATGACTTGTCTAGACCACATTGGGATCTCTTTAATTAGATCAACGCATGATCCCCTTTAAATCGACCACCAAAGAGTCTCTTTAACTAGATCTTCACATGATCTCTTTAACTAGATTGACTAGCAATCTCTTTACACATGATCTCTTTAACTAGATTGACAAGCAATCTCTTTAACTAGATCAACACATGATCTCTTTAACTAGATTGACGATCAATCTCTTTAACTAGCGAAAACCCTAGAAAGACTTCTTTAACCTAAGCCACTCTAAAGACTTCTTTAACTAGGCCCTGAAAGACCTCTTTAACTAAGCCCTGAAAGACTTCTTTAACTAGGTCCTGAAAGACCTCTTTAACTAAACCCTGAAAGGTTTCTTTAACTAGATCCTGAAAGGTCTCTTTAACTTTGAATCAAATTAGGAATAGTACTTTGGAACCCAGGGGCTACTATTTACATAGAATAACCCATTCAAGGATTTAAGATAGTACTTTTGGATATCCTTCTAAGAATCTTACATATAATGATATAGAAGATTCTACAAAGATTCGGATAGCGAACATTTGAATCAACTTAACACATAAATACATAATCACATAATCGTCGATTCGGTCATCAGTTTGTTATTAACTTGTCTTCAATTTGTACATATATATTTAAAGTACACTAGGAATCCAATCAAGGAGTTCATTAGTACTTTAAGCATCTGCAAGAATCTAACTATGACGATAAGAAGATCCTAATAGGAATTAGGATTCATGTAGCAAAAGTATTTTGAAACCTTGTATTAGGTATACTAGGTCAACGCACGAAGTAGAAATGTCCATGAAATCAATGTGCTAGCATGCTTAGACAACACACTTAGCAAAAATGTAATGAAAATCAATGTGCTCATATGCTAAGTCAACATATGCTGCAAAAATTGTCTTTGAAAATCATGGATGAAACTTTTGATAAACATTCTTAATATTTTTGAAATCATATATATAATATTTTTGAAATTATGCACTAGATATATTAGGTAAATATACCTTGATAAATTGATTTGAAACCACATGAAAAATCCTTGAATTAATGTATAGAGTTTTTGAAAATATGTATTTTGAAATCATGCACTTCGTATATTAAGTAAATATGCTATATTAAATAGCTTTTAGAATCATATGAAATATATTTGAAATCATGAAATTTTAAATCATTATAATGTTTTTGAAATTATGTACCATGCAAAGTGTTATGAAAAATCAGAGGGTTGTGTTATAAACATATTGCATAAGACCATTTAAGGACTCATGGAAGTATCCTTAGGTATCCAATCAAGGATTTAAAGTGATACTTTGAGTATTCGTTAAGAGTTGTAACTTGTACCTTGTACATTGTTTCTTAAAAGAAACAGGTACTTAGGATTTTTGTGGAGATCGTGGGCGATCGTAAGATGAAAGAAACTACAAGAGTTGTTTGATTCGCAAGGTATCATGTTATTGGTATTGGTATTGTAGGGAAGGAAAACACATATATAATCGCATTTGTAAATAAAATAGAATCAACCAAATTTATTTATAGACAATCAAAGGGTTTTCAAGGTTCTTGGTAAACAAACAGAAAAGACAAAAGTTCAAGTGTTTATTTAGACATCAGCACAAGCCTATATATTGCTAGTGTTACTCTTGTGCCCATACGTTGAGTCATCATTTTTTAGCCAATTTAGTTGAAGTGGTTATGATAACCACAGTTGAAGCAGATTCCATGTGGATAGTTAGGGCTACCTGTCATCGCATGAGGTGTTGCAATAGGTTGGGTAGGAACCGCCATAGGTTGGTTTGGTGAAGTGGCTAAGCGACAGACATCAGCTGTATGGCCAGAACGTCCACAATTGGAACATTTTCGGCAACAGACACTAGTGTAGTGGTGATGGTTACATTGATTGCACAAAGGCGCTTTTCCTCTGTATGGCTTCTTAGCGGGTGTCGGGGCCACCTGGCTAGGTTCCACTTGGTTAAGCGGAATTGGAGCAATCACTGTACGATTCTTTGAAGCTTTACGCTTCCTTGATTTCTTTGAAGGCTTGGCTTTCGTCTTTGTTGGTTCCTCATGAGTAGTCTTATCACCAAAACTGGATAAGGCTACAACTAACTCAAGAGTTCCACTGAGTATTATGCCTATCTGCTGGGCGATGGTATTAGCCAGCTCAGACTTTTGAGTGTCATTGTGATGAGAAGGCATTCTTGAAGTGGAAAAAAAAAATATGAGTGAAGCTGAATGAGATTGATATTGGATAGCCAAAATGAATTGTTAAAAGAAATATCGGCGAAGCATAAGGATTGTGATCAATTGTTTAGTACTAAGAACAAACAAAAGACGCAGTGACTAATCAAAGTAAATGGGTCTTTATAATGTATAGAGAAGACATGCTTTAGCCTATAAGTGGACACTCACCCCAAGAGTTCCCAGGTAAGAGTGACTAGTCCGGTTAAGTGGATTTGTACGAACACTCTAGCCTTAGACAGAACACTTGGGGTACAGGTACCCACCCTTCCAGATTGCACGTGTTCACATTAATAAAACCCAAACTTAACGAGATTTTGAAAACTTTGAAGGCACAAAGCCCAAAAATAAATCATCTAATGATAGATGATTTCTTGTGAAGTTTTGGAAAAATTTTGACTTTCAAAATATGTGATATGCTTTGTTTTTGGTAATCATCTAAGGATAGGTGATGGTAATATTTTAAGAATCTAAACACAAGTAAACTTGTGTTGGGGTCCTAGGAAGGTTATAGTATATGTCACACCCTCAATTTCCACTTGCGGGGTTTTACCGCGAGGCGTGTGAACAAACCAAAATCCGAGACACTAGTAACATCGAACGACTCTATATGATTCGTTTATACGTTTTCCAAAATCATTTGTTTAACCATTCATAGTTATTTTTAAATTGTCTTAGTTTGATTTCAATGTTTAGCGGAAGCATTAGTTTTAAAGTTGAGCGGAAGCATTAAGGTAAAGTAAAGGAACGGGCGCCAACACAAACGCCAAAACTAAAGAAAAACCCAAACAATATTCGTAAATGAGACTCGATAAAAAGATGTCTTGATCAATGCAAGTGAGTGCACCTAGAGCTCCTAGCGTCCTGAGAAACATGTAAAGAAACAAGTGTCAACATTAAAGAAGAGTGAGTTCACAGGTTTTTATATGTTCATTAGTTTGGTTATAAGTTTGTTTCCCCCGTTATCCCTAACCCGGGATAACGACTTAGTTCCATTATTCCCAACCCGGAATAATACTGATGGTTTCATTATTCCTTATCCGGAATAATATTGATGTTCCATTATTCCTAACCCGGAATAACAATGTTGTTGGTTCCATTATCCCTAACCCGGAATAATATTGTTGATTCGTAATTAAGTTCAATGTTAACATGTAGGTAGCGAGCCTAAAGTTATGTCACGTAAGTGTTCGCGATCGAAGCTGACTGTTGTGCCTCCGTGTTGCCAGGCCTATCACTGACCATGGCGAAGTTAGGCCAACTTATTCACCCGTTGACCATACCCGGTCGGCTAGCGCGACTAGCTCGGGTGGGGCTTGTCGGGCCCAGTAGTACTACCTATAATTTCCCCGCTATCTAACCCAATACTAACGATCCGAGAGTTTGTCGAGGACTTGTGTGATATAGCTGCTTAGTGACCATAACGTACATTAACATTAACTTAGTTACCGAATAGTTTAATGACGTTAATTTCGTATAACGTAAAGAGATAGAGTTGTAGAGTGTATACATGTTTC
This sequence comes from Scalesia atractyloides, assembly GCA_947069175.1. Classification (NCBI taxonomy): domain Eukaryota; kingdom Viridiplantae; phylum Streptophyta; class Magnoliopsida; order Asterales; family Asteraceae; genus Scalesia; species Scalesia atractyloides. The sequence goes on from CAMTDV010000014.1 coordinate 60,664,951, forward strand.
TCCCCCTGTTTTTTAAAACCGGATAAAATTAGGGGCCGTGAACTCACCTTTAGTTGCTCGGTTAGTGTAACACAGAAGTAGCAAATGATGGGACCGTTAATTGTGTCCTAACAAGTCAATTGATTTAAAGTTAGTGTGTGAATCACACCAATACAAACTCTACACATAACTAACACACAATGCGGTACACACAATAACAAAATCCTAAAACCCAATCATGCATGCAAGTATCATCATACCAACATAGTGATCAAAACAACCTATCATGAACACAATTCAATCCATGCAACACTTTGGTACACACATTCGCAAGTTATCAAGTTTCAGCTTGTATACTCATAATTAGGCTGTTTTCGAGGATTTTTATAAAATAGTTCCAACATTCCAAAAATTCCAATTTTTTTACAGAAGGTGACAACTAAACTATAGAATTTTATATAAATTTTTCAAGTCATAACAATTTACTAATTATTCATAATTATTAATATACTAGGCTGCAGTCAGATTCGTCGCTTTCTGACTGCAGTCCACGGGAGAATTTATTTAAAAATCACCGTTCATCCAATTAACAAAATTCAAGTGGGAGTTTCCCGGAAATTTACATCTCCAGTTTTTGTACAAATTTCGTGATTCGACTCTCTACAGATTATGATATCCGACTCGATAAACAACTAACAAATTTTCAGAATTTTCACAGCTTCAGTTACTGCACTTAATTGGCCACTTAAAAATATCAAACGACCTCAGAAAAATATGAAGCCAGTACCATTAGAAGCATTTTTCAAAAATATACGTTTTAGGCTTCAGAAAATCCGTTTTTTCGATAAATAATAACCAAGTTACAGCCAGTTGAAGTTGGCTGTAAACACCATTCAGCATCCTGATTTCAACATTTTATCGCAATATAACACGCTTAAACAATCGAGACGTTAAATATAAACGATCAAGAACAGATTTATCAATCATATATCATCATGTCCATCATACTCATGCAAACCCTAATCATAATATATGGTTTTTATCACAAAACGCAGCCTAATGATTCTTGATTCCAACTAATCATCATAATCGCAAACTCGCATAATTTATCGAACTAAATATCATACACTTTCATAATAATGATTCTACCATTACATACAAGCATGATCAAGAGTTTATAAACCCTAATATGACTTTGCAAAACAATGACAAACCCTAACCTTTAACAATGAGGATTAACGCACCGGGAACGAGATTAGAAGTCGATTCGGGTAATCAAGGGGATTGCGACCGAGAGAGGGAATGAGGAGAAGGCTGCCGTCGGCTCTTTGGAGCTAGGGTTTGTGTGTGTGTGTTTTTTTTTTGAAACATAACACATGCATATATGTCTTTATATAGTGCAAGAAAGAAAAGAAAAAGGAGAAGGGTTTGCGGTTTGGTCCTTGCGGCCGCAAAGGGCTTGGGTGGGGCGGGTTGGGTCTTTAACTTGAACCTCAAGTTTTGGTTAATCCCTTGAGTCGCAAGGGAATGAGGTCGACTCGTTTCGCGTCTCGGTTCGATTCGTCTATATATCTACTATATATATATTTTTATAACTAAAAATCACCAAATCGAAACATAACATAATAACTCACCGAACTTATAAACGTTTAATACACATAGCATGTAATTCACTTGATAAGTTCACAAAGTTAGCGTAATTATTTCGAGCGTGTAAATTAAATCTCCGAATCAATTTAGCGTAGGAATGAATAACCGTGAAGTAGTGCGTTTAAGATATCTGAAAAACCGGGATGTCACATTATCCCCATGTTGAAAGAATTTTCGTCCCGAAAATTGAGTAAACGCGGTTTAGAATGCAACGCACAGGTTTAGAATGCCACGCACAAAGATTTAGTTCGTTAACATTGGTACACGAAATTACAAGAAATTCCCAGGTTGTCACATCATCCCCATGTTGAAAGAATTTTCGTCCCGAAAATTTAGTTGGTGGTATCGTTAGCTTGCTGCTCAGCTGCAAAGAGGTGTGGGTATTTGCTTTTCATCTGGTCCTCTCTTTCCCACGTGAACTCCGGTCCACGCTTAGAATCCCAACGAACCTTGACGATCGGTATCTTGCTGTGCCTTCGGGTTTTGATCTCACGATCCATGATCTCGATAGGTTGTTCCACAAAATGCAGTTGTTCATCCACTTGAATCTCATCCAATGGAATGACTAGGGTTTCATCTGATAAACACTTCTTCAGATTTGACACGTGAAAAACGTTGTGAACTCCACTGAGTTCGGCAGGAAGGTCTAATTGATAAGCTATGGGTCCGATACGTTTCAAGATCACAAACGGATCTACGTACCGTGGGTTTAGTTTGCCTCGTTTCCCAAAGCGGATTACACCCTTCCAGGGTGACACCTTCAGTAGGACGCGATCGCCTACTTGAAATTCGAGTGGTTTGCGTCGTTGATCAGCGTAGCTTTTCTGTCGATCTCGTGCCGCCGCCATACAGTTTCTGATTTGTACAATCTTTTCAGTAGCCTCAAGTATCAAGTCAGGGCCTGTGAGTTGACTGTCACCGACTTCTGCCCAACAGACCGGTGATCTACATTTACGACCGTATAACGCTTCAAACGGTGCTGCCGATATACTCGTACGGTAACTGTTGTTATACGAGAATTCCACTAAAGGCAGATGGATTTCCCAACTATTCCCGAAGTCTACCACGCATGCCCTAAGCATGTCTTCCAAGGTCTGTATGGTCCTTTCGCTTTGACCATCAGTCTGAGGGTGATAAGCTGTGCTCATATCTAAGCGTGTACCCAACGCTTTCTGAAGTGACTGCCAAAAGTTGGACGTGAAACGAGCATCTCTGCCTGAGATGATGGACGTTTGCACCCCGTGCCGAGAAACTACTTCCTTAATGTAGATGCGAGTCAACTTATCCATCTTATCTGTTTCTTTAATCGCTAGAAAGTGTGCGGACTTAGTTAAACGATCCACAATCACCTAGATGGTATCGCAACCACCCAAAGTTCGCGGGAGTTTAGTGATGAAGTCCATCGAGATCTGATCCCATTTCCACACCGGGATCTCAGGTTGTTGGAGTAGCCCCGATGGCTTCTGATACTCTACCTTGACTTTTGCACAAGTCAAACACTTGCTCACGTACGTGGCTATATCAGCTTTCATGTTGGGCCACCAGTACGCAGCTTTAAGGTCTTGATACATCTTATCCGAACCCGGATGGACAGAGTATCGGGATTTGTGAGCTTCGTCCATGACTAGCTTTCTGAGGTCTCCGTAGAGAGGTACCCATATACGATTCATGAAATACCGGGCTCCATTGGGTTTTACTTCCCAATCGCGTTCCATTTTTCCCACCGATTCGACCTTGATGTTTTCTTCCTTAACTGCTTCTAACTGCGCGTCGCGTATCTGTTCGGGTAACCCGAATGAATGGTGAACTGTAGTGCTCGTACCCGATGAGGTTTCAAGTGCCCCTTCCTACTGAGGGCATCAGCTACCACGTTAGCTTTACCCGGGTGATACCGAATGGCACATTCATAATCGTTCAAGAGTTCGACCCAGCGACGCTGTCGCATGTTCAACTCCTTCTGGTCAAAGATGTGTTGGAGGCTCTTGTGATCTGTATAGATTGTGCACTTTGTTCCATAAAGGTAGTGTCTCCAAATCTTAAGCGCAAACACCACTGCTCCCAATTCCAGGTCATGTGTTGTGTAGTTTTTCTCGTGAACCTTCAATTGTCGGGACGCATACGCGATGACCTTATCACGTTGCATGAGTACGCATCCCAATCCCTGAATGGAAGCATCACAATATACTACAAAATCATCTGTCCCTTCCGGCAAGGACCGAATGGGTGCACTACAAAGCTTCTGCTTTAGCAATTGAAATGCCGCTTCCTGCTTGTCACCCCAAGCATACTTGGTGCCTTTCTGGATGAGGGTGGTAAGCGGTTGCGCGATCTTTGAAAATCCCTCGATGAAACGTCTGTAATAACCAGCCAAACCCAAAAATTGGCGGATCTCCGTCGGTGTCCTGGGTGCTTCCCAGTTTTTGATAGCTTCAATCTTGGCGGGGTCGACGTGGATACCCTTTTCATTCACGATATGCCCGAGGAACTGAACTTCCCGAATCCAGAAATCACACTTTGAAAGCTTGGCATATAGTTTCTCCTGTTGAAGTAATTCCAGCAGTAATCGTAGATGTTCAGCATGTTCAGCTTCACCTTTAGAGTAGATGAGTATGTCATCGATGAACACAATGACAAACTTGTCGAGATATGGTTTACACACATGGTTCATGAGGTCCATGAACACCGCGGGTGCATTGGTGAGACCGAAGGGCATGACCAAAAACTCATAATGGCCATACCGAGTACGAAATGCCGTCTTAGCAATATCCTCCTCCCTGACGCGTAACTGGTGATAACCGGACCGTAGATCAATCTTGGAGTAGTAGCTTGACCCTTGAAGTTGGTCGAAGAGATCGTCGATGCGAGGTAATGGGTATCGGTTCTTGACAGTAACCTTATTGAGTTCCCTGTAGTCGATGCACATGCGGAAAGTCCCGTCCTTCTTCTTGACAAAAAGGACCAGAGCTCCCCATGGCAAAGTACTGGTTCGGATAAATCCTTTTTCTAACAATTCCTGAAGTTGGGTAGACAGCTCTTGCAGCTCGGCTGGAGCTAGGCGGTATGGGGCCTTGGCGATAGGAGTTGCATGGTTTGCCAATTCGATTTCAAACTCCACTTGTCGATGTGGTGGAAGACCAGGTAACTCCTCTGGAAATATGTCGGAAAAATCACGGACGACCGGGATATCTTCTATATGTTTCTCGTCCTTAGGCTGCTCGGTAACCAGTGCGAGCAAAGCGAAGGAGTTCTTCCTCCGAAGATACTTCTGTGCTTGCATGTAAGAGATGATGTTTCTGACGGCGCCGGCCTTCTCGCCTTGCACCGTCAAGATTTCGTCGTTAGAGAGCGGAATACGGATAGATTTCTCGAAACAGAGAACTTCAGCTCGGACGTCGGATAGCCAGTCCATTCCGACTACCACGTCAAAACTACCCAGGGTAGTTGTCATCAGATCAATGGTAAAGGTGTGACCCGCTAGTTTGAGTTGACAGCCGAATACTAAATGGGTCACATCTACAGATTTACCATCGGCTAGTTCTATGACATAAGGGGTCTCTAGGGGTTTAGGCGTGAGATTTAGGTTCTTCCTAAAAGACTCAGATATAAAACTCCTATCCGCACCCGTATCAAAAAGCACAGTAGCAAAATGTTCATTAAGGGGAAACTTACCGGTGACCACGTTCGAGTCGTTTCTGGCCTTTCCGCGGCCCAGCGTAAATGCATGCCCTTTGGCACCTCCTGTGCCACCATTTCCATTGTTGTTGTTGTTGTGGTTATTGTGGTTGTGGTTGTTGTTGTTCCCAACATTGTTGTTGTTGTTACGAAGCTGTGGGCAGTCTCGTTTGAAGTGGGCAGTGCTACCACACTGATAGCACCCCCGGTTAATACCCTGCTGCTGTCCCTGGTGTTGATTTTGATTTTGTCGGGACATGATTTCCCCACGACAATCCTTTGCCGCATGTCCCACTTTGCCACATCGTTGGCAGCGATTTCCGGCACAAGGGCCGTGATGATGAAGGTTACAGGGATTACACTGCGGCTTTCGACCTACATAGCCGCTTGTGTTCTGGTTGTTGTTGGCGGGCTGATTATTGTGACCCCGGTGACTGTTGAAATTATTGAACCGTTTCTGGTTCCCTTGCTGTGGCTGGGCTGACGAAGACTGTCGAGCAGATGAGTCTTCAAACTTTCTTTTATTATCAGGGGCAACTTCAGTCGTACCCGAGATGGCAACTTCTTTTGTTCCACCGCCTTATCGGTGAGTTTGTGCGCCAACCTGATTGCTTGATGCTCAGTCACAGGGTTGCTAGCCATTACCATACCCTGGATCTCAGGGACCAGACCCCCAAGGTAAAACTCGAGTCGTTTCTCCATGGTGTTGGCCAGATCGGGACATAGAAAAACCTAGTCATGATGTTTCGCTGTGTATGCTTCAATTTCAGATCCCACCATCTTGTGGTTCCATAATGTTTGCTCCAACTGTTGAACCCTGTCTCGCGGACAGTACTCCTCTTTGATTAGGGCCTTAAACTCGGCCCAGGCCATTGCATTTGCAGCAATAAGTCCACGCGTTTGGACATGTGCATTCCACCAAGTTAGTGCCCCATCCTCCAACGTTGAGGCAGCATACTTGACTTTGTTGGCCTCCAGACAATTGCACATTTCGAACACTGATTCGGACTTTTCAATCCAGCGGACCAGTCCTATGGGTCCTTCTGCACCCGTGAATTTGCTCGGCTTCGCATCGAGAAACATCTTGTAGGGGTTAAGACCCCCTCCTGCTGACAGAGGACAGGTAGTCAGCGAGAAATTCTACTAGCCCAACTATTAGATTTTCCCATGAAAATTTAATAATGGTTACCTGCTGGTTGGTTTTGAACACCCGCTAGAGCAGCATTCACGTGTTCTTGGATCATTGCGGCTAATTCTTCGGGCGTCATGTTGAGGTTTCCGCGACGTCCAGTTGCCATTTTAGATCTTCGTAAGACAACATAAACACACACCGATAAGTCTATATATCCAATATAGTTATCCTATTCCATACTTAAATAATTCCTCAAATTATGTCAACCCAAGTAAATTAAACAGTCAAAAGAAATATTCGATTAAATAAAATTTCAACGTCTTACAAAATGCCAACCAAACATATCAGTTTACTATAAAATATCAAGTTTAAACATAAGTAGGAAAATAAATAGACTGAAGGAAAGCAAATGGAATAAGCGAGACGTGTCAGTCTTCTACGTCTCCACCCCCCAAATCTCTATCATTACCGTCATCCTCCGCGGCGTTTCCAGCTTCTACAGCTGGGTCTTCCTCCGGATCCTCCTCTGGATCCTCCTCTTCTTCCTCTACCGGCACTGGTGGGGCTGGTGCTGGTGCGGGTACTGGTACAGGTGCCTGATTCTGTTCTAGTTCTTGAATTCTCCGGCTAGACTCAAGAACTCTGTCTTCGATCCAGTCAGCCCTTAGCTGCTCAGCACGAAGATCTCTAGCTAAAGTGTTACGAGCTATCTTACTCTGATGTTGCTCTTCCTCGAGCGATCCAGTCTTACCTGTTAATTGTCGTTAATTGTCACACCCTCAATTTCCACTTGCGGGGTTTTACCGCGAGGCGTGTGAACAAACCAGAATCCGAGACACTAGTAACATCGAACGACTCTATATGATTCGTTTATACGTTTTCCAAAATCATTTGTTTAACCATTCATAGTTATTTTTAAATTGTCTTAGTTTGATTTCAATGTTTAGCGGAAGCATTAGTTTTAAAGTTGAGCGGAAGCATTAAAGTAAAGTAAAGGAACGGGCGCCAACACACACGCCAAAACTAAAGAAAAACCCAAACAATATTCGTAAATGAGACTCGATAAAAAGATGTCCTGATCAATGCAAGTGAGTGCACCTAGAGCTCCTAGCGTCCTGAGAAACATGTAAAGAAACAAGTGTCAACATTAAAGAAGAGTGAGTTCACAGGTTTTTATATGTTCATTAGTTTGGTTATAAGTTTGTTTCCCCCGTTATCCCTAACCCGGGATAACGACTTAGTTCCATTATTCCCAACCCGGAATAATACTGATGGTTTCATTATTCCTTACCCGGAATAATATTGATGTTCCATTATTCCTAACCCGGAATAACAATGTTGTTGGTTCCATTATCCCTAACCCGGAATAATATTGTTGATTCGTAATTAAGTTCAATGTTAACATGTAGGTAGCGAGCCTAAAGTTATGTCACGTAAGTGTTCACGATCGAAGCTGACTGTTGTGCCTTCGTGTTGCCAGGCCTATCACTGACCATGGCGAAGTTAGGCCAAATTATTCACCCGTTGACCATACCCGGTCGGCTAGCGCGACTAGCTCGGGTGGGGCTTGTCGGGCCCAATAGTACTACTTATAATTTCCCCGCTATCTAACCCAATACTAACGATCCGAGAGTTTGTCGAGGACTTGTGTGAATAGCTGCTTAGTGACCATAACGTACATTAACATTAACTTAGTTACCGAATAGTTTAATGACGTTAATTTCGTATAACGTAAAGAGATAGAGTTGTAGAGTGTATACATGTTTCTCCCCCTGTTGTTTAAAACCGGATAAAATTAGGGGCCGTGAACTCACCTTTAGTTGCTCGGTTAGTGTAACACAGAAGTAGCAAATGATGGGACCGTTAATTGCGTCCTAACAAGTCAATTGATTTAAAGTTAGTGTGTGAATCACACGAATACAAACCCTACACATAACTAACACACAATGCGGTACACACAATAACAAAATCCGAAAACCCAATAATGCATGCAAGTATCATCATACAAACATAGTGATCAAAACAACCTATCATGAACACAATTCATTCCATGCAACACTTTGGTACACACATGCGCAAGTTATCAAGTTTCATCTTGTATACTCATAATTAGGCTGTTTTCGAGGATTTTTATAAAATAGTTCCAACTTTCCAAAAATTCCAATTTTTTTACGGAAGGTGACAACTAAACTATAGAATTTTATGTAAATTTTTCAAGTCCTAACACTTTACTAATTATTCATAATTATTAATATAGTAGGCTGCAGTCAGATTCGTCGCTTTCTGACTGCAGTCCACGGGAGAATTTATTTAAAAATCACCGTTCATCCAATTAACAAAATTCCAGTGGGAGTTTCCCGAAAATTTCCATCTCCAGTTGCTGTCCAAATTTCGTGATTTGACTCTCTACAGATTATGAGATCCGACTCGATAAACAACTAACAAATTTTCAGAATTTTCACAGCTTCAGTTACTGCACTTAATTGGCCACTTAAAAATATCAAACGACCTCAGAAACATATGAATCCAGCGCCAATAGAAGCGTTTTTCAAAAATATACGTTTTAGGCTTCAGAAAATCCGTTTTTCGATAAATAATAACCAAGTTACAGCCAGTTGAAGTTGGCTGTAAACACCATTCAGCATCCTGATTTCAACATTTTATCGCAATATAACACGCTTAAACAATCGAGACGTTAAATATCAATGATCAAGAACAGATTTATCAATCATATATCATCATGTACATCATACTCATGCAAACCCTAATCATAATATATGGTTTTTATCACAAGCAGCCTAATGATTCTTGATTCCAACTAATCATGATAATCGCAAACTCGCATAATTTATCGAACTAAATATCATACACTTTCATAATAATGATTCTACCATTACATACAAGCATGATCAAGAGTTTCTAAACCCTAATATGACTTTGCAAAACAATGACAAACCCTAACCTTTAACAATGAGGATTAACGCACCCGGGAACGAGATTGGAAGTCGATCCGGGTAATCAAGGGGATCGCGACCGAGAGAGGGAATGGGGAGAAGGCTGTCGTCGGCTCTTTGGAGCTAGGGTTTGTGTGTGTGTTTTTTTTGAAACATAACACATGCATATATGTCTTTATATAGTGCAAGAAAGAAAAGAAAAAGGAGAAGGGTTTGCGGTTTGGTCCTTGCGGCCGCAAAGGGCTTGGGTGGGGCGGGTTGGGTCTTTAACTTGAACCTCAAGTTTTGGTTAATCCCTTGAGTCGCAAGGGAATGAGGTCGACTCGTTTCGCGTCTCGGTTCGATTCGTCTATATATTTACTATATATATATTTTTATAACTAAAAATCACGAAATCGAAACATAACATAATAACTCACCGAACTTATAAACGTTTAATACACATAGCACGTAATTCACTTGATAAGTTCACAAAGTTAGCGTAATTATTTCGAGCGTGTAAATTAAATCTCCGAATCAATTTAGCGTAGGAATGAATAACCGTGAAGTAGTGCGTTTAAGATATCTGAAAAACCGGGATGTCACAGTATAGGTCAAAGCATTACTAATAACCTAATTCCCTATAACCAGTGCTCTGATACTAACCTGTAACACCCCAAATCGCGTAAAAACAACACGCGGCGGAAACACTTGGGGAGTCACGTTAACAGATTTTCTAAACAACACATGGTATTTGAATTTTCATTTTATTTGAATTTTGAACATAGATTACATTGTCATAAATGTCTTAGAAATTTTTTAAACAACAAAACAACAAGCATGTATAATTATTGTCTTTCTTGTTATTAAGGCACTAGCTCCATGTCCGATCCTACATGCGCACGCATTAGTATCATCCAGTATCTTTCCCTGAAACATATGTGAAAACGAGTCTGCAAAAATATACCGGCAAGTACATAGGTTTTGTGAACATGTCAAGTCCACGGCTTTGTGTATATTGCAATATAAATAACCCGACTACTAGAGTCGTAAGTGAAACCTTGTTTTGAATGCATTTGATATTGCAATAGTTATTCAACTAAAATAAATTGTTAAAAGTTATAAAATCTAGTAGCCATAAACCTTGACTCGAAAACATTTGTTTTGTAAATCCAACTTGTAAATCTTCTTGAAATAACTTGTACGGTTTATATCTTTAATCGAAAATCATTGTGTGACATTGTTTGAAATCAGTTGTTCGTCGTTCAGCGTTCTTCGTAATAAACCATTTGTTATAATAATTGTTCATCGTTCCTTGTTGTAAACCAATTGTTCATCGTTAATCGTTCATTGTTCATTGTTCATCGTTCATTGTTCCTTGTTGTAAACCAATCGTTCCTTGTTATAATTGTGAAAACTTTTGTTCGTTCTTTAATGAATACATTCAAACCTTTGTTGACTCGACTATACCCCAAGGGTATCTTTAATAGATCCTAAAGATCTCTTTAACAAGACTGGCAAATCAACGAATGATTTGTTAGTCATAAACAGTTTCTGTCATTCCCCAAACTACCCACCAAATCTAGTGAATAGCCTAGTAACGGGATTGTCAATCCTATGGTACCATAACTTACTACTGGGCGGCATAACAATGTTAATGAATGTCATTCGTATCTTGGATAACGCACAACAAGTTGTATCACATTATTGAAACCATATTGTTATATAAACCATAGTCTTTGTACTTTGAAAACTTGAAAACAATTAGCACATATGAATCACCCCAAAAAATTGTAAACATAAAATAGGGGAGCAATGTACTCGCCTGGATTTGCGGATAAGCCTTGTACAAGTGTATGATCAAAGTCCAAAGATCAAGGAATCATGTGTGTGTCCTAAAACTGGATAATAATGTAAATATCGAACTTGAAATCGGAGGATTTGGATAGAATGATACCTTATAAACCAAATGAGTTTTGGAACTCATATGACATGGTTTATTAAGTTAACATTCTGAGTTGGAAAGATTTTTATGTGCTTTTGACCCGTTATGACCCGTTAAGGTAGTTTAAGCCACTTTAACGCGTCATTTGCGTAACTACGCATTCGGATGGTTAGATTTGTGTTACGATAAGTCTTAATGCTTAAACATGTTTGAAAATGTTATTTGATCAGAATATATGTCAAATTTTATGTTACATATGATTAAAGTTGATTTATTTGCTAAAAGGGCATTTTGGTCATTTTTAAGGAATATAACAATCAATTATCATAACACTATCCAAATGACATGACCATAAGGTATAACCTCAGAGGGTTATTCCCTATGTATTTATGGTCACAAATATGCATTTGGTGGGGTCCGAGATCCACCAAACGGGTCAGATTCGAAAGTAAAACGTGGTCAAACCGTTCAACTTACGACTCTTAAACAAGCACTAAAATGAAGGTGACAATTTAGACATGTTTTGGACGTGTATAAATAAGTTTATAATAGAGTTTTGGCATCAAAACAAACTGTTTTGACACCCAATTTTGATCCGATGCAAAATGCGCAAAAATCGCATTTTGACCGATGCTTTGATTTGTCAAAATGACTAGGAAAGATGGAAATCAGTTGGTATGATCAATATGGGTCATAACCATCTTGATTGTCATCATATTGAAAGGTTCAATTGGATTTTAAGTTGATCATTTCATGATCAATAATGGAAGTCAAAAAAAGTCAAAATTTGTGACTTTTAATCCAATTAAACTACAAGAATTGAACAAAGCATGATAGAGAACACTAACAACACCAAAGGCATGTCAAGAAAACTCAGAGATTGATCATCATGGTGTTGCAACTTCAGTTGATAGCAGGAATGAGTGATCAAAAGTTCATAAGTGTGATGAACATGGGAATTTATATAAATTTTGAATTAATAGGGTCATGCCAAGTGTTTATGACTCATCTTTGAAGTAGATAGTGTCCACTTATGTGTCAAAAGCAGAGATTAGTGTGGCAAGATCGAATGGTGAGTCAAAAATGCATTTAACCAGCTCTGCCAACAAACTAGTATGTTGGAGCATCCTTACGACCTATGGTCTTTAGGCTTACAGTCCGTAAGCCAAGGTACTGGGCACAACTTTTAGAAATTGGTAGAAAAGGCCCCTACACACGTTTCGTCTTGTTTCAGGCACTTCTCACACCCGTTAACCTGATTTTTAAGCCCCATAAGGTAGAATAACTATAGGGAACTTGAAAAATATTCAAAAATGTTCCGAGTGTCAGTTCGTTTGGTCGTATGGTTACGGTTTTCGTTTAATTACGACGAAAAGCGTAACGAACGCTGTGCGCGACCGTAAAAGCGTAACGAATGTATTTTTGCATTCCAATCACTTAAAATATGATATTTTATGATTACAAAAATTTTTGGATGTCCGTATATGCTTTGGATAGCGAAAGACGCGAAAAGGCATAGTGTCACAAATTGCAAAATACCGAGTTACAAAGTGATTTGCCATACAAGCCCTCAATTTTTATAAGTTATGTAAAGGATATTTGGTAGTTTAGCTTATGTCACTAATCCGCAATATACATTGTGTTAAATTGGTTCGTTTGCGTAACAGACTTGTGTATAACTTCCATAGAAGCTTTGGTTGAAATGTCGGAATGTATGAATGTCACATGTAATTATACAATTCTCGGGAATGAAACACAAGATTTCGTTACAGTCGGAATTGTTCGATATTGTTTGATGCTTGAAAAGGCTCAGATGTCACACTAATTAAGTTAATACGTGTCTTAAAAAGTATCTATTATCGCCTTAAACGTCTGTTAATCGCGTAATTAAAAGCCGAAAGGTACCGGTTGTCACAAACGGGACGTGTATTGTGTGATAAAAGCATGGTGGATACGCCGCCGGCACTTCCTATATATAAGTGTTTTTATCATGTAACATACGTGATAGGACCGATTCTCCAATGTCAAGGAACCTAATTTGTATCTACTGTTCAATATAAGCGGAAATTATATGACATGTTAATCAAATATGCAAGTTTACTATTTAAATTGTATGTTTATTCATGTCCAAATCATATACATTCAGTTTCTAAACAGACAGAGCTTCGCCGTCAATGTCGCAAAGTTCTTACTATGAGAGACCCTTGACAATCTATATATAGACACACAAGTTCGCTCGAAGTGAGTCTTGGCTTGATCAGCCTACACTAACTTCGGCGAACTTGTATGTTAACAATAAATACAATATGAAATCTAACAATTCAAGCTCTAAACATACAGACACGATCCAAGACCTAGACAATAGACATTATGCATCAACAAACTCCCTCTTGGATATTGTCGCAGTGTCTTGATCAGTCTTCAATCTTTAACACCTTCCAAAGAAGTTCTTGTACGGCTTCTTTGAACGTTCTTGCTTAGGAATCGGCGTTTGTTCAGTTGGAGGCGGCTACTTCATAAACTGAAACGTTCTAGTCCTTGCCTCTCTACCCCTTTCGTGAATCTTTTCAAGTCGTTTTTCTTCCTTTAAGAACTCTTCTTTCTCCAACTCTCCCCATCTGGATTCTCACATATGACCTGAATTAATATCGTGTGCTTAGAAAACATTAATCACACCTTGGTATTGCTTCGCCTGGACTTCTTCACGCTTGTCGAAACATATCTTGTTGAAAAACAAGCATTTTACATCTTCCTTTGAACAGTTAACTAGCCACATCGGGTCTAGTATTCGTATAGTTCTCCATAGCCCCCAAATCCTTCTTCTTTCAATCAGTTCTGGATCCTTTTCCTTTGTAATATTCCCATGTGTCATCAGCACGCCAATCACTTCTTCACATGTCTCTGGATCCGTTTGCCACCACAGAAAGTAAGGATGAAAATCCTGTTCGAGGTTTTCAGTGGCATATTTTTCATTGCTCGTGGACGCTTCATCAACTAACATAATATCATTTTCCCCCGTTTTCTTGTTAATCTTTATTCTGCGTTTAAGGATAAACGGCTTCCACAGCTCAAAACCTCTTGATGCTTAATACTTTATCACCCTCCATAGCCTTTGTTCATTGAATTTCATTTGAAGACTGATATTACGTGTTTGAACCAACTCTTCAACATCCCGAACGGCAGTATTTTATGTCTGCAAGATGTCGGAAGCACTGAACCCCAAACTCTCTTTTAATAGCATGCACATCAAATTCTCGAATCCATCCCCAACTCAGAATGTCACCCAGTGATACATCTTTATCTCGTGTGAAGAACGCTAGTGGCCTTTTAAATTTTCTTTCTTTGGCATCTCTTCAAACCACGACCTTTTTGCCTCAGCAATCTGCTCTTTTGTATAACTTTTTGGAATGTTCCCTTCCTTCACAACTTCATCTATCTTCTATTTCAACAAATTCACATCTATCTGACTCATCAGCTCTTCAATCGTTGGAAATTTGTCAGTATTAAAATTAGAATACTTCTCTGTTTCATCATCATCCGAATCTTCAAATATAACACGGTCGTAATCATCAGCTTCAGCCACACGCTTATAACACATACTCTTTCATTCAAATGTCTTGATATTCACTAATTCTTCTTCGAAATCAAACTCGAATGAATCAGCATCAACCTCAAACATTCTGGCCAACTCTTCCTTGGTATAATCATGTACAAACACCCCATCTTCTATACTTGGTTCCAACATTATCATCAGAGGCTTTTCATGTACAACAACAACAGGCATAGCAACAACCGCTTCAGAAGCATCAACATTTTGTAGCCCTGTTTGCTCTGTAGACTCCCCCTTACTTTGATCATCCTCCATGTTAGCATCATCGTAAATTAGGGATTCTAAATCCAATTCATAACGTACTTTCACGGAATCAATCTTCAGACCAACGCCCCCTAATCATCATTATCATCACCATCATGATCTTAATCATCTTTAGTATGGTCACCTGCAGGTTCGTCGTCGTTTTCATCTTTATCTCCTCGTCGTCATCTGTTTCTAACTCAGACGCTTTCACTGTTTCAACATTCTGTTCAGGAACATCTTCAGTCACAACATCTGTTTCAGGAGCTTTCTCTGATTCAACAACTTTTTCTATCACTAGTTCCTCTACTGTTTTAGGGACACCATCAATCACCCCTTTACCTATGCCCTGTTCTATCAACTCTTTATCTGCTTTTTCTTTTGCTTCCTGAACATTAAGCCGATCATATTCTGCTTTTAAAGTCGATGCCAAGACTATTAGTTAGACTTTCTGCATACCTTCTGTCATTAATATCACAATTTGTTCTCTATTCTGCTATTTCTTTCTCTAACTTTGCATTTGCAGCACCTAAGCTTTCAACCATAGCTTTCATGTAACCTCGATCATCTTCAAGAAATTTCACTTTGTCTTGCAGAATCTCTTTCTCAACATTACTCTGCGTCACTTTCTTTTCCAGATATTGTTTTCTCAATTTCATTCTGCTTAATCTTATCTTCCAATGCTTTGATCCTCTTTTCTAAGATATCCACCGGAGTATCTTGAAACCAATTAGAAAGATCTTCGGCTGTGATAGGATGTGTAATGTTATCTGGAATATCACCGAGAGCATCTTTGAATTCATTTGCTCTTGCGCTTTGTGGAGTCGATTGCCTTGATTTCTGAGGAGTACCCTTTGCTGAAGGCTTTGGTGTAGAAATAGGCGTACTCTAAATAGGAACTTCAATAGTAACAGTTGGTGGCTCTTCAGTAACAGTAGTGGGTGGAATAACAGATTTTATGATTAAAATATCCTACAAATTAGAAACAGGAGGTTCTTGTGTAACTCCATTCTTTGTTTGACTTAGATATTTGCGGCTTTGAGTTTTCTTCCTTCCACATGTGCTAGGAGAACCTGTGGCTTTCTTTGTTTCTCAAACTTTAGACTTTTAACGCTTTGTCTTTTTCTTTGGATGTTCTGAATTAGAAGCTTCTTCGGCAGATGGTTCATAAAGATCTTCGGCCAATTTTTTCAGTCTTTCCTCTTCTTTTTCTTTCTTTGCTGCTTTTTCTCTAACGTCAGCAGAATCTTCAGAAGATTCATCATCTTTATTTGAAGTAGCAAATATAACCTCATCATCCTTTTCTTGGCTTTCAACATTGGCTGCAACGCTAGAACCTTCAACATACTGAACATTCTCGTCAGGTTCATCTATCAGCATAGTATCTACTTTCTTTGACGCCCTTTTACGCTTTTGCTTTTCAACCACATAAAAGTGCTTGATATACCAATCACCTCTCTTTTCTTTGAAATTCGATAACAGAGCAGCTTCTTCGTTTTCATCACTACTACCATCATTCCTCCATTTGTTCTCTGGTAGCGCTAGATAATCTGCTTTAACGATTGCACCAAATACAGACTTTGGAATAGGTGCTGAATCTTGTTTCTGAAAAGTCTTTAACTTCTTCAGCGTAGTTTCATCCATATGGCTAAGATAGAGAATATCGTTTGGATCTTTCGCTGTATCTTGAAACTTCTCATCTATCAACATCAGAATAAACCTCGGATACATCACCAATCGATCCTTTCCCATGTTCTTCGACATAAATTTGAATATAACTCTTGAGAAATTGAATTTCTTGTTTAGTACCAATGCAGTAACCGTACATGCCATGTAATCTTGTATGTCGTCGAGCCCTTCTATCCTATGATTGAAAGCATGAATGATGGCGTGAATTAGAAGCTTGTAAGGTAGAGGAACACTGCCTTTCTTCATCGTTGGCTCGTTCGCGTGACCTTTGTATCCCATGAAGAAACATCCCTTAACCATTCTTTCCTCGAAGCTTATTGGATCATTAACATCGTCGTTGAATTCAAGCACTCTTCGGATCTCAGCTTCTATGATCAAAAATTCTTTATCTTCATTCCCGACGCGAACCGAAGACTTTATAACTTTGTTCGCTTCATCGTAGGATGTTGAATTCCAGAAGAAATGGACGTGCGATCTATATACCACATGCTTATCCGTTATCGCCTTCGTAATAGGGATTCGCCCCCAAAACTATAATATTTCTGAAAATGCCGTCAGCGTAGGATAGATCTTCTCATCAAGCGAAATACAAGTAATATGAAACTTGTTAAACAAAAGCTTGATATTCTGCGGACACAAAAAGCAAACACTTAGAAAAATTGACAATTTCAAACACTTAATCATCAAGTTCGGGCGAAGTTGAAAGCCAAACTTATCAATCACTAAAAAACTTCGGCCGAACGTGTATGAGAAATCAAACTTTTGACAATTTTCCAACAAGTTCGGGCGAACTTGTATTTATTACTGGTTTTGAATTATTGGAATAAGTTCAGGCAAACTTACAAAAAAACGTTATTTACACAGAGTAATAACAACTTCGCCCATAACAAGTTCGGGCGAACTTGTTATCTTCTCCATTAAAAACCTGCAATATCTCATACATGTCCATTTGATCAATTTTATGGTTTGTCTAGGATCATTACATGTTTATTAGATCATTTCAACGTTCAATTTGTCCATTATAACCTTAGATCTAACTGTTTTTACATTTTCGGTCCAAAGTCGATTCAAACAGGTCACTTCATGGATGATTTTAACAGTTAGTACCTCTGCCATGATAATAAGTGTGCAAATCACTTAAAATCAGGTTCGAATCAGGCAGTATAACGACTAATTTCGTGCAATTTCACTATCTCTCACAAATCGCCTAAGTTCGCTCGAAGAAGTGTAAGACAGATAAATGAAATTATGAGCGAACTTGATCATTATATAGTTAGTCAAGTTCAGGCGAACTCCACTCTCAATCAACAATAACCAACTGATAACTTAGCTCGAAGTTAAGATATCATTAAACAGATTTATTTTGATAACTTCGGCCGAACTTGGTTATTCCCAATTTCAAAATTTTCAAAAGTTTTCAATTTAACCCTGAACTTTTCATGTTTAACTAGTTATGAAAATCCACTCAGTTGACCAAGTCCAAGTTAATGACTGTGGTTAACCGATTTGTCTGCCGAGTCCAAGTTAATGACCCCGGTTTGACCCGGTATGAACAAACTGATGTTTTTCTTCAAATTTAAAGTTTCAAATTAATTAACTTTTCATCGTTTCTCGAGCATTTTGATTTGACAGATTAGCTCCCAACCCGTTGTCGTCAAGATTCCACCAACTTAGCACCATTACGAACTCCGAAGATCCGCTTTCCATCATTGGTTGTTGAAAACAATGTAGAAACAAAATCTTTTTGAATATTAGAAAGTTTAAGCTAAAACACACTGAAAATATTTTTGGGTTTAAATCTAAAATCAAATAAGCTATGTACAAACATACTTACAGATATGTTTTTGTGAATTCGTGCCTAAGGATCATATCAGTTGTTCGAGACGTATCACCAGTACATTGACCTTTTGATGACTTTAAGTTTTAAACTCGCTACCTAGATTGTCGATATGTTTGTCCACTTAAACTTTGACACATTTCTCAATTGTTCCAAGATATCTTAGTTAGACTTATGAAACTTGACTCAACTATGGTTCCCATCTCAGAATATACTCCTGTATCAAGATTCCCTTGATTTCATCTTATAGGTGAGCATAGCATAATGGATATCTATATCTGGGTTATGCGAGGCCTTGAGAGATCATGTTAATACCACCGTATCGACAAAGAGATGAAGGCTCGACTTTAAGTTTTGTTCCAATTAAGGAATCTTTTAAGCACTGCAATTGATTAGATCTTTCGATTCTTTCAATTTTGTTGCAGTTTTGGGGTTTTTTAGCAAAAGCATTATAGAAGTTCTAGGCCATTTCTTCCACAAAATCAAAAGAACTTGTATAATATCCCAGATATCAATCATCTATAAAGACCTCGTATCTCAGAATTAGGCAACCTCTCAAACGAAATTTCGGGGTACTAAGTCCATATATCCGAGAGATGTTAATCCACAAGTTTAAGCAGTTGTAAAATTTAGTTTATATCCCGGAAACAATTTACTGAACGTGTAAAGCCTTCGACACATCCACAATAACACTTGTTTATCACTTTTTAAACTTTACAATTCTTTAATATACTGTGATAGTCCACTGATGTACTATCTTTTCCTTTTTGACACACAATTCTTTTTGTCTTTTTCATGTTTTTGTACTTTTTGGTTTTTCATATGTTTTTGTATTTTCTCGTAACATATCACCCCCTAAAATCAAAACCATATTTTTGTATTTTAGTTTTTAAGAAATTCTAATCCTAAAAGGTAAAAAAACCGATGAGGATCACGAGAACTACTCGTCCGATCCATATTCAACCTCTTCATCTGCACCTATCAACAGATTTTTCATACCGTTAAGCCTCATTAAGTATTTAAACCGTGAAAGAGTAAAAGGTTTGGTATAAAAATCAACTTTTTGTTCATCGGTGTGGATTTTCTCAATTCGTACCAACTTCTTTTCGTACCAATCACGAATGAAGTGGTATCGAATCTCGATATGTTTTGTTCGAGAGTGATGAACTGGATTTTTAGTAATGTCGATAGCTGCCTTATTATCAACATACAACGGAGTGTCAAGAAATTGTAGACCATAGTCTCTCATTTGTTGTTGGATCCACAAGATTTGTGAAAAACAACTGGAGGCCGAGAAATACTCAACTTCACAAGTAGAGAGAGCGACCGTAGTCTGTTTCTTACACTACCAGGTTACCAAGCGTGTTTCGAAGAACTAGCAGCCCGCTGTAGTTGATTTTGAATTCAACTTGTCTAAACCAAAATCAGAATCAACATATCCTGTCACATCGAAGTTATCATTCTTCGGGTACCACAAGCCGGTGCTTGGACATCCCTTCAAGTATCTGAAAATTTGCTTCACGATCTGCATGTGTGAGATTCTTGGGCTGGACTGGTATCTGGCGCAAAGGCAGGTAGGATACATAATATCTGGGCGAGATGCCGTCAGATACATAAGTGATCCTATCATCAACCTGTAAAGAGTATAATCAACTTGGGTTCCTGTTTCATCGATGCAAATTCCGTAATTGAGTGCAAGAGGAGTAGATAACGGCTTCGAACTTTCCATTTCAAACTTCTTTAAGATGTCATGAACATACTTGGTTTGATGAATGAAAATACTGTCTGGTAATTGATCAACTTGCAATCCGAGGAAGAATTTCATTTTGCCCATAGAAGACATCTCGAAATTCTTCTTCATGATTTTCTCAAATTCTTTGCAAAGATCGTCATTTGTTTAACCAAATATGATGTCGTCCACATAAATTTGTACGATAATCAGATGATTTCCAACTTCTCTGGTAAAGAGCGTACTATCCACTGTTCCTCTAATAAAGCCGTTCCGACAATATGTTGAGATAATGTCTCGTACCAGGCTCTCGGGGCCTGATGCAAACCGTACAATGCTTATCCAGAAGATAGGCTTTCTTCTTGTTCAGTGCATCGACAAAACCCGGTAGTTGGCCGACGTACACTTGCTCACGTAGCTTACCGTATAGAAAAGCGGATTTCACATCTAACTGGTACACTTTAAATCCTTTCCAAGCAGCAAATGCAAAGAAAATGCGAATGGACTCCAATCTAGCAACCGGTGCATACACTTTTGTGTAATCAATTCCTTCTTGTTGATGGAATCCTTTGGCAACGAGCCGAGCTTTGTTGCGCACTATAACTCCACGATCATCACGCTTGCACTTGAAGACCCATTTAGTATCTATCGCCTTTTGATTCTCCGGTAGGTCAACAAGCTTCCATACTCCCAACTTTTCAAACTGTAGTAATTCTTCTTGCATCGCCTGCACCCAGTTCTCATCTCCTAAAGCTTCAGTAGCATTCTTCGGTTCAATCTTGGATATGAAGCATGAATAGTAACAATAATCTTGAATCGGAGCTACTCGTGTATAGAAACAACTCAAAGCTTTGTTGATCTGGCTCCTTGTTCGTACACCAACTTGCAATTCACCAATTATGGTGTTCGCTGGGTGGTATGAATAAGATCTCGGCATCACCTCACTGGGAATATCAACAGTACTTTCCTGATTAGTAATATTCTGATCTACCACTATTCAACTATAGAGCACTAGAAGACGCTTCATTTCGATTACTTGGGCCAGCAGATTGATTTATCATACTTGTGATCTGCTCAGATTCTTCGTCAGAAGAAGATTCTCCATCATCATCGAACGTCGGAGCCTCGTCAGAGTCGGAACTATGTGCTTGAGAAAGATTGGGTTCCACAGTAGTATTCATTGGTTCTGTCGCAGGTGTTACTTGTTTTGCATTAGTTTCTTGAACACCGCTAGTACTTGTTTTGCATTAGTTTCTTGAACACCGCTAGTACTTGTTTTGCATTAGTTTCTTGCATTAGTTGCTTAATTAACCACTTTTGGTCCAATAATCTACTCTTGATTAGCCGACTGATGTAGGTAGTATAACACTGCAAGATCTTCTTCAGAAGACTCTTCTGTCAAGTCAAATGATTTCCACAATTCACTATAATTGAACAACCAAGCATCGCCTGCTCTTTGAATAGGAGTTGTATATCGAAAACAATCGTCGTGCTGCGCTTCTACCACTCTCCTCAAACTTGGAAGATATACTCTCTTGAGTGTAGTTGCGTAACCGACAAAGAAACCATCTATCGTTTTGGCACCAAACTTTCTGTCTGAATCAATAACAGTACAAGGTGCGCCAAACGGTTCTAGATACTTCAGATTGGGTTTCCTTCGGTTTAGCATTTCGAAGCAAGTCTTCTTTGTTGGTTCGACCGTTAAGACCATGTTCAATGTATAGCATGTTGCTGCGACTGCTTCACTCTAGAAGCTAACATGAAGTTTTGAATCAGAAAGCATTGTTCTTGCTGTGTCTATTAACGTTATGTTCTTCCTCTCAGCTACTCCATTTTGTTGCGGAGTGTATGGAGCACTAAATTATGTAAGATTCCTTTTTCGTTACAAAACTCTTTCATTCAGGCGTTCTTGAACTCTGTACCATTATCGCTTCAGATTCGTCTAATAGGGAGATGGTACAGATTTCCAATCTTCCTGAAAAGGATCATGAGATTATCGAATGTTTCATCTTTGCTTTCTTGGAAGAAGACCCATGAAAACCTTGAATAATAATTAGTGACAACAAGACAATAAAGATCTCTAGATATACTATGAATATTCACTGGACCGAATAGATCCATATGCAGTCCTTCGAGCGGCAGCTTGATGGAGTTAAGAATCTTTCTTGGATGTGACTTTTTAGTCTGCTTTCCTTTCTTGCATTCCAGACAACTATCAGTCATGTGAAAGCTTCTAAGATTCACTCCTTCAACTAAATCATCATAAACCAAGTGATTCATCTTTCTGAGGTGTATATGACCCATCTTTCTGTGCCAAAGAATTGACTCCTACTCCGTGGCCTTCTTTACGAAATATTGAGTCGACTTTGAAGTAGTAGTAACAATGCTCATATCTAGCACATAAAGATCATTCTCGCGAGGAGCACGCATGAGAATCCACTCTTCTGGAATCTTAAAGCCCGGTTCAATGGTCATGCACTCCTTGTCGTTGAAATGGGTGGTAAACTGCTTATCACAAATCTGAGAAATACTGAGAAGATTGTTCTCTAACTCGGCGATATAGTTGACCTTATCAAACGACACCACACCGTTAGATAATTTTCCCTCTGCAATGATTCTACCTCCTTGATTACCCGCGAATCCTACGTAGCCTCCATTGATTGCTTTAATATCAAAGAGTAAGGCACGCATCCCGATCATGTGATGTGAAGCTCCGCTATCCATAATCCACTTCGACAAGATGGATCTGTGGAGCTCATGTGATAGGACCGTCCTCCTCAGCTCGGGAACCTAAATTTTTATCTATTGTCCATATAAGCGGAAATTATATGACAAGTTTAACCAAATACACAAGAATTACAGTTTAATCGTCAGTTTATTAAGTCCAAAGATATTACAACTCGAAATCCAAACTGACAGAGCTTCGCCGTATAAGTCGCAAAGTTGTTACAATGAAAGAACCAAGACTCACTATATATAGATACACAAGTTCGCTCGAACTGTGTCAGTGGATAGATCAAGTTCGGGCGAACTTGATCTTCCACATACAAGTTCGGCCGAATGCAAACCCAAAACACACAGACTCGATCCAAGACCTAGAAAATAGACATTATGCATCACAAACTCCCCCTTGGATATTGTCGTAGCGTCTTAATCAGTCTTCATCTCTAACATCTTCCAAAGAAGTTCTTGTATGGTTTCTTTCGACGTTCTTGCTTTGGGATAGGCGTTTGATCTGTAGGAGGTGCCCACTTCATAAATTGAAAGCTTCTGATTCTTGACTCCCTTCCTTTATCATGAATCTTCTCTAAACGCTTCTCCTCCTTTAAGAACTCTTCTCGTTCAAGCTCTGTCCACCTGGATTCCCACATGTGCCCTGAATTAATACCGTGTGCATAGCAAACATTAACCACACCTTGGTATTGCTTCGCTTGGACTTCATCACGTTTATCAAAGCATATTTTGTTGAAGAACAAACACTTTATATCTTCCTTCGAGCAATTAACTAGCCACATCGGTTCTAGTATGCGAATGGTTCTCCATAGTGTGACATCTGTGTATTTTAATCATCGTACTATTCCAATCAACTTTGTAATTTTATAATATTGTGTTTTATTCCAAGATTTAAGTATTTATATATGGTATTTCACATTTTCAATCCTTGTTCAATTATGATCTTTTGAATCACTTCTGGAAGTGAAATCGCAAACTGTTACGCAAACGTAATCAGTTTAATGCGATGTACACTCCGGAACAAAGACATAATCTAAACATACCTTAAATACCCTTTACATAACTTAGAAATAAGTTTTGAAGGCTTCGGTATGGCAAAAACATGCTTATGCAACTTCAGGGGCTATTTTGCAAATTCTGTGAAACTATGCTAAATCGCGTATTTCCTAATCCGGAACATATACGCACATCCAGAAAAAAATTTTAACCATCAAAATATAGCATTTTAGTGATTGAAATGCAAAAATTCCATTCGTTACGCGTTTACGGTCATTTGCGCGTTCGTTATGATTTCCGTCGTAATTAACCGAAAACCGCAACCGTACGATCTAACGAACCGACATCCATTATATTTCCAAGCATATTTCAAGTCCCCTATGCTTTAACATCCTTATAAAGCCTAAAATTTTGGTTAACGAAGGTTAAACGCGTCAAAAACACTTCAAAAATGCTGTAGGGACCATTTCTGCCATTTCTGAAACTTTCTTGTTTTTGAGCTCCGTCATGTGGCGCGCCAGCCCCTATGCTCCTGGCGCGTGGCACGGGGGATGCCAGAATTCAAGAAATACCTGGCAGCTTCTTCTTCATTTAACTTGACACCTATAACTCGTTTTTACCACACTTCTCCTAGTTGCAATACCTCACTAAACACTTGTAATGATCCTACAACATCTCCTAACACTTGGCATGATCCTAAAGCTCTCCAACAACTATAAATACCCTTGATCTTCAACCAAACTCCTGGCTCATTTCCATCTTTCCTCTCTCTAAACTCTAAGTGGAGTTGCTACCTTATTAGGAGGCCTCCCATCTGAGTTTTACTAATAATCTTGGCTTCCTTGAGTGCAAGTAAGTGCTCTAACAAAGCCTTGTTCATTCTTTTAGCTTATTACGAGCTAAAAGTCAAACAGTTTGACTTACTGTTTGACTTTCGGTTTTGACCATGAGTTGGTCAATTCAAAGTTCAACTGAACTTTGCAACGTGATCGTAATCACAAAGGTTATAATCCCTTGTGATTATACCTACTGATAACCATGTTTTCCTAGTCGAAGTGACGAGTCAAGATTTCGGTGAATAATGCGCAAAATGCTCATTATTCGACGGAACTATTTTCGGGTATCAAAACACTTTTTTTTATACCAATCAATTTTATAAACTTAGTTAGACATGTTAAACATGTCTAACTCGTCACTTTTAGTTTAGTGCTTGTTTACGGTCGTAAGTCAAGCAGTTTTGACCACCGCTTTGACTTTCGAATCCGACCGTTTGTCGATCTTAGGATCCGACCAAACTCATATTTGTGACCATAGTTATATAGGGAATAGCCCTCTGAGATTATAACTTATGGTCACGTCGTTTGGTTAGTATTATGATGTCACACCCTCAAATTCCACGTGCGGGGTTCAACCGCGAGGCACGTGACAAACCAGGATCTCAGCCATTAGTCATATTGAACGACCACTATATTAGTTTAAAACTTTTCCTGTTTGCTCATTCATGAGAAAATACGGTTTATACAATTAAGTAGCGGAAGCGTAAATAATTACAAAACTAAAATAGCTAATGTAATTAAAATTGATTCAAAAAGTTTGCTGAAATCAATACGACTCCAAAATGCGTCCTAGTCCTGATGTTTGCTACCTTAGCAACCTAAGAAAGACATGCAAGAACAAGTGTCAACACAAAATGATGAGTGAGTTCACAGGTTTTAGCTTATAGTTATAAGAAAGTTGTTTCTCAAGAGTTTCCACTGTTTCAACCCGAAACAGTAAGTTGAAGTGTTTAGCAGTTACTTATTATATCTGTAGGTAGCTAACCTAAGTCATGTTAACAAAGAGTTCGATCCGAAGCTGACGTTGCTGCCCCTGCTGTTGCCAGGTCTATCACCAACCATGGCTAAGTGTTAGGCAAATTCTACACCCGTGACCATCAACGTTCGGTCTACCTGGCGCGACCAGCTCGAGTGGGGCTTGTCGGGCCCATAGTACTACTAAAAATTCCCTTGCTATAATCCAATACTAACGCATCGTAAGTTTTAAGGGGACTGACATGTGATATAATGCTACTTTGTGACCATAACTAATATAACACAAACTCTAACAGTTGTGACTTTACCTTACCGTAACGTTATGACATTGCTTTACCGTAATGTAGTGCATGCTTTCTCCCCCTGTGTTTTTTTAAAAACATTTAAAAGAGTAGGGGCCGTGAACTCACCGGGTGTGCAAAGCATACAATTCCATGTCATAAATAAAGACGAGCAAAAATCCCCGATGCTTGGAGTATCCAACCTTCTCGTGTCCGGTTGCAAAACTCCAATCCCACGAACTAACCGTCTCGAACCGCCTCCTCAAACGAAACCTCAATTGCGCGCCTACCGCAAAAAGCTAGAGAAACAGGTAAAGGAGTGAACCTAGGATGGCGTTAACAACCTACACGTTTCCAACTGCATCACATAATCTAGTCGATCCATAGCTGTTTCTCATTAATCACTCATTTCCACAAAGCCTAAAATGCTAACAAAACTCATGATCATGCCTCACAATATGTTTTACATTAATTATAAGATAACCCCACTTCTATGTCTAGCTATATATATATATTTAATAAAACATATGTATTTATGTAATCCACCATCATCATCACACCCACCGTTATCATGCACTAACCCCAAAACTAAACTTTTAATTATTTTAGTGAACATTTACTATCACCACCACAAAACACATGCATGAAACTCAACCATCACCATGTATACAATCATCATTCATGCGTTTTATAGCCACCTCACCATAATCCCAACACCGACATCGTGCATCCCCCGTCTTTACACCGTATTCACTGTTTTACACCATCGCACCCACCAACGCCGTCACCGAGTGTCGTATACCTTGTCATACATCACCGCCACTATATTGCTTCATCATTACCGAGCACCACTACCGGAAACATGAGAATACCGCCTCGAATCACTGTTGTTACCGAGCACAAAAAGCAACCGTCAAACACCGCTACCATAACCACCCACGACCACCACGTCAGTGTTGCTCACCTCATAGTCCCCACCTTCACCTACATGTAACCAAGCTAACACCATGGAACCTGTGAGGGCCATCACCATGATCACCAATCACCCGGTCACCACTGTTATCGTCGCTTCTCCCCACGTAGCCAAACACCACCAGACATCACCGTCACACCGCACCCCTCACCACTTGGTACCGTCACGAACATTGACCTAAACCACCACCGCTATGAATCACGTTAACCAGCCCAACGGTCTTTCTCATCATCAACAACACCATATCCCAAATGATCTAAATATATGCATGCTCACTGTTATTCGCGAACAACACCTAAAGCAGCCCTAGATAACCATCATTAAATCAACACACAAAACATGAATAACCAGGTTGAGGTGTAACCTTGTATCAGGATTTACGACTTGTCCAAACCGACACTACCGTACATGATCATCGACTGCAGGTTTTCCTATCCCCCTCGTTAACATGACCACCAAAACCTCCATCTACTCACGCCATCACCACCACTTTGGCGCCTGCTCCTATGAACCATCACCACCGACTAAACCACAACCGCGGTACCGCCATGACCATGTGGCCGATCAGTTACTGCCACACCATCTTGGCTCTCTCTCTCGGCCCTCACACTCTCTCTCTTTCTCTCTAGGTTTGCAGATTGTGTGTGTAGAGAGAAAAAAACTAAAAAAATTAAAAAGTTATGGGGGCTATGGGTTGTGTAGAAAATGAAAGGGAATAAGAAAGAGATGGTTATAAAGCTAGCTAGCGTTTGGGTAGGTGGGTTGGGCTTAGCCCGGGTGTACGAAACCGCTTAAATGTCGGACGTCTCATGTTAAAGTAATTCTGTTCGGTTAAACTATATAAAATAAATATAGCGGTTGATATAAATATATTTATATTTGTGTGTTAAATTAAATACGATTGGCTGTGGTTATCAGTTAAACAACACGTTTCTCTTGTATCGGTTTATTATTTATCATAAATAATAATAATAATAATAATATAATTTAAATATGCATCCTTTTCTGATAGTTAGGATCGAAAGTACGAGTTGTCACATTCTCCCCATGTTATAGAAATTTCGTCCTCGAAATTTCGGTTAAGATATACTCTAAACTCTAGTTATGGGTTTATCAATAATACGTACGCGGTTTCTAATAAGTTTACAACATGAGCAAATAAGTCACATTACATATAAGTCACATACCATATAAATTCACCTAATTTAAATTTATTTAATTGTTCGAGAATAGTATTCAGTCGCCAACATTCAAGTACATACTCGTGTGTGATTTTGTAATTCCCCGAATTATCGTTACGCGAGTATTTGTGTAATAACCGACACACTTAAATAACCCTAATAAAGTGTAATGCATAAATGAATGTTTGAGATAACCGAGTTTGTGTTAACGGAGTTAACCTGAAAATGACGGGTGTTGCATCATCCCCTAGTTGAAAGAATTTTCGTCCCGAAAATTTGGATTACGAAATGTTAACATGATAGTTGCAAGTTCATTGCTAAAGAGAGCGTGAAGGCATATGACGGTACAACGGAACAAGATAAATCAGACTACATGATTGAGATGACAGTTAATGACAATTGAGATTTAATTGTTCATCTGAACAAGTTACAAGGGATTATATATAGGTATAGGATAGTCAATTTGTCGAAACAACAAACCAATTTCAGCAGGAATTAATACGCAAAAGTGCGACTATCAAAAGTTACAGGGAGTCTCTTAAACAAAAGCAAGGAGGTGACAATAATTCCGAAATGGTACCACGGTATTGAATTCTAGTGGTGTTGTTTCCTTTTCACGGGTAAGATGAAATAGCACACAACCTAGTAACTAGGTATAGCTATTGTCATGGAGGTGACAACAATGTTAAGAATTTTAGTAGGTGAAGACACTATGGCTTTAGGAGGTCGTGATGTATCGAAGTGAATTCTTGCTCAGGGATTTCGTATGGAGATTAAGTTAGGCTATTAAGGAAAACACTGATACATGTCAATTTGTATTTGGTCTTGAGTAGCAATATATGTTGGGTGAATGGGAGGTCGATGATAAAGAATGATGTAACAAGTTACCTTAAGCACAGACGACACTCACAAGAGTTGGAACACCAATGTGTCATGCATTGGAATGTCATTGACATATGAGTTTAACATGCATGGCGCGGGGGGGGGGGGGTTTGTTGCACGAAATATAGTTTAGGTGAGCTCAACACGTCTGAATTTGAGTGACTTGTAGAAGGCAGTAATTTGTTATCATGGAGTTGTCTGAATATTAAGTAGCCAACACTTCACAAATCAAGTGTATCTAATGCATATTTTGAGGTTACCTGAATGGACACAAATGTCCTTCATCATAAACAAAGGGTTGACGAAATAAACTGAACCGGATTTGTGTTAAGGTAGTTTGTTAAAGGCCAAATTACTCAATTTCTAGGATCACGTGTGTTGGGTGCACCACCGAGAATTTACTCAAAGTGATTGTCGTGAAAGTAATTAAAGTGAGTGCAAGAGATATTTATTTTGATGTGATGTCGCTATCGGAGATCAGCAATGGCACACTCACCATTACCAAAGAACAGTGATCATGCCATCGCACGTAAGGATTTGAGAGAGAAATACTAATTGCTTGGAACATGTGACTTTAGGTAAATTTATCCAAAGACTGGATGAAAACTAAAGCAGGCATTATGCCCTTTATTTCAGGATGGTAGTGTCTTGACGTGTTCATACAGAGGAAATGAGATTTTCGGTTGATATTGATCCTGATAGTTCGGTTGTAGTTGGTTATAGTAGATGATCAGCTTTTGGTCAAGGAGGAATAATATACAAAACAAAGAGGTCAATGAAGCTATATATATATGTGTGGTGATTTCACACGGAAAGGGTGTTGACATCGGCATCCTCACGGAACTATAAGTTTTATTTTATGCTCCTACACTTGATGAACTTAAGTATGGCTTGTTGCTCCTCGAGTAACGTTCATAAGGAATGATTTAGCCAAGTGAGGATTAGCGTATAATAGGGTTAGACAAGAACTATGATATTCATTTTAGCATAACAAGATAAGACGCGGAGAACATACCAATACGTGGTTGTCATCAATCTGTTTCACATAATGGTTTTGGAATCACCGGTGAAATAATAAATCCGATGATAAGGATGTAGTTGGTCGCACACAAGCGATAAAATAGACATAAAGTGACGCTACCGGTTTTTGGAAGCATTACATTGAAGGTGTTGACGTAATAAGAATTACGTAGAGAGGTAATGGTTGGTCGAATTCGTAGTGCTCCAGTTTAGTTGGAGAGTTCTTCATCGTCGTCGAGCTTGTCCGTATGCGAATAAGAATAGATTCACTAAGATCCATGTATGAAATTGAGTGTGTAATTATTCGAACATGTATGCAATCAAGTTTGAAAGATTGAACAAAAAGTGTACATGAATTAGGAGCATAACATACGTCGCCAAGAGGTTTCATTACAAGGACGTGAAAATATGTTCAAAATGGTAAGGTTACAATTAAAATACATCCTCATCTTTAGAGTTCAAGAAGTGATCACCAAGGATCAAAAGGAACAGTTTATCGAGTTCTTTTAAATTAAAGCACAAATTTGATAGGAGTCTATGCGTAGAGTTTCAAAGATGTAGTGTGACCCCAACAATGGAATGAGCGATTTGTCTCCGTCGACAACAGTAATTAGCTACCACATTAAGTGGTATGATTTCGACCAGCGAAAAAGCTGAGGAATAGGCTCACTTAGGAAATAACGATTGTAGCAATATAGAAGGTAAAATTATTATGTAGGTCATCGGGGGTGTTAACTAACTTGCATCTCCGTCTTGCAATGTTCTTGAGATGATGGGACCGTTTTGGGGAAATCCGTATGCAGAGTTAGATATGCTGAGGTGTAAATCGGGTTAGACTAAGGATTGGTCCCATGACAGAGTAACAGGGTCAACAGGGCGGGGGGGTTTATAGTTAAATGTAATGGGATAAAGTGTAATCGTATGAGAGGTCATTCATATTTTGTTTATATGCTGATGTAGAAGGGCTTACGTTAAAATTTGATAGGGTTTCAATCATGATGACAGGTTCGATGAGAATCTTAGTTTCATTAAAATTTTTACATGAGTAAAATGATAATAACAATAGTAATAATAATAATAAATAATAAATATAATAATAGTAATGATACTGATAATGGGGAATTTTATTCGCGATAGCTCAATATGTTAGAAAACATCTTCAATATGATAGTTGCACCTGTCAACTACCGAACAGGTTTGATGGTACCAATTAGTCGGTTAGTCGCGGAGTGGTTTGCGAGAACTTATATTGATAGTGGAAATTTTAAACATGAGATTCATAGGTTAGGACAATTTATCCACACACTGGGTTTTACAAGGATTCACATGCATCGCAAATTACTATTACGTGTGCACCCATAATGATAAGTTGATTTGCATGCTCACTCGTGTTCGACCTATCTTGTGTCAAAATGTCCCTTAGATTAAATTTTCGAGTACGGAGTATTGTCAAAATGATAAGGTCATCAAAAGCTTAGTTAATCAACCAAACGTTGATCAACTAGAAGTTATATTAGAAAGTGCAGTCTGGAATCGGTTGATCCGAGGACTCACTCAAGTTGGAACACACCATGTGAATCCAACACAACGGATTATAGATGGAAAAGTGCACATGGAACAACCATGCACCTACATTATGATTTCGAGAGGTGAAACTGATTCACTAACATATGGTACTGGAAAAGCAATTTAGTCGTTAAGTCGTCCGAGTTAGAAGAGAGTTGAGTATGTAATGAGCAAGGTGCTCCGACTTCATAGTCAATCCGTCTTAAAAAATAAATATATAAATAAATAAATATATCAACCAAGGATGTTAATCAGGGTTCGGGAAAATAAAATGATGACATCTCAGTGTCAACGGATTTACGCAATAATGTGTGCAAGGGTCTGCCCTAACGCAGGGTGCCTCACGTGACGCCCACATGCTCAGGTTGAAAGAATGTGAAACTAGTGGGGCTGGGGTGTTGTCGTTGTTAGGTGGTGGAAGGACTCATTTCCGATGAACCCAACTCCCAAGAGATACGTGTCAATGTTGGATGTCGTCCCAATCATGGACTTGAGGAAGCTCACCATACCCGATAGTACCATCGGTAGGCTCAAGTTGGTGATTTATTCAGTTATGTGGTTTAGGAAGAGGTAAAGATGATTGTGATGTGAGAAACTCCTCCAGAGGCTCTGTCTCACGGCCCTCGGACAAGAGTAAATACTGGTTGTTGGCGATCCCACGAACGTCGCTTCTAGGGATGAAGATACAAAGAGATTGATGTGTTCCTCGTCAGTAGAGAGTGAAGTGGATGATGTCGACATACCCGCAATTTCATTGTTTATTTTGATGACATGCGCATAGGCATATCATGTATGAGTGTTCTTGTATGAAATGTGTGAGTGTCCGTGTTGGTTTATGACTAATGTAGTGTCTAAGGCTATAGACTAAGTCTACTCTCTAATGCAAACCTAGTTCACTATAACCTGGCTCTGATACCAATCTGTCACACCCTCAAATTCCACGTGCGGGGTTCTACCGCGAGGCGCGTGACAAACAAGGATCTCAGCCATTAGTCATATTGAACGACCACTATATGAGTTTAAAAATTTTCCTGTTTGCTCATTCATGAGAAAATACGGTTTATACAATTAAGTAGCGGAAGCGTAAATAATTACAAAACTAAAATAGCTAATGTAATTAAAATTGATTCAAAAAGTTTGGTGAAATCAATGCGACTCCAAAATGCGTCCTAGTCCTGATGTTTGCTACCTTAGCAACCTAAGAAAGACATGCAAGAACAAGTGTCTACACAAAATGATGAGTGAGTTCAAAGGTTTTAGGTTATAGTTATAAGAAAGTTGCTTCTCAAGAGTTTCCACTGTTTCAAACCCGAAACAGTAAGTTGAAGTGTTTAGCAGTTACTTGTTATATCTGTAGGTAGCTAACCTAAGTCATGTCAACAAAGAGTTCGATCCGAAGCTAACGTTGCTGCCCCTGTTGTGCCAGGTCTATCACCAACCATGGCTAAGTGTTAGGCAAATTCTACACCCGTGACCATCAACGTTCGGTCTAGCTGGCGCGACCAGCTCGAGTGGGGCTTGTCGGGCCCAGTAGTACTACTAAAAATTCCCTCGCTATAATCCAATACTAACGGTATCGTATGTTTTAAGGGGACTGACATGTGATATATGCTACTTTGTGACCATAACTAATATAACAAAAACTTTAACAGTTGTGACGTTACCTTACCGTAACGTTATGACATTACTTTACCGTAATGTAGTGCATGCTTTCTCCCCCTGTGTTTTTTTAAAACATTTAAAAGAGTAGGGGCCGTGAACTCACCGGGTGTGCAAAGCATACAATTCCATGTCGTAAATAAAGACGATCAAAAATCCCCGATGCTTGGAGTATCCAACCTTCTCGTGTCCGGTTGCAAAACCTCCAATCCCACGAACTAACCGTCTCGAACCGCCTCCTCAAACGAAACCTCAATTGCGCGCCTACCGCAAAAAGCTAGAGAAACAGGTAAAGGAGTGAACCTAGGATGGCGTCAACAACCTACACGTTTCCAACTGCATCACATAATCTAGTCGATCCATAGCTGTTTCTCATTAATCACTCATTTCCACAAAGCCTCAAATGCTAACAAAACTCATGATCATGCCTCACAATATGTTTTACATTAATTATAAGATAACCCCACTTCTTTGTCTAGCTATATATATATTTAATAAAACATATGCATTCATGTAATCCACCATCATCATCCCAACGTTATCATCACACCCACCATTATCATGCACTAACCCCAAAACTAAACTTTTAATTATTTTAGTGAACATTTACTATCACCACCACAAAACACATGCATGAAACCAACACCCCATGCATCACACCCGAACATGCTTTCTGTGAAACTCAACCATCACCACGTATACAATCATCATTCGTGCGTTTTATAGCCACCTCACCATAATCCCAACACCGACATCGTGCATCCCCCGTCTTTATACCATATTCACTGTTTCACACCATCGTAACCACCAACGCCGTCACCGAGTGTCGTATACCTTGTCATACATCACCGCCACTATATTGCTTCATCATTACCGAGCACCACTACCGAAAACATGAGACTACCGCCTCGAATAACCTACCGAGCAAAAAAAGCAACCATCAAACACCGCAACCATAACCACCCACGACCACCACGTCAGTGTTGCTCACCCTCATAGTCCCCACCTTCACCTACATGTAACCAAGCTAACACCACGGAACCCGTCACCGCCATCACCATGATCACCCATCACCCGGCCACCACTGTTATCGTCGCCTTCTCCCCACGTAGCCAAATACCACCGGACATCACCGTCACACCGCACCCCTCACCACTTGGTACCGTCACGAACATTGACCTAAACCACCACCGCTATGAATCACGTTAACCAGCCCAACGGTCTTTCTCATCATCAACAACACCACATCCCAAATGATCTAAATATATGCATGCTCACTGTTATTCGCGAACAACACCCTAAACCAACCCTAGATAACCATCATTAAATCAACACACAAAACATGAATAACCAGGTTGAGGTGTAACCTTGTATCAGGATTTGTGAGTTGTCCAAACCGACACTACCGTACACGATCACGACTGCAGGTTTTCCTCTCCCCCTCGTTAACATGACCATGAAAACCTCCATCTACTCACGCCATCACCACCAATTCGGCGCCTGCCCCTATGAACCATCATCGCCGACTAAACCACAACCGCGGTACCGCCGTGACCATGTGGCCGATCAGTTACTGCCACACCATCTTGGCTCTCTCTCTCGGCCCTCACTCTCCCTCTCTCTCTAGGTTTGCAGATTGTGTGTGTAGAGAGAAAAAAATAAAAAAATTAAAAGGTTATGGGGGCTAGGGTTTGTGTAGAAAAATGAAAGGGAATAAGAAAGAGATGGTTATAAAGCTAGCTAGGGTTTGGGTAGGTGGGTTGGGCTTAGCCCGGGTGTATAAAACCACTTAAATGTCGGACGTCTCATGTTAAAGTAATTGTGTTCGGTTAAACTATATAAAATAAATATAGTCGTTGATATAAATATATTTATATGTGTGTGTTAAATTAAATACGATTGGCTGTAGTTATCAGTTAAACAACACGTTTCTCTTGTACCGGTTTATTATTTATTATAAATAATAATAATAATAATAATAATAATAATAATAATAATAATAATATAATTTAAATATGCATCCTTTTCCGATAGTTAGGATCAAACGTAAGAGTTGTCACATATGATAGGTCGTTATTATGCCCTTTATAAATGACCAAAATGCCCTTTTCGCACATAAATTCATTTTAAGCATATGTGGCTAAAGTTTTGACATATAAACTGATATTACAGCATTATTAAACATGATTGGGCATTTAAGACTCATCATAGGACATGTTTAACCATCTGATCATGCGTTTACGCAAATGACACGTTAAAGTAGCGTAAACTACCTTAACGGGTCATTACGGGTCAAAAGCACTTAGGATCACTTCCAAATCAGAATGTTGAGCTTCTTAAATCATACCATATGAGTTCCAACACTCATTGATTTTTAAGACATCATTCTATCCAATCCGCCGGTTAAAGTCACGACTTATTAACATAATTATCCGATATTAGGACTCGCTTGATTTTCCTCGGACTCTTGCGCTTTGTTATTTTTCTTGAACAAGGATACTTTTGCAACCCCAAGTAAGTACATAGTCCCCTCTTTTATATTTTTCAAATATTTTGGGGTGAAACACATCTGCCTACTCGATACTTTCATGTTTTCACGCTCTCATGACATATACTTGCTATGTTCATCTAGTATATATATAGTACATGATTTCAATTATGTTTTGCTATGTATGTTGACTGAGCATGCTAGCACATTGATTTCAAAAGACACCTTTTGCGGCATATGTTGACTTAGCATATGAGCACATTGATTTACATTACATTTTGCTATGTATGTTGACTGAGCATGCTAGCATATCGATTTTATGGACATTTCTACTTCGTATGTTTGACTTGGCATACTTAATACATGGTTTAAAGACATTTTTCATGACATTGCTTACATTCACAATGACATTTGGTTTGTTTAACGGGACATAATACATTCATTAACATTAATCACGCTGCCCAGTAGTATGTAATGGTACCATAGGACTTGACAAATCCCGTTCCCCGCTTCCTAGGTTTGTTTGGAAGTAGGGAATGACAGAATCCGAAAAAATTTTTGATAAACCTTTGACTTGATAAGGGTTTATCCGACAGTCTCAAGGCTTAAATGTAAGCGATAAACATAACTACGTAAATGTTCATATCAAATAAAGCATTGGGTTTGCAAAACATGTCTTTTGATTTAAAACTTCAGTTTATTCAAGATATTGTTTTGTACATGACATTGGTTATACACGACATTATATATATGGCTTGAGTAAAGTCTTTTTACTTGCCATACAAGACATTTGTTATACAAGACATGGTTTATACCTAACATTGTGACATATTACATTGTTTACACATGACATTTGTTTGACAAGACATTTTTGGTGGTTATTTAATAAGTGATTTAAATAACGAGATGTGTGTAATATGATAAAAGCATGATGGATACGCCACTGGTACTTCCTATATATAAGTGCTTTCATGATATTACATATCGTAGCGTTATTTAAACCACTTCGACAAAGACAAAGACATGACACATTTGGTACAAATATCATATATTTTTCACCATACATTGTTTTACAAATGGCATATTTTATACAATTCATTATCTTCCGGTTAATTATTTAACCATACATCCTTCTTCTATATCATTTGATTTTCATATGATTTTGTAAAAGAAAACATTTTATAAGGTTCATGACTGCTTTTCATTAAACTATTATTTTAACTTCAAGTCATGAATCATCATCAACAAAACCTATGTATCTCACAGGCATTTTTATGCTGACATAACTATTTTCACATGTGTTTTAGGAGCTAATGCTTAAGGATGATCCAGACGACACTTAGGACGGATTGGGCTTTAGTGACTTAAAAATTAGCAAGACAAATAAATTTATGTTATGTTTCTCATTAAATTCCAGACAATGTAAACAATTTGAGTCAATAATACAAAACTTTAATTTCCATGGTTGTTGAAACAATACTTCTGTTACGACACTCCCTGACGTTTCCGCCGCGGTTTGTTGTTTTACACGGTCGGGGTGTGACACATAGCCCCCTAAAACCTTCTCTTTGTAATACTTCAGCTGATCTTTCTTTACCAATATCCAAGTGCTCTTCAAACATCAAAACAATAACAGCTTCACATGTCTCTGGATCAACTTGCCACCATTTAAACAACAGATAGAAATCCTGTTCGATTGGCTTCAGTGGCATATTCTTCATGGCTCGAGGACGCTTCATCACTAGCGTAATATCATTCTCTCCCGTTTTTTTGTTTATCTTTATTCGACGTTTTGGAATAAATGGTTTCCACAACTCGAATCCTCTTAAAGCTTCGAACTTTATCACTCTCCACAGTCTTTGTTCGTTAAACTTCATCTGATAG
The DNA here is from genome assembly GCA_947069175.1 of Scalesia atractyloides. Taxonomy (NCBI): domain Eukaryota; kingdom Viridiplantae; phylum Streptophyta; class Magnoliopsida; order Asterales; family Asteraceae; genus Scalesia; species Scalesia atractyloides. The sequence goes on from CAMTDV010000014.1 coordinate 60,702,844, forward strand.
CTTATGTTCCTCGTTTGCACCAATTCTTCAAAGTCCCAATACGGCAATGTTTTTATGTCAATCAGATGTCAAAAATACTGAACCCCATATTCTCTTTTAATAGCATATACATCAAGTTCACGAATCCAACCCCAACTTAGAATATCTCCCAAAGAAACATCTTTATCACGAGTGAAGAACGCTAAGAGGCCTTTTGAATTCTCTCCTTGGGCATCTCTTTGAACCACAATTTCCTTGCTTCAGCAATTTGCTCTTTCGTATAACGCTTTGGTATGTTGCCTGTCTTTACAACTTCATCAATCTTTTGCTTCAATAAATCTATTTGACTCATCAACTCTTTGATTGTTGGAAACTTATCAGTGTTCAGATTCGAATATTTTCGACTTCATCATCATCAGAATCTTCGAATATGACATGATCATAATCAGCATCAGGTACACGTTTATAGACATATTCCTTTGGCTCGAAAGTCTTTATATTCACCAAATCTTCCTCGAAGTCAAACTAAAAAGAATCAGTGTCAATTTCAAACATTTTTGCCAACTCTTCTTTGGTGTAATTGTGGGTAATCTCCCCTTCTTCCAAACTTGGATCTAACGTTATCATCAGTGGCTTTTCATGCATTGCAGAAACAGGCATAGCAACGACAGCATCAGACATATCAACATTTTGTGGCCCTGTCTGCTCAGTAGACTCCCCCTTAGTTGGAGCATCCTCCATATTAGCATTATCATCAATTAAGGATTCAAAATTGAATTCAGAATGAACTTTCATGGAATCAATTTCTAACCAACGCCCCCATGATCATTATCATCATCACCATCATTATCTGAATCATCTTTCGTATCGTCACCATCAGGGTCGTCGTCATTTTCATCTTTATCTTCCTCTTCATCTTCATTCTTTTCTGATTCAACATTCTATTAGGGAATTGCTTCAGATACAACCTCTGTTTCAGGTGCTTTCTCAGATTCAACAACTTTTTCAATCACAGGCTCCTCTGAAGTAATAGGGTCACCTTCATAACATTCTTGCCCTTGCCTTGTTCAATCAACTCTTTCTTGGCCTTTCCTTCGCTTCTTGAACATCTAATCGATCATACGCAGCTTTGAAGTCGATGCCAAGACTATTAGTTAAAACTTTTTGTAGCCTTGCAAATCTTCTGTCATTCATATCACGTTCTGCTCTTAGTTCAGCAATCTCTTTTTCTAGTTTAGCATTTGCAGCGCCCAGACTTTCCACCATAGCCTTTAAGTAACCTCGATCGTCTTCAAGAAACTTTACTTTGTCATTCAAGATCTCCTTTTCAACCTCGCTCTGCTTTAGCTTTTGTTCCAGAGCTGCTTCATCAGTCTCGTTCTGTTTCGCCTTTTCTTCCAAATCTTTAAGCCTTTTCTCTAATTTAACAATCAAAATGTCTTCAAACCATCCTGATAGATCTTTAGAAGTGACAGGCTGTGTAATGTTGTCAGCAATTTCACCATAAGCATTTTTAAATTGTCTCTCTCTGACACTTTGTGGAGTTGATTGCCTTGATTTCTGTGAAGTAGGCTTTGGAGTACCAGCAATCTTCGGACTAGAAACATGTGTACTCTGAACAGGAACTTCAACTGTTGGTGGTTCTTGTGTGACAGTGATTGGCTCTTTAGTAGTAGTAGATGGTGGAACAACAGATTCTACAATTGGAATTTCTTGCAATTTAGAAACAGGAGGTTCTTGTGTAACTCCTTTTCTCTGCTTTTGACTAGTATATCTTCGACTTGGAGCTTACTTTCTACCGCGAGTACTTGGTGATCCTGTTGCTTTCTTTGTATCTCCGACCTTTGACTTTGAGCGCTTTGCTTTCTTTTTCGGTCGTTCAGAATCTGAAGCTTCTTCAGCAAAAGGCTCGTAAAGATCTTCGCCTATCTTTTTCAATCTTACTTCCTCTTTTTCTTTCTCTGCAGCTTTTATACTTGCGTCAATTGGATCTTCAGATGATTCATCATCCTTTTCTGAAGTCGCAGAAATAACATCATGTTCCTTTTCTTGACTTTCAACAATTACAACCGCTGCACTAGAACCCTCAATATTTTGAACATCTTCGTCAGGTTCATCAACAAGCATAGTATCTGCTTTCTTAGAAGTCCTCTTTTTCTTCTGTTTCTCAACTGTCACCACACGCTTTATATACCAATCGCCATGTTTCTCTTGGAAGCTAGTTAACAACACAACTTCCTCATTCTCATCACCGCTACCCTCTTTTCTCCACTTATTCTCTGGTGGTGCAACATAGTTTTCACTTGAGATAGCTCCAAACACAGGTTTAGGAACAGGAGCAGCGTCTTGCTTCTGAAAGATTTTGAGCTTCTTTAGCGTTGTCTCTTCCATGTGACTGAGATAGAGAATATCATTTGGATCTTTTACAATATTCTGAAATTTCTCATCAATTAACATCTGTACGAACCTCGGAGACATCACTAAACGATCTTTACCCATGTTCTTTTCCATGAAGTTGGATACCACTCTTGAAAAATTAAACTTCTTGTTAAGCACCAAAGCAGTGGCCATGCATGACATATAATCTTGTATGGCGTCTAGGCCTGCTTTCCGATGACTAAAAGCATGAATGATGGTGTGAATTAACAGCTTGTAAGGTAGTGGCACACTTCCTTTTTTCATTTTCGGTTCGTTTGCGTGCCCTTTATATCCCATTCTAAAGAAACAACCCTTGACCATTCGTTCTTCGAATCTAATAGGGTCACTTGCATCATCATTAAACTCTAAGCCTCGTCGGATGTCAGCTTCTGTGATCAAAATTTTTTTATCTTCGTTGCCGATGCGAACCGCAGACTTTATTACTTTCGTTGCTTCGTCATATGATGCTGCCTTCCAAAATAAGTAGACGTGCGATCTATATACCACGTGTTTGTCTGTGATCGCCTTTTTTATCGGAATACGCCCCATAAATTTCAATATCTCAGAAAAAGCTGTCAGTGTCGGATATATCTTCTCGTCAAGTGATATACACGTGTTGTGGAATTTATTGAACGACTACTTGATAATCTTTGGACAAAAAGAACAAACAACTTAGCACAATTTGACAATTTAAACAATATAAGCCATCAAGTTTGGGCAAACTTGAGGCCAAAACACTAAACAATCAACAACTCCGGCCGAACATGTGCACCCAACAAATTTTTTGACATTATTATACAAGTTCAAGCGAACTTGTTGATGTCACAGGTTTTTTGAAATGATCAAGCAAGTTCGGGCGAACTTGTAAAGATATCAAATATTATACAGAAGGATAACAACTTCCCCCGAAGTTGTTCCATAAAAACTTTAACAAGTTCGGGCGAACTTGTTATCTTCTCCAAACAACCTGCAACACACAGTCATGTTCAAATGATCAAATTTCTTGTTTGTTTAGCATGTTTACAAGATTATTAACACAATTCAAGGATCAATTTGTTCATAATAGACCTAGATCTAATCAGATTTTATCAGTTCAGTCCAAACATATCCGTTCAAGGTTAATTCGTGGTTAACTCTTATGATTTTTACCTCAGCCACGGTATTAAGTGTGCCAATCACTTAATATCAGGTCTCAATCGGGCAGCCATTCGGCACAAAGTTTGCAAATTTGATTTTCGCTCAAACACGCTCTAAGTTCGCTCAAAGTAGGTGTAAACTGATAATGTAAACATGAGCGAACTTGATCATTATAATGTTAAGTTCGGGTGAACTTGACATTTAAACTTCAAAGCAAAATTAAACAACTTCGCCTGAAGTTCTGCAGAAGTTATACATTTTTTACTAGAGCAACTTCGGCCGAACTTGATCAAGTTCAATTTTTAAAATATTTAAATTTTACACTTAACCCTGAACTTTACACAAGTTTACCAATTATGAAAATCCATTCAGTTGAACAAGTCCAAGTTAATGACCTTGGTTAACCGATTTGTCTGCCGAGTCCAAGTTAATGACCCCGGTTTGACACGTTGTGAACAAACTAATGTTTTTCATCAAATGTCAAGTTTTAAAGTTTCAAGTTAATGAACTTTTCATCATTTTTCATGCATTTTGATTTTACAGATTAGCTCCCAACCGTTGTCATCAAGATTCCAACAACTTAGCACCATTCCGAACTTCGAAGATCCGCTTTCCATCATTGGCTGTTAAAAAATTGTAGAAATTAAATCTTTTTGAATTTTCGAAAGTTTATGCTAAAACACACTGAAAATATTTTTGGGTTTAAATCGGAAATCAAATAAGCTATGTACAAACATATTTACAGACATATTTATGTGAATTCGTGTCTAAGGATCATATCAGTTAATTGAGACATATCACTAGTACCGTTGACCTTATGATGACTTTAAGTTCTAAACTCGTTTACCTATATTGTCGATATGTTTTTCCACTTAAACTTTGACACATTTCTCAATTGTTCGAAGAAATCTTAGTTAGAATTATGAAACTTGACTCAATTATGGTTCCCATCTCAGAATATACTCCCGTATCAAGATTCCCTAGATTTCATCTTATGGTGAGTATAGCGTAATTGATATCTGTATCTGGGTTGTGCGAGGGCTTGAGAGCTCAGGTTAATACCACCGTATTGACAAAGAGATGAAGGCTCGACTTTAAGGTGTGTTCTAATTAAGGAATCTTTTAAGCACAACAAATGATTAGATCTTTCAATTCTTTTCAAGTTTGCATGCAGTTTTTAGGGTTTTTAGTAAAAGCATTATAGAAGTTCTAGGCTATTGCTTCCGCAAAATCAGAAGAACTTGTATAATACCCCAGATATCAATCATCTATAAAGACCTCGTATCTTAGAATCAGGCAACCTCTCAAACGAAATTTCAGAGTACTAAGTCCATATATCCGAGAGATGTTAATCCACAAGTTTAGGCAGTTGTAAAATTTAGTTTATATCCCGGAAACAATTTACTGAACATGTAAAGCCTACCGACACATCCACAGTAAGACTTGTTTATCACTTTGTAAACTTTTCAAATCTTTAGCATACTGTGATAGTCCACTGATGTACTATTATTTCCTTTTTGACACAAAATTCCTTTTGTCTTTTGTATGTTTTTGTACTTTTTGGTTTTTTATATGTTTTTGTATTTTCTCGACTTTAAGGTGTGTTCCAATTAAGGAATCTTTTAAGCACAACAAATGATTAGATCTTTCGATTCTTTTCAAGTTTGCATGCAGTTTTTAGGGTTTTTAGCAAAAGCATTATAGAAGTTCTAGGCTATTGCTTCCGCAAAATCAGAAGAACTTGTATAATACCCCAGATATCAATCATCTATAAAGACCTCGTATCTCAGAATCAGGCAACCTCTCAAACGAAATTTTGGAGTACTAAGTTCATATATCCAAGAGATGTTACTCCACAAGTTTAAGCAGTTGTAAAATTTGGTTTATATCCCGGAAACAATTTACTGAACGTGTAAAGCCTACCGACACATCCACAGTAAGACTTGTTTATCACTTTTTAAACTTTTCAAATCTTTAGCGTACTGTGATAGTTCACTGATGTACTATTATTTCCTTTTTGACACAAAATTCCTTTTGTCTTTTTCATGTTTTTGTACTTTTTGGTTTTTTATATGTATTTGTAGTTTCTCGTAAATTTCTCCCCCTAAAATCAAAATCATATTTTTGTATTTTAGTTTTTAAGAAAATCTAATCCTAAAAGGTAACAAACCAATGAGGATCACGAGAACTCGTCGTCCGATCCATATTCAACCTCTGCCTCCGCACCTATCAAAAGAGTTTTCATACCATTAATTCTCATTAAATATTTAAACCGTGATAGAGTAAGTGGTTTGTATAAAAATCAGCTTTTTGTTCATATCGGTGTGGATTTTCTCAATTCGTACCAACTTCTTTTCGTAGCAATCACGAATGAAGTGTTATCGAATCTCGATGTGTTTTGTTCTAGAGTGATGAACTGGATTTTTAGTTATATTGATAGCTGCCTTATTATGAACATACAGTGGCGTTCAAGAAATTGCAGACCATAGTCTCTCATCTGTTGCTGGATCCACAAAATATGTGAACAGCAGCTGGAGGCCGAGATATACTCAGCTTCACAAGTAGAGAGAGCGACCGTAGTATGTTCTTACACTGCCAGGTTACGAAGCGTGTTCCGAAGAACTGGCATCCTGTTGTAGTTTATTTTGAATTCAACTTATCTACACCAAAATCAGAATCAGCGAATCCCCGTCAGATCGAAGTTAGCGTTCTTCGAGTACCACAAGCCGGTGCTTGGACATCCCTTCAAGTATCTGAAAATTCGGTTCACGATCTGCATGTGTGAGATTCTTGGGCTGGACTGATATCTGGCGCAAAGGCAGGTAGGATACATGATATCTAGGCGAGATGTCGTCAGATATATCAAAGATCCTATCATCGATCTGTAAAGAATATCATCAACTTTGGTTCCTGTTTCATCGATGAAAATTCCGTTATTGAGAGCAAGAGGAGTAGATAACGGCTTCGAGCTTTCCATTTCAAACTTCTTCAAGATATCATGAACATACTTTGTTTGATGAATGAAAATACCGTCTGGCAACTGATCCACTTGTAATCCGAGAAAGAATTTCATTTCGCCCATAGAAGACATTTCGAATTTCTTCTTCATGATTTTCTCAAACTCTTTGCAAAGATCGTCATTTGTTGAACCGAAGATGATGTCATCCACATATATTTGTACGATAATCAGATGATTTCCAACTTCTCTGGTAAAGGGCGTACTATCCACTGTTCCTCTGATAAAGTCATTGCCGACGAGATGTTGAGATAACGTCTCGTACCAGACTCTCGGGGCCTGATGCAAACCATATAGTGCTTTATCTAGGAGATAAGCTTTCTTCATGTTCAGCAGATCGACAAAACCCGGTGGACGTACACTTGCTCACGTAGTTTACCATATAGAAAAGCGGATTTCATATCTAACTGGTACACCTTAAATCCTTTCCAAGCAGTGAATGCAAGGAATGTGCGAATGGACTCTAATCTAGCAACTGGTGCATATACATCCGTATAATCAATTCCTTCCTATTGATGGAATCCCTTGACAACAAGCCGAGCTTTGTTGCGCACTATCACTCCGCGATCATCGCGCTTGCACTTGAAGACCCATTTGGTATCTATCGCTTTCTGATTCTCCGGTAGGTCTACAAGCTTCCATACACCAAGCTTTTCGAATTGTAACAATTCTTCTTGCATCGCCTGTACCCAGTTTTCATCTCCTAAAGCTTCAGAAACATTCTTTGGCTCGATCTAGGATATGAAACATTAATAGTAGCAATAATCTTGAACTAGAGCTACTCGAGTATATAAACAACTTAAAGCTTTGTTAATTTGGCTCCTTGTTCGCACACCAGTTTGTAATTCCCCGATTATGGAATTCGATGGCTGGTAAGAGTAGGTCCTTGGCATCACCTCACTAGGAACTTTAACGGTATTCTCTTGATTAGTGATATTCTGGTCAACCACCACTTCAACTGTATGGGCATTAGAAGACATTTCATTTTGATTACTCGGGCCAACAGATTGATTCAACATGCTTGTTATCTGCTCGGATTCTTCATCGGAAGAAGATTCTCCATCTTCGTCGAAAGTCGGAGCCTCTTCATAGTCGGAGTTGTGTGCCTCAGAAATATAGGGTTCCACTGTAGAATTCACAGGTTCTGTAACATTTATTGGTTCTACAACAGGTGTCTCTTGATCAACGTTAATTTCTTGAACACCGCTAGTACTTGGACCTTCACCAGAAGAAGATGATGACCTAATAGTTGGTTGATTAACCACTATTGGTCTTATGATCCGTTCTTGGTTTGCCTGCTGAAGAAGAAAATATAACGCTGTAATGTCTTCTTTAGAAGGTTCTTCTGGAAAGTCGAATGACTTCTACAATTCGCTATAGTTGAATAACCAAGCGTCTCCTACTCTTTGAATAGGCGTTGTATACCGAAAGCAGTCAACGTGTTATGCTTCTACCACCCTCCTTATACTTGGAAGATAGACTCTTTTGAGTGGTGTTGCATAACCGACAAAGAAACCATCAATTGATTTAGCACCAAACTTTCCATCTTGATCAATAATAGTGCAAGGTGCGCCAAATGGTTATAAGTATTTCAGATTTGGTTTCTTCGGTTGAGCATTTTTGTAACACCCCGAATCACGTAAAAACAACACGCGGCGAGAAACACTTGGGGAGTCACGTTAACAGATTGTTTCACAACACATGGTATTTGATGTTTTGTTTTATTGGATATTAAACATAGATTATATTGTCATAATTGTCTAGAAACATTTTAAAACAACCAAATAAATAAAACATGCATAATTATTGTCTTTCTTGTTTTATAGTCACTAAGGCCCGTCCAAATCCTATATGAGCATGCATCAGAATCATCAAGCATTGTTCCCTGAAACATAAGTGAAAACGAGTCAGCAAAAATATGCCGGTGAGTACATAGGTTTTGGTGTGTATGTCAAGTCCAAGGCTTTATATATATTGCAATACATAATCCACTGCTAGAGTCATAGGTGAAAACTTTGTTTTGAAAGCATTGGATATTGCAATAGTTAATCGACTAAAACATGTGATTAAAGTTTATAAATTCTAGTAGCCATGAACCTCGACTCGAAAATATTTGTTTTGTAAATCCAAGTTGTAAATTGTCTTCAAATAACTCGTATGGTTTATATCTTTAATCGAAAATCGTTGTGTGTCTTTGTTTGAAAAACATTTGCTCAAGTGATGCAAATAACGCCACCAATGTAATACGATAAAAGCACTTATATATAGGAAGTACCAGCGGCGTATCCACCATGTTTTTATCACATTACACTCGTCACGTTATCTAAATCACTTACCATAAACCAACCATCCATTGTTCATTGTTCTTGTTATAAACCAATCGTTCATCGTTCCTTGTTATAAACCGATCATTCATCGTTCCTTATTTTAGTTGTGAAAACTTTTGGTCGTTTCGTGAATACATTCAAACCTTTGTTGACTTGTTCGAGACCACCCATGGGGTCCCTTAATCATATAACAAACCACCATAGGGTTTGTTACAAATATAGATTCAGTCGCTTCCCAAACTTCCCACAAACCTCGGGAATTTTGGTAACGGGATTGTCAGTCCTAGGCCCCGTAACTTACTACTGGTCGGTTTTGCCATTGTTAATGAATGTCATCCTTGTTATGGATACAGCGCACCAACAAGTTTGTTCACGTTATTGAAATCGTATTGTTTATATAAACCATAGTATTTGTATTTTGTAAGCTCGAAATTTATTTAGCACATATGAATCAACCCAAAATATTGGCAAAACATAAAGAGGGGAGCTATGTACTCACATGTGATTGGAAAGTGTCCTTGTATCAAAGATCAAACAAGCTCAAAAGTCCGAGAAATCAAACGTGTCCTAAAATCGGATAATTGTGTAAATATCTGGACTTGAAATCGGAGAATCGGATAGAAAGAGACCTTGTAAACCAAATGAGTATTGGAACTCATATGAAATGGTTTAATAAAGTTAACATTCTGAGTTGGAAAGATTCTTAAGTGCTTTTGACCCGTCATGTCCCGTTAAGGTAGTTTAAGCCACTTTAACGTGTCATTTGCGTAACTACGCATTTGGATGGTTAGATATGCGTTATGATAAGTCCTAATTGCCAAAATATGTTTAATATTGTTGTTACATCAGATTGTATGTCAAATTTATGTTACATATGCTCTTAGTTGTTTTATTTGCAAAAAGGGCATTTTGATCATCATTGATGATCACAACAACCAATTATCATAACGTTATCCAAACAACATGACCATAAGGTACAAACTTAGAGGGTTATTCCCTTTATAATTATGGTCATAAATATGTATTTTGTTAGATTCAAAGATCAACCAAATGGGTCAGTCAAACCGGTGGTCAAACCATTCTACTTTCGAATCTAAACAAGCACTTAAATAAGAGTGACGATTTAGACATGTTTTGACATGTTTAAATAAGTTTATAAAAGAGTTTTGGCATCAAAACAAACTGTTTTGACACCCGAAATTAGTTCCGTCGTGAAATATGAATTTATCGCATTTTGACTTAAACTTTTTGGCAAATTGACTAGAAATGATAGAAATCAATAGGTATGATCAATAGGGATCCTAACCATCTTGGTGAAATGCGTAGAGATCGGAAAGAACACCAACGGCGAAAGCACTCTGCTAGGCTGATTTCTAGGTTTCGTTGTAAACCTAATTGGTTACTTCCAATTACGTAAATCAATAGTTCAAACCGCACTCAAAGGTAGGGCATTTCCCATTTTTATAGGAACTTCTGTACCAGAAACAATGGTATTTAAAAATAATCGCAAAAATCCAAATATTTATCTATCCAGCCCTGAGGTAAATCAGCAACGACTCCACCAATACGACAAAAATTGTGCTTCATCCGCATACCGGTGGCAGCTTCTTTCTTAGTTCTTATCAATTCTTGTAATGTAAAAAAGAACAATTTGAATATCAAACCGAATATTCCGGTATCAAATTTGGTTTATTTTACGTTGCTTCATATTTAAATCTACTGGTTTCTTCATGAATGGGAGGAAGAGGAATCCACAGGGAATGAATTGTAACATCCGTCGAAAAACGGGTTTTCAAAACCCGCTTCGTTTATTAATCGAATAGTCAGTTTTAAATTTTCGTTGCTTATTTATGACTTATTTTAATTTTAAATGATACATAATTAATAAACAATTTAGAATTTATAAACTATATTTGTTAAAAAGTAAAAATAAAATAATTAAAAAGAAAAACTGGCTGCCGGGATTCGAACCCGGGTCAGCCGGAGGAAAGCTTAGCAACTTAAGTCACACACATCCAACCACTACGCCACTTGTGTTTTTTGATAATATATCGAAAAAATTAATTCAAATAACAAAACTCGATATCAAAATCAGTCAACGACAAGCCCATTTCGCAGTCGCCGGAAATCCCGACGACTTCGCCAATTATTGTCGGTTTCTTATGACTTAGCGTGCGTATTAACACCTATATCGGTTATAACCGATGTCCAGTCCCGCGACATCAGTCATAACCGCCGGAGAAAGATTGACCAACAAATCAAGACAGAAATCGGACCCAATTCATCGATATTCTTTCCTATAAATACACACCCTAGCCTCTGGTAATCTTTTCGCTCAAAATCACACCAATTCTCGAAGCAATTTCACTCGCCGGAACTTTTCTGCCATCACCGGACTTTCGCCGGAAAACCGAGACTCACATCAACACGGTAAATACCTCGACTCTTTCTGTTCCAATCCATTGTTAGACCATTACTAACATCAATCCATCACCCAGAATCAATCCCAGACGACGTTGCCGGATATTCTGTACTCGCCGGAAAATCGCTGGAATTTCCGAACTCACGCTGTTAATCGGTATGATCAACTAAACCTCCTGTTAATCATTGTTTAGTAACTCAATTTCACATCTAAGCAATCAAAACTGTTAATTGATCCGAACAGACGGAGTTCACAAAACAGAGCCGACGAATCCTTGCCGGAGTTCTGAGAAAGACACCTGTTCGGTACATTCTTTCCCCAAACTCTCTCTGTTCATTACCTTTCAATTGCTTATAATATTCGTTAATCGAATTTAAACAAGAAACAGTTGGTTAACCGTTGTCTGTGTTTTGAACGAAGAAGATGAGTTCGAACTAGTGTATAAGATTAATTAAAATCAGAATAATAAACGGGTTAGACACACAGTCCAACGGTGGACTGTGTGCACACAATGAATACACGTCTCGAGTTCGATCCCTGACCCAACCTCACTCTCTTAAATAAAAATGCTCTTTTTAAAACAGAACCGGGTTAACTCACAGTAAGATGTTAAGTATAATAAAAACCAGAATATTAACCAGGTTAGACACACAGTCCAGCGGTGGACTGTGTGCAAAACTAAACCGCAGGTCCCGGGTTAGAGACCTGTTGAGTGCTCCGGTTCGATACAATTAAATCCTTTTTAAATAAATGATTTTCGGATTAAATTAAATAGTGTATAAATATAATTAAAAACGGAAATATTTCGGGTTAGACACATAGCTCAGTTGGTAGAGCTGCGTGCACGCGTACAGGAGGTCACGGGTTCGAGTCTCACCCAGCGCATGCTTATACACGACCGAACCGGTCAACGGTCAACAGTCATGGTCAACGGTCAAAGTCAACATTTTTTTCTATATTTTTATTTATTTATTTAATTTAAAAATCAATTAAAATACTTAAAAATAATGTTTTTAAAGTTAGAAAATAGCCTTAAACTCACAAAAATATATCCAAAAATCCTATTAAAATTGTTAGTAAAATCCACTTATTTACCGTACCTTTTCGTTATTAAATAGGTTAGTTATTCCTCGTCGATCAATCATGTAAACTCGTGCGCATTCAACATCATCAAGAGAACGCACCCAATGTGAGTGAATCTCTATAAATTCCACGTTTTAATCACGTTTTTGTGGTGTATCATGTGTCTTATTATTTATTACATTTAAACACTTGTGCATCCATCATATCCATGATCAAATGTGTATTCAACATGTATCAACTGTTTGTGTGGTTATTGTTTAGATTAAATTTATCATTTTCAGTACATACATTATCATAGGCCGCCGCTCCCCATTACCTATGAGCGTGAGCCGTTCCCCATTACCTATGAGCGTGAACGAGGCGTTGCCAACATACGATCGGCTCCGTTTGATTGAGCCTTGATCGCACATACATTTCATCATAGGCCGTCTGCTCCCCATTACCTATGAGCGTGAGCCGTTCCCCATTACCTATGAGCGTGAACGAGACGTTGCCAACATTTACATTATCATTCATGTTATATATTCATGCAAGGTGGGTTGTTATTGTTATTGTATGTTATTGTTTGTTATTGTTATTGTTATTGTATGTTATTGTTATTGTGTGTTAATTTACGTTTGCTCACATATGATTATTGCACAAATTTTCCATATTAAATACAACAAGAAATAAATAATAAATGTTTTCTAACAAGGTTCACTCGCCAACTTTTGTTGATCCAAAAACCATTTTTACACATGATACAGGTGGACAGGATGAAGCAAGGAACACATAGGAAATTGCCTTAGAAGAATAATAATGAAGCCTAGAGAGATGTATAGAACATGTTGAACTTGTATGATATGATTGTATGAACTCCTTTAAATTGTAATAATAAATATGAAACATTATAATAAATGTCATGAGCTTTGATGAAAACCCAATCATGCCCCGATCACCTTTTCCGCTGCGGGTCTGGGTGTGATAGATTGGTATCAGAGCTTTTGACTATAGGGATATAGGATAGGTTATTAGACCCTTAGAGCCTATACTATAGTTGATTCGATTTTAATTGTTTATGTGGTTACATGCAAACTCATGATGTTTATTTCTTTCATATTTATTACATACACAAATGCATGCAAACACTTCCAATATTACATTTTGTGATACATAATGAATTATACTTACAGTCAAACATACATACTTACATACATATTCATCATACATATTTCAATGTTCACATATTCAAATCACCTTCATACTTCCGTTATTCAAGATTTTGTCGCATTTTTCATTTTTCAAATCTCATCAAAGTGAGTTCTGCGACGGGCATGTAGTAACTGTAAGGGTACGAGTACCGGTAGTCGGAACATCCTGTCTAGGTTGGCATTCGTATAAATCCAAAATAACGGACCAGTTTGCCTACCTGGGGACTAACGATGAGAGTACGAAGGACCTATTAGGCCAAAGCATGCCACACCAAACGTCGTTCGAACTAACCCCACTTTGAGGTGTCACCGTGTCCATACCTGGATACATTCCGAATATCATACGTTACATACATATTTCTCGATTTTCTCCGGGTTTTAGTGTACGTAACCAGGCTAACACATGCGAACCATATGAAAAACCCGGTAATCACGGGGGCCCACATGATTACGAAGGTGAAGTATGGCGGCATGCAAAGCCCAATTACGAGCAAAGCCCAAGACATCCTATGGATGTAGTAGATTTATTATTCTATATTTATTTTATGATTGTTCATTCCTAAATACGACACATGATCCCTAAAACATCCAACTCATACTCTTGATATGTATTCCTTGTAGATGTCTTCTAATTCCGCTCGTAGGAAGATGAGAGCAGGAAAAACCCGCGAGCGCATGGCTGCCCAAATCGCTCAACAAATGGCTTCCGCAATACCCAACATTGTAGTTCAAGTTCAACAAGCCCTTACCGCTAATCCCGTCAATCAAAAAGATCAAAATGTTGTCAACCGTCCCCCATTTACCACTAAATGCACCTTCAAGCATTTCAAATTCTGCTACCCTACAAAATACGAAGGGACTGAAGGTGTCACAGCTCTCCTCCATTGGTTTGAAGAAATGGAAAACACTTTTCTAAGTTGCGATTGCCCCGATGATCGTAGAGTGCGATATGCTACCGGTCGTTTACTTGGAATAGCACTTACATGGTGGAATAAGAGAAGGCCAAACGAGGTGTTGAAGATGCTATGACTTTGACTTGGGAAGAGTTGAAGGAAATCATGACAAGACGGTTTTGCCCAAGAAGCGAAATCAAGAAATTGGAGGATGAGTTCTATTCTTTGAAACTAAAGGAAGGCGATCACACCACATACAACAAGAGATTCCTCGAGTTAAATCAAATGGTTCCCAATCCTCTTTACCGTTTGATCGAGCACTACATTCGAGGTCTTCCTTCAAAAATTCAAGACTCTGTAATAAGTACCACACCTTCAACTTTAGAAGCAGCAATGGAGTTAGCTACAGAGCTCACCGAGAACCGCATACGAAATAAGGACTTCAAGGAGGAGAAGAAGAAGGATAAAGCATCAACTGAAACCTCAAACTCCCCCCAAACCGAATCCCCTTCTCAACCCATTTCTAAGAGAAAACGAGATGGGCAACTTTTCGCTGTCACGCAACGCAATCAACCAGCCTCACAAGCCATACCCCTCCAAGCTATCCCAATCACTCAAGTAGCACCCAACTCAACTTACCCAAATAAGAAACCTTACCTAGGACCTCACCCTCAATGTAACACCTGTTTTTTATCACCATCCATCTACCTTACCTTGTCGACTATGTGCGAATTGTGGACGCTATGGTCATTTGAGCAAGGCTTGCCGCACCTCTCAAAACCAAACCTCACCCCCTACTCAAAACATGATCCAAACATATCAACAACCCCAATACCCCATGTTTCCATATGTTCGAGCTTGTTTTAATTGTGGCGACCCTACCCACTTTAGAAACACGTGCCCTCGATTGGTTAACATCATACACGCCCAAGCTCAAACAAACCCAGTTAACCAAGCAAATCAAGGAAACCTAACCACTAGGCCACCAGCAAGAGGAAGGGTTTACAACATCAACGCCAATCCTGATGAAGATAATGACGGCCCAAACGAACCACCCAACTAGTTTCTTCACCAAAAACCAAGAATACAACTCCAACCGCTTAGTGTTTATGTTTTATTTATGTTTATCTCAATCTTCACGTATCTCATTTATAAATTGGAAATTGAATCCAAGAATCTTAATGCGAATTACTATCTCAATTTTGTTTTATACTCACTGATTTAACATTCATATCAGCAGACATCTCGACGTACCTCGATCTCATCATTTAAAGAAGTTGGGTTCTGTCTCACTTTTATATAGACTAACCCCTTCATCATAACAAACGAGAGAGGTACCGTCATCATTCAGTCATGTATCCTTTCAGAATTGAGACTCAAGCTTTGGTTGTTGTGTTTACTTATGTTTTAGAGTCACATAGAACTAATCATAATTTACTGACAAAACCAATGAAAATTTGACAAGAATATGGTGGATATGCCGCTGGTACTTCCTATATATAAGTATTCTTGCCAAAGGATCAGAGGCATTGTCAGGCGGTTATGAGAAGTTCCATATAGGATTTAGTAATGTCTTGGTTGAAGTTTGTTTTATACTCACTGATTTAGCATTCATATCATTTCAATCTCATCATTTAAAGAAGTTGGGCTGTGTCTCACGTCTACATAGACTAACCTCTCCATCATAACAAACGAGAGAGGTACTGTCTTTATTCAAACATGTATACTATCAGAATTAAGACTCAAGCTTTGGTTGTTGTGTTTGTTTATGTTCTAGAGTCACATCATAGAACTAATCATAACTTACTGATAAAACCAAATTTGACAAGAATATGGTGGATACGCCGCTGGTACTTCCTATATATAAGTATTCTTGCCAAAGGATCAGAGGCATTGTCAGGCGGTTATGAGAAGTTCCATGTAGGTTTTAGTGGTAGAAATTTTGTTTTAGGGTATAACCTTATCTTTCCAAACGTATCAAAACTCTTATGCATAAAATCATACTTAGTCAATCAACTCTGTGTATCCATGTTCCGTATTCATACACTTTAGGCAACAAAAAGCAATTCCTGTAGCAGGGTATTAAACCCTTACAAGGAACGTTACCGCCTCAAACAAAATTTAAACTCTTACTCCCTTCTAAGTATGCAATTGTCAAATTAAAACACCATCCTTTTGAGACAAACATGCCACTACTTAAATTTCGGGACGAAATTTCTAAAAGTAGGGGATACTGTAACATCCGTCGAAAAACAGGTTTTCAAAACCCGCTTCGTTTATTAATCGAATAGTCAGTTTTAAATTTTCGTTGCTTATTTATGACTTATTTTAATTTTAAACGATACATAATTAGTAAACAATTTAGAATTTATAAACTATATTTGTTAAAAAGTAAAAATAAAATAATTAAAAAGAAAAACAGGCTGCCGGGATTCGAACCCGGGTCAGCCGGAGGAAAGCTTAGCAACTTAACTCACACACATCCAACCACTCCGCCACTTGTGTTTTTTGATAATATATCGAAACAATTAATTCAAATAACAAAACTCGATATCAAAATCAGTCAACGACACGCCCATTTCGCAGTCGCCGGAAATCCTGACAACTTCGGCAATTATTGTCGGTTTCTTATGACTTAGCGTGCGTATTAACACCTATATCGGTTATAACCGATGTCCAGTCCCGCGACATCAGTCATAACCGCCGGAGAAAGATTGACCAACGAATCAAGACAGAAATCGGACCCAATTCATCGATATTCTTTCCTATAAATACACACCCTAGCCTCTGGTAATCTTTTCGCTCAAAATCACACCAATTCTCGAAGCAATTTCACTCGCCGGAACTTTTCTGCCATCACCGGACTTTCGCCGGAAAACCGAGACTCACATCAACACGGTAAATACCTCGACTCTTTCTGTTCCAATCCATTGTTAGACCATTACTAACATCAATCCATCACCCAGAATCAATCCCAGACGACGTTGCCGGATATTCTGTACTCGCCGGAAAATCGCTGGAATTTCCGAACTCACGCTGTTAATCGGTATGATCAACTAAACCTCCTGTTAATCATTGTTTAGTAACTCAATTTCACATCTAAGCAATCAAAACTGTTAATTGATCCGAACAGACAGAGTTCACAAAACAGAGCCGACGAATCCTTGTCGGAGTTCTGAGAAAGACACCTGTTCGGTACATTCTTTCCCCAAACTCTCTCTGTTCATTACCTTTCAATTGCCTATAATATTCGTTAATCGAATTTAAACAAGAAACAGTTGGTTAACCGTTGTCTGTGTTTTGAACGAAGAAGATGAGTTCGAACTAGTGTATAAGATTAATTAAAATCAGAATAATAAACGGGTTAGACACACAGTCCAGCGGTGGACTGTGTGCACACAATGAATACACGTCTCGAGTTCGATCCCTAACCCAACCTCACTCTCTTAAATAAAAATGCTCTTTTTAAAACCGAACCGGGTTAACTCACAGTAAGATGTTAAGTATAATAAAAACCAGAATATTAACCAGGTTAGACACACAGTCCAGTGGTGGACTGTGTGCAAAACTAAACCGCAGGTCCCAGGTTCGAGACCTGTTGAGAGCTCCGGTTCGATACAATTATATCCTTTTTAAATAAATGATTTTCGGATTAAATTAAATAGTGTATAAATATAATTATAAACGGAAATATTTTGGGTTAGACACGTAGCTCAGTTGGTAGAGCTGCGTGCACGCGTACGGGAGGTCACGGGTTCGAGTCTCACCCAGCGCATGCTTATACACGACCGAACCGGTCAACGGTCAACAATCATAGTCAACGGTCAAAGTCAACATTTTTTTCTATATTTTTATTTATTTATTTAATTTAAAAATCAATTAAAATACTTAAAAATAATGTTTTTAAAGTTAGAAAGTAGCCTTAAACTCACAAAAATATATCCAAAAATCCTATTAAAATTGTTAGTAAAATCACTTATTTACCGTACCTTTTCGTTATTAATTAGGTTAGTTATTCCTCGTCGATCAATCCTCTAAACTCGTGCGTATTCAACATCATCAAGAGAACGCACCCAATGTGAGTGAATCTCTATAAATTCCCCGTTTTAATCACGTTTTTGGGGTGTATCATGTGTCTTATTATTTATTACATTTAAACACTTGTGCATCCATCATATCCATGACCAAATGTGTATTCAACATGTATCAACTGTTTGTGTGGTTATTGTTTAGATTAAATTTATCATTTTCAGTACATACATTATCATAGGCCGCCGCTCCCCATTACCTATGAGCGTGAGCCGTTCCCCATTACCTATGAGCGTGAACGAGGCGTTTCCAACATACGATCGGCTCCATTTGATTGAGCCTTGATCGCACATACATTTCATCATAGGTCGTCTGCTCCCCATTACCTATGAGCGTGAGCCGTTCCCCATTACCTATGAGCGTGAACGAGACGTTTCCAACATTTACATTATCATTCATGTTATATATTAATGCAAGGTGGGTTGTTATTGTTATTGTATGTTATTGTTTGTTATTGTTATTGTATGTTATTGTTATTGTGTGTTAATTTACGTTTGCTCACATATGATTATTGCACAAATTTTCCATATTAAATACAACAAGAAATAAATAATAAATGTTTTCTAACAAGATTCACTCGCCAACTTTTGTTGATCCAAAAACCATTTTTACACATGATACAGGTGGACAGGATGAAGCAAGGAACACATAGGAAAGTGCCTTAGAAGAAAAATAATGAAGCCTAGAGAGATGTATAGAACATGTTGAACTTGTATGATATGATTGTATGAACTCCTTTAAATATGAAACATTATAATAACTGTCATGAGCTTTGATAAAAACCCAATCATGCCCCGATCACCTTTTCCGCTGCGGGTCGGGGTGTGATTTGAATGGGAAGATCGAAAAGTTGGAAGAAGAAAAGATTTTTTGCTTAGGCGCATGGAATTGGCTAAGCATTTTATTTGAACAAATATAGAACCAAAATGAACCTCATGTAAATACCATGGAAGAAGGTTTGATCCTATTCATGGAGATTCCATAAATATCCCATTCCAAAAATGGAAACAATTTGGATTTTTTTAGAAATTGGATGTAGTTACTAATTCATGATCTGGCATGTACAGAATGAAAACTTCATTCTCGATTCTACGAGAATTTTTATGAAAGCCTTTCATTTGCTTCTCTTCGTATCCTCCCCTGTTCCGGTCATGGAATAGATGAAATAAATCAAAAAATGGATTTTTGTTCAAGAATGGAATCTTGTTGGAACTGTTCATATCCGGTTCATCCTTCGGAACCATATCACATCCCGAATTTAATGAAATAGGATGAATTGAGACGGTATTTTGTAAATACGTAATTATCTTGAATAGATTCACCATTTCTTTCTTTTCCGATCGCCTGACAAAAGAAAGATCACCTCAAAGGATTGTAAACCCGAAGCTACAGGCAGAACACCTGGTAGAATGCATGTTTTGTCTTTGAAGCAGTTCAGATCATTTTGATAATAATAAGTTTGATCTGTTTTACCGAGAAGGTCTACGGTTCGAGTCCGTATAGCCCTAGAGCCCTGTAAAATGAAAATCAAAAAACAAATGAATATTCAAATACAAAAAATTGTATCATTTTTTATTTCCATTTCCTCTTTTCCTGTCCGAAATCAACGAGTTAATTATACTACCTTTCTTTGGTATACCCAATTCTAGTGAATTTTTTCCCCCTCTTCAAACTCCGATTCGTCTTTTTCATAGAAAAATTTCTGATCAAGGATAGAACAAGATCCTTTTTGCATCATTTTTAAGGGATTCCTTAGTTCGGGTAGAAGAAGCAATGTCACTCGATCCTTATCAAAATGACTGCATGTCCGTGAGGATCCCAACAGAGCGCCTTCCACTTCTAATAGGCCACGGACTAGACCAGAATCATTCTCAACGAGTCCATAAGGAGTGATCCCATTTTTTTCATCGAGTCCGGGCAGAGACCAAAGATCTTGAGTGACCGATCCGGCAGAACAACTCAAAAGAGAAGTAAATATTCTTGCATTTATTGCTACTGCACTGTTCATTTTAGTTCCTCTTGAACCTATTGTCCTAGATCCAAAACCGAAATGGCCCTCTGAATTATTCTTACACATTCACATTCAATATAAGTCCCCAAAATCAAAATTAATAGAAGAAAAAAATGAAAAATTAGATTATATTAGATTAGAAGGGGGCCAAACTTCTTGTTCTTGAAAAAATGAAGATTTCATTTAAATTAAGAAAAAATTTGGGCTCAATCTGAATAGAGTATCCGGACCAGCACTACACAAATATGTTCCAGACATATATATCATATATGTGTGGACATATTGTGTATTATAGACATCCTTCTTCTTTTCTGAAATTTCGATAGAAGGATTCCTCTACCAATGTAAGACAATCAACTCCATTCGTTAGAACAGCTTCCATCGAGTCTGTGCACCTATCTTTATTTTCGCTTTCTGCTTTGGCAAGTTTATTGATAGAGATTAATAGTTTTTTCCCGGATGCATTGACGTTCCCCTTTTTCTAGTTATTGTCGCGGGAAGGAATAAAGAAGATTAGAGATTACCATCATATTGCAAGGTTCAATTGGATTTTAAGTTGATCAATTCTGGAAGTCAAACAAAAGTCAAATTTTATGACTTTTAATCCAATTAAACTACAAGAATTAAAACAAGCATGAAAGAGAACACTTACAAACACCAAAGATTGATTAAGAACACCAGAGAAAGCTTCAAGATGGTTGCCAAATCCGGATTGAAGCAGAAAGGGACAAAAGAGATGGTTGCAAAAGTTCAAGAATGAAGAACACCATGGTTTTTATACTTGAATTGGGTTCATTTGATCGTTACAAGTGTCCACGAGTCATCCCTGAACTTGATTAGTGTCCCCTTAGGTGTCAAATGCAGAAGGGAATGTGGCAAATTCGTTTGGTGAGTCAACAAGGCATTTAACAAGAAGCTGCCACCTTGATTTAATAATTCTGATGAGCTGGGGACCCCTTACGGACCGTATGGGGTTTTCCCTTACGGTCCGTAAGGCCCTTGCAGGGGCTGAATTTTCATAATCGACAGAAATGGCCCCTGAACTTGTTTGGCGCATTTTGGCACTTTTAACACCCGTTAACCCCATTTTCAAGCTTTATTAGGACAATAAAGTATGGGGAACTTCAAATGTGCTCAAAAATGCATCGGATTTCGGTTCGTTTGGTCGTACGGTTACGGTTTTCGGTTAATTACGAAAAAATCGTAACGAACGCGTGTGCGACCGTAAAAGCGTAACGAATGATATTTTTGCATTCCAATCACTAAAATATGATATTTTAATGATTACAAAAATTTTTGGATGTCCGTACATGTCCCGGATAACGATTTACGCCAAAAGGCATAGTTTTGCAGAATTTGCAAAATAGCCCCTAAAGTTGTAAAAGTGTGATTTTGCCATACCGAAGCCCTCAAAACTTATTTCTAAGTCATGTAAAGGGTATTTATGGTATGTTAAGCTTGTGACCTTGTTCCGAAGCGTACATCGCTGCGAGAATCAGCAGACTTTCGTAGTTTTTCGTAAATAGTCTTTGTGATCGAATAAACTTGTTTTTGACATACCAAACCCTTCAAAACTTATTTCTAAGTTATGTAAAGGTTATTTAAGGTATATTTGGCTTGTGTCATTGTTCCAGAGTGTATGTCGCATAATAATGGTTTTGTTTGCGAATCGGTTACAGTTTCGCTTACAGAAGCGATTTGAGAGCCCGAAATTGTGCAAGAATCGAATGTGTTCAATTATAAAAAAAAAATAAACAAATATTCACAAATAAAACATAAAATTCCATTGATTGATACATTATTCAGAAATCGTTACATGATCGGATCGTCACAGATATCACAGTCTCCCCTACTTCAGGAAATTTTGTCACGAAATTTAATTAGAGGAAACTCGTGAGAATAAGTGTGGGTACTTTGCTTTCATTTAATCCTCTCGTTCCCAAGTAAACTCTGGGCCACGTTTGGCTTCCCATCAAACTTTGACTATCAGAATTCGTCTTCGTTTAAGCTTTTTGACTTCACGGTCCATAATCTCCACTGGTTTCTCGACAAAGTGCATTGTGTCATCAACGTGAATTTCGTCGAGAGGGATGTGAAGATTTGCGTAGGCTAGACACTTTTTCAGATTGGACACGTGGAAAGTCGGGTGAATATTCCCAAGTTTAGGAGGTAGCTAAAGTCGGTAGGCCACCTTTCCGATTCTTTCAACGATCCTAAATGGTCCAACATATCGTGGTGCAAGTTTTCCTTTCTTCCCAAATCTGAGCACTCCTTTCCAAGGGGATACCTTAAGTAGGACGTGATCACCAACTTGGAATTCCAAGGGCTTGCGTCACTTGTCCGCATAACTCTTTTGATGGCTTCTAGCTGTCAGAAGGTTATCGCGAATTTTCTTGACTTTGTTCGTTGTGTCGTGAGTGAGTTCAGGTCCAGTAAACTGCGACTCTCCAACTTCATTCCAACAGACAGGTGAACGACATTTTCGACCGTATAAAGCTTCGAAAGGCGCCATGTTGATGCTGGCGTGATAACTATTGTTGTATGAAAATTCGATCAAAGGTAGATGCGAATCCCAACTACCACCAAAATCGATCACACAAGCTCTAAGCATATCCTCTAGAGTTTAAATCGTCCTCTCAGATTGTCCATCTGTTTGAGGATGATAAGAAGTGCTCAGATTGAGTTTGGTTCCCATTGCAGATTGCATAGTCTTCAAGAAATGAGATGAGAACTGAGCATCTCTATCAGATATGATATTCAAAGGAACACCATGACGAGACACAATCTCATCAACATAGATCTTGGCAAGTTTTTTAGCCGAGAAATCCTCACGGATTGCTTTAGAGTGTGCTGACTTTGTTAGACGATCAATGATCACCCAAATTGCATCATGGCCTCTAGATGTGCGCGGTACTTTAGTGATGAGATACATCGCCAAGTTCTCCCACTTCCATACCGATATTTCCGATTGTTCCAATAACCCAGATGGATGTTGATGCTCGGCCTTGACTTTGAGACAAGTAAGGAATTTAGACACATACAAGGCAATGTCATTCTTCATACCGGGCGACCAATACTGGGTACGAAGATCCTTGTACATTTTTGTAGCACCAGGATGAATCGAGTAACGAGGCTTGTGACTTTCGTCCATCAATAGAGCACGGAGATTATGTTGATTCGGAACCCATAAACAGTTCATGTAATAGAGTAATCCATCGTCTTTCGTTTCGAGTTGCAATTCGAGTTGATGAGGTAGTTCATCTTTCAACAAACCTTGGGTTACACAAGTGCGTTGGGCTGCAAGAATGCATGTTTGGATATCGGATTGAACTCGAACACAATGAAGCTTGACACGTTCTTTACGACTAAGCGTGTCAGCCACAACATTCGCCTTACCAGGATGGTAGCGAATTTCACAGTCATAATCATGTAGAAGCTCTACCCGACGTCGTTGTCTCATGTTTAGCTACTTTTGATTGAATATGTGTTGGAGACTTTTGTGGTCCGTGAAAACCACATACTTCGTGCCATAAAGACAGTGTCTCCAAATCTTGAGAGCAAAGACAACAGCTCCTAATTCAAGATCATGAGTTGTGTAATTCTTTTCGTGGACTTTCAATTCTCTCGACGCATAGGCTATGACCTTATCTCGTTGCATGAGAACACAACCAAGGCCTAGATTCGACACGTCATAATAAACCACAAAATCATCATTGCCATCGGGTAAGGACAAACTAGGAGCATCACAGAGTTTTTGTTTCAAAGTTTGAAAAACTTCCTCTTGTTTAGGTCCCCACTAAAAAGACTTATTCTTCTGAGTCAAAGCAGTGAGGGGAACAGCGATCTTTGAAAAGTTCGCAATGAATCGTTGATAATAACCAGCAAGACCAAGAAATGAGTGAACTTCTGTGGGAGTAGTGGGTGTTTTCCAATCCTTAATCGCAGCGATTTTGGAAGGATCCACGTGAATACCTTGCTCATTAACAATGTGTCCCAAAAACTGAACTTCTTTCAGCCAGAATTCACACTTGGAGAATTTGGCGTAAAGTTGCTAGTTCTTTAGAAGTTCCATTGTCAGACGAAGATGTTGTTCGTGCTCGGCTCGAGACTTTGAATAAATAAGAATGTCGTCGATGAAAACAATGATGAACTTATCCAAATAAGGTTTACAAACCCGATTCATTAAGTCCATGAAAACAGCTGGAGCATTGGTCAAACCGAAAGGCATAACTGTGAACTAGTAGTAACTGTATCGTGCGCGAAAAGCAGTCTTTGGAATATCTTCCTCGTGAACACGAAGTTGATGATACCCAGAGCGCAGACCGATCTTTGAAAAACATGAAGCACCATGCAGCTGGTCAAAGAGATCATCAATGCGAGGTAGGGGATATCGATTCTTGATCGTGAGTTTGTTGAGCTCATGGTAATCGATACACATACGGAAGGATTCATCCTTCTTTTTCACAAATAAAACAGGAGCACCGCATGGAGAATAGCTCGGACAAATGAAACCTTTGTCACATAACCCTTGAAGTTGTTTCGATAACACTTGCATCTCAGACGGTGCAAGACGGTAAGGAGATTTGGCTATTGGGTTAGCACCAGGTACAAGATCAATACAGAATTCAACTTGACGTGTCGGGGGTAAGCCAGGTAGAGCTTCGGGAAACACCTTAGGATAGTCTCGGATAACAGGAATATCTTGAATACTCTTGTTCTTTACTTTCTCCCCTACGATTTGTGCCAAGAACGCCACATAATTCTTTCGTAAGTACTTTTGGGCTTGTGTACATGTCATGAGTTTTATGTTACTAGCGGGTTTTTCTCCATGAATTTCCAAGGTTTCGCCAGAAGGAAGAGTATACAAACTATCTTGTCAAAACAAATAACTTCGGCATGATGCTTGGTTAAACAATCCATCCCTATAATAACATCGAAACTTCCAAGTTGCATTGGTGTAAGGTCGATAGGAAAAAGATGGTTATTGAGGTTCAACTGGCAGTTACAAATGACGGAATCAAGTACGAGAGGTTCACCATTGGCTATCTCAACTGACAAAGGCTTTCCTAGTTTAGTTCTAGGCATCGAAAGTAAAGGCTCAAAGGCTAATGATACAAAATTTCTATGGGCACCTGAATCAAACAGAACAGAGGCAGGATGTTTGTTTACAAGGAACGTACCGTTAACCACCTCGTTATCGACACGAGCTTCATTTGCATTGATGTTAAAGGCACAACCACGGGCTGGGTTAGCATTGAATAATCTTGGACAATTGTTCTTGTAGTGACCCATTTCACCACAATTGTAACATGAACCAGGTGGAAAGTGAGGTCGAGCAGGATTTGCTTGTGGTTGACCTGGGTTCTGTGTAGTTGGGTTTGGGTTAAAGCGACAAATATTCGCCAAGTGACCAAGTTTTCCACAGGTAGCACATTGCCGACATGGTATCTGAACTTGATGATGACCATTACAACGGTTGCAAAACGGTGCAGTTCCTGCGTAAGGTTTCTTTGCTGGAGGTTGAGCTGGTTGGTTTTGCAGAGCAGTTGGAGCGGGTTGAGCAGGTTGAGCAATAACATCAAAGTTTTGAGAAGACTTACGCTTCTTCGATCGTTTGGAAGGCTCGGATTTGTTTCTCTTTGGTTTCTCTTGAGT
Organism: Scalesia atractyloides; assembly: GCA_947069175.1. Lineage (NCBI taxonomy): Eukaryota > Viridiplantae > Streptophyta > Magnoliopsida > Asterales > Asteraceae > Scalesia > Scalesia atractyloides. The sequence goes on from CAMTDV010000014.1 coordinate 60,729,064, forward strand.
TGACTTAGCAGAGGATTTCTTATCGCCCTTGCGATGAAGCTTACCTTTCTGACTTGAGAGTCAGTTAGAGTTGTAGCTAACTCAATGGCTTGTCGGACGGATGTAGGGTTACTACCAGTAACAATGTCTTGCACAGGATCGGGTAAAGCATCGATATACTTCTCGATCGACTTATCCAAAGGTGTCACCATCGAAGGACAAAGTAAACTCAACTCCTCGTATCGGTTGGCATAAGCACGACTCTCACCACTGTCTTGCTTAAAATCATGAAATTCGTTTTCGAGCGCCCTTTACTCATGGCGAGGACAGAACTCCTTCATCATTAGAGCCCGAAGCTCTTCCCAGGTTTGAGCCAAGGCCACTTCGGCACCTCTGTCCCTCATAATACCATTCCACCATGTCAAAGCTCTATTCTTGAACACACTAGATGCAAACTCGACCTTTCGCTCATTTGGACATTGAACAAAACGGAATGTGCTTTCGAGACTCTCAAACCATTGAAGAAGTCCCTTAGCTCCCTCAGACCCAGTGAACTGAAGTGGTTTAGCCGAACAGAATTGTTTATAGTTGCACGGAGCTGGTGCATTGTTTTTATTGTTGTTATTGTTGTTCGCTTGATTTAATTGAGTCACTAGGTTCGGGAGGATCACAACCATTTGCTGAGCGATAAGTTCTGCCATTTCGGTATTTTGAGTCGTATCACGTTGAGGAGGCATTCTAGAAAAGATACATGAAGGAAGATATGTGAGATTGTCATTAAAATAAATCAAGAGATATTGAAAATATCGACGAAATAAGGATGGTGGTCATTCGTTTGTTTCATAAAGCAATCAAATGATACAAGTTAACTAATCAAAGTAAATGGGTCTTTATAATGTATTGCGAAGACATGATGTAGCCTATAAGTGGACACTCACCCCAAGAGTTCCCAGGTAAGAGTGACTGGTCCGATTAAGTGGATTGTACGAACATTCTAGCCTTAGACAGAAAACTCAGGGTACAGGCACCCACCCTTCCAGATTGCAGGTGTTCACATTATTAAAACCCAAACTTTAACGAGATTTTGAAAACTTTGAAGGCTTACGCCAAAAACAAATCATCTAAGGATAGATGATTGATTTTCAAAAATGGATTTGAAATTCTGTGGATTTGTTTTGGTAATCACCTAAGGATAGGTGATTGTATTGTATTATAAATCTAACCGCAAGTAAACTTGCGTTAGGTTCCTAGGAAGGTTATAGTCTAGGTCAAAGCATTACTAATAACCTAATTCCCTATAACCAGTGCTCTGATACCAACCTATAACACCCCAAATCACGTAAAAACAACACGCGGCGGAAACACCTGGGGAGTCACGTTAACATTTTGTTTCACAACACATGGTATTTGATGTTTTGTTTTATTGGATATTAAACATAGATTTTATTGTAATAATTGTCTAAAAACGTTTTAAAACAACCAAATAAACAAAAAATGCATAATTATTGTCTTCCTTCTTTTATAGTCACTAAGGCTCGTCCAAATCCTATATGAGCATGCATCAGAATCATCAAGCATTGTTCCCTGAAACGTATGTGAAAACGAGTCAGCAAAAATATGCCGGCGAGTACATAGGTTTTGGTGAGTATGTCAAGTCCATGGCTTTATATATATTGCAATACATAATCCGACTGCTAGAGTCATAGGTGAAAACCTTGTTTTGAAAGCATTTGATATTGCAATAGTTAATCGACTAAAACATGTGATTAAAAGTTTATAAATTCTAGTAGCCATGAACCTCGACTCGAAAATATTTGTTTTGTAAATCCAAGTTGTAAATTGTCTTCAAATAACTCGTATGGTTTATATCTTTAATCGAAAATCGTTGTGTGTCTTTGTTTGAAAAACATTTGCTCAAGTGATGCAAATAACGCCACCAATGTTATACGATAAAAGCACTTATATATAGGAAGTACCAGCGGCGTATCCACCATGCTTTTATCACATTACACTCGTCACGTTATCTAAATCACTTACCATAAACCAATCATCCATTGTTCATTATTCTTGTTATAAACCAATCGTTCATCGTTCCTTGTTATAAACCAATCATTCAGCGTTCCTTGTTTTAGTTGTGAAAACTTTTGGTCATTTCGTGAATACATTCAAACCTTTGTTGACTTATTCGAGACCACCCATGGGGTCCCTTAATCGTATAACAAACCACCATAGGGTTTGTTACAAATACAGTTTTAGTCGCTTCCCAAACTTCCCCACAAACCCTGGGAATTTTGGTAACGGGATTGTCAGTCCTAGGCGCCGTAGCTTACTACTGGTCGGCTTGGCCATTGTTAATGAATGTCATTCTTGTTATGGATACAATGCACCAACAAGTTTGTTCACATAATTGAAATCGTATTGTTTATATAAACCATAGTATTTGTATTTTGTAAACTCAAAAATGATTTAGCACATATGAATCACCCCAAAATATTTCTGCAAAACATAAAAGAGGGGAGCTATGTACTCACATGTGATTGCAAAGTGTCCTTGTATCAAAGATCAAACAAGCTCAAAAGTCCGAGAAATCAAACGTGTCCTAAAATCGGATAATTGTGTAAATATCAGGACTTGAAATCGGAGAATCAGATAGAATGAGACCTTGTAAACCAACTGAGTATTGGAACTCATATGAGATGGTTTAATAAAGTTAAAATTCTGAGTTGGAAAGATTCTTAAGTGCTTTTGACCCGTCATGTCCCGTTAAGGTAGTTTAATGCAACACCCGTCATTTTTAGGTAAACTACGTTAACACAAACTCGGTTATCTCAAACATTCATTTATGCATTACACTTTATTAGGGTTATTTAAGTGTGTCGGTTATTACACAAATACTCGCGTAACGATAATTCAGGGAATTACAAAATCACAAACGAGTATGTACTTGAACGTTGGCGACTGAATACTATTCTCGAACAATTAAATAAATTTAAATTAGGTGAATTTATATGGTATGTGACTTATTTGCTCATGTTGTAAACTTATTAGAAATCGCGTACGTATTATTGATGAACCCATAACTAGAGTTTAGAGTATATCTTCACCGAAATTTCGAGGACGAAATTTCTATAACATGGGGAGAATGTGACAACTCGTACTTTTGATCCTAACTATCGGAAAAGGATGCATATTTAAATTATATTATTATTATTATTTATAATAAATAATAAATCGGTACAAGAGAAACGTGTTGTTTAACTGATAACCACAGCCAATCGTATTTAATTTAACACACACATATAAATATATTTATATCAACCACTATATTTATTTTATATAGTTTAACCGAACAGAATTACTTTAACATGAGACGTCCGACATTTAAGCGGTTTCGTACACCCGGGATAAGCCCAACCCACCTACCCAAACCCTAGCTAGCTTTATAACCATCTCTTTCTTATTCCATTTCATTTTCTACACAAACCCTAGCCCCCGTAACCTTTTAATTTTTTATTTTTTTTCTCTCTACACACACAATCAGCAAACCTAGAGAGAGAGAGACTGTAAGGGCAGAGAGAGAGAGCCAAGATGGTGTTGCAGTAACTGATCGGCCACATTGTCACGGCGGTACCGCGGTTGTGGTTTAGTCAGCGGTGATGGTTCATAGGGGCAGGCGCCAAAGTGGTGGTGATGGCGTGAGTAGATGGAGGTTTTCGTGGTCATGTTCACGAGGGGGAGAGGAAAACCTGTAGTCGATGATCATGTACGGTAGTGTCGGTTTGGACAAGTCGCAAATCCTGATACAAGGTTACACCTCAACCTGGTTATTCATGTTTTGTGTGTTGATTTAATGATGGTTATCTAGGGTTGGTTTAGGGTGTTGTTCGCGAATAACAGTGAGCATGCATATATTTAGATCATTTGGGATATGGTGTTGTTGATGATGAGAAAGACCGTTAGGCTGGTTGTCACACCCTCAAATTTCCACTTGCAGAGTTTTACCGCGAGGCGTGTGAACAAACCAGAATCTGAGACACTAGTAACATCGAACGACTCTATATGATTCGTTTATACGTTTTCCGAAAATTATTTGTTTACCTATTCATAGTTATTTTCAAATTATCTTAGTTTGGTTTCAAAGTTTAGCGGAAGCATTAGTTTTAAAGTTGAGCGGAAGCATTAAAGTAAAGTAAGTAACGGGCGCCAACACAAACGCCAAAACTAAAGAAAAACCCAAACAATATTCGTAAATGAGACTCGATAAAAAGATGTCTTGATCAATGCAAGTGAGTGCACCTAGAGCTCCTAGCGTCCTGAGAAACATGTAAAGAAACAAGTGTCAACATTAAAGAAAAGTGAGTTCACAGGTTTTTATAAGTTCATTAGTTCGGTTAAAAGTTCGTTTTCCCCCGTTATCCCTAACCCGGGATAACGATAGAGTTCCATTATTCCTAACCCAGAATAATAATGATGTTGGTTCCATTATCCCTAACCCGGAATAATATCGTTGTTGGTTCCATTATTCCTAACCCGGAATAATATTGTTGGTTCGTAATTAAGTTCAATGTTAACATGTAGGTAGCGCGCCTAAAGTTATGTCACATAAGTGTTCGCGATCGAAGCTGACTGTTGTGCCTCCGTGTTGCCAGGCCTATCACTGACCATGGCGAAAGTTAGGCCAAATTATTCACCCGTTGACCATACCCGGTCGGCTAGCGTGACTAGCTCGGGTGGGGCTTGTCGGGCCCAGTAGTACTACTTATAATTTCCCCGCTATCTAACCCAATACTAACGATCCGAGAGTTTGTCGAGGACTTCCGTGATATAGCTGCTTAGTGACCATAACGTACATTAACATTAACTTAGTTACCGAGTAGTTTAACGACGTTAATTTCGCATAACGTAAAAAGATAGAGTTATAGAGTGTATACATGTTTCTCCCCCTGTTGTTTAAAACCGGATAAAATAGGGGCCGTGAACTCACCTTTAATTGCTCGGTTAGTGTAACACAGAAGTAGCAAATGATGGGACCGCTAATTGCGTCCTAACAAGTCAATCGATTTAAAGTTAGTGTGTGAACACACTGATACAAACCCTACACATAACTAACACACAATGCGGCACACATGATAACAAATTCGAAAACACAATCATGCATGCAAAGTATTATCATACCAAAATAGTGATCAAACCAACTTATCATGAACACAATTCAACTCATACAACATTTTGGTACACACATTCGCAAGTTATCAAGTTTCAGCTTGCACGCTCATAACTAGGCTGTTTCGAGGATTTTTAAAAATAGTTCCAACGTTCCAAAAATTCCAATTGTTTTACAGAAGGTGTCAACTAAACTGTAGAATTTTATGTAAATTTTTCAAGTCCTAACACTTTACCAATTATTCATAAACATTTGTATACTAGGCTGCAGTCAGATTCGTCGTTTCTGACTGCAGTCCACGGGAGAATTTATTTAAAAATCATCGTTCATCCAATTAACAAAATTCCAGTGGGAGTTTCCCGGAAATTTCCGTCTCCAGTTGCTGTACAAATTTCGTGACCCAACCCTCTACAGATTATGAGATCCGACTCCATAAACAACTAACAAATTTTCAGAATTTACACAGCTTCAGTTACTGCACTTAATTGACCAATTAAAAATATCAAACGACCTCAGAAAAATATGAATCCAGCGCCATTAGAAGCGTTTTTCAAAAATATACGTTTTAGGCTTCAGAAATGAAACTTTTCAGTAAATAATAACCAAGTTACAGCCAATTGAAGTTGGCTGTAAACACCATTCAGCAACCTGTTTTCGACTTTTATCGCAATAGAACACGCTTAAACGATCGAGACGTTAAATATAAATGATCAAGAACAGATTTATTAGTCACATATCATCATGTACATCATACTCATGCAAACCCTAATCATATAATATGATTTTTATCACAAAACGCAGCCTATGATTCTTGTATCCAACTAAACATCATAATCGCAAAACTCGCACAATTAATCGAACTAAACATCATAACACTTTTATAACAATGATTCTACCATTACATACAAGCATGATCAAGAGTTCATAAACCCTAATGTGATTTGAGAAACAATAAAAACCCTAACCTTGCAACGATGAAGATTAACGATCCGGGAACGAGATTGGAATCACTTCGGTTCTTGGAGAAAGTCGCGATCGAGAGAAAGGGTGGGGAGGGCTGCCGTCGGCTTTACTTGGAGCTAGGGTTTCTTTTTTTTTTTTGTTAACACAACTCTCATGCATACATGTCTATATATAGCCCAAGAAAGAAGAGAGGAAAAGGGTTGGGGCGCGCGACCGTAAGGGGGGGGGCGGTTTGGGTCTTTAACTTGAGCCTCAAGTTTTGATTAGTTCCTTGAGCCGCAAGGAAGTGAGGTCGACACGTTTCGCGGCTCGGTTCGGTTCGGCTATCTATTTACTATATATATATATATTTATTTTTATATAAAACTAATAACCTCGAAATCAAAACATGATATAATAAATCACAAAACTTATAAACGTCTAATAACACATAGCACGTAATTCACTCGATAAGTTCACAAAGTTAGCGTAGTTATTTCGAGCGTGTAATTTAATTCTCCGAATCAAATTAGCGTAGGAATGAATAACCGTGAAGTAGTGCGTTTAAGATACCTGAAAAACCGGGATGTCACACTGGTTAACGTGATTCATAGCGGTGGTGGTTTAGGTCAATGTTCATGACGGTACCAAGTGGTGAGGGGTGCGGTGTGACGGTGATGTCCGGTGATAACAGTGGTGACCGGGTGATGGGTGATCATGGTGATGGCGGTGACGGGTTCCGTGGTGTTAGCTTGGTTACATGTAGGTGAAGGTGGGGACTATGAGGCTGAGCAACACTGACGTGGTGGTCGTGGGTGGTTATGGTTACGGTGTTTGACGGTTGCTTTTTATGCTCGGTAACAACGGTGATTCGAGGCGGTAGTCTCATGTTTCCGGTAGTGGTGCTCGGTAATGATGAAGCAATATAGTGGCGGTGATGTATGACAAGGTATACGACACTCGGTGACGACGTTAGTGGTTGCGATGGTGTGAAACAGTGAATACGGTGTAAAGACGGGGGATGCACGATGTCGGTGTTGGGATTATGGTGAGGTGGTTATAAAACGCATGAATGATGATTGTATACGTGGTGATGGTTAAGTTTCACAGAAAGCATGTTCCGGTGTGATGCATGGGGTGTTGGTTGCATGCATGTGTTTTGTGGTGGTGATAGTAAATGTTCACTAAAATAATTAAAAGTTTAGTTTTGGGGTTAGTGCATGACAATGGTGGGTGTGATGATAACGTTGGGATGATGATGGTGGATTTCATGAATACATATGTTTTATTAAATATATATAGCTAGACAAAGAAGTGGGGTTATATTATAATTAATGTAAAACATCTGTGAGGCATGATCATGAGTTATGTTAGCACTTGAGGCTTTGTGGAAATGAGTGATTAATGAGAAACACTATGGATCGACTAGATTATGTGATGCAGTTGGAAATGTGTAGGTTGTTGACGCCATCCTAGGTTCACGCCTTTACCTGTTTCTCTAGCTTTTTGCCGTAGGCGCGCAATTGAGGTTTCGTTTGAGGAGGCGGTTCGAGACGGTTAGTTCGTGGGATTGGAGGTTTTACAACCGGACACGAGAAGGTTGGATACTCCAAGCATCGGGGATTTTTGCTCGTCTTTATTTACGACATGAAATTGTACGCTTTGCACACCGGTGAGTTCACGGCCCCTACTCTTTTAAATGTTTAAAAAAAACACAGGGGGAGAAAGCATGCACTACATTACGGTAAAGTAATGTCATAACGTTACGGTAAGGTAACGAACATCACAACTGTTAGAGTTTTTGTTATATTAGTTATAGTCACAAAGTAGCACTTATATCACATGTCAGTCCCTTAAAACTTACGATGCCATTAGTATTGGATTATAGCGAGGGAATTTTTAGTAGTACTACTGGGCCCGACAAGCCCCACTCGAGCTGGTCGCGCCAGCTAGACCGAACGTTGATGGTCACGGGTGTAGAATTTGCCTAACACTTGGCCATGGTTGGCGATAGACCTGGCACAACAGGGGCAGCAACGTCAGCTTCGGATCGAACTCTTTGTTGACATGACTTAGGTTAGCTACCTACAGATATATAAATAACTGCTAAACACTTCAACTTACTGTTTCGGGTTTGAAACAGTGGAAACTCTTGAGAAACACTTTCTTATAACTATAACCTAAAATCTGTGAACTCACTCATTATTTTGTGTTGACACTTGTTCTTGCATGTCTTTCTCAGGTTGCTAAGGTAGCAAACATCAGGACTAGGACACATTTTGGAGTCGCATTGATTTCACCAAACTTTTTGAATCAATTTTAATTACATTAGCTATTTTAGTTTTGTAATTATTTACGCTTCCGCTACTTAATTGTATAAACCGTATTTTCTCATGAATGAGCAAACAGGAAAATTTTTAAACTCATATAGTGGTCGTTCAATATGACTAAAGGCTGAGATCCTGGTTTGCCACGCGCCTCGCGGTAGAACCCTGCACGTGGAATTTGAAGGTGTGACATTTAAGCCACTTTAATGTGTCATTTGCGTAACTACGCATTCGGATGGTTAGATATGCGTTATGATAAGTCCTAATTGCCAAAATATGTTTAATATTGTTGTTACATCAGATTGTATGTCAAATTTTTGTTACATATGCTCTTAGTTATTTTGTTTGCAAAAAGGGCATTTTGGTCATCATTGATGATCATAACAACTAATTATCATAACGTTATCCAAACAACATGACCATAAGGTACAACCTCAGAGGGTTATTCCCTTTATAATTATGGTCATAAATATGTATTTGGTTGGATTCAAAGATCAACCAAACGGGTCAGATTCAAAAGTCAAACCGGTGGTCAAACCGTTGTACTTTCGACTAAGCACTTAAATAAGAGTGACGATTTAGACATGTTTAAATAAGTTTATAAAAGAGTTTTGACATCAAAACAAACTGTTTTGACACCCGAACTTAGTTCCATCGTGAAATGCGCATTTATCGCATTTTGACCGAAACTTTGACTTGTCAAAATGACTAGAAATGACAGAAATCAGTAGGTATGATCAATAGGGATCCTAACCATCTTGATTACCATCATATTGCAAGGTTCAATTGGATTTTAAGTTGATCAATTCATGATCAATTCTGGAAGTCAAACAAAAGTCAAATTTTATGACTTTTAATCTAATTAAACTACAAGAACTGAAACAAGCATGAAAGAGAACACTTACAAACACCAAAGATTGATTAATAACACCAGAGAAAGCTCCAAGATGGTTGCAAAATTTGTGTTGAAGCAGAAAGGGACAAAAGAGATGGTCGCAAAAGTTCAAGAATGAAGAACACCATGGTTTTTATACTTGAATTGGGTTCGTTTGATCATGACAAGTGTCCATGAGTCATCCCTGAACTTGATTAGTGTCCCCTTAGGTGTCAAATGCAGAAGGGAAGGTGGCAAATTCGTTTGGTGAGTCAACAAAGCATTTAACAAGAAGCTCCACCTTGATTTAACAATTCTGATGAGCTAGGGACCTCTTACGGACTGTATGGGGTTTTGCCTTACAGTCCGTAAGGCCCTTGCACGGGCTGAAGTTTCAGAATAGGCAGAAATAGCCCCTGAACTTGTTTTTTACGCGTTTTGGCACTTTTAACACCCGTTAACCCCATTTTCTAGCTTTATAAGGACAATAAAGTATAGGAAACTTGAAATGTGCTCCAAAATGTTGGATGTCGGTTCATTTGGTCGTACGGTTGCGGTTTTTGGTTAGTTACGACGAAAATCGTAACGAACACGTGTGCGACCGTAAAAGCGTAACGAATGATATTTTTGCATTCCAATCACTAAAATATGATATTTTAATGATTAAAAAATTTTTTGGATGTCTGTACATGTCCCGGAGAGCGATTTACGCGAAAAGGCATAGTTTCACAGAATTTGCAAAATAGCCCCTTAAGTTGTAAAAGTGTGATTTTTCCATACCGAAGCCCTCAAAACTTATTTCTAAGTTATGTGAAGGTATTTGTGGTATGTTAAGCTTGTGACCTTGTTCCGGAGCGTACGTCGCTATGAGAATCAGCAGACTTTCGTAGTTTGTCGTAAATAGTCCCTATGATCGAATAAACTTGTTTTTGACATACCAAACCCTTCAAAACTTATTTCTAAGTTATGTAAAGGTTATTTAAGGTATGTTTGGCTTGTGTCATTGTTCTAGAGTGTATGTCGCATAAAACTGGTTTTGTTTGCGAATCGGTTTACATTTTCGCTTACAAAGCGATTTGAGAGCTCGAAATTGTGCAAGAATCGAATGTGTTCAATTATCAAAATAAATAAACAAATATTCACAAATAAAACATAAAATTTCATTGATTGATACATTATTCGGAAATGTTACATGATCGGATCATCACAGATATCACAATTTCGAAGCAAGTCTTCTTGGTTGGTTTGACTGTTAATACCCAATTCAACGTATAGCAAGCTGCTGCGACTGCTTCACTCCAGAAGCTGACTGGAAGTTTTGAATCGGCAAGCATTGTTCTTGAAATTTTAATCAAGTTCTGTTCTTCCTTTCAGCTACTCCATTTTGTTGTGGAGTATACGGAGCACTAAATTCATGTAGAATGCTTTGTCGTTACAGAACTCTTTCATTCGGGCATTTTTAAACTCTGTATCATTATCACTGCGGATTCGTCTAATGGGGAGATGGTACAAGTTCTCAATCTTCCTAAAGTGAATCATTAGATTATCGAACGTCTCATCTTTACTCTCCTGGAAGAAGACCCATGAAAACCGTGAATAGTCATCTGTTACAACAAGACAGTACAGATCTCCAGATATACTTCGAACGTTTACTGGACCAAGGAGATCCATGTGCAATCTTTCAAGTGGAAGCTTTATGGAGTTTAGAATCTTTTTAGGATGTGACTTCTTGATCTGCTTCCCTTATTTACATTCAAGACAACTGTCTGTCATATGAAAGCTTCTGAGATTCACTCTTCAACCCATTGTGAACCAGATGATTCATCTTTGTCAAATGAATATGTCACATCTTTCTATGCCATAGAATCGACTCCTTCTCTGTGGCCTTGTAACAAAACACTGAGCCGACTTTGAAGTAGTAGTTGCAATGCTCATGTCTAGTATGTATATATCATTCTCGCGCGGAGCACGCATAAGAATCCATTCCTCTGGGATCTTGAAACCCGGTTTGATTATCATGCACTCCTTATCATTGAAGTGGGTGGTGAACTGTTTGTCACATATCTGAGAAATACTGAGAAGATTGTTCTCCAGTTCGGCAATGTAATTGACCTTGTCAAATGACACCACACCGTTTGAAAGCTTTCCATGAGCGATGATCCTTCCTCCTTGATTTCCGCAAAACCTACATACCCTCCATTAATAGATTTGATATCATATTGCAAGGCACGCATCCCTGTCATGTGGAGAGAAGCTCTGCTATCCATAATCCACTTCGATAAAACGGATCTTTGGAGCCCCTGCACATGTTAAGAAACTACTTAAAAAGGGAAACCGAAGACTTTCGGTCTTGGTGGGATAGGAATATCGTAAGTTGGAAGTTACAAATCCGCATTTGGAACTTTCTTATCAGTCGTTGTGTTGATGATATTATCATTTTTACTCATTCAGGTTTACCATTTTCAGATGATGTTGTTTTCTTCTTTGCAACCTAAGATTGTGATTTAATTCTTGCTTTCTTAACATAGAATTTTGAATCTTTGTTTTCGTTCGATTTAGAAGTTTTCACCTTTTTCAAAAGTTGAATTTTCAAACTTTGATTCTGTTTTAGGTTTCTCTTCATTTTTAGATTCATTGTTTCGTTTTAAGATTGTGATTGGTTTAACAATATCTGGTTGCTTAAGTTTCTCATCTTCTGAAACTGTCTTTCTTCGGTGATACACAGGCTTTGACTTCGGACTCTTGCGTGCAATGTGACCAACTTCATTGCATTTGAAGCAAGTCCGAGTATCATGAGAATGTCCACTAGGGGTTTTACTCCACTTGCGGATTTAGCCTTGTCCCGAAGTTCTTTTTCCTTCTTAAACTCATCATTTGATTGCTTCCCAATCAAACTTTCTTCCTAACTGTGTTAGTCCCAAACACAAAATTCATGTTTTTATTCTTGTATTCATGAAATGGTGACTTATGTTTCTTATTCGGTTCATTTTCTTCATCCAAACCCAAACCGGCTCTGCTGTTCTCAAGAAAGTCACCACCATTCCTTCGGTAGTTGCTATAAACTTTCTTGGGTTTTGAGTAAAACTTTTTCTCATTTCTCTCAAGATCATCTGATGATACTTCCACAAGTTTGAACAATTTATCTATTTGATCTTCTTTCATGTTTCAAATCAGAAAACTATCATCAAAATATAATCTATCAGATTCCTTAACTTTGTACATCACAACGTTAGGATCATCACTTAGATCATTTTCTGATGATGTATCGTCATTTTCGGATTGTGATTCCGAACTGTTCAAACTTGAGTTGGCGCTTTCAAAGCTGCCATCATCGGTATCACTTCCAAAACATTTCCTACCACATTTTTTACAACTGCTTCACTATAATCGTTTGATTTCGTATAGACTACGTCAATGTTCTCAGGCAACTGATCTTTTGTTTCTATTGAAAGCGTTATGTTTGTTTCCTTCTCAATACCATCCACTTTCTTGTGACAATAGCTTGCAAGTAGTGGAGGTGGAACACTACTGTACTCTTTACGCTTTATACCTTTTGGTTTCTCAACATTTTCCTCCAACTTAATCATAGGAAGAATGTGATCGATGACATAAACGTTTGTTGTATAACTGAGCAAAAGTTGTCTTACTCTCTCTGTCTCAATTTTCATGTCTTGAAGCTCTTGTCTAGTTTCAGCAATGGTGTTTATGTACATGTTAATAGCTTCTTGTTTCTCGATTACCGTTGGTTTTAACATTCTTATTGACGCGGCTTGTTCTAGATTAGCTTTTTCGACATTACAATATGTGCCTTTCATTTTATCATAAGCCTCTTTCATTGTGCGATAATCATATCGAAAATTTTCATTATGCACATTCAGATCGCTTATAATTTGATCCTTTTCAGCATACTTTTCACAAGGATTTGTGCACTTTGTGCAAGGTTTTTCAACCTCCACAACTTTCACAACTTCCTTCTCAATCACTTTTACTTCTTCACCCAACTGTTTTAAGATTCGCCATCAAAGCTTTATTGGCAATTTGTGTGAGGTTTTCTACATTCAATTCCTTTGTTACGTCAATGACCTCCTCGACCTCTGATTTCTTTTCTTCAACCACTTGTGATGTATTCTCAAAGCAACCTGCAAAACTAGCATTAATGTTAGGAGAAAGGATATTCTTCATTTGTTTTGGTGATAGACCAATTCCTCTTCCTCTGTCCTTTGCAGATATTCTTCTAGAATCGCATTCTCGGAACAACATCATCAATTGTTGATTCTGATTCTTCCATAATCTCAGCCATCAAAGTAACACCAGTCTTCTTTCCGATGTACTTATTCCAATCAAACGCTTCGTCTTCGTGAGACACAACTAGAGCTTGTTAGTTGGCTTTGAGAAATTATCGTGAACTTCAATTTAGTTCTCTTTGGATATGGCTTGTATTGCAGCGCTTTCTTGTAATAATCATTGTTGTTGTCGAAAGGACTTTGGTTGCCACTTGCTTCTTGGTTTTGGTGCATTCGCGTTTAAAATGCCCCTTTTATCAGCACTTGAAGCAAGTAACTTTCGACTTATCAAATCCAAGTTTGTTTCTTGAATTACTAATGTCTCTTCCGGTAAGCGCTACAAACTTTGTGACTCTTCTAATGATTGAAGCTAGGCTCCATTTGATATCCATTAGCTCTAATTCTTCTTCATCAAGTTGATCGTAATCCTCATCAGTCATTTCAGGATTACCGATCTTTCCAGCAACTAGACTTTCATAAGATTCGAGAACATTTGCAAGAAGTGCTATGTGTTGTTTAGCCACTTGCTCCGGGAACACATTCTTCAGATTAACTGCTATGTTGCACTGGAAAACATTCGGATCAGAATTGAAATTTATTTGTCTGGCTTGACTAATTTGCTTGACTCTGAAACTGTGAATTTGAACCAGTACTTGAATAACCACTGTTTGGAGGACTATGATCATAACTCGGATATGATTGAGTGTTCTATTGATTTTGAGGCGAATGATTCGAGGAATTCATATTCGCACTGAATGACGTTTGAATCTTGGAATCTGAATATCTTGAACACCACTTTTGTAATACAGATCGGCGTCTTGAACAAGTTCGCATTCTTTGACTTCCATTTTCATCAATTCCATCTCATGCCCTTCCAGTTTATCAATGAACCATGATAATTTGAAATGTTTCCACCCTGGACTGTTTTTCAAAATCGTCAAGTAAGTCATCCACTCTCCCTTAGGAAGTGCGTCTGCCAGTTTATCAATCTGTTCATCATTGGTTTTCACAATATTGTGCCTTCGTATTTGGACCATAGATGACAATAATGATCAATCATTTGCTTTATGGTCTCGCCTTTAATCATTGTGAATATGTCAAACTCTTTCTTGATTAAGGCTTTCTTGCTCTTGATCATCTCGTCACTTCCCTGATATTTCGCACAAAGAGCATCCCCTAGCATTTGTGAAGTTTCACATTCGGGTAGTAAGATTAGGATATCTTCCTTCACAGATTCTTGTATCAAGCATCCCATCTTCTTTTCAGCTACATACGCATCTTTATGTTCAGGCGTGAACTTAACCAAAGCGAGATCTTGACCACGTTCGTTTTTTGGCCATTTGTATCTGGTTTCCACAGCAACCCAGCTATGAAACTGGTTCGCTTGAACCCATTTACAAACTTCTCCTTCTAACCCTCAAACTCATCCATGCTCATTAGCTTCGGCGGTTTTGTAGTAGTACCCATCTCGTTGTCGGATTCATCTGTTAACCCATTTGCCTTGGATGGGGAACCTACCGTAGAAGGAAAAGCGTTATGGAAATCATCCATCTTAACAAACTAAAGGTTTAACTAAAAACACGTTCAAAACTTGAAAACGATTAACAAACTGACAAGTTCGGTCGAACTTGTAAGAAAAACAGATTTTAATTTCAATTTCAACAAGTTCGAGCGAACTATATGAAATTTTCAAGAATGTTCAGATTTTTATCAAGTTCGGTCGAACTTACAATGAGATTTGAAAATTTTCCAAGCTTTACCTCAACTTCGGAGCGAACGTTAGCAGAAATTTCAATGAAAAATGACAAGTTCAGCGAACTTAGTCAAAAATTCACTGAAAAACAATCAAGTTCGGGCGAAGAGTTCAAAATCACCAAAAATTGATGATTTTAATCAAGTCTGAGCAAACTTGTTGGTTAAGTTCGAGCGAAGTTATGTTGCAAAACATGGGTTTTTTTTACAATTTCGACATGAATACATTGTTTTTTATTCTCAAACTTTCAGGGTTTGTAATTATGTGATTTTACATGACATGTTCAATTTTTAGCCATTTTTGTCCAGATTTCATCAATTATGTGAAAAAGTTAAGAAAATTGTAGAATGAGTAGAAATAGAATGATTCTTGTGTTGATTTCAGCAAATTCAGGTTCCAGCATCTGATACCACTTGATAGGACCGTCCTCCTCAGCTCGGGAACCTAAATTTGCATCTATTGTCCATATAAGCGGAAATTATATGACAAGTTTAACCAAATACACAAGAATTACAGTTTAATCGTCAGTTTATTAAGTCCAAAGATATTACAACTCGAAATCCAAACTGACAGAGCTTCGCCGTATAAGTCGCAAAGTTGTTACAATGAAAGAACCAAAATATACAGACTCGATCCAAGACCTAGACAATAGACATTATGCATCAACACCCTGAACATGTTAAGAAACTATTCAAAGAGGGAAACCCAAGCCTTTCCGGTCTTGGGTGGAATCAGAATATCATAAGTAGGAGTTTCCAAATCAGCATTTGGAATTTTCTTATCAGTCTTCATGTTTTTAACAGTTTCATTCTTGACTGATGCAGATTTTGCAGTTTCAGGTGATGTTTTTGTTTTCTTTGCAACCCATGATTGTGATTTCATTCTTGCTTTCTTAATGTAGAATTTTGAATCTTTGTTTTCATTCGATTTAGAAGTTTCACCTTTTTCAAAAGTTGATTTCTCAAACTTAGATTCAGTTTTAGGTTTTACTTTGATGTTAGATTCATTGTTTCGTTTTAAGATTGTGATTGGTTATACAATCTCTGGATGCTTAAGTTTCTCATCATCTGAAACTGTCTTTCTTCGGTGATACACAGGTTTTGATTTCGGACACTTGCGAGCAATGTGACCAACTTCATTTCATTTGAAGCAAGTCCGAGTATCAGAATGTCCATTCGTGGGTTTTACTCCACTTGTGGATTTAGCCTTGTCCCGAAATTTTTTTTCCTTCTTAAACTCATCATTTGATTGCTTTCCAATCAAATTCTCTTCTTGAACCGTGTTAGTCCCATAAATAAAATTTCCGGTTTTATTCTTGTATTCATGAATGGTGACTTTTGTTTCTTTTTCGGTTCTTCTTCTACCTCCAAACCCAAACCCGCTCTCCTGTTCCCAGGAAAGTCACCACCATTTCTTCGGTAGTTGTTATAAACTTTCTTGGGTTTTGAGTAAAACTTTTTCTCATTTCTCTCAAGATCATCTGATGATACTTCCATAAGTTTGAACAATTTATCGATTTGATCTTCCTTAACATTTCCAATCGGAAAACTATCATCGAAATATAGTCTATCAGAGTCCTTAACTTTGTACATCACTACGTTAGGATCATCACTTAGGCTATCTTCCAATGATGTATCATCATTTTTGGATTGTGATTCCGAACTGTTCGAACTTGAGTTGGCACTCTTAAAGCTGCCATCATCAGAATCATTTCCTAAAACATTTTCAACCACATTTTTCACAATCGCTTCACTGTCATTGTTTGATGTCGTATAGACTACATCAATGTTCTCAGGCAACTTATCATTTGTTTCTGATAACAGTGTTATGTTAGTTGCCTTTTCAATCCCATCCACTTTCTTGTGACAATAGCTTGCAAGTAGTGGAGATGGAACATTTCTGTACTCTTTACGCATCATACCTTTTGGTTTCTCAACATTTTCCTCTGACTTAATCGTAGGAAGAATGTGAATGATGACATAAGCGTTTGTCGTATAATTGAGCAAGAGTTGTCTTACTCGTTCAGTTTCAATTTCATATCTTGAAGCTCTTGCCTTGTTTCAGCAATGGTGTTTATATACATATTAAATGCTTTTTGTTTTTCAATTACTGTTGCGTTTAACATTTTTATATTGTCAGCTTGTTCTAGATTAGCTTTTTCAACATTGCAAGTGTCTTTCATTTTATCATAACCTTCTTTCATCGTACAATAATCATATCTAAAATTTTCGTTATGCACTTTCAATTCACTTATGATTTGAGATTTCTCAACACATTGCTCACAAGGTTTTGCGCACTTTGTGCAAGGTTTTTCAACCTCCACAACTTTCATAACTTCCTTTTCAATCACCTTTACCTCTGAACCCACCTGTTTCCGATTTGCCATCATTGCTTTATCAGTAATCTTTGTGATGTTTTCTGAATTCATCTGCTTTGTTACGTCAATGACCTCCTCGACCTCTGGTTTCTTTTCTTCAACCACTTGCTCTTACGATGCATTTCCAAAGCAACCTGCAAAACTAACATTAAAGTTAGGAGAGACAATGTTCTTCATCTGTGTCTGTTGATATATCATTTCCTCTTCCTCTGTTCTTTGCAGATATTCTTCCAAGATCGCATTCTCCAGAGCTGCATCATCAACCATCAATTCTGATTCATCCATGATCTCTGCCATCAAAGCAACTCCAGTCTTCTTTCCAATATACTTATTCCAATCAAAGCCTTCTGCTTCATTAGACACAACTAGAGCTTGTTCAGTTGGCTTTGTGGAACCTTCAACTTGATTTCTCTTCGGATATGGCTTGTATTGCAACACTTTCTTGTAATAGTCATTGTTGTTTCTGAAAGGAATTTGGTTGCCGCTTGCTTCTTGGTTAGTGCATTCGTGTTTGAAATGCCACTTTTGTCTACACTTGAAGCATGTAACTTTTGACTTGTCAAATCCAAGCTTGTTGTTTGAATTACCAATGTTTCTTCCATTGAGTCCTACAAACTTCGTGACTCTTCTGATAATCGATGCTAAGCTCCACTTGATATCCATCAATTCTAAATCTTCTACATCAACCTGATCATAATCCTCAGCTGTCATTTCTAGATTTCCGATCTTTCCCGCGACTAAACTTTCGTATGATTCGAGTACAGTTGCAAGAAGCGCTATATGTTGTTTAGCCACTTGCTTAGGAAAAACGTTCTTCAGATTCACAACAAAGTTGCACTGAAAAACATTTTATCAGAACTGGAATGATTTGTCTGATATGACTGATTAGATTGATTGTTCTGAAACGGAGAATTTGAACCAGCACTTGAATATCCTGTTCGGAGGACTCTAATCATAACTCGGGTATGATTGAGTGTTCGATTGACTTAGTGATGAATGATTCGAAAAATTCATATTCGCACTAAACGTCGTTTGAATTTTCGGACTTTGAATATCTTGAACACCTCCTTTATAGTACACACCAACATCTTGTACAACGTTAGCATTCTTTGATTTGGCCATTTTCATCAACTCCATTTCATGTCCTTCTAATTTGTCAATGAAAGATGATAGCTTGAGATACATCCAACCCGGACTATTCTTCAATACCATCAAATAAGTTGACCACTCTCCCTCAGGAAGTGCATCAGCCAATTTATCAATCTGCTCTTCATCAGTTTTTTAATACCATGTCTTCGCATCTGAATCATCAAATGACAATATCTATTAATCATTTGTTTCATGGTTTCGCCTTTAATTATCATGAAGATGTCGAATTCTTTCTTGATTAAAGCCTTCTTGCTCGTAATCATTTCGTCACTTCCCAGATATTTTGCACAAAGAGCTTCCCACAGCATCTGTGACGTCTCGTATTCAGGTAGCAAGATCAAGGTGTCTTCCTTTACAGATTGTTGTATCAGACTGATCATTTTCTTTTCAGCCACGTAAGCATATTTATGTTCTGGTGTGAACTTAATCAAAGCAAGATCTTGACCACTTTCATCTTTTGGCCATGTGTATCAAGTTTCAACTACAACCCAACTGTGAAATTGGTTGGCTTGAACCCAGTTTACAAACTTTTCCTTCCATCCTTCAAACTCGTCCATGCTCATCAGCTTTGGCGGTTTTGTAGTAGTTCCCATCTCATTGTCCAGATTCATCTGGTTTACCGCATTAGCATACGCATTTGCATTAGATGTTGAAGCTACTGTTGAAGCAAAGGCGTAATCATCCATCTTGACAATCAGACGATTTAACTGAAATCACGTTCAAAAATACTCGAAAACTTATTAACAAACTGACAAGTTCGGTCGAACTTGTGAAGAAAACAGATTTCCGATTCAATTTCAACAAGTTCGGGTGAACTTGTATGAAATTTTCAAGAATTTTCAGTTTTTAATCAAGTTCGGGCGAACTTGTGATGAGGTTTGAAAATTTTCCAAGCTTTCTCCAAATTGGGCGAACTTAATGAAAATTTCAACAAAAAGGAACAAGTTCGGTCGAACTTGGTCAAATTTTCCTGAAAAATCAACCAAGTTCGAGCGAAGTTGATAAAAATCAACAAAATTGATGATTTTTAATCAAGTTCGAGCGAACTTGTATGGTCAGTTTGAGCGAAGTTTGGTTTGAAAACATGGTTTTTTAACAATTTTGACATGAATTCGACTGATTTTGATTCTGAAACTTTCAAGGGTTTGTATTTAGGTGATTATCTAAGACATGTTCAAATTTTAGCCAATTTTGTCCATGAATTCATCAATTTTGTGAAAAAGTTAAGAAAAATGGTATAAATGAGTAGAAATAGAATGAATCTTGTGTAGATCTCAGCAAATTAGGTATCCATGGCTCTGATACCACTTGATAGGACCGATCCTCCAATTTCAAGGAACCTAATTTGTATCTAATGTTCAATATAAGGGGAAATATATGACATGTTAATCAAATACACAAGTTTACTATTTAAATTGTCTGTTTATTCATGTCCAAATCATATACATTCAGTTCTCATAACAGACAGAGCTTCGTCGTCAATGTCGCAAAGTTCTTACAATGAGAGACCCTTGACCATCTATATATAGACACACAAGTTCGCTCGAAGTGCGTCCTGGCTAGATCAAGTTCGGCCGAACTTGATCAGCCTACACTAACTTCGGCCGAACTTGTCTGTTAACATATAAATACAATATGAAATCTAACAATTCAAGCTCTAAACATACAGACACGATCCAAGACCTAGATAATAGACATTATGCATCAACAATACGTGGCGTTATTCAAATCACTTGAAACAAAGGTTTTCAAACAATGAAACCTAATGATTTTCAATTAAATATATAAACCATACGAGGTTTCTTTCAAGACGATTTACTACTCAGATTTACAAAATAAATGTTTTGGTCAAGATTCATGGCTACAAGTCTTTTATAAACTATAACTAACTTGTTTTAGTTGGTTAGTTATCATTGCAATACAAAATACTTTCGATAACAAGGTTTTCAATTAACACTTCTAGTAGTCTGATGAGGTATTGGAATACATATACAAGGCCATGAATTTGACACACTCACAAAACTTATGTACTCGCCGACATATTTTTGCTGACTCATTTTCACATATGTTTCAGGAAACCAAGTTTGATGTCGATGCATGCTCACGTAGGATTAAACATGGAATTTAGTGCTTTAAAATATGAAAGACAATTGTTTGTTTAGTTTGTTTTAATTCCAAGACAATGTAACTATGTAATTTCAATATTCAATAAAACATAACTTTAATTACCACATGTTATTGAAACAATCCGTTAACGTTGTGACATCCCGGTTTTTCGGATAACTTAAACGCACTACTTCACGGTTATTAATTCGGAGACTTGAATTTGCACGCTCGAAATAGTTACGATAATTTAGTGAACTTGTCAAATGAAGTATGTGCTATGTGTATTAAACGTTTATGAGTTGGTGAATATGTGATGTTCGATTAAGTGATTGTTTTAGTTGTAAAATATTTATGGTAAATATGTACACGAACCAAACCGAACCGCGACACGAACCAACCTCGATTCCTTGTGAGTCTAGGAGTGAACCAAGTTTTAAACCCAAACCTTAAACCCAAACCCCTCAGCCGCGAATGAACCCAAACCTTAAACCCAAGTCCCTTGTGGCCGCGATCAACCCAAACCTTGAACCCATCTCTTTGCGCTATATATACACACACATGCATGATCCTTCTTCACAAATCAAAAACAAAACACAAACCCTAATATCTAAACAGCCGTCGACAACCCTTCACTAGTTCCATCGATCGCGTGTTGCCTCCTACATCATCTCTCGGTCGCGCGGCAGCCCCTCGCCATCTTCATCCTCGGTCGCAATTATCTTTGATCATCGGTTCCTCATCTCACTCACGGTTGATTTACCTTGTCATTAAAGGTTAGGATTTATCATTGTTACAAGATCATATTCGGATATATGTGTTTGAATGTAGTGATTGTGTTGTTTTCGGATTGATTATGCTAGTTTGAAAGTTTGATGTTTTCGGAAATCATGTAACATAGGCTGCGTTTTGATCGATAAAAACTAGAGATTATGATTAGGGTTTGCATGGATATGATATATATAATGATATATGATTGGAAAAATCTGTTCTTGATCGCATATGTTCAATATATAAACGGTTTAAGCAAGTTAGTTTGTGATAAAGTGCTGAATCAGGCTGCTGAATGATGGTTACAGCCGACTTCAACTGGCTGTAACTCGGTCATTAGTTGTCGAAAAACGGATTTTCTGAAGTCTAAAACGTAGAGGTTTAAATAACGAATCTAATGGCACTGGATTCATATTTTTCTGAAGTCGTTTGATATTTTTAAGTGGCCAATTAAGTTCAGTAACTAAAGCTGTGAAAATCCTGAAATTTTGTTAGTTGTTTATCGAGTTGGATTTAATAATCTGTAGGGAGTCGAATCATGAAATTTGTACAACAACTAGGTATAGAAATTTCCGGGCAACTCCCACTGGAATTTTGTTAATTGGACGAACAGTGATTTTTAAATAAATTCTTCCGTGGACTGCAGTCAGAAAGTGACGAATCTGACTGCAGCCTAGTATATTAATATTTATGGATAATTGGTAAAGTATTAGGACTTGAAAAATTTATATAAATTTCTACAGTATAGTTGTCACCTGCTGTAAAATAATTGGAATTTTTGGAACGTTAAAACTATTATATAAAAATCCTAGAAAACAGCCGAATTATGAGTATGTAAGCTGAAACTTGATAACTTGTGAATGTGTGCACCAAAGTGTTGCATGGATTGGATTATGTTCATGATAAATTGTTTTGATTACTATGTTCACATGAGGATACTTGCATGCATGTTTGAGTGTTAGGAATTTTGATTGTGTGTATCACTTCGTGTATAAATTATGTGTAGAATTTGTATTGGTGTGTTCACACACTGACTTGAAATCAATTGGTTTATTAGGACGCAATTAGCGGTCCCATCATTTGCAACTTCTGTGTTACACTAACCGAGCAACTAAAGGTGAGTTCACGGCCCCTAATTTTATCCGGTTTTAAACAACAGGGGGAGAAACATGTATACACTCTTCAACTAAATCTCTTTACGTTATACGAAATCAACGTCACATAACTATTCGATAACTAAGTTAATGTTAATGTAACGTTATGGTCACTAAGCAGCTATATCACATAAGTCCTCGACAATCTCTCGGATTGTCAGTATTGGGTTTAAATAGCGGGGAAATTATAAGTAGTAGTACTGGGCCCGACAAGCCCCATCCGAGCTAGTCGCGCTAGCCGACCGGGTATGGTCAACGGGTGAATAATTTGGCCTAACTTCGCCATGGTCAGTGATAGGCCTGGCAACACGGAGGCACAACAGTCAGCTTCGATCGTGAACACTTACGTGACATAACTTTAGGCTAGCTACCTATATATATTAACATTGAACTTAATTACGAATCAACAATATTATCCCGGGTTAGGGATAATGGAACCAACAACGTTATTATTCCAAGTTAGGAATAATGGGACATCATTATTATTCCGGGTAAGGAATAATGGAACTACCAGAATTATTCCGGGTTAGGAATAATGGAACTACCAGAATTATTCCCGGTTGGGAATAATGGAAGTATCAGTATTATTCCGGGTTGGGAATAATGGAACTAAACCGTTATCCCGGGTTAGGGATAACGGGGGAAACAAACTTATAACCGAACAAACGAATTTATGAAAACCTGTGAACTCACTCATCTTTAATGTTGACACTTTTTTCTTTACATGTTTCTCAGGACCCTAGGAGCTCTAGGTGCACTCACTTGCATTGAACAAGACACCTTTTATCGAGTCTCAATTACAAACACATTTTTGGGTTTTTCTTTGGTTTTGGCGTTTATGTTGGCGCCCGTTCCGTAACTTTACTTTATGCTTCCGCTCAACTTTAAAAACTAATGCTTCCGCTAAACATTGGTAACTAACTAAGACAATAGAAAATCTACGACGAATGGTTAAACAAATGATTTTTGGAAAACGTATTATCAAATCATATAGAGTCGTTCGACGTACTAGTGTTTCAGATTCTGGTTTGTTCACACGCCTCGCGGTAAAACTCCGCAAGTGGAAATTGAGGGTGTGACAGATTGGTATCAGAGCCTCTAGCTATAGAGAACCAGGTTTGCATTAGAAGTAGACCTAAACTATAGCTGATTACACGACACTAGACTTAGTTTGGCACCGAACTGTTATATCTTGTTATGTGATGTACCACAACTATGTGATGTGAAATATGAATGCATAATTGAAACGAATGCAACTCGTAACTAACTACACAACCTAAAGGCAATGACATCATCATCCTCATCATCATCCGACAAACTTACGCAACCAAGGGCGCCAGGAAAGGCACCTATGGTGGAACCCTTACCATCTTATGGCGTGGAGACACGCTCAGCTGCTAGGAAAAGACTCGTTCTAGGGGAGGAGTCGTCCTCACGCCCGACCATCGCTGTGACGGTCGAACCGGTTAACTCGTTAGAAGTAGGGAACGACCTACTTAGAGATATGATAAGAATGCAACAAGAACAACTAGAAAGAATGCATGAAACCATCCTAGCACAGGGATGGATGATACGACAATTGACAGGTAAAACCGACTCGCTCGAGGAAGAGCAACATACGAGTAAGATAGCTCGTAACACCTTAGCCAGAGATCTGCGTGCTGAGCAGATAAGAGCCGACTGGCTCGAAGACAGAGTCCTGGAGTCTAGTTGGAGAATTCAGGAGCTAGAACAAATCAAGCACCTGCACCAGTACCTGCACCAGCACCGGCCCCTCCAGTGCCGGTAGAGGAGGATCCAGAAGAGGATCCGGAAGAGGATCCAGAAGAGGATCCGGAAGAGGATCCGGAAGAGGATCCAGAAGAGGATCCAGAAGAGGCCCCAGAGGAGGATCCGGAGGAAGACCCAGCTGTAGAAGCTGGAAATGCCGCGCAGGATGACGGCAACGATAGTGATTTAGGGGATGGAGACGTAGAAGACTGACACGTCTCGCTTATTTTATTTATTTTCCTTCAGTCTATTTATTTTCCCACTTGTGTTTAAACTTGAGACTTTATAGTAAACTCGTATGTTTAGTTGGCACTTTGTAAGACGTTGAAACTTTATTTAATCAAGCATTTCTTTTGACTATTTAATTTATTTGAGTTGACATAACTTGATAATTATTTAAGTACGGAATAGGATAACTATATTGGATATATAGACTTATCGGTGTGTGTTTATGTTGTCTTACGAAGATCCAAATGGCAACTGGACGTCGCGGGAACCTTAACATGACGCCCGAAGAATTAGCTGCAATGATTGAAGAGCACGTGAACGCAGCTCTAGCGGGTGTTCAGAACCAACCGGCAGGTAACCATTATTAAATTTTCAGGGGAAAATCTAATAGTTGGGCTAGTAGAATTCCTCGCTGACTACCTGTCCTCTGTCAGTAGGAGGGGGTCTTAACCCCTACAAGATGTTCCTCGACGCAAAGCCAAGTAAATTCACGGGGGCAGAAGGACCAATAGGATTGGTGCGCTGGATCGAAAAATCTGAATCGGTATTCGAAATGTGCAACTGTCTGGAGGCCAACAAGGTCAAGTATGCAGCCTCAACACTGGAAGATGGGACACTAACTTGGTGGAATGCACAAGTCCAAACGCGTTGACTTATTGCTGCAAATGCCATGGCCTGGGCCGAGTTTAAGGCCCTAATCAAAGAAGAGTACTGTCCGCGAGACAGAGTTCAACAGTTGGAGCAAACATTATGGAACCATAAGATGGTGGGATCTGAAATCGAAGCATACACAGCGAAACATCACGACTTGGTATTTCTGTGTCCCGATCTGGCCAACACTGTGGAGAAACGACTCGAGTTCTACCTTGGGGGTCTGGTCCCGGAGATTCAGGGTATGGTGATGGTTAGCAACCCTGCAACCGAACATCAAGCAATCAGGTTGGCGCACAAACTCACCGACAAGGCGGTGGAACAGAAGAAGTTACCAACTCGGGGTACAACTGAAGTTGCCCCTGATAATAAAAGAAAGTTTGAAGACTCGTCTGTTCGACAGTCTTCGTCATCCCAGCCACAACAGGGGAACCAGAAACGGTTCAATCATTACAACAGCCACCGGGGTCACCAAAATCAACCCGCCAACAACAACCAGAACGCAGGCGGCTATGTAGGTCGAAAGACGCAGTGCAATCGCTGTAATCTTCATCATCACGGCCCTTGTGCCGGGAATCGCTGCCAACGATGTGGCAAGGTGGGACATGCGGCAAAGGATTTTCGCGGGGAAATCATGTCCCGACAAAACCAAAATCAACCCAAGGGCCAGCAACAGGGTGTTAATCGGGGATGCTATCAGTGTGGTAGCACCGCCCACTTCAAAAGAGACTGCCCGCAGCTCCGTAACAACAACAACAACAATGGTGGAAACAACCACAACCACAATAACCACAACAATAACAATAACAACAACAATAATGGAAATGGTGGCACAGGAGGTGCCAAAGGTCGCGCATTTACGCTGGGCCGCGGGGAGGCCAGAAACGACTCGAACGTGGTCACCGGTAAGTTTCCCCTTAATGAACATTTTGCTACTGTGCTCTTTGATACGGGTGCGGATAGGAGCTTTATATCTGAGTCTTTTAGGAAGAACCTAAATCTCACGCCTAAACCCTTAGAGACCCCTTACGTCATAGAACTAGCAGATGGTAAATCCGTAGATGTGACCCATATAGTATCCGGCTGTCAACTCAAACTCGCGGGTCACACCTTTACCATTGATCTTATGACAACTACCCTGGGTAGTTTTGACGTGGTAGTCGGAATGGACTGGCTATCCGACGTTCGAGCTGAAGTTCTCTGCTTCGAAAAATCTATCCGTATTCCGCTCGCTAACGACGAAATCTTGACGGTGCAAGGCGAGAAGGCAGGCGCCGTCACAAACATCATCTCTTACATGCAAGCGCAGAAGTATCTTCGGAGGAAGAACTCTTTCGCTTTACTCGCACTGGTTACCGAACAGTCTAAGGACGAGAAACGTATAGAAGACATCCCCGTCGTCCGTGATTTTTCTGATGTATTCCCAGAGGAGTTACCTGGTCTCCCACCCCATCGACAATTGGAGTTTGAAATTGAATTGGCGAACCATGCAACTCCTATCGCCAAGGCCCCATACCGCCTAGCTCCAGCCGAGCTGCAGGAGCTGTCTACCCAACTTCAGGAGCTGTTAGAAAAGGGATTTATCCGACCAAGCGCTTCGCCCTGGGGAGCTCCAGTCCTTTTTGTCAAGAAGAAGGACGGGACCTTCCGCATGTGAATCGACTACAGGGAACTCAACAAGGTTACTGTCAAAAACCGATACCCGTTACCTCGCATCGACGATCTCTTCGACCAACTTCAAGGGTCAAGCTACTACTCCAAGATTGATCTACGGTCCGGTTACCACCAGCTACGCGTCAGGGAGGAGGATATCGCTAAGACGACATTTCGTACTCGGTATGGCCATTATGAGTTTTTGGTCATGCCCTTCGGTCTCACCAACGCACCCGCGGTGTTCATGGACCTCATGAACCGTGTGTGTAAACCATACCTCGACAAGTTTGTCATTGTATTCATCGATGACATACTCATCTACTCTAAAGGTGAAGAAGAACATGCTGAACATCTACGATTACTGTTGGGATTACTTCAACAGGAGAAACTATATGCCAAGCTTTCGAAGTGTGATTTCTGGATTCGGGAAGTTCAGTTTCTCGGGCATATCGTAAATGAAAATGGTATCCACGTCGACCCTGCCAAGATTGAAGCTATCAAAAACTGGGAAGCACCCAGGACACCGACGGAGATCCGCCAATTTTTGGGTTTGGCTGGTTACTACAGACGTTTCATCGAGGGATTTTCAAAGATCGCGCAACCGCTTACTACCCTCACCCAGAAAGGCATCAAGTATGCTTGGGGTGACAAGCAGGAAGCAGCATTTAAATTGCTGAAGCAGAAACTTTGCAGTGCACCCATTCTGTCCTTGCCGGAAGGGACAGATGATTTTGTAGTATATTGTGATGCTTCCATTAAGGGATTGGGATGCGTACTCATGCAGCGCGACAAGGTTATCGCGTATGCGTCCCGACAATTGAAGGTTCACGAGAAAAACTACACAACGCATGACCTGGAATTGGGAGCAGTAGTGTTTGCACTTAAGATTTGGAGACACTACCTCTATGGAACGAAGTGCACAATCTTTACAGACCACAAGAGCCTCCAACACATCTTTGATCAGAAGGAGTTGAACATGCGACAGCGTCGCTGGGTCGAACTCTTGAACGATTATGAATGTGCCATTCGGTATCACCCGGGTAAAGCTAACGTGGTAGCTGATGCCCTCAGTAGGAAGGAACACTTGAAACCTCGTCGGGTACGAGCATTACAGCTCACTATTCATTCGGGGCTACCCGAACAGATACGCGACGCGCAATTAGAAGCAGTTAAGGAGGAAAACATCAAGGCCGAATCGGTGGGAAAAATGGAACGCGATTGGGAAGTAAAACCCAATGGAGCCCGGTATTTCATGAATCGCATATGGGTACCTCTCTACGGAAACCTCAGAGAGCTAGTCATGGACGAAGCTCACAAATCCCGATACTCTGTCCATCCTGGTTCGGATAAGATGTATCAAGACCTTAAAGCTGCGTATTGGTGGCCCAACATGAAAGCTGATATAGCCACCTACGTGAGTAAGTGTTTGACTTATGCAAAAGTCAAGGTAGAGTATCAAAAGCCATCGGGGCTACTCCAACAACCTGAGATCCCAGTGTGGAAATGGGATCAGATCTCGACGGATTTCATCACTAAACTCCCGCGAACTTTGGGTGGTTGCGATACCATCTGGGTGATTGTGGATCGTTTAACTAAGTCCGCACACTTCCTAGCTATTATAGAAACAGATAAGATGGAGAAGTTGACTCGCATCTACATTAAGGAAGTAGTTTCTCGGCACAGAGTGCCAACGTCCATCATCTCAGACAGAGATGCTCGCTTCACGTCCAACTTTTGGCAGTCACTTCAGAAAGCGTTGGGAACACGCTTAGATATGAGCACAGCCTATCACCCTCAGACTGATGGTCAAAGCGAAAGGACCATACAGACCTTGGAAGACATGCTTAGGGCATGCGTAGTAGACTTTGGAAATAGTTGGGAAATCCACCTGCCTTTAGTGGAATTCTCGTATAACAACAGTTACCATACAAGTATATCGGCAGCACCGTTTGAGGCATTATACGGTCGTAAATGTAGATCACCGGTCTGTTGGGCAGAAGTCGGTGACAGCCAACTTACAGGCCCTGAGTTGATACTTGAGGCTACTGAAAAGATTGTACAAATCAGAAACCGCATGGCGGCGGCACGAGATCGACAGAAAAGCTACGCTGATCAACGACGCAAACCGCTCGAATTTCAAGTAGGCGACCGCGTCCTACTGAAGGTGTCACCCTGGAAGGGTGTAATCCGCTTCGGAAAACGGGGCAAACTAAACCCACGGTACGTAGGTCCGTTTGTGATCTTGAAACGTATTGGACCCGTAGCTTATCAATTAGACCTTCCTGCCGAACTCAGTGGAGTTCACAACGTTTTTCACGTGTCAAATCTGAAGAAGTGTCTATCAGATGAAACCCTAGTCATTCCATTGGATGAGATCCAAGTGGATGAACAACTGCACTTTGTGGAACAACCTATCGAGATCATGGATCATGAGATCAAGACTCGAAGGCATAGCAAGATTCCGATCGTTAAGGTTCGTTGGGACTCTAAGCGTGGACCGGAGTTCACGTGGGAAAGAGAGGACCAAATGAAAAGCAAATACCCACACCTCTTCGCAGCTAAGCAGCAAACTAACGATACCAGCAACTAAATTTTCGGGACGAAATTTCTTTCAACATGGAGATGATGTGACAACCTGGAAATTTCTCATACTTTCGCGTACCATTGTTAACTAAATCCTTGTGCATGGCACTTGGGAATCTTTGTGCATGGCACTTGGGAACTTCTTGTAACTTCGCGTACCATCGTTAACGAACTAACTCTTTGTGCGTGGCACTCTAAACATGTACGCTGCATTCTAAACCGCGTTTACTCAATTTTCGGGACGAAAATTCTTTCAACATGGGGATAATGTGACATCCTGGTTTTTCGGATAACTTAAACGCACTACTTCACGGTTATTAATTCGAAGACTTGAATTTGCACGCTCGAAATAGTTACGATAATTTAGTGAACTTGTCAAATGAAGTATGTGCTATGTGTATTAAACGTTTATGAGTTGGTGAATATGTGATGTTCGATTACGTGATTGTTTTAGTTGTAAAATATTTATGGTAAATATGTACACGAACCGAACCGAACCGAACCGCGACACGAACCAACCTCGATTCCTTGTGACTCTAGGAGTGAACCAAGTTTTAAACCCAAACCTTAAACCCAAACCCCTCGGCCGCGAATGAACCCAAACCTTAAACCCAAGTCCCTTGTGGCCGCGACCAACCCAAACCTTGAACCCATCTCTTTGCGCTATATATACACACACATGCATGATCCTTCTTCACAAATCAAAAACAAAACACAAACCCTAATATCTAAACAGCCGTCGACAACCCTTCACTAGTTCCATCGATCGCGTGTAGCCTCCTACATCATCTCTCGGTCGCGCGGCAGCCCTCGCCATCTTCATCCTCGGTCGCAATTATCTTTGATCATCGGTTCCTCATCTCACTCACGGTTCATTTACCTTGTCATTAAAGGTTAGGATTTATCATTGTTACAAGATCATATTCGGATATATGTGTTTGAATGTAGTGATTGTGTTGTTTTCGGATTGATTATGCTAGTTTGAAAGTTTGATGTTTTCGGAAATCATGTAACATAGGCTGCGTTTTGATCGATAAAAACTAGAGATTATGATTAGGGTTTGCATGGATATGATATATATAATGATATATGATTGGAAAAATCTGTTCTTGATCGCATATGTTCAATATATAAACGGTTTAAGCAAGTTAGTTTGTGATAAAGTGCTGAATCAGGCTGCTGAATGATGGTTACAGCCGACTTCAACTGGCTGTAACTCGGTCATTAGTTGTCGAAAAACGGATTTTCTGAAGTCTAAAACGTAGAGGTTTAAATAACGAATCTAATGGCACTGGATTCATATTTTTCTGAAGTCGTTTGATATTTTTAAGTGGCCAATTAAGTTCAGTAACTAAAGCTGTGAAAATCCTGAAATTTTGTTAGTTGTTTATCGAGTTGGATTTAATAATCTGTAGGGAGTCGAATCATGAAATTTGTACAACAACTAGGTATGGAAATTTCCGGGCAACTCCCATTGGAATTTTGTTAATTGGACGAACAGTGATTTTTAAATAAATTCTTCCGTGGACTGCAGTCAGAAAGTGACGAATCTGACTGCAGCCTAGTATATTAATATTTATGGATAATTGGTAAAGTATTAGGACTTGAAAAATTTATATAAATTTCTACAGTATAGTTGTCACCTGCTGTAAAATAATTGGAATTTTTGGAACGTTGGAACTATTATATAAAAATCCTAGAAAACAGCCGAATTATGAGTATGTAAGCTGAAACTTGATAACTTGTGAATGTGTGCACCAAAGTGTTGCATGGATTGGATTATGTTCATGATAAATTGTTTTGATTACTATGTTCACATGAGGATACTTGCATGCATGTTTGAGTGTTAGGAATTTTGATTGTGTGTATCACTTCGTGCGTAAATTATGTGTAGAATTTGTATTGGTGTGTTCACACACTGACTTGAAATCAATTGGTTTATTAGGACGCAATTAGCGGTCCCATCATTTGCAACTTCTGTGTTACACTAACCGAGCAACTAAAGGTGAGTTCATGGCCCCTAATTTTATCCGGTTTTAAACAACAGGGGGAGAAACATGTATACACTCTTCAACTAAATCTCTTTACGTTATACGAAATCAACGTCACATAACTATTCGGTAACTAAGTTAATGTTAATGTAACGTTATGGTCACTAAGCAGCTATATCACATAAGTCCTCGACAATCTCTCGGATCGTTAGTATTGGGTTTAAATAGCGGAGAAATTATAAGTAGTAGTACTGGGCCCGACAAGCCCCATCCGAGCTAGTCGCGCTAGCCGACCGGGTATGGTCAACGGGTGAATAATTTGGCCTAACTTCGCCATGGTCAGTGATAGGCCTGGCAACACGGAGGCACAACAGTCAGCTTCGATCGCGAACACTTACGTGACATAACTTTAGGCTAGCTACCTATATATATTAACATTGAACTTAATTACGAATCAACAATATTATCCCGGGTTAGGGATAATGGAACCAACAACGTTATTATTCCAAGTTAGGAATAATGGGACATCATTATTATTCCGGGTAAGGAATAATGGAACTACCAGAATTATTCCGGGTTTGGAATAATGGAACTACCAGAATTATTCCGGGTTAGGAATAATGGAACTATCAGTATTATTCCGGGTTGGGAATAATGGAACTAAACCGTTATCCCGGGTTAGGGATAACGGGGGAAACAAACTTATAACCGAACAAACGAATTTATGAAAACCTGTGAACTCACTCATCTTTAATGTTGACACTTGTTTCTTTACATGTTTCTCAGGACGCTAGGAGCTCTAGGTGCACTCACTTGCATTGAACAAGACACCTTTTATCGAGTCTCAATTACAAACACTGTTTTGGGTTTTTCTTTGGTTTTGGCGTTTATGTTGGCGCCCGTTCTGTTACTTTACTTTATGCTTCCGCTCAACTTTAAAAACTAATGCTTCCGCTAAACATTGGTAACTAACTAAGACAATAGAAATTCTACGACGAATGGTTAAACAAATGATTTTTGGAAAACGTATTATCAAATCATATAGAGTCGTTCCGTACTAGTGTTTCAGATTCTGGTTTGTTCACACGCCTCGCGGTAAAACTCCGCAAGTGGAAATTGAGGGTGTGACAAACGTGACTTCCCAACGTTTCCGCCGCGGTTTGTTGTTTTAACGCGGTCGGGGTGTTACAGATGGGTATCAGAGCCTTGGTTATAGGGAATTAGGTTATTGGTAATGCTTTGACCTAGACTATAACCTTCCTAGGACCCTAACGCAAGTTTACTTGCGTTTAGATTCAAAACAAAATACTGTCACCTATCCTTTGATGATTACCAAAAACAATACAAAAGTCACAAAAATATTTTTCGCAAACTTTTTACAAGAAAACACCTATTCTTAAATGAATCATTTTCAGCTTTGAGCCTTAAAAGTTTTTGAAATCACGTCAAAGTTGGGGCTTAATAATGTGAGCACATGCAATTTGGAAGGGTTGGTGCCTGTACCCCTAGTTTTCTGTCTAAGGCTAGTGTGTTCGTACAAATCCACTTAATCGGACCAGTCACTCTTACCTGGGAACTCTTGGGGTGAGTTTCCACTTATAGGCTAAAGCTTGTCTTCGCGATACATTATAAAAACCCATTTACTGTGATCAGTCACTACGTGTCGTTTGTTTGTTTTGAGAAATGAACGAATGACCGCAATCCTTATGTTTCGTCGATATTTTCACTGTCTCTTCTGTTTATCAAATATCAATCTCATATATCTTCCTTTATGTTTTCTTTTAGAATACCTCCTCGACGTAATGCAACTCAGGATGCCGAAATGGCAGCCATTATCGCTCAGCAAATTGCTACTGTACTCCCGAATCTAGTGACCCAACTAAATCAAGCGAACAACAACAATAACAATAACAATAACAATAACAATGCACCAGCTCCTTGCAACTATAAACAATTTTGTTCGGCTAAACCACTTTCGTTCACTAGGTCTGATGGAGCCACTGGGCTTCTACAATGGTTT
The DNA here is from genome assembly GCA_947069175.1 of Scalesia atractyloides. NCBI lineage: Eukaryota > Viridiplantae > Streptophyta > Magnoliopsida > Asterales > Asteraceae > Scalesia > Scalesia atractyloides. The sequence goes on from CAMTDV010000014.1 coordinate 60,762,836, forward strand.
GAAAGTATTGAAAGCAAGTTTCGATTCGTTCAATGTCTAAATGAGCGAAAGGTTGAGTTCGCGTCGAGTGTATTCAAGAAGAGAGCTCTTACGTGGTGGAATGGTATAATGAGAGACAGAGGTGCCAATGTGGCCTTAGCTCAAACTTGGGAAGAGCTTAGGGCTCTTAGGATGAAGGAATTATGCCCGCGTCATGAACAACGGGCACTGGAAAATGAATTCCATGATCTTAAGCAAGATAGTGGTGAGAATCGTGCTTATAGCGATGGATACGAGGAGTTGAGTTTACTTTGTCCTTCGATGGTGCCGCCTTTGGATAAGGCGATTGAGAAGTATATCGATGGTTTACCTGATCCTGTGCAGGATATCAACGCTGGTAGCAACCCTACTACCATTTGACAAGCTATTGAGTTAGCTGCAACTTTAACTGATTCACAAGTCAGGAAAGGTAACCTTCATCGCAAGGGCGATAAGAAGTCCTCTACAAAGTTAACCCAAGAGAAACCAAAGGAAAACAAAACCGAACCATCCAAGAGGTCAAGGAAGTGTAAGGCTTCACAAAATTATGCTGTAACTGCTCAACGTAATTAAACACCCAAAAACCAACCAGCTCAACCTCCTGTGAGGAAGCCATATACTGGTACTGCACCGTTGTGCAATCAGTGCAGCGGTCACCACCAAGTTCATCAACCATATTGTCAATGTACTACTTGTGGAAGATTTGGTCACTTGGCCAACATTTGTCAATCTGTTCGAAATCCAGCTGTTCAGAACCCAGTTCAAACCCAAGCCAACCCTGCTCGACTTCACTTCCCACTTGGTTCTTGTTACAACTGTGGTGAAATGGGTCACTTCAAGAACAATTGTCCGAGGCTAGCAAATGCAAATCCAGTGGCGTGGACGCGCAATCAACATCAACGCCAACAAGGCTCGTGCTGATAATGAAGTTGCTAATGGTACGTTCCTTGTCAACAATCATCCTCCTTAAGTTCTTTTCGATTCGGGTGTCGATAGAAGTTTTGTGGCCCTAGTTTTCGAACCTCTACTTTCAATGCCAAGAACTAAACTAGGAAAGCCCTTGACAGTCGAAATAGCTAGTGGCGAACCTCCTAAACTTGATTCTGCCATTTGTGATTGCCAATTGAACCTCAATAACCAATTGTTTCCCATTGATGTCACCCCTATGCAACTTAGGAGTTTCGAAATCATTATTGGAATGGATTGGTTAACCAAAAATCATACCGAAGTTGTTTGTTTTGACAAGATACCTCAATAACCAATTGTTTCCCATTGATGTCACGCCTATGCAACTTAGGAGTTTCGAAATCATTATTGGAATGGATTGGTTAACCAAAAATCATACCGAAGTTGTTTGTTTTGACAAGATACTTCGAATACCTCTTCCCTCTAGTGAAGTCTTAGAAGTTCGTGGAGAGAAACTCACCAGTAATCTTAAACTCATGACTTGTACCCAAGCTCAAAAATACCTATGAAAGAACTATGTAGCCTTCCTGGCACATATCGTAGAGAAGAAAGGCAAAAGCAAAACTGTTCAGGACATCCCCGTTGTTCGGGATTATCCTGAGGTGTTTCCTGAAGAACTACCTGGTTTACCTCCAGCATGTCAAGTTGAGTTCCGTATTGATCATGTACCTGGTGCCAACCCATAGCCAAATCTCCATATGGTCTTGCACCATCTGAGATGCAAGAGTTATCAAAACAGCTTCAAGAACTATCTGATAAATGATTCATTCGTCCGAGCTATTCACCATGGGGCGCTCCTGTCCTATTTGTGAAAAAGAAGGATGGATCCTTCCGTATGTGTATCCATTATCGTGAGCTCAACAAACTCACGATCAAAAATCGATATCCTCTAATACGAATTAACGACCTTTTTGACCAACTACAAGGTGCTACATGTTTTTCGAAGATCGATTTGCGTTCTGGGAATCATCAGCTTTGTATACTCTAGGAAGATATTCCCAAGACTGATTTCCGCACACGATATGGTCACTACGAGTTTACGGTCATGCCATTCGGCTTGACAAATGCACCTACCGTATTCATGGACTTGATGAATCGGGTTTGTAAACCTTATTTGGATAAGTTTGTCATTGTTTTCATCGACGATATTTTCATTTATTCTAAGACTCGAGCCAAACACGAACAACGTCTTCGTCACACGATGGAACTATTAAAGAAAGAACAACTTTATGCTAAATTCTCCAAATGCGACTTTTGGCTAAGAGAAGTTCAATTCTTGGGAAACATAGTCAACGAGAAAGGAATACATGTGGATCGTTCCAAAATCACTACGATTAAGGATTGGAACATAGCCACTACTCCCACAGAAGTTCGCTCATTTCTTGGTCTTGCTGGATATTACCGTCGATTCATCGCAAACTTCTCAAAGATTGTGGTTCCCCTCACTGCTTTGACTCAGAAGAATAAGCCTTTTGAGTGGGGACCCAAACAAGAGGAAGCCTTCCAAACATTGAAACAAAAGCTCTGCGATGCTCCTATTCTATCTTTACCCAATGGTAACGATGATTTTGTTGTTTATTGTGACGCATCAAATCTAGGCCTTGGTTGTGTTCTCAGGCAACGAGATAAAGTCATAGCCTATGCGTCAAGACAACTGAAAACACACGAGAAGAACTACACGAATCATGATCTTGAGTTCGGTGCTGTAGTTTTTGCTCTCAAGATTTGGAGCCACTACCTATACGGTACGATATGTGTGGTTTTCACTGACCACAAAAGTCTCCAAGACATATTTAATCAAAAGGAGCTGAATATGAGACAACGACGCTGGGTTGAACTTTTAAACAACTACGATTGCGAAATTCGCTACCATCCTGGTAAGGCGAATATCGTGGCCGATGCGCTTAGTCGTAAGGAACTTCATTGTGTTCGAATTCAATATGGCCGATGCACAACGTACATGTGTGAACCAAAGCTTGTTGAAAAATGAGCTGCCTCAAAATCTCGAACTTCAACTCGAAACAAAAGACAATGGATTACTCTATTATTTGAACCGTTTATGGGTTCCAAGTCAAGACAATCTCCGCACCATATTGATGGACGAACCTCATAAGTCTCGTTATTCAATCCATCCTAGTGCAGACAAAATGTACAAGGATCTTCGTACCCAGTATTGGTGGCCGGGTATGAAAACGGATATTGCCTTGTATGTGTGGAAATGCCTAACTTGTCTTAAAGTCAAGGCTGAACATCAACGCCCATCTGGTTTGCTTGAACAACCAGAAATACCAGTATGGAAATGGGAGAACATTGCGATGGAACTCATTACGAAACTACCACGCACATCTAGAGGTCATGATGCTATTTTGGTAGTCATCGATTGTCTAACAATGTCAGCACACTTTTTGGAAATTCGTGAGGATTACTCTGCTGACAAACTCGCCAAGATATATGTCGATGAGATAGTATCTCGTCATGGTGTTCCTTTGGACATCATATCTGACAGAGATGCTCGGTTCTCATCTCACTTTTGGAAGACCTTGCAAACTGCTATGGGAACCAAACTCAATCTAAGCACTGCTTATCATCCTCAAACGGATGGACAAACCGAATGAACAATTCAAACCTTGGAGGATATGCTTAGAGCATGTGTGATCGATTTGGTGGTAGTTGTGATTCGCATCTACTGCTAATCGAATTCTCCAACAACAATAGTTATCACGCCAGCATCGACATGGCATCTTTCGAAGCTTTATACGGTTTAAAATGTCGTTCACATGTCAGTTGAAGTGAGATCGGTGAAGCTCAGCTCACTGGACCTGAACTCATTCACGACCCAACAGACACAGTTAAGAAAATTCACGATAACCTTTTGATAGCTAGAAGTCGTCAAAGAGTTATGCGGACAAGCGATGCAAGCCCTTGGAATTCCAAGTTGGTGATCATGTCCTACTGAAGGTATCCCCTTGGAAAGGAGTGGACAGATTTGGAAAGAAAGGAAAACTTGCACCACGATACGTTGGACCATTCAAGATCGTTGAGAGAATTGGAAAGGTGGCCTACCGACTTGAGCTACCTCCTGAACTTGGGAACGTTCACCTAACATTCCATGTGTCCAATCTGAAAAAGTGTTAGCCGACGCAAATCTTCACATCCCCCTCGACGAAATTCACGTTGATGACACTATGCACTTTGTCGAGAAACATGTGGAGATTATGGACCGTGAAGTCAAGAAACTCAAACGTAGATGAATACCGATAGTCAAAGTTTGCTGGGAATCCAAACGTGGCCCATAATTTACTTGGAACGAGAGGATCAAATGAAAGCGAAATACCCAATCTGTTTCTACAATTTTCCTCTAATTAAATTTCGAGATGAAATTTCCTAAAGTAGGGGAGACTGTAACATTTGTGTTGATTCGATCATGTAACGATTTCAAAACAAGTTATCAATTAATAAAATATTGTGTTTTATTTCCGTGATATGTATTTTTATCATGACAATTGTAACACCCCAAATCGCGTAAAACAACACGTGGCTGGAACACTTGGGGAGTCACGTTAACAGATTGTTTCAACAACACATGGTAATTAAAGTTATGTTTTATTGAATGATTAACAAATTACATTTTCTTTGGAATTATAACAAACTAAACAAACATTTTAATTGTCTTTCTTGTCCAACTTCGAGAGACGAGGAGTATAAATCTTGAAATCAAAAGTGTTTGATATTGCAATATATCATACCAACTTTACAAGTTCATATAAGTAAAACAAAATCATGTAGCCATGAATCTTAACTAAAAACATTTGTTTTGTAAATTCGAGTAGTAAATTGTCTTGAAAGAAAACTTGTATGGTTTATATCTTTAATTGAATATAGTTGTGTGTCATTGTTCAAATACCATTTGTCCTTGTCATAAACCAATTGTTCGTTGTACTTGTCATAAATCATTATATGTGTCATAAACCATCGTATGTGTCATCAATCAATCGTCAATGTTTTAATGTGAAAACTTTTGGTCGTTCTTTAATGAACACATTCAAGCATGTGTTAACTCGACTATACCCTAAGGGTATTTTAATAGATCCTAAAATATCTCTTTAACAAGAATAACAAATCAATAAATGATTTGTTAATCAGAACAATTTTAGTTGTTCCCCAAACTACCCACCAAAGTCCTAGTGAATAGCCTAGTAACAGGATTGTCAGTCCTATGATACCATCACTTACTACTGGGCGGGATAACAATGTTAATGAATGTCATTCGTGTCATGGATAACGCACCAACAAGTTGTTCACATTATTGAAATCGTCGTGTTATATATAAACCACAAGCTTGTATTTTGAATACTTGCAAACAGTTTAGCACATATGAATCACCCCAAAACAATTCAAAACATAAAATAGGGGAACTATGTACTCACCTGGGATTGCGAATAAGCCTTGTATGAGGTTGTGAACAAAGCCAAAGATCAAGGAATCAAGTGTGTCCTAATGAGTCGGATAACATGTAAATAAGGTCGGGACATTTAAACGGGAGATCGGATAGAATGGAGTCTTACAAACCAATAGAGTGTTGAAACTCATATGATATGGTTTAATAAGTTAACATTCTGATTGGAATGAATCCTTAGTGCTTTTGACCCGCTATGACTCGTTAAGGTAGTTTAAGCCACTTTAACGTGTCATTTGCGTAACTATGCGTTCGGAGGTTAGATATGTGTTATGATAAGTCCTAATTGTCAAAACATGTTTAATATTGTTGTTACATCAGGTTACATGTCAAAATTTAGGTTACATATGCTTTAGATTGATTTATTCGCAAAAAGGGCATTTTGGTCATTATTAAGGAACATAACAACTAATTATCATATCACTAACCAAATGACATGACCATAAGGTATAACCTCATAGGGTTATTCCCTATACAATTATGGTCACAAATATGTGTTTGGTCGGATCCTAAGATCGACCAAGGGTCGGATTCGAAAGTCAAAGCGGTGGTCAAGACCGCTCGACAAACGACCCTAAACAAACACTAAACTAAAAGTGATGAGGTAGACATTTTTTGACATGTCTAACTAAGTTATAAAAGTGTTTTGATATCAAAAAAACGTTTTGATACCCGAAAATAGTTTCGTTGTATAATGCACAATTATTGCATTATTTACCAAAACTTTGACTCGTCACTATGACTAGTAAACGTGGTAATCAGTAGGCATGATCACTAAGGACCATAACCATCATGAGCACAATCATGTTGCAAAGTTCAACTGGACTTTGCTTTGACCAATTCATGCTCAGAACTGAAAGTCAAACAGAAGTCAAACTGTTTGACTTTTAGCTCAAACAAGCTAAAAGAAATGAACAAAACTAGGATAGAGCACTTACTTGTGTTGAAGAACATCCAAGAGCTCCAAGAAGACCAGAAAACTCAGGTAGGAGGCCTCCAACAATGTGGTAGCCTACACTTAGAGTGTTAGAGATAAGAAGAGTGAATGAGCAAGTAAAATGGTGAATGATCAATGGTATATATAGTTAAATTGAAGCTACAAAGTCATTACAAGTGTCCATGAGTCATCAAGGGGTTTGATTAGTGTCATAACACTTGCCAAATGCGAAAGAAAGGGTGGCAATTTCCTAGACTTGGTCATCAAGAGAGTTAACCAGCTGCTTCCAACAAACTGCTATGTTGGGCACCTCATGCGGACCGCATGGAAAAGTGGATGAGGTCTGCATGGACCTGTGCTGGCAGACAGTTTGCAAAATTGCAGTTTTAGTCCCTGCACCTTGTTTGGTCGCGTTTAGGCACTTCAACACTCGTTAACCTCATTTTCAAGCTTTATAAGCATGAAATAGCATAGGGAACTTGAAATGTGTTCGAAATGTCACGGAAGTCATTCGTGTGATACCCATGGTGAAAACCAAGTACACCATAGTGGGTCCTAAACTTAGAGCATGATTAAAACAATAATTGTGTGTAAACATTGCAAACTTGCATGACTTATGTGCTATACTAAAAAGTATTTGTTATGTCTCGAAGGAATCCGCGAGCACGTCATGGTTAACATGACACTATTAAGGACCAATGATGTGAGGTTGGTGTCCTTAGCCTTTAACAACGTGTTAAACTGGGACTTGACGTTTAACAGCGCATTAAACATTCGACTATGATTATTAAGCCTTCGGTAGGGCCCTTTATGATTATGAGTTCACGAAACATCTTGATTATATTCCATAGACTATGACATAAGATTAGAAGCAAATCGGAGCTCGGGCACGCAAAACGAGGCGTTCCCGGCTAGGGAAACGCTTGTTTTAAGAGCGATGAAAGACAAACCAAACATGCCAGGAATGATCAGTCAAGCCTAAAAACACTTAAACTACCCTAATACGAGGCGTTTATGATTAAAGCGTAACTTGGTTCAGATTTCAAGACGGTTATGCATAATTTTTTAAATCGAGTCTTTTGACACTAAATACGTGAAAAACGGAGTCCGTTTCGCAAATCGGCGACGCATGTGGGACCTGAAAACGAACCTAAACGCAAAACCGAAGATATACATCATCTTTTAACACGTAAAACGAAGCACGACAAAGCATAGGAGGGGTAGGGCCACTTCCCCCTTTTTATATGGTTTTTCTTTTTTTATTCATTTTATTCACAAAATTCAGCCATCTCCTCAAGAATATCAGCTGATCACCTTCATAACATAATCAAATTCAAGGTATACTCCATGTTCCAAGTGGTTTTGATAAGGTTTTCTTGATTAAACATGATCTAGTATGCAAAAACCCTTTTTAATCCATGTTTTTGGAGGGTTTAAACAACTTTCTTGGCTGAACAAGAACACCTTGTGAATTCCTTGGTGGTATATGGTAGCCAAGATCACAAAACTTTGGGTTTTGATACCCTAATCGACCAAAATCTCATAACAATTTGATTAACTGAAAAACAATGAAAAAGAGCTTGATTGACATGAACTATGGCATGTTTTGATTGTGCTTGATGTGTAGGTACTGATTATAGCTCCCACACACTTCTGGACTCAAGAAAAACCCGTGGAAACGGAGCTTGCGCTAGGTATATCGCCCGAAACCCGAATCTAGAATAGGCAGATTATTGTTTTGACTACAACTTGGCCCGTGATACTTGGATTGAGCTGAAATTTGGTGTGGTGATGTAGAGTATTGATAGGAATGCCCACTAATATGTTAGAGTTTTTGGAACTTTCTATGATTTTTGGTGAATTTTTGACCAAAAGAAATTCGGAAAAAATACCAAATGGGATCAATAAATCACAAAAATTTACAGAAACATGAAGGAACATATAGAGAATGTTCTGGGAAGTTTGGGAGTCCATTGACTGAATTTTGATTCGGATTAATAATCAGCGTTTTTTGGGAGTTTTCGGTAGCCGGAAACGCACTAAAATGAAATCTGAAAAATCCCAAATTTTTTACAGGGAGTTCCTGGACATATGAGGGACTTACTGGAATATTTTGAGAATTTTTAGCCATCGAATGATTAGTGATGTAGATTATTCGATTAAATACTGTTTTACAAATAAATTATTTATGTTATAAAGATAACTTTATAAATTCCCAAAATATTTTTCCTAGAATTTATATATTATTACTGATTTATACGAAAATTCCCCGAATTTTATAAAATATGTAGATTAAATGGGATTTTTCGGCTTTTAAAACGGTTATTTTAAACTAAATTCGGCGGTTTACCAGATAACGAACTTGCTGGAACTGGGAATGGACCGAACCCTATTGTAACTATAAGTGGAACACCGGGGGTATTCGGGGAAGTTCCAGGGCAAGCTGGACACTCTGGGGTGTTCTACCACCATTCGGGAGAATCCCTGACGGTGAAAACGGAAACTCAATTTTGGGCAAACTAGCTTCCAATGCCAAACTCCCTTAACGGAAAGTTAATATTTCTTAAATAACAGCATGTTGACATTATTGGCATTTTCGTACCATTAACCGAACGTGTTAAACAACCGACTTTGGCTAGCACGTGAAACGGTGCCCGGAAGCCAAACTGGACACTGATACTACCCTGACATCCATCACCATAACAATGTCCTATAGGCTCAATCCAGGGTGAAAAATCATGACAAGGTCCAAGTTATAACCATTACCAACTTAGACACTGATTTGAGTCCCTACTTGCATGCATGTCCTTAAAGTTGATCCAGTTGATTGACCACTTGTTGTTTGGAACTACTACTTTCACTGTGAGTTTCACTCCCCCACTTTTAAATTGTTTTACTGTTTTCTGGGGTGATTTGCATGTTACAAATTGTGTTAATTGCACCAACTTGTGAGGATGTGAATTATCTAACACACGAACCACATCCCCACTACAAGTGATTAACGTAAGTCGTGGACAATGGATTGTACTATTGGTCTGACCAACCCAGGGCCACGCCTGACAGTGTGTCGGCAACTAGGCTACTTCACTCATCCTAACCTAGTTATGATGTTAGGCATAACTACACTGGGGCGTTGAACTGCACGTGACGCAGTTGGTGGGTCTTTATGACACGGCCTGAGGCAAAACAGCCAAGGTTTCACTTGTGCTTTCGTGTAATTCCATCTGTGACCTACGACCAGTACAATTAAACTTGTTGACGCATTTTGTTACGCAATAACCAAAACTAGTGGAACTCACCAGCACCGTTTAGCTGACCCTTTTCAAAACTAACATGCATTTCAGGAAAAACTAAGCAGGAATAAGGAATGTGCGTATGGATGGCTTGGATAGCGGAATGTAGCAGAATAAGAGCTGTAGTGGCTCGTAGTGTTGTACTTGCACTTCTGGTTTGTAATATGATACTATTAGTATGTTGTAATCGAGCTTCCCATCTTTATGTGATATCATGTTTTTAAATTATGGGGAATTACCATGTGTCTGACCGCACCCTGCAATTGTCTTCCGCTGCGAGTCGGGGTGTGACAGAAGTTTGTATCAGGGCCATCGGTTATAGCGAATTTGGTATCCCTAAAGAACCTAGACTATAATCCCAGGTTTAGCTTCCCACACTGAGAACCTATAGAGACTGAGTAGTGTGGCGATTACCAGGATGGCCTTGTGGGGCAAATAAATTATTGTGGTCCGGAACACAATAATTTATCTGCTCATACTTAGGAGTTCTGGGAAGTCATTGAGATAGGACGGGAATCTGTCTACTACGTCACCAACAATAAATAATTTTTAAAATCTTAAAATCAAAATTGTGTGCAATACGTGCTTGTGTGTATATCTTTGGAATGTTAATTTTCGGCTATGTCAGTCAGTAGAATCAGTGTTGTATGTTGTCTTTCTCTACAGGTATTATGTCGCATCATTCGAGTCGCCAGACTACCTCCATACGGAGACTGATCCTGAGGAGGATCCGCTGATACCCCCTTGACATTGAGCAACGAGCCAGATCCTTCTGGATACTGTTGTGGTCCTTACCCACCCAGACCTTGTACTAGGCACGAGGGAGAGGTCTCGAGCACCTACCTTCTCCATCTTACCATCCGACTAGCTCCTCAAGCGTAGTCGTACCCCAAACATTGCCATCCATGGTAGGACCGATCCCCCGGAGCCCTACTCCTGCTATGGAGCATTGGGAGTGAGAGCGATAGCACCCGCTTACCTACCCTAGAGACTTCTCCTGAGCCTTATACTCCTTCTACCCGAGTGCTTACTTACCCTCTTCACCTAGTTCCCATGAATACCCACCCATGGCCTCCGACAGACGGCTCGTCGGAGGGTACTTACACCTGTACCTGTGTTCACACCACCAGTTTCTCCTATCCGTCCGAGACCGGTACCTATAGGGACCCAGCAGCACTTTACTGCCCGTCTCCTTACACCACCTAGAGAGGACCTTTCTCCTTTTAATACTTACAAGTGAGGTGGCCCTTCTCACCCGGTTAGAGAGTCTACACCCCCTGTCTGGGGCATACTAGTTCATCCATCGGAGGCACCTCTCCCATCACCGAGAGCAGTTTGATGGGGTATTTGTTCGAGCAGATTTCACTGCTGCAGATGGCGCATGACAGGACGAGCAGCATAGGAGAGCGATGGGAGATTACTTATCATCTTACAACAGGCGATCATTGCATTGCAGCAGGGTATGGGTTATGTTCATCAGCACCAGGATCATTTTCGGGCGATGATGTATGGATTATCGGTACTATCATAGGCCGGGTGGCAGGTTTGTAGGTTTGACGTGTTGGTTGTGGCGTTCTTAGTATGGTTTTCTTTATAGTATAGATAGATATAATGTATCTTTTGCCCATCCCACCAAGCACTGGGTTATACCCATGTCGAGGTGGTGATGTATTTGTGTTTCCATGTTTTCCTAGTTAGTACTTTCGTTGCATCGAGTATGTACGTCTCTATGGTGGCCAGTTTTGATTGCACATTTAAGCACTGGCCCTTATGGTTAAGTCTATGTTCACATTTTGACAGTTGGATGATGACACACGCTATGATATATATGATGATGATTTTGGATATTTGTGTTTGGGTTCATGTGTGCAATGAAATTGTGTGATATGTAATAGTCGAACATGGGACATTGATGCATGTATATATACTGTTTATAATAGAATGGCCCCGAAACGCGCACCACAAATGACCAAATGATAGCGCAACAGCTTCAGACAATCCTCCCTATGATCGTGGACACCGGTATCAATGCTAACCCGCAAACAGGACCGATAGGTCAAAACAATAACCAAAACAATGGTAGGCCGGTTTGCACATATAAGCATTTCATGGAGTGCAAACGATGGAATTCAATGGAACTGAAGGACCGAATGGGTTAGTGAAATGGATCGAGAAGTCGAAATCGGTGATTAACATAAGTAATTGTCCTGGTGACTGTGCAGTTAAGTATACAACTTGTACCTTCACGGACCACGCTTTAAACTGGTGGAACACCATCGTTCAATCTCGCGGACAGGACGCGATTAATGTTATGACATGGGACGATCTTAAGGCACTGATGATGGAAAAGTTCTGCCCGGTCAACGAGATTCAGAAACTTGAACATGAGTTCTGGAACCTGCAAATGCAAGGTGCTGACCATGCAGGTTATACTAATTGTTTCAATGAACTGGCACGCATATTGACGCATGGTCCGCCTGGAACATAAGCGGATTGAAAGGTATATATGGGGACTGGCCCTAGAAGTGAGGAGTATTATCAACTCAGTGGAACACCTGACTATGCACGGAGTGGTCGCCAGGTCAGGTACTGTTACGTACGATATGGTTAGGCGCAAGATTTTGATGATGCCTGGAGAGCAGGCCGGGAATAAGCAAGAAGCCCTGGAGCGTAGTCGTGCAAGGGCAGCAATACCAAAGAGGGGGAGAGCTACTAGCCAGGGTTACGCCATGACTACCCCAATGGGTAACTCTGATAGCTATAAAGGAACCGCCCCAAAGTGCAACAAGTCTAATCTCCACCACGTTGGTGCGTGCCGAGCAGTGAAATGTTTGAGGTGTCCAAGAAATGAGCATTTTGCCCGAGATTGTAGGGTGCCCATGGAACCCAACCCCAAACCAACCCATTTTCAACCTCCTAGGCCTCAACTTCTTCAGCAGCGACCTCAACAACCAGCACCACAGGTTACTTACCCCCGTACTACTTTGGATGTGGCAAGTACGGAACATTTTCAATGAAATTGCCCGAAGTTCGCTATGCCGGCAGCAGGAAGGAACACGCAGGGCCAAGCATCTACCTCGAATGTAACTCGAGGCCGTGCCTTTGTCATGGGGTCTGGTGACGCATGCAAGGATCCCAACGTAGTTTCAGGTACGTTCCTCATTTCTGATCAATTTGCTTCAGTGTCATTTGATACGGGAGCTGTAGAAGTTATGTTTCTATTGCCTTTTTGCCACTATTCGAATATGCCCGCTATTGAACTTAAAAAAACCCTATTCCGTCAACTTACCAATGGGAAACCGATCACCATCACAAACTTACTTGTAACTGCCCTATAACGCTTAATGGTTACCAATTTACTATCGATCTTTTACCCTTAGAATTGGGTAGTTTTGACATCGTCGTAGGAATGGACTGGCTGTCCAACCATCGTGCGGAAGTGTTGTTGAACAAAAGGTTGTGAAGATTCCTTTATCCCCGACGGATGCAATCATGGTACAGGGAGAGAAGTTAGGTACCATGCTGAACCTTATATCTCACCTCAAGGCGTTGAAGTATATATGACAAGGATGTGAACGTGTTTTAACCAGCGTCACGGCGGAGGAACCAGCGAGAAACATATTGAAGACATCCCGGTAGTATGTGCATACCCTGATGTGTTCCCGAAAGAATTGCACGGATTTCGCCCAATCGGCAAGTAGAGTTTCGTATCGACTTAATACCGGGAACACACCCATTTCCAAAGCCCCCTATCATCTTGCACCATCCGAGATGCAAGAGCTATCGATGCAGCTGCAGAAGTTACTCGATCATGGTTTCATCCTCCTAGTTATTCCCCTAGGGAGCCCCATCTTGTTCGTGAAGAAAAAGGGCGGTTGCTTCCGAATGTGCATCGACTACAAGGAATTGAATAAGGTCACTATCAAGAATCGTTACCCTCTTCCAAGGATCGATGATCTTTTTGATCAGCTACAAGGAGCCCGATATTTTTCTAAGACTAGATATTCGGTCAGGTTACCATCAGGTGAAGGTCCAAGAGGACGATATTCCTAAGACGGCATTTCGAACTACGTTATGGGCACTATGAGTTCCTAGTTATGCCCTTTGGGTTAACCAACGCAAAGGCTATGTTCATGGACCTCATGAACAAGGTGTGTAAACCATACCTCGACAAGTTCGTCATTGTCTTCATCGACGATATTCTGATCTATTCCAAGAGCAAGGACCGCATGAGTATCGTTTACGTGATATCTTGGAGATACTGCGAACCCGAGCAACTGTAGCTAAGTTGTATAAGTGCGACTTTTGGTTGCAAGCTATGCAATTTTTAGGACATGTTGGATCAGGACGAAATCCACGTGGATCCAAGCAAGATAGAAGCAATCAAGAATTGGCCGGCGCCGAAATCTCCAAAAGAAATACGCCAATTCTTGGGATTGCAGGATATTACAATCACTTCATCGAAAATTTCTCTAGTATCATCCATTCGCTAACAGTTTTGACACAGAAGGACAAGGAAGTATGAATGGGTGAAGATCAGGAAACAGCGTTCCAGCTGTTAAAGCGAAAGTTATGTGAGGCCCCAATCCTGACATTGCCTGAAGGAAACGACGACTTTGTCATATATTGTGACGCATCATGATAAGGGCTAGGATGTGTCCTTATGCAAAGGAATAAAGTTATTGCGTACGCTTCCAGACAACTGAAGGTGCACAAAAAGAACCACACGACGCATGATTTGGAACTAGGCGTCGTTATACTCGCACTAAAGATTTAGGGACATTACTTATATGGTACCAAGTGTACTATATATACGGATCACAAAAGCCTCCAAAATATTTTCGACCAAAAAGTACCTGACCATGAGGCAGCGCAGATGGGTGGAATTGTTGAATGATTACGATTGTGAAATAAAGTATCACCCGGGGAAAGCTAATGTGGTAGCGGATGCACTAAGTAGGAAGGATGAATTAAACCCCTCCGAGTGAGAGCCTTGGGAATGATTGTGCAGACGAGCCTTATAGAGCGATCCGGAATGTGCAAATGCAAGCCTTGGAGAAAAGCCATGTTGGTGCACTGGTGTTCCTCACTGTCGAATAGGCTAGATAGAGCGTGTGTTGAGTATTGTATAGGTTAGAATCGAACATAGACCGAAATACGGAATATTGTATTGGTTAGAATTGAACACACGACCGAAATACGGAGATTTCAGTGTAAAAGGGATCAAGTTCGAGCGAACTTGACCAATAGGTCAAGTTCGCTCGAACTTGATGTGCCTTTAGTCAAGTTCGCCCGAACTTGTCATGTGAAGGACAAGTTCGCCCGAACTTGACCATAGCACATCCGGGCGAACTTGTCTCCCTATATATATGTGTGTGTTCATTTTTCATTTGAGTTTTTGGCATCCCTACGGGGAGGTGCTGCCAGATTCTCTCCAGGAACTCCGCAGCTGGACTTATAAAGATGTATACTCTTTCGGTATGAATGAAGACTTCCACTGTATTCTGTTTCTACTTCATTCTTAATAACATGCTACCGAATCGGTTTACGTTTATCCATTAACTTTGTCTAGAACCGCCTGATCACGGACCTTCAAGCCAGTTTCCCGGCGGAGGATTGCACGGGAATGAGAAAAGCTTTGTGAAGAAAACGGACGAAGTATTGTATTTCAAGAATCGAGTCTGGATTCCTGAAAACTTCGTAGCTGAGACAATTGATCATGGACGAGGTTCATAAATCAAAATATTCGATTCACCCTCGTACAACAAGATGTACCATGACCTTAAGTAGTTTTATTAGTGGCCGGGGATGAAAAAGGACGTGGCCGAATATGTAACCAATGCTTGACTTGTGCAAGAGTCAAGGCAGAGTATCAGAAACCCTCGGGAATGTTACAACAACCCGAGATAGCTCAGTCGAAATGGGAACAAATCACGATGGATTTCGTGACCCATCTTCCAAGAACGCCTCATGGTCATGACGCAATTTGGGTAATCGTAGATAGATTGACCAAATCCGCACATTTTATTCCGATTCATACCACTTATAAAACCGACCAGTTGACCGAAATCTACACTAATGAGATAGTAGCTAGGCATGGTGTCCCGATGGCTATTATTTCCGACTGAGACAGCCATTTTACCTCACGATATTGGCAGAAGCTACAAGAAGCTTTGGGGATGCGGATCGATCTAAGTACTGCTTACCATCCCCAAACTGACGGTCAATCGGAACGCACGATCCAAACACTAGAGGACTTGCTTCGTGCTTGTGTCCTGGACTTCGGAGGAAGCTGGGACAAGCATCTCCCGCTAGTGTAATTTTCATATAACAATAGTTACCATAGTAATAATCAGGCAGCCCCGTACGAGGCACTTTATGGTCGAAAGTGCCGATCACCACTTTGTTGGGCCGAAGTAGGTGACACTTAACTGACGGGATCTGAACTAGTACAGGAAACGACCGATAAGGTCCATTAGATTCGGAATCGTCTGAGAGTCGCTCAGAGTCGGCAAAAGAGCTGGGCTGATGCATGCAGGAAACCACTATCATTTGAGGTTGGGAACGAGTATTTTTAAAGGTATCGTCCGTGGAAAGGCGTTATCAGATTTGGAATAACCGGGAAGTTAGCACCACGATATATTGGACCATATGAGATCCTAGCTAAGGTAGGTCCCGTAGCTTATCGTTGAAATTACCATCCGAGCTAGTGCCATTCATTGTGTCTTCCACATTTCAAACGTCAAGAAGTGCTTATCAAATGAAGCCACCCAGATACCATTGGAAGACATACATGTTGATGATAAGCTCCACTTTGTGGAAGATCCGGTAGAAATAGTTGATGGAAGGGTAAAACAATTAAGGCACAACAAGATTTTACTTGTTAAAGTCCGGTGTAACTCTAAACAAGGACCTGAATATACCTGGGAACGGAAGGATGAATTCCGTAGAAAATACCCTCACCTCTTCCCTAGCTTGACGAAGTAAATTTCGGGGACGAAATTTCTTAACCAGGGGAGACTGTGATACCCATCGCGAAACTAGGTACACCTTAATGGGTCCTAAACTTAGAGCATGACCAAAACAATAATTGCGTGTAAAATTTGCAAACTTGCATGACTTGTGTGCTATGCTAAACAGTACTTGTTATGTCTCGGAGGAATCCGAGAGCAGGTCATGGTTAACATGACACTATTAAGGACCAACGATGTGAGGTTGGTGTCCTTAGCCTTTAACAACGTGTTAACCGAGGACTTGGCGTGTAACAGCGCATTAAACATTCAACTGTGATTATTAAGCCTTCGGTAGGGCCCTTTATGATTCTGAGTTCATGAAACATCTTGATTATGTGCCATAGACTATGACATAAGATTAGAAGCAAATCGGAGCTCGGGCACGGAAAACGAGGCGGTTCCCGGTTAGGGAAACGCTTCGTATTAAGAGCGACGAAAGACAAACCTAACATGCCAGAAGATCAGTCAGCCTAAACACTTAAACTACCCTAATACGAGGCTTTTATGATTAAAGTGTAACTGGGTTCGGATTTCGAGACGGTTATGCGTAATTTTTAAAACGCCAAAAACGGAGTCCGTTTCGCAAATCGGGTCTCGTGTGGGACCTGAAAACGACCCTAAACGCAAAACTAAAGATATACATCATCTTTTAACAGTAAAGCGAAGCACAACAAAGCATAGGAGGGGTAGGGCCACCACCCCCCCCTTTTTATATTGTTTTTGTTTTTTTATTCATTTTATTCACAAAATTCTGCCATCTCCTCAAGAATATCAGCTGATCACTTTCATAACATAATCAAATTCAAGGTATACTCCATGTTCCAAGTGGTTTAGATAGGTTTTCTTGATTAAACGTGTTCTAGTATGCAAAAACCCTTCAAAAACAGTTTTTAATCCATGTTTTTGGAGGGTTTAAACAAGTTTCTTGGATGAATAAGAACACCTTGTAAATTCCCTGGTGGTATATGGTAGCCAAGATCACAAAACTTTGGGTTTTGATACCCTAATCAACCAACAAATCGCATAACAATTCGATTAACCGAAAAACAATGAAACAAAGCTTCATTGACATGAACTATGGCATGTTTGGATTGTGCTTGATGTGTAGGTACTGATTATAGTAGCTCCCACACACTTCTGGACTCAAGAAAAACCATGGAAACGGAGCTTGTGCTAGGTATATCGCCGGAGACCCGAATCTAGAATAGGCAGATTATTGTTTTGACTATAACTAGGTCCGTGATACTTGGATAGAGCTGATATTTGGTGTGGTGATGTAGGATATTGACAGGAATGTCCACGTAAAATGTTAGAATTTTTGGAATTTTCTACGATTTTTGGTAAATTTTTACTGTTTTACCAAAAGAAATTCGGAAAAAATACAAAACAGATTAATAAATCACCAAACTTTACAAAACATGAAGGAAAATATAGAGAATGTTCTGGGAAGTTTGGGAGTCCATTGACAGAACTTTGACTCGGATTAAAAATCCGCGTTTTTGGGAGTTTTCGGTAGCCGGAAACGCACTAAAAACGAAATCAGAAAAATCACAATTTTTGCAGGGAGTTCCAGGACATATGAGGGACTTACTGCAATATTTTGAGGATTTTTAAACATCGGATGATAAGCAATGTAAAATATTCGATTAAATATTGTTTTACAAATAAATTATTTAAGTTACAAAAATAACTTTATAAATTCCCAAATATTTTTCCTGGAATTTATATGTTATTACTGATTTCTACAAAAAATTTCCCGAATTTTATAAAATATGTAGATTAAATCGGATTTTTTACTTTTAAAACAGTTATTTTAAAATAAATTTGGCGGTTTACCGGACAACGAACCTGCCAGAACTGGGAACGGACTGAACCCTATTGTGACTATAAGTGGAACACCAGGGGTATTCGGGGAAGTTGCAGGGCAAGCTGGACACTATGGGTGTGTTCCACCACCGTTCGGGAGAATCCCAACGGTGAAAACGGAAACTCAATTTTGGCAAACTAGACTCCCTAAACGCCCAAACTCCTTTAACGGAAAGTTTCTTAAATAACAATTTGACACTACTGGTATTCCCGTACCATTAACCGAACATGTTAAACAACCGACTTTGGCTAGCACGCGAAACGATGCCCGGAAGCCAAACTGGAAACTGATACTACCCTGACATCCATACCATAACAATGTCCTATAGGCTCAATCCAGGGTGAAAACTCATGACCAGGTCCAAGTTATAACCATTACCAACTTAGATACTGATTTGAGTCCCTACTTGCATGGTGTCCTTAAAGTTGATACAGTCTTGTTGTTTGGAACTACTCTTTCACTGTGAGTTTCACTCTCCCACTTTTGAAACTGTTTTACTGTTTTCTGGGGTGATTTGCATGTTACAAACTATGTTAATTGACCAACTTGTGAGGATGTGAATTTCTAACACACGAACCGCATCCCCACTATAAGTGATTAACGTAAGTCGTGGACAATGGATAGTACTATTGGTCTGACCAACCCAGTGTCACGTCTGACAGTGTGTCGAAACTAGGCTACTGCACTCGTCCTAACCTGGTTATGTTGTTAGGCATAACTACACTAGGGCGTTGAACTACACGTGACGCAGTTGGTGGGCCGGAGTGTTTGTGTGACACGGTCCGGTGGCCGGGAGTGTCTGGGATGACACGGCCCAAGGCAAAACAGTCAAGGTTTCACTTGTGCTTTCGTGTAATTCCATGTGTGACCTATGACCAGTGCAATTAAACTTGTTGACGCATTTTGTTACGCAATAACCAAAACTAGTGGAACTCACCGGCAACGTTTAGCTGACCCTTTTCAAAACTAACATGCATTTCGGGAAAAACTAAGCAGGAATAAGGAATGTGCGTATGGATGGCTTGGATAGCGAAATGTATTGTAGTGGCTCGTAGTACTGTACTTGCACTGGTGGTATGTAATATGATACTATTAGTATGTTGTAACCGAGGTTCCCTCTTTATGTGATATCATGTTTTTAAATTATGAGGAATATCCATGTGTCTGCCACACCCTACAATTGCCTTCCACTGCGAGTCGGGGTGTGACAGTTCGTTTGGTCGTACGGTTGCGGTTTTCGGTAAATTACGACGAAAATCATAACGAACGCGTGCATGACCGTAAATGAGTAACGAATGATATTTTTGCATTCCAAAAATAAAATACAAGATTTTAATGTTTAAAAAAAATTTTTGATGGGCATACATGTTCCGGACTATGAAATACGCGAATGGGCATAGTTTCACAGAATTTGCAAAATAGCCCCTGGAACTGAATAAGCATGTAAAGGGTATTTAGGGTATGTTTAGCTTATTTCTAAGGTTATTAAAGGGTATTTAGGGTATCTTTAGCTTATGTCATTGTTCCAAAGTGTGCGTCGCTACGAGAATCGGCAGACTTTCGGAGTTTGTCATAATAGTCTATGTGATCGAATAAGCTTGTTTTTGACATACCAAACCCTTCAAAACTTATTTCTAAGTTATGTAAAGATATTTAGGGTATGTTTAGCTTATGTCACTATTCTAGAATATACGTTGTGTTAAACTGATTACGTTTGCGTAACACTCTACGTATATCTTCTAGAAAAAGCTTTGAAGTGTCGATATTGAACATGAACTTAAGGATGTCACATGTAATTATACAACTTTAGGAATGAAATGCAAGATTTCATTGGATTTGAAATTTTTCAGAATTGTATGATGGTTATAAAGGCACAAATGTCACAACAATTGCACATATTCAAATCTTGCACGATTCCAAACTCTCAAACAACTTCTGGAAGTGAAATAGCAAACTGTTACGCAAACGTAACCAGTTTAAGACGACGTACACTCCGGAACAACGACACAAGCTAAACATACCCTAAATATCCTTTACATAACTTAAAAATAAGTTTTGAAGGGTTCGGTATGGCAAAAACAATTTTACTCAAGTTCAGGGGCTATTTTGCAAATTCTGTGAAAGTACGCCGAATTGCGTATTTCTTAATACGGAACACGTATGCACATTTAAAAATTATTTTAATAATTAAAATCTTGTATTTTAATGATGAGAATGCAAAAATATCATTCGTTACGCAATTACGGTCGTTTTCGCATTAAGTAAAGCGTTTCCGTACAACCAAACAAACCGACATCCATGACATTTCCGGACATATTTCAAGTTCCATATGCTTTAGCATCCTTATTAAGCCTGAAAATGAGGTTAACAGGTGTTAAAAATGCTAAAACGCGACAAAACGAGTCTAGGGGCGTGTTCTGCCAAGTTTGCAAATTTGCTGCCAGGTCAAGGCCTTAAGGACTGTAAGAATGGACCCCATACGGTCCATAAGCCATGTCCAGCATAGCAGTTTGCTGGCAGCTTCTTGTTTCTTTGCTTGCTCTCCAAGAACTCGAAATTGCCACACTTCCTCTAGTTGCAACACCTCACTAAACATTTGTAATGATGTGAAAACAACCCCTAACACTTGGAATGATCTTGTGCATCATCCTCAACTACAAATAGGTGCATAACCTAGCCATTTTCTTCGCTCATTCCTTCATCTTCTTCTCCTTGCTCTAAGCTGCAGTGCTACCACCTTGTGGAGTCCTCCCATCTGAGCATTCTTCATCCTAGAACACAAGTAAGTGTTCTACCTAGTCTTGTTCTTTTATTTTAGCTTGTTATGAGCTAAAAGACAAACAATTAACTTTCTGTTTAACTTTCTGTTTAACTTTGCAACGTGATCGTAATCACGAAGTTATGATCCATATCGATCACGCCTACTGATTACCACGTTTACTAGTCGAAGTGACGAGTTAAATTTTCGGTCAAAGATGCGCATCATGTGCAGTTTAGGACGGAACTACTTTCGGGTATCAAAACACTAAGTTTTGATACCAAATCAGTTTTTGCAACTTAGTTAGACATGTTTCGACATGTCTAACTCGTCACTTATAGTTTAGTGCTTATTTAGGATCGTAAGTCAAGCGGTATTGACCACCGCTTTGACTTCCGAATCTGACACGTTTGGTCAATCTTAGGATCCAACCAAACACATATTTGTGACGATAGTTATATAGGGAACAACCCTCCGAGGTTATACCTTATGGTCACGTCGTTTGATTAGTGATATGTTAAGTCGCCTATTATGCCTTTATAAATGACCAAAATGCCCTTTTTGCGCATAAATCAGGTTTAAGCATATGTAACCAACATTTTAACATATAAACTGATGTTGCAACTATATTAAACTTATTTTGGCATAAAAGACTTATCATAGGACATATCTAACCATCCGAACACATATTTACGCAAATGACCCATTAAAGTAGCATAAACTACCTTAACGAGTCATAATGGATCAAAAGCACTTAGGATCATTTCCAAATCAGAATCTTAAATTTATTAAACCATTTCATATGAGTTCCAACACTCATTTGGTTTATAAGGTTTCAATCTATCTGATTCCTCTGATTAAAATCCCGACATTTACATAGTTATCCGATTTTAGGAAACGCTTGAATTCACAGACTCTTGAGTTTGTTTGATCATTGATAACAAAGGACATACTAGCAATCCCATATGAATACATAGCTCACCCTCTTTTTACATTTTGCAAATATTTTGGGGTGATCATATGTGCTAAATCCTTTTCAATTTTTTCCAAAAACAAAGACTATGGTTTATATATAACAATACGATTTCAATTATGTGAATGAACTTGTTGGTGCGTTGTATCCATAACAAGAATGGCATTCATTAACTTTGGCCAAGCCGACCAGTAGTAAGTTATGGTACCATAGGACTGACAATCCGTTACTAAAATTTCCGGTGTTTGTGGGGAAATTTGGGGAACGACCGAAATTGTATTTGTAGCAAACCATTTGGTGGTTTGTTATACGATTAAGAGACCCTTTGGTGGTCTCGAACGAGTCAACAAAGGTTTGAATGTATTCATGAAATGACCAAAGTTATCACAATTAAAACAAGGACGATTGATTTATAACAAGGACGATTGGTTTATAACACGGATGATTGGACGATTGGTTTATAACACGGATGATTGGACGATTGGTTTATAGTAAGTGATTTAGATAACGAGACAAGTGTAATATAATAAAATCAGGGTGGATACACCATTGGTACTTCCTATATATAAGTGTTTTTATTGTATTTCATACCGTGGCCTTATCTTAATCACTTGAACAGAGGTTTTAAACAATGACACGCAATGATTTTCAATTAAAGATATAGACCATACGAGGTTTTCTTTTAAATCGCTTTACTACTCGGTTTTACAAAAGAAATGTTTAGGTCAAGATTCATGGCTACAAGTCTTTTAAAACTCTAACTAACATGTTTTAGTTGGTTAATTATTATTGCAATGCCAAACACTTTTTGATACAAGGTTTTTCATTTAAACGACTCTAGTAGTCTGACGAGGTATTGCAATATGTATACGAAGCTATGAATCTAACACTTTTACAAAATCTATGTACTCGCCGGCAAATTTTATGTTGACTCGTTTTCACATATGTTTCAGGAGCTTAGGTGTGATGAATTAAAATGCATGGATCACTTAGGATTGGACGCGAGCCTTAGTGACAATAAAACAAGAAAGACAATTTAATTATGTTTTGTTTCCGTTTAATTCCCAAGACGATGTAAACAAATTAATTCAATAATACCAAAACATTATGTACCATGGTTATAAAACAATCTTGTAACGTGACTCCCCACGTTTCGCCGCGGTTTGTTGTTTTTACGCGGTCAGGATGTTACAGGAAATGTCGTGTGTGACAACCCGTAACTTCGAGGTAAATAAAAACGTTCGTTTCGCTTTTATAAATTAATTTTATCCTTATCTTATTCGACGAATTAAATTTATACTTATTTAATTTATAGTGTGCAAACTTTGAGTCGAAACCAAATCCATATCATGTTGAAACGACCCGAACCGTTTGAACCGAAGCACCTATCTCGCTTGTCGATCCAACTCGCTTGCGTAACTCGAAACGCGTGGGGTCCGTATCGCCTAATGTATTAATCTTATTAATTTTAAATATTCAGTAATATAAATATATATATTTTATATAATAAGGTTAACGTTCTTAAGGTTAGTGTGTAGCTAAAGGCTAATGTCAGTTGCTACTTCTAAGAATACAATTTGTAGCAAAGGTGCATAACCGTATGTTTAATGTATTTAATATGAGGTTCTTTTTATTTTTGGTTTTTACGTTTAGGTTTGATGACATTTAATCTTGCTCGGCCCATCTAGGGGGGATTCAAGCCCACACTTTGATAGTTCTCAGTCCAAAAGAATCTCAAACTGCTCCACGGATCAGTTGGTTATAATACATAAATTATGCATGTTTTTCATTAACATTCTAACTCCTCTAACCTACACAAAACCCTACCTGCGACACACCTCTGCCCTCCTCCCTACTTTTGCTACTACTCTGGACGAACCGATCTCACTTCAGTCATTAGGTATCTACACCTTATATATATTTTTTATGCTCAAGTCTATGTTCTTTTACGATTTCGGTAGTAAAATTCTTGAATCTCGGCTGCGTTTTGATCTATGATGAGTATTGTGTTATATGTTGGTAATTGTAGTATTAGGTTGCTAGATATAATTGTTGTCGATGTTATAGTTGAATACGAGTTGGTTGCATATCACTAGGATTTTTGGATACAGGTTGAAACACGTCATTTATGATATTGATTAATGTTCATGCACAATTCTATGGAGTTAACTTGGCTGCGATTTAGAATTAGTTGATAATTTTGGATGTTATGCTTGAATCACGGGTTCGGGTATGTCTCCCGGGTATTGGTTATGGTTTAACCCGGTGGTTAGTGATAAAAAGCTGTTACATGATCTAATATGTGATAAAAACCTGCTGTGATCTATGGTCATAAGCTATTGGGTTCATTAGATAATTGTTTGCGAGATCGGGAAACGAAAACAGCAAGCTGTCCGATAGTTACACCCAACTTTAATTGGCTGTAACGGGATCATAATTTAAGGAAATCTGGAGTTTTTTTGGTGTATAACGTGCGATTTCAAAATACGATTTAAGTGGCGCTGGAATCATAATTTTTGGACGTCGTATTGCTATTTTAAATAATTTATTTCGTTTCAGCAACTAAAGCTGTGTTTTTCTGCAGATTTTACGTGTTATGTTTTGAGTCATAACTTGGTGTATAACCAGAGCTAGAAAAATAAATTTATACGGTAGATAGCCTTAGGTGTCTTTTTGAACCTCCAACTAAAATTACGTCAATCAGACAATGATGATTTTTAAATGAGTTTTTCCGTGAGCTGCAGTCAGAAAGTGACGAATCTGATTGCTGCTTAGTAAAAGATTTTTATAAGTTTTTGGTAAATAGTTAGACTATAAAATTTTAACACAAGTCCAAACACCCTGATTGAGACGTTCGTAATTTTCTGAGAATTCTTCTGTACACGAACCATTCTGGATAACACTCTGAAAACTGTCCGAAAATGCACTATATTGATGAATTTTTATTGAATAGTATTAAAATCTTTCATCACACTTGCGTTGTCGTTAAGAGATGTCATGATAGATGCATGCATGATAATTAGTATTATATGATAAAATGTGCTACGTGTTAGATACTTGTAGGATTCGTGTTTCCGCGTGACCACCAACTCTTAAACGGTAATCATGTTAGGACGTGATTGATCGGTTTTGCCTTTGCTATTTCTTTCCATTCCTTAATTCGAGCATTCAAAGGTGAGTTCACCACTATTTCACAGGCATACATCCCGGGGGAAAAACTACTATTCCTTGGAGGAATACTTTTATAAACTACTATTTCTTGGAGGAATACTTTTCATAAACGTTATAGTTCATTTTGATGTTGGTTAATAAATCAACACTATCATTAAAGTCCTACTTACTACCGAACTAGTTGCCTTGGGGGCAACGGAGTATTAGTTGATAGCGCTATTAGGCTTGACAACCTACACCGTACCTGGGAGGACGAGTGTGAACTAAGGACCTTAAACACATGGCCAATGTTGATAGGCATTGATGAGGGCAAACAAACATACGTCACTCCGGTATCGAGTTATTAACAACAAGTCTTTAAACTAACCACCTACTTGTTTTACGTTAAACAAAACTGTGAACTCCCCACCTTAATCGCTGATACACTTTTTTTCTGCATACTTGTAGGTCGTTAGATATATCTTGCATGGGAACTTGCAGTCTGAGGAGTTGAAGTGTCATGGGGCGTGATTATGGATTACAAACATTATCGCTTTACGTTTTTAAAACATTTTGATTTAAATTGTTAAGATGTTTACATTGCTTCCCCTGAATACATACTATGTTTGAAACGTTTAATTTGGAATTCACTATTCATGTTGGACATGATGACTTGTTTTATACAATTTTACTATTAGTTCGACATGATTAGTGGCTAGATCCTGGTACGTCACATGTCTCATGGTAAAACTCCGCAAGTGGAAATTTGGGGGTGTGACAATCGTGGATGTCGGTTGTTGGTTTTTTGTTTTTCGCTTAATTACGATGAACGCTTAAACTAACACGAAAACGACCGAAATTGTGCAACGATTGATGTTTTTGCATTTTTATCAATAAAATTCAAGATTTTATTGATTACAAAAATTTTTGGATGTGTAAATATGGTTCATATTGAAAATACGAGAATTGGCAGACTTTCGCAGTTTGTCGCAAATAGTGCCTGAGTTGTATAAGTGTGTTTTTGCCATACCGATCCCTTCAAAAATTATTTCTAAGTTATGTAAAGGGCATTTAGGGTATGTTTAGCTTATGTCCTCTCCGGAGTGTATGTCGCGTTAAATTGATTACGTTTGCGTAACGGTTTAAGATTTCATTTCAAGAAAAGGTTTGAAAGATCGAATTTGAACAAAAATTGAAAATGTGCGATGTCAAAAGTTTAAACAAATCTTGGAAATTAAACATAAGGTTTCATTGATCATGAAACTGTTCGGTTGTACAATGATTGAAAGACACAAATGTCAAGACTACAATGTTGCTAGATTGGCAAAGGTAAATGTTCAAGAGTGAATGACTGGTATTCCAAAAGAAGCTTCAACAATGGAAGTCCCCTCAGCAAGAATCACTCCACTAGCTCAGCCAAAATCAATTGCACCAGTCGGTCAGCCAAACCAAGCCTACATCGATGGGACCTCCATCAAGGTCAGAAATTTCCAAAAGAACTGAATTTTCACCTTTAATCATAACTGATGAAAACATTACCCCATCAACAAGAGAATAAAGAATAAAGGAAAGCAAGAAGCATCACCTAAGCAGACTAAATCAGGTGAAATTGCCTTTAGTGAATTTTGAATCTAGCATAGAAAAGAAGGCGGGAGGAATCTACCACATCCTCAAAAACGCCTAAGCTACTTCAATCAAAGGATTCAGAAGGGAATTTCATTGGATTTGTGCAAATTATTAAAAGAGAATACATGATGTTCCTAGAAAGTAAGCTCAGGGAAAACTATGGTCTGAACAAGATAAACATGAAAGACCATTAAGTCCGGTTAGTAGGCTTTTAAGTGCAGAAAGAATTAAAAGAGGAGAATTTAGCATTCACAGGCCCTAGACCAATCCTGTAATAAGAGTCAGGAAAGTTAACCCTCTTGTAACTCCAAATGCTACATTTGGGATCCATGAGCAAAAAAAATACACTCTAATTAGGATAAATGGTGATGAATAGGTAATTACTGATGGTGAATCTGTAACACCCCAAATCGCGTAATAACAACACACGCGACGGAAACACTTGGGGAGTCACGTTACAAGTTGTTTCACAATAAATGGTATTTAAAGATTTGTTTTATTGGATTATTAAATTACATTGTCCTGGAATATTGGAAATGAAATACAATCAAATTTGTCTTTCATATTTTAAAGTCACTAAAGCCAAGTCCGTCCTATGTGAAGCATGCTCAAATCAAACAGAAGCACCTGAAACACATGTGAAAATAGGTAGGTCAGCATAAAAATGCATGTGAGTAACATAGTTTGTGTTGATGAGGATTCATGGCTTTGATTTGTTAAAAGAAATGTTTAACTAAAAGTAGCCAATGAACCTTTGTAAAAATGTTTTCTTTTATGTAATCATATGAAAATCAAATGATATAAAAGAAATGATGTAAGGTTAACTTAATAACCAAAATAAGTTATGTCTTATATAAAAATGTCATGTCTTGTCTTTATTCGAAGTGATTTAGATAACGCTATATATGTAATATAATAAAAGAATTTATATATAGGAAGTACAGCGGTGTATCCACCATGCTTTTATCATATTACACACGCCTCGTTATCTAAAACACTTACCATAAACCAATCGTCCAATCGTCTGTGTCATAAACCAATCGTCCTTGTATAATCAATACGTCGTGTATAAAAAAATGTTTTTGAATAAACAAAGGTTTTGTTTAAATCCAAAGTTATGTCTTATAAACCGTTGCTTTTATTGTAAAACATATATTGGATTGTTGAGCGAATACATTCAAGCCTTGTGGACTATCGAATAAACCCCTATAAAAAGGTCTAGTAATGTTCATCGGATTATGTCATTCCCCAATGGATACTTTCAAACGACTAGAAAGCGGGAATGGGGTGTCAAACCTATGGTACCTTTACATACTACCGGTCGGCATCATTGTTAATGAATGTATCATTGTATATTCAACGCACCAATATGTCTTGAACAATGTAAGCATGTTATGAAAATGTTTAGAAACCATGTACTTGGCATACTAAGTCAATATACCAAGCAAAATGTCTTGAAATCATGTACTAGGTATCCTAAGTCAACATACGAAGTAAAATGTCTTTGAACCATGTGTAGGTATACTAAGTCAATATACCATGCAATATGTCTTTGAAATCGTAAGCTAGGTATGCTAAGTCAACATAAGAAGTAAAATGTCTTTGGAACCATTTGTAGGTATACTAAGTCAATACACCATGAATATGTCTTTGAAATCGTGTACTAGGTATGCTAAGTCAACATACGAAGTAAAATGTCTTTCAAACCAAATGTGCTAGGCATGTTAAGTCAACATACGAAGCAAAATGCAATTGAAATCATTAACTATATGTACTATGTATTCAAAGCATAAATAATGTCATGAAAATGTGAAAGTAGTTATAGGCACATATGTATCACCCCAAAAACATTTGAAAATGTAAAAGAGGGGACTATATACTCACTTGGGATTGCTTAAGTCTTGTAGTATAGATCAAACAATGCTAGAAGGAACAAGGAATCAAGTGGCACCTAGTATCGGATACTATGTTTATAAGTCGGGAATAAGCCGGTGGATAGAATAGAATGAAGGTCTATAAATCAAATGAGCATTGGAACTCATATTGTGACATCTGAGCCTTTTTCAAGCATCAAACAATACCGATCAATTCCGACTCTAATGAAATCTTGTGTTTCATTCCTGAGAATTCTATAATTACATGTGACATTCATTCATTTAGGTCCATGTACAGTTTCGACTCCTCAAAGTTTCTATGGAAGTTATACGCAAACTATTACGCAAAGACCAATTTAACGCAACGTATATTGCGTATTAGTGACATAAGCTAGACATACCTTAAATATCCTTTACATAACTTAGAAATAAGTTTTGAAGGTTTGGTATGTCAAAAACAAGTTTATTCGATCACAGGGACTATTTACAAAACTGCGAAAGTCAGCCGATTCTCGCATCAACGTACGCTCCGGAACAAGGTCACAATCTTCACATACCTTAAATACCCTTTAAATAACTTAGAAATAAGTTTTGAGGGCTTCGTATGGCAAAAACACACTTTGTAACTTCAGGGGCTATTTTGCAAATTTCACGAAACTATGCCTTTTTGCGTATGTCGCTATCCGAAACACGTTCAAACATTCAAAAATTTTCTAATCATCAATTATTATATGATAGTGATTGGAATGCGAAAAATCCGTTCGTTATGCATTTACGGTCACGCATGCGTTCGTTACGATTTTCGTCGTATTTAACCGAAAATCACGAGCGTACGGCCAAATGAAACCGACCTATGGAATATTTTTGAACATATTTCAAGTTCCATATACTTTCACATCCTTATGGAGCTTTGAAATGAGGTTAACGAGTGTTAGAAGTGCCCGAAACGCGACGAAACACGTGCAGGGACCTGTTCTGCCAATTTGAAACTTCAGAACTGAACATAGGAGCTAGGTGTAGCGCGACGCTCAAAGGGGTTACCCATCGCGCATGGCACGCCCTGTTTTTCCAGAAAGTTAGATGGCAGCCTCCCAGCTCATTTCTTTGCCACCAATTCGCAAATTTTGCCACCTGGCCCAAATTTTCCACCCTTTTAACCTGCTTCTAACACCTCCCACAGACTTGTTAACATCCTAAATCATTGCCATAACACTTGGCATGATCTTGAACACCTTTGGATCATTATAAATACCATGTTCATGATCATTTTTGAGCTTTTAGTCACCTTCTTGCACTAATCAGCTACAAATCCGAATTTGCAACCATCTTGGAGCTATTTCTCTGGTCTTTGATCATTCCTTTGGTGTTTTAAGTGTTCTACTCATGTCTTGTTCAGTTTTTGTAGTTTAAATGGATTAAAAGTACAAATTTGACTTTTGTTTGACTTCCAGATTTGATCATGAATTGATCAATATAAAATCTATTTGAACCTTATAATATGATGATAATCAAGATGGTTATGATCCCTATTGATCATGCCTACTTATTATCACCATTTCTAGTCTTTTTTACAAGTCAAAGTTTCGGTCAAAATGCGATTTTTGTGCATTTTGCAACGGATCTAATTCCGGGTGTCAAAACAGTTTGTTTTGATGCTAAAACTCTTTTATAAACTTATTTAGACATGACATAACAAGTCTAATTCATCACTTTCATTTTAGTGCTTGTTTAGAATCGTAAGTTGAACAGTTTGACCACCGCTTTGACTTTCGAATCTGACCCGTTTGGTTAATCTTTGGACCCAACCAAATACTTATTTGTGACCATAATTATAAGGAGAATAACCCTCTGAGGTTATACCTTATGGTCATGTCATTTGGTTAGTGTTATGATAATTAGTTATGTTCTTCAATAAGGACCAAAATGCCCTTTTCGCAAATAAATCAACTTTAATCATATGTAACATAAAATTTGACATATATTCTGATCAAATAACATTTTCAAACATGTTTAACATTAAGATTTATCATAACACATATCTAACCATCTGAATACGTAGTTACGCAAAAGACGCGTTAAAGTGACTTAAACTACCTTAACGGGTCATAACGGATCAAAAGCACATAAAAATCTTTCCAACTCAGAATGATAACTTATTAAACCATGTCGTACGAGTCCCAATACTCATTTGGTTTATAAGGTGCCATTCTATCCAAATCCTCCATTTTCAAGTTCCGATATTTACTTGTTATCCAATTCATTAGGACACACACTTGATTCCTTAATCTTGGACATTGATCATACACTTGTACAAGGCTTATTCGCAAATCCCAGGCGAGTACATCGCTCCCCTCTTTTATGTTTACAAATGTTTTGGGGTGATTCATATGTGCTAATTGTTTTCAAGTTTTCAAAGTACAAATACTATGGTTTATATAACAATATAGTTTCAATAATGTGATACAACTTGTTGATGCGTTATCCAAGATACGAATGACATTCATTAACTTGATATGCCGCCCAGTAGTAAGTTATGGTACCATAGGAGTGACAATCCCGTCACTAGGCTATTCACTGGATTTGGTGGGTAGTTTGGGGAACGACAGAAACTGTTTATGACTAACAAATCATTTCGTTGATTTGCTAGTCTTGTTAAAGAGATCTTTTAGGATCTATTAAAGATACCCTTGGGGTATAGTAGAGTCAACAAAGGTTTGAATGTATTCATTAAAGAACGACCAAAAGTTTTCACAATATAACAAGGAACGCATGGTTTATAACAAGAAACAAAGAACCATGAACAATGAACAATGAACGATGAACAAATGGTTTATTACGAGAAACGATGGACAACGAACAAATGATTTCAAACAATGTTACACAACGATTTTCGATTAAAGATATAAACCATACAAGTTATTTCAAAACGATTTACAAGTTTGATTTACAAAATAAATGTTTTCGAGTCAAGGTTCATGACTACTAGATTTTATAAATTTTAACAATTTGTTTTAGTTGAATAACTAATCAAATGCTTTCAAAACAAGGTTTCACTTACGAATCTAGTAGTCAGGGTTATTTATATTTCAATACAAAGCCATGGACTTGACATGTTCACAAAACCTATGTACTCGCCGGCATATTTTTGCTGACTCGTTTTCACATATGTTTCAGGGAATGATGCTAGATGATACTGATGCGTGCTCATGTAGGATCGGACTTGGACCTAGTGCCTTAATAACAAGAAAGACAATAATTATGCATGCTTGTTGTTTCGTTGTTTAAAAATTTCTAAGACAATTATGACAATGTAATCTATGTTCAATATTTAAATAAAATGAAACTTCAAATACCATGTGTTGTTGAGACAATCTGTTAATGTGACACCCCAAGTGTTTCTACCGCGTGTTGTTTTATGCGATTTGGGGTGTTACACATATGGTATGATTTAATGAACTTAACATTCTGATTAGATAGAAATTCTAAGTGCTCCTAACCCGTTACGACTCGTTAAGGCAGTTTACGCTACTTTAACAGGTCATTTGCGTAAATATAAGGTCGGATGGTTATATATGTTATATGATAAGTCCTATATGCCCAAACATGTTTGAAAATGTTATTATATCAGTTTAGATGTCAAAAGTTTGATTACATATGCTTAAAATGAATTTATGCGCAAAGCATTTTGGTCATTTTTAAAGGGCATATAAACAACTTATCCATAACTAACCAAACAAAGTGACTATAAGGTATAACCTCAGTAGGTTATTCCCTATACAACTATGGTCAAAAATATGTGTTTGGTCGGATCCTAAGATCGACCAAACGGGTCGGATTCGAAAGTCAAAGCGGTGGTCAAGATCGCTCGACTTACGCCCTAATAAAGCACTAAACTAAAAGTGACGAGTTAAACATGTTAAAACATGTTTAACTAAGTTATAAAACAGATTTGGTATCAAAACAAAGTGTTTTGATACCCGAAAATAGTTCCGTCGCAAAATTCACATAAACGTGCATTTTGACCGAAACTTCGACTCGTCACTACGACTAGTAAACGTGGTAATCAGTAGGCGTATAATCGCTAGGGATTATAATCATCGTGATTACAATCACATTGCACTGTTCAATTGAACTTTGACTTGACCAAATATGGTCAGAACCGAAAGTCAAACATAAAGTCAAACTGTTTTGACTTTTAGCTCATAATAAGCTAAGAGAATGAAAAAGACTGAAACGGAACACTTACTTGTGATCCAAGGATGAAGAATGGACTAGAAAACTCAGATGGGAGACCTCCATGTGACAATTGTGAAAAATCGCGGTAAACTTTGATCGGTACAAGTCTGTGGTGACCGGACGTGATATGTATATCATGATATCTGTTGTGATTATGTGTGATATGTATATCATGATATCTGTTTGATTATAATAGGAGTATATGCACAGTAATTACCAAAAACATTATGTTGACGCTATGCGTCACCTACATGGCAAGACAAAGTCGTGAATGGATTGACGACTCTGGGAATATGTATTAGTAAAACACGCATGACTTGTGTGCTATGCTAAGCGATATCTGTTATGTCTCGGAGGAATCCGAGAGCACGTCATGGTTAACATGACACATTAAGGGCCAACGGTGTGAGGTTGGTGTCCTTAGCTTGTAACAACGTGTTAAACGGGAGCTTTCCGTTTAACAACGCATTAAATATTTGACGATGATTGTTAGGCCATTGGTGGGGCTATTTAATATTCTGAGTTCATGAAACATCGTAGTTATGTGCCATAGACGATGACATGGGATATGAGCAAATCAGAGCTCGGGCACGCAAAAGGAGGCAGCTTCCCGGTTAGCGAAACGCCTTCGTTTTGAGAGCAACAAAAGACAACCAAACATGCAGGGAACGGTCGATCAAGCTTATAAACACTTATACTACCCTAATAGGAGGCTTTTGTGATTAAAATGTAACTGGATCGGATTTCGAGACGGTTATGCAGGTTTTTAAAACCGAGTCATTTACACTAAAAACGCAATAAGGACTATTCACAAACCGGAGACGCGTGTGGGACCCGAAAACAAACATAAACGCGCCACCGAAGATAAACATCATTTATTAACACGAAAAACGAAGCACGACAAAGCGCAAGATATGTGTTATGATAAGTCTTATATGACAAAACTGTTTAATAATGTTGTAACATCAGTGTATATGTCAAAACTTTGGTCACATAGGCTTAAAATCGATTTATGCACAAAAAGGGCATTTTGGTCATTTATAAAGGCATAATAGACGACTTAACATAATACTAACCAAACGACGTGACCGTGACCATAAGGTATAACCTCAGAGGGTTATTCCCTATACAAATATGGTCACATATATGTGTTTGTTCGGATCCTAAGATCGACCAAACGGGTCGGATTCGAAAGTCAAAGCGGTGGTCATGACAGCTCGACTTACGACCCTAAATAAGCACTAAACTAGAAGTGATGAGTTAGACATGTCAAAACATGTCTACCTAAGTTATAAAATTGTTTTGGTATCAAAACTTAGTGTTTTCATACCCGAAGATAGTTTCGTCGCAAAATGCACATAATGCCATTTTATCGAACTTTGACTTGTCACTTCGACTAGTAAACGTGGTATCAGTAGGTATGATCGATATGGATCATGACCCTCATGATCACGATCACGTTGCAAAGTTAAATTGAACTTTGACTTTGACCAAAATGGTCAGAACCGAATGTTAAACCGAAAGTCAAACTGTTTGACTTTTGGCTCAAAATAGCCAAAATAAAAGAACAAGACTAGGTAGAACACTTACTTGTGTTCAAGGATGAAGAATGCTCATATGGGAGGCCTCCACAAGGTGGTAGCACTCCAACTTAGAGCAAGGAGAAGAAGATAAAGGAATGAGCAAGGAAAATGGCCAAAATGTGCACCTATTTATAATAATCTTGAAGCCACAAGATCATTCCAAGTGTTAGGGGTTGTTTCCAGATCATTACAAGTGTATAATGAGGTGTTGCAACCAGTGGAAGTGCGTCAATTTCTTTGTTTGGTGTCCAAGACTTTAAACAAGAAGCTGTCAAGTTTCTGTTGAGCTGGGGGTCCTTACGGACCATATGGGCCTTGGACTTACGGTCCGTAAGCCCTTTGGCTGGCAGCAAGTTTTCAAAAATGGCAGAACAGGCCCCTGATCAAACTCCCACGCATCCAAGGGGGATGGTGGAAGATGTGATAGTGAAGGTTGAAGATTGCTATTACCCAGTTGACTTTTTGGTAGTTGACTATGTTGGGTGTGTTGAGGACACACAACCGATAGTCATACTGGGTAGACCGTTTCTTGCAACTACTAATGCCATAATAAATTCGGGAACGGTAAGCATGAAATTTGGGGATCGGGAGCTAAATTTGAATGTTTTTCCCAAATTTACTAACCCGCGTGATGAGGATAACTGTCCTAAGGTGGACATGAATCCAAACACAAATATATGTGCTATGGTTGGTAGGTTTGGAGAATTTAAGAGAAAGCCAGTCAAGAAGAAGAAGGAGAAGAAGTCGCCTCAAGAAAAGAGGGAAGAAGAGGAGTTGAGGAAGTTTGGCATGTTTGGGAATAGATGGTATGAGTCACCGGTCGGTGATGTAGAAGAGTTCGTGGGCGGAAAGCACACTGTTCGACCACCATGAAGTGGTATGTTATTTGTTGTGTATATTATTTTTAGTTATATTGTTTCGTTTTTTTTAGTTTCATCTATTTTCGTTCTTTTTGTATTTTTGCTTAGTAGTTAAATGAACGTTATGGGTGTGTTCTCTATATAACCCACGAGACCTACTCGTCCCCTCGAGCTATCGGGAGGTTTAAAAGGGCTTGTTGCATAAGCTAAATGCAGTCAAAATTCCTACGAAAGTGAGTTTGGTTTGTTGTTGTTGTAACATTTTTTTCCACACAAATCAAAGCCAAATAACGTATGACCTTGTAACGTTTTTATAAAAATTGTAGAACTAGTTAACTAACAAATTTTGATGGTTGTGAGAAGCATGCTTCTACACAAGGGTTGAGATTTGTAGATACACCATGTTCTTGAGACGACCAATTTTATTGAAGAATGAAGAGCACATGAAGAACAAGCGAAAAACCAGGTGCATACGTTTCCTTTTTGCTTTGATTATTAGCTAGTAATAAGTGGATTGTATTTTGTATTTTATCTTTTTAGGGTGAAATTTTGGGGAAGTTAGCCGTGTAAAAGCTCTATTTCCACACATTGAGGACAATGTTGACCTCAAGTGTGGGGATGGGGAGAAAAAGTTTTCGATTTTGACCCGTTCATTTAAACACTACACATTAAGGACAATGTTGATCTCAAGTGTGGGGATAGGGGAAAATTTCAAAACTTTTTCAAAAATGTCTTTGTTTGAAGCGATCTAAAAAGCACAAGTAACTAAGTTAATGAAGGATGGCACAACCATTTGGTCTTTTATCATGGTCAAGTTCATTTTAATAGCATGAAGGTTATTTAGCGGGTGGTTATTTGGGAATAATCTGCCTAAGAAACTTGCAATTTATACATATCACATACCATCCCTGTTATATGAGGTTTTGAGCCACTTTGTATACATCATATATGCATATATTTCTTATTTGAGTGGACCATTAGTCATGTATTGTAGAACTTGCAACTTTTGATGCGTTTGAGACCATAGGCCGGATACAAGCACAAGAAAGATTAAGGCATTAGGTAAACCTTTTCCTTTTACACCATTTTTATATCCTTACCCGAAATCAATCCCCTAGTCGCCAACATTGAGCCTAAACCTCTCGTTTGACCATCTTATTTAGCCCTTGACCGTTTAGCCTTTTATTTTTAACCCGTGTGTTGAAAATTTGATTTTAGTATAGTAAAAAAATCAAAAATTCAGAAAATATCATGAAAATTGTGACATGTGAGCCGTTTTTACTATCATACAATTCCGAAACCAAATGAAATCTTGTATTTCATTCTCGATAATTGTAAAATTACATGTGCCATTCATACATTTTAGTCCATGTACAATTCGACACTTCAAAGCTTTTTCTGGAAGATATACGTAAACTGTTACGCAAACGTAATCAGTTTAACGCAACGTATGTTCCAGAATAGTATCACAAGTATAACATACCTTAAATATCCTTTGCATAACTTAGAAATAAGTTTTGAAAGGTTTGGTATGTCAAAAACAAGCATATTCGATCACAGGGACTATTTACGACAAACTACAAAAGTCTGCCGATTCTCGTAGCGACACACATTCTGGAACAAGGTCATAAGCTTAACATACCCTAAATACCCTTAACATAGCTTAGAAATAAGTCTCGAGGGCTTCGGTATGGTAAAATCACGTTTTTGTAATTTCAAGGGCTATTTTGCAAATTCTGCGAAACTATGTCGTTGCGCGTATTTCTTAATCTGGGACATGCACGCACATCCAAAATTTTTGTAATCATTAAAATCTTGTATTTAATGTTGGGAATGTAAAAATATCATTAATTAAAATCCGGTCATACACGCAATCGTTATGATTTTCGTCGTAATTAACCAAAAACCGCAACCGTACGACCAAGCGAACTAACTTCTGAGATATTTTTAAGTACATTTCAAGTTCCCTATACTTTATTGTCCTTTTAAAGCTTTAAAATAGGGTTAACGAGTGTTAAAAGTGCCAAAATGTGTCAAAAACAAGTTCAGGGGCCATTTCTACCAATTCTGAAACTTCAGCCCCTACAAGGGCCTTACGGACCGTAACGCAAAACCCCATACGGTTCGTAAGGGGTCCCCAACTCATCATAATTGTTGAATCAAGGTGGAAGCTTCTTGTTAACTCTCTTGATGATCAAGCAAACGAGATTGCCACCATTCTTTCTACATTTAACAAATGTTAGGACACTAATCAACTTGTGTGATGACTCATGGACACATGTCTTGATCCTATAACTCCAATTCTACTATAAATTCGATGTTCTTCTTCACATTTGAGCTTTTTCAACACCCACTTTTGCTCTCATCTGAATTTATCTGAAGTAGCAACCATTTGAAGATCATTTCCTGAGTTCTAAGGCTCTCCTAGAGTATTTGTAAGTGGTCCATTCATGTTTTGTTCAAATCTTTAGCATATTAGAGTTAAAAATCAAACACTTTGACTTTCTGTTTAACTTTCAATTCTGACCATGAATTGGTCAAAACAAAGTTCAATTGAACTTTCAACGTGATTGTGATCATGATAGTTATAGTCCTTAGTGGGCATGCCTACTGATTTCCACATTTACTAGTCTTTGTGACGAGTCCAAGTTTCGGTCAATAATGCGATAAATGCGCATTATAGGACGGAACTATTTTCGTGTATTAAAGCTTTGTTTTGATATCAAATTAGTTTTATAAACTTAGTTAGACATGTTTAAAATGTCTAACTCGTCACTTTTAGTATAGTGCTTGTTTAGGATCGTTTGTTGAACGGTTTTGACCACCGCTTTGACTTTTGAATCCAACCCGTTTGGTTGATCTTTGGACCCGACCAAATACATATTTATGACCATAATTATATAGGGAATACCTTATGGTCACTTCATTTGGTTAGTGTTATGGTGATTAATTGTTATATTCCTTAATAATGACCGAAATACCCTTTTTGCAAACAAATCAATCTAAAGCATATGTAATTTAAATTTTGACAGGTAATCTGATGTAATAACAATATTAAACATGTTTTGACAATTTAGACTTGTCATAACACATATCTAACCATCCAAACACGTAGTTACGCGAATGACACGTTAAAGTGGCTTAAACTACCTTAACGAGTTATAACGGGTCAAAAGCACTTAGGATTCATCCAAGTCAGAATGTTAACTTTATTAAACCATTTCATATGAGTTCCAACACTCATTTGGTTTATAAAGTCTCATTCTATCTGATTCTTCCGATTATGTCCAGACTTATTTACATGTTATCCGACTCATTAGGACACACTTGATTCCTTGATCTTTGGGCTTTGTTCATTCAATCACACAAGGCTTATCCGCAAATCCCAGGCGAGTACATTGCTCCCCTCTTTTATGTTTGGCAAATGTTTTGGGGTGATTCATATGTGCTAAGTTGTTTTCAATGTTCAAATACTATGGTTTATATAACAATATGGTTTCAATAATGTGATACAACTTGTTGGTGTGTTATCCATGATACGAATGACATTCATTAACATTTTTATGATGTCCAGTAGTAAGTTATGGTACCATAGGATTGACAATCCCGTTACTAGGCTATTCACTGGATTTGATGGGTAGTTTGGAAAACGACAGAAACTGTTTATGATTAACAAATCATTCGTTGATTTGTTAGTCTTGTTAAAGAGATCTTTTAGGATCTATTAAAGATACCCTTGAGGTATAGTCGAGTCAACAAAGGCTTGAATGTATTCATTAAAGAACGACCAAAAGTTTTCACAATTAGAAACAAGGACAATGGACAATATTTTATGACAATGACAAGGAAAATGAACAATCGAACAATGGTCGAATGGTTATTTTTGAACAAGGTTACACAATAATTTTTATTTAAAGATATAAACCATAGAAAGTTTACTTACAAGATAATTTACAACTCAAATTTACAAAACAAATGCTTTCAATCAAGATTCATGGCTACAAGGTTTTGATTTACTTATATTAACTTGTAAAGTTGATATATTAAATTGCAATATCAAATACTTTTGGATTTCCATATTTATACTCGTCGACTCTCGAAGTTGGATGAGGTATTGCAATATAGTTATAAAGCCATGAATTTAATACTCACAAAACCTATGTTCTCGTCGGCATTCTTTTATGCTGACCTCGTTTTTCACATATGTTTTAGGATTAGTTTCATGACGATAGTTGTTGCGTACTTCACCTACGGCGGACGCGGACTTTAGTGCCTTAAAACAAGAAAGACAAATAATATACTTGTTTTGTTTATTTTAAATTCCAAGGACAATGTAATCGTGTTAATATTCAATAAAACATAATTTCAAATACCATGTATTAAGTAACAATTTGTAACGTGACTCGCAAAGTGTTTCTGTCGCGTGTTGATTTACCTG
The DNA here is from genome assembly GCA_947069175.1 of Scalesia atractyloides. Classification (NCBI taxonomy): domain Eukaryota; kingdom Viridiplantae; phylum Streptophyta; class Magnoliopsida; order Asterales; family Asteraceae; genus Scalesia; species Scalesia atractyloides. The sequence goes on from CAMTDV010000014.1 coordinate 60,802,884, forward strand.
ATTTGGGATGTTACAAAAATAAGAGAGAAATTGTTGAGAAAAGCACAAAAAGATGTGTGGTAGTTATGGAATAAAAGACGAACGCTTTTGCCTATTAGTTGTTGATTCGTTTTTAGAATAGTTGTTTTTGTAATAAAAATTGAATTTTCATCCCCTTAGCCACCTTCAAATAGCCTATTCCATACCCTTAACCTAGCCCCGTTACAACCCTTTAACTTTTGACTTGTGCTTAGTATTTGTGTTCGGTCGGGGAGAACGATTGAGTTGCAAGCCTATGCGAGTACGTGTTCTATTCGGTTTTGAGTGATTACTTTAAAAGTGCTAATGCATCATCGATTAGCCAATTTTTTAACCTAGTGGAGTGAACATTGTGAGGGGTATGTATGATTTGGGAGTTTTAAGGGTGGGTTAATCTTGAGTAACCATCTTGTTAGGATCTGAGTTTGACTTGATTGTATGGTTTTAAACAAATTGATAGTAAAAGAAGATAAACCATACAATACTTTGTAGCGGAATGAAATTTAATACTTTGTAACACAATCAAGGAGAGATTAGCTTTCATCATACAATATTTTCATTACTCAAAAGATTCAAAAGATTACAACCTAATACATGTATGAATCACTAACTCCCCCTCAGACCGAGCTCACACAGATTTGATCATACAAGACGAGTGTGTGTGTGTGTGTGTGTGTGTGAGCTGAATAGAATAGTACATGCACTGTCTATTTATAATACGAATCCCTGACCTCTGTGGCATCATTGCTGACATCACCAAGACATGACATCTAACAACCCTAACAAACTCTAACTACTGCTAATGTTATCCTCTGTTACATTTATAAAACACTGATTACAAGAAACTGATGATGCTATCCACTGATGAGCTCAACCACTGATGTAGCTTTATTAGATGTTCTTCAAAGGGTGATCAGACCTATGACTTCCAGCAGACCTTTGATTTATCAGTGGTTTGGTCTTCAACAGTCTTTATAATTCAACAGAGCTTAGCACGGGGCAGATTTTAGAACCATCAGATGTTAGATATCTTGCCATTGAAAGGAGAAGTGAATCAAAGTACTGCTTGTCCTGGATCATTTTGTACCTACCTGTTTTGGCTTTCTATCATCTGTTCTTTTGTACGGTTCAATCCCAACAATCTCCCCCTAGAACAGATGATGCCAAAACTCTTCCTTATTTATGATATTTATTCTCTCATCAGTTTTTCCCTGATTTGTCCTTTGAACAGTAATTCAAAGTTCTTGGATTTCTCATCATCTTCATCCCTGCACAGTTGAAGTTCCAAAAGATCTTGGAGGTCAGCTACACCCAGGCTTAGTGCATCCTCCCTTGATATATTTTCAACTTTCCCATTGGACTTGAGCAAGGTCAATACATGGGTCTTTTTGTCAGATATCCATTTTAGTATTTTTGAGTTCAATGGGTTTCTTGGGAGAAGTTTTATTTGTGATGAGTTTGGGAACGGTGAACTACTTGATAGCCTTTTGACAGTTTCTGCAGGTTGAGCTTGAGGCTTTAATGAAACATCATCCAAGTCATGTAAAGGTTGATTTTTTGTTGGCCTATTTACTAATGTCAGCTTCCCTTTTGTTTATCTTCCTCATCCTTCTGTAACTGCCTTTTTCTTTGATTTAAGGCTTGGACGGATGCTTCTAAGGCAAGATCTGCACTGTAATTTTTAAACTTGTTCCAGTCTGGTGCATTCTTCCTTATTTGAGGATCTTTCTTCATCCTTTCACATCTGTTTGCTTCTTGTTTGAGAGCTGTGATAGGCCAGTCTTTGAACTGATGCTCATATGCTTGATATGGTTTGTTTCTCATGATAAGTTCTATGAGATCTTTCCTTAGCTCCTTTTGAAGGTCAGCATTAGGTGGTAAGTTTGACATATTCTTGTTTAAGTCTCTTGCATAATCTTCCAGTTTCCTGACTTTGCTTAGCTCATGTTGCTCTAGTCTTGACAAGTAGGTGTTACCCTTCCCTTTCCCCTCTTCTTTTGCTATGTTTTTAGCTTGTTTGGCTTTCAATTTCAGATACTCATCAATGTTTTTAGGAATTCTATAGCCATGAAGAGATGGAAAGGTTCTTTTGGATGGATTAACCTCTGTATAAAATTGTATCATTTTATTTTGAACTGCAGCCAGCTCCAGAGGATATGTTGTTTCCAGTGGTTTGTTTCTAGAAGGGTTGTGACCAGTGGGTGATTGAGTAAGTGGAATTGATGTTGGTGATGAGATAGGGAAGAAAGGTTTTGGATTTGTTTGAATAAATGGTGAAGTTGATAAAGGAATATGTGCAGGTATATCATCATCATTCACCATGACCTTTCTTTTTCTTGTATAAACTAATTTTGGTAAAGGAGTTTTTGTAGGAATTTGAGTTATAGGAGTGAGTATTGATTCTGACGATAATTGAGAAGTTTTTTATAAACCACTGTTGTCTTAACATTTGTTGTACCTTTGGTAGTACCAACATCTGTTATAGTGGAAGCTAGTAATAATGATGATGGCATTGGTGAGAGGGGTTGTTTTGTGTCTGACTTTCAATGACCTCATACAGAGACACTTTTATTGATGTTATTTGAGATATGGGGAGTGATGTGGAAAAAGAATTTGCCCCGGGAGAAGGACATTTCAACATACTCTCAAATGAGGGTAATGTTTCAAGTTGTGGTGTCCTTGTGCTTACAACATGTTCCTTTTGAGAGGAATCATGAGGAGTTGTGGTTTTGGTGGAGATCCTTCCAACTGTTGTGCGGAAGTAGCAACAGTGGTTTCTTATGACATTTGTGTTATCACAGGATTAACTTTGGGATCTCATCTTCCAGAAGATCCTTTTTGGTAGGTTTGGTGGGCTTGGTGGATTTCTTTTTTTCTTTTGGGGGATTTTTGGTGGGGGATGCACAGCAGTGGTTATGCTACTGTGGTCACCAAGAGCAGTGGGCTCAGCAGCTGAGGTCTGAGGAGTAGATGTGGACTCATCCAAATTTTGCTCAGACTCCCCTGCCTTGTTTTAGAAACTTTTGACTCTTTAGCCATGTTTCAGACGTTAAGCTATTTATTTGAAAGGATATACCTTGAACAAGAGCTTGTGCATTCTCTTTTGGAATTTTGTATATTAAATAATAACTTAAAAATCTTGGAAATAACAAGAACGCTTGTGCTTTATTGTTTTTCACATTTTCCAGATTTGTTACCAAATCATTAAACAATGCTTGAGAGTAATTGTAATCAGTTTTAGACATAATAGCATACCCCAAGAATTGAATTTTCAAAGGTATTTCGTTAAAACCAGTTGTTTTATTTGAAACACAGGTGAGCAGGGTATGGAACAGGAATTTCATAGGAGGTGGAAATTCTCTTTTTTCCATAATAGCTTTTGTTAATTTCCTGTATACCCTCTATTGATCAAATCAACTTGATACTCATCCTTAGGGAAAGAGATTTTACCTGCTAGATCATCCATCTGGAAAACTTCTGAGATAGTTTGTGGAGTTATTGGAACCATGATACCTCCTACTTTTGATGAGATTGCCCAAGGCTTTTTGTTTTGAATTTCAAGTTTAACATTAGCCCAGAAATCTCGTAGGGTGTCTTGATAAATTGGTGCGTTACAGGTAAAAAAGTTTTATACTTTGATGAAGAGAAGATATCAATGATATAGTGAAAATCTGTATTTTTCTTCGTCTTTTCGAAAGTACAAAGGTAATTGTGTGGATGTTTGATGATAAACCATGATCGAATTTGAGAATAACGAAATTTTTTAGAGACACTGAAAAAATGTGTAATCGCTTTTGAGAAATTTTGAATTTGATTTTGGTGATAGAAACTTTATTTGAGGGTTTTATCAGGGTTTTATTTGGAAACAGTAGCTTCAAAAATCAGACGGTTAACATCTGACACGTGGCAAGATCTGATAACAATTATCTGTCCACGTGTATCCTCTGACTATAAATGGATGACAGTTGTTTTGCGAAAACAGTGATATGTGTCATCTGTGGTGTGAACAGTAGAAATTGTAACACTGTCAGTGGTTGTGAAACAGTAGATAAGGTCAACACAGAGGTTTGACTAGGATAGTGATGATAGAGGATTCACTTTGTCAGTGGATATATATGCCAATCAAAGTTTTGAAGATAAAAAAGTGGTTTCTTCAGTCTTTAGAGATTTATTGAGAAAAATTCAATTTTAACTATTTTTAAGTTTTTGTTTTGATTCTCTGAAAACATTTTGATGCTATTTACACATGAAATACAAAAAAACTTGTTTTAATCCATGTTTGGCATTTCAAACCTAGAGATCGGACTTTTGAAGGTGGATTCTTTCTAATGCTTTTCATTTGAACATCTGCTAGTTGATCTTTAGTTGGAAACATGATGCAGAGAAAACAAACCTTTTCATAGTAATCCCTCAAAGGTGATGTCTGATTTACATTGTATTTGGTCGTGGGATGGTAGACTGTTTTGAACCATCTTCTGCTCTTTTGGTGGATGAGATTTTGTATTTTGGGATCATAATAGCATATGCACAGTCTTGTGATGAGATTGTGAGTACCTGCAAGGTTAGTCTTTACAAACATTTCTCATGACCTACTAGGATTTTCAATGATAAAAGTTTATTGAACTTTTCAGTCAAAGCCTCTTCCATACACTAATCCTTGTGTAAAAACACTTTATAGGCCTTGGCAGTGGTTGAGCATCCCAGATGGTAACCACAATCTACTTTGTCTTTAGAACCAGGTTGTCAAACTACTTCAATTTATTTAGACTTGACTTACCTTATGATTTAACCCTGATCATCATACAGATTCCATTTGATTCATTATCATGGAAGTATCTTCCTATTTTTTTTTAAATTGAAAGGTTTACTTCCTGACAGGTATTGAGCTTTATTTATCTAAAACAAGTAAAAGCTCAATATGAATTACTTTTTTTTTAAAAAACTTAAAGAAGTAATACAAGACCTGATATTTACATGAAATTTTTATATATTAAAAATTTAGTAAAAATTTCTTGATAAATGAAACAATAAGACCTGATGGATTTCCAAAGTCCTCTTTGAACAATTTTTACCTTGAGATACATCAATTACTTGAACCTTCCTGTAAACAATGGTTGCACTTAGCTTGTTTGGTAACAAATGTTTGAGCAAGATGGAGATTTATCTTTTATCTAGGTTTTCCTTTTGTAGTACTAGCCTGTGAACTCTCAAGTGTTTTATGTTTATACTCTTTTATTTCGACATCAAAAGTTTTGAGATAAACACGACCTTTGAGTTTTGTGAATTTTCTTCTATTCTCTTTTTTACCTTTCCATAGGTAGATTGCTGTATCATTCACTGGAAGGTTTCTAAGGAAAGAATAATCAATTCAGAAACATTTACAGTAATGTTTTGAGAAACTTGGTCCTTTTTGCAAAAATTCTTATGCTAAATTTCACATTACTTTTGATCTGGTTTTCTAAATATCAGCACGATTTTGATTTTCACCTTTTAAAGGTTTCTCATAACTTATGTTCCATATATAGATCTTATTCCTAAGGTTTTGGCTCACCTCAATCTTTTAGTGACATTAGACGAATCCTTAGCAACAATTAATCATGGAATCATCACAAATTCCAACACAAACACTGAAATCATATGAAACGATACACTGTGAGTGTCATGTGCAAATTGTGTGTTTAAACATCTTGGTTTTTTTACAGAGTATTTGACTAACCAACGTGATTAGATTCTTACTCTGTTTTTCAACAAATACGAACAACACAGTATCAATGAAATATGAGTTGATCTTTTTATGTCAAATTGATTGTTAGATCGAATTTGACTAACCTTTCTCTGATACCAATGGTTAGGATCTGAGTTTGACTTGATTGTATTGTTTTAAGCAAATTAATAGTAAAAGAAGATAACCATACAATACTTTGCAGCGTAATGAAATTTAAAACTTTGTAACACAATCAAGGAGAGATTAGCTTTCATCATACAATGTTTCATTACTCAAAAGATTGAAAAGGTTACAACCTAATACATGTATGATCACTAACTCCCCTCAGACCGAGCTCACACAGATTTGATCGTACAAGACGAGTGTGTGTGTGTGTGGTGAGTTTAATAGAACAGTACATGCACTGTCTATTTATAATACAAATCCCTAACCTCTGTGGCATCTTTGCTGACGTCACCAAGACTAATCTAACAACCCTAACAAACTCTAACTACTGCTAATGCTATCCTCTGTTACATTGATAAAACACTGATTACAAGACACTGATGATGCTATCCACTGATGAGCTCCACCACTGATATAGCTTTATCAGATTTTCTTCAAAGTGTGATCAGACCTTTACTTCCAGCAGACCTTTGATTTTATCAGTGGTTTGGTCTTCAATAGTCTTTATAAATCAACAGAGCTTAGCACTGGGAAGATTTTAGAACCATCATATGTTAGATATCTTGCAATTGAAAGGAGAATCAAAGTACTGCTTGTCCTAGGATCATTTTGTACAGACCTGTTTTGCCTTTCTATCATCTGTTCTTTTGTAGGGTTCAATCCCAACATATCTATATGTGATTCATCACTTAACCGCTAAAAATTTCAAAAATGTAACAATAATGAACCGATTATGACTTTAGACCTTAACTTACGTCTCAAGAATGGGAAATGTATCTTTCGTTCAACCCACGTGAAAGTGAAAAATAGATTTGCTTGAGGGCAAGCAAAAGACAAGTGTGGGGACGGGATGCGTGGTCGCAAACCGGTGCTTCATCATGTTTAAGTTCATCTTTTTACATAGCTTTTAGTTTCGAATAGCCTACTTTTGATTGGAATTGTGTTTTGCAGGTCTAGCGAGTTTAAGGAGCTATCCGGGAGCTTTACAGAGCACCGGGACGAAAACAGATCAACCGGGAATGCGAAAATGGAAAAACAGACAAAGTGGTGTTAACCATTAATATTGGATGTGTTTTAGGGGATGTTAATGGATTGAAAATGACGATATTGGAATTGGCATGACATAAGGCTGAATTACGAAGACGTGGCGAAAACGGTGAATAAAACGGAGCTAAAACGAAGAAGTTATGAAGAAAAAAAATGGGATTTAGAGGCACTGTCAGCGACGCCAAAAAGGGCCATCGGCGACGCCCACTGCATTGTTCCATCGACCCAGAAACCAAAACCCGAAACCTTCGTAAACATTAGATTTAGCCGTCGGATGAAACTGAGACTTCCAGGGGCCGTCGGGGACGCCCTAAGTGGCCGTCGGCGACGCCTCTTCCTTTGTCACTTAGCAAAACTTTGATTTCGGTTGTTGGGGGACAGGTTATATCAATTTTTTTACCTTTTTCTTGGAGTTACGCTTTTGGAGTTTGAAACCTCACCTTGGAGCCAAGAACACCATCAACCTTCATCCCCAATTATTCCAATCCATTCCTTCATCCCGAATCATCGAATCATTCAATCTAACCTTAATCCAAATTCTCACAAGCTGATGCCCTTTTTTCTTGGTACAGGGGACTTCTTTCTACAGTAGAGGGTTCCTTAGTAAACTTAACAATGGTTTTAACACCAATGGTTACCAAAGTACCTCCTAGAAATTGCCTTCAAGGGAGTCTTATTTATGAAACTACTATCTAGATGTAGATCAGTAAATGCAACATTGTAGTAGCTGCTCCACTTGAACTGGTAACAAGAATTCCAAGAAATTCAAGTGGTGTAACCTCCTAAACTGTTTGTGGGATAGCCATTGAATTTTATCAGACACATCCATTGTGGATGTTTTTCTCTCACTAATGTGTTAGTGAGAGGGGCTGTTTTGTGTCTGACTTTCTATGACCTCAAACAGAGACACTTTTGTTGATGTTATTTGAGATGTGGGGAGTGATGTGGAAAAAGAATTTGCCCCGGGAGAAGGACAGTTCAACATACTCTCAAATGAGGGTAATGTTTCAAGTTGTGGTGTCCCTGTGCTTACAACATGTTCCTTTTGAGAGGAATCATGAGGAGTTGTGGTTTTGGGTGGAGATCCTTCCAACTGTTGTGAGGAAGTAGCAACAGGGGTTTCTTGTGACATTTGTGTTATTACATGATTAACTTATGGGATCTCATCTTCTAGAAGATCCTTTTTGGTAGGTTTGGTGGGCTTGGTGGATTTCTTTTTGGTCTTTTTGGGGATTTTTGGTGGGGGATGCACAGCAGTGGTTATGCTACTGTGGTCACCAAGAGCAGTGGGCTCAGCAGTTGAGCTCTGAGGAGTAGATGTGGACTCATCCAAATTTTGCTCAGACTCACCTGCCTGTGTTTTAGAAACTTTTGACTCTTTAGCCTTAAGGCGAGTAAATGTTTCAGACGTTAAGCTATTTATTTGAAAAGATATACCTTGAACAAGAGCTTGTGCATTCTCATTTGAATTTTCTATATTAAATAATAACTTAAAAATCTTGGAAATAACAAGAAACCTTGTGCTTTATTGTTTTTCACATTTTCCAGATTTGTTAGCAAATCATTAAACAATGATTGACAGTAATTGTAATCAGTTTTAGACATAATAGCATACCCCAAGAATGAATTTTCAAAGGTATTTCGTTAAAACCAGTTGTTTAATTTGAAACACAGGTGAGCAGGGTATGGAACAGGAATTTCATAGGAAGTGGAAATTCTCTTTTTTCCATAGTAACTTTTGTTAATTTTCCTGTGTACCCTCTATTGATCAAATCGACTTGATACTCATCCTTAGGGAAAGAGATTTTACCTGCTAGATCGTCCATCTGGAAAACTCCTGAGATAGTTTGTGGAGTTATTGGAACCATGATACCTCCTACTTTTGATGAGATTGCCCAAGCCTTTTTATTTTGAATTTCAAGTTTAGCATTAGCCTAGAAATCTTGTAGGGTGTCTTGATAAATTGGTGCGTTACAGGTAAGCAAAGTTTATACTTTGATGAAGACAAGATATCAATGATATAGTGAAATCTGTATTTTTCTTTGTCTTTTCGAAAGTACATAGGTAATTATGTGGATGTTTGATGATAAGAACCATGATCGGATTTGATAATAACAAAATTTTTTAGAGACGCTGAAAAAATGTGTAATCGTTTTTGAGAAATTTTGAATTTGATTTTGGTGATAGAAACTTCGTTTGAGGGTTTTATCATGGTTTTATTTGGAAACAGTAGCTTCAAAAATCGGACGGTTAACATCTGACACGTGGCAAGATCTGATGACTATTATCTGTCCACGTGTATCCTCTGACTATGAATGGATGACAGTTGTTTTGGGAAACCACTGATATGTGTCATCTGTGGTTGTGAAACAGTAAAAATTGTAACACTGTCAGTGGTTGTGAAACAGTAGATAAGGTCAACACCGAGGTTTGACCCGGATAGTGAAGACAGAGGATTCACTTTGTCAGTGGATATATATGCCAAATCAAAGTTTTGAAGATAAAACAGTGGTTTCATATGACTTTAGAGATTTATTGAGAAAATTTCAATTTTAACTATTTTTAAGGTTTTGTTTTGATTCTCTGAAAACATTTTGATGCTATTTACACATGAAATACTAGAAAACTTATTTTAATCCATGTTTAGCATTTCAAACCTAGAGATCAGACTTTTGAAAGTGGATCTTTCTAATGCTTTTCATTTGAACATCTGCCAGTTGATCTTTAGTTGGAACATGATGCAGAGAAAACAAACCTTTTCATAGTAATCCCTCACAAGGTGATGTCTGATTTACACTGTATTTGGTTGTGGGATGGTAGACTGTTTTAAACCATCTTCTGCTCTTTTGGTGGATGAGATTTTGTGTTTTGGGATCATAATAGCATATCCACTGTCTTGTGATGAAGATTGTGAGTACCTGCAAGGTTAGTCTTAACAAACATTTCTCATGACCTACTAGGATTTTCAATGATAAAAGTTTATTGAATTTTTCAGTCAAAGCCTCTTCCATACACTAGTCCTTGTGTAAAAACACTTTATAGGCCTTGGCAGTGGTTGAGTATCCCAGATGGTGACCACAATCTACTTTGTCTTTAAAACCAGGTTGTCAAACTACTTCAATTTATTTAGACTTGACTTATTTTATGATTAACCCTGATCATCATACAGATTCCTTTTGATTCATTATTAGTGGAAGTATCTTCCCATTTTTTTTAAATTGAAAGGTTCTACTTCCTGACATGTATTGAGCTTTATCTATCTAAAACAAGTAAAAGCTCTATATGTATTATTTTTTTTAAAAAAAAACTTAAAGAAGTAATACAAGACCTGATATTTAAATTAAATTTTAATAACTAAAAATTTAGTAAAAATTCTTGATAAATGAAACAATAAGACCTGATGGATTTCCAAAGTCCTCTTTGAACAGTTGTTACCTTGAGATACATCAATTACCTGAACCTTCCTGTAATCAGTGGTTGCACTTAGCTAGTTTGGTAACAGATGTTTGAGCAGAGATGGAGATTTATCTTTTATCTAGGTTTTCCTTTTGTAGTACTAGCCTGTGAACTCTCAAGTGTTTTATGTTTATACCCTTTTCTTTCGACATCAAAAGTTTTGAGATAAACACACTTTTGAGTTTTGTGAATTTTCTTCTATTCTCTTTTTGACCTTTCCATAGGTAGATGTTGTATCATTCACTGGAAGGTTTCTAAGGAAAGAATAATCAATCCAGAAACATTTAAAGTAATGTTTTAAGAAACTTGGTCATTTTTGCAAAAATTCTTATGCTAAATTTCACATTACTTTTGATCTGGTTTTCTAAATATCAACACAATTTTGATTTTCACCTTTTAAAGGTTTCTCATAACTTTTGTTCCATATATAGGTCTGTTTCCTAAGGTTTTGGCTCACCTCAATCTTTTAATGACATTAGACGAATCCTTAGCAACAATTAATCATGGAATCATCACAAATTCCAACACAAACACTGAAATCATATGAAACGATACACTGTTAGTGTCATGTGCAACGTGTGTGTTTAGAACATCTTGGTTGTTTTACTGAGCATTTGAATAACCAACATGATTAGATTCTTACTCTGTTTTTCAACAAATACGAACAACACAATATCAATGAAATATGAGTTGATCTTTTTATGTCAAATTGATTGTTAGATTGAATTTGACTGACCTTGCTCCAATTGTTAGGATTTGAGTATGACTTGATTGTATTGTTTAAACAAATTGATAGTAAAAGAAGATAACCATACAATACTTTGCAGTTTTAAAACTTTGTAACACAATCAAGGAGAGATTAGCTTTCATCATAGAATGTCTTCATTACTCAAAAGACTGAAAAGATTACAACCTAATACATGTATGAATCACTAACTCCCCCTCAGACCGAGCTACACAGATTTGATCGTACAAGACGAGAGTGTGTGTGTGTGTTGTGTGAGCTTAATAGAACAGTACATGCACGTCTATTTATAATACAAATCCCTAACCTCTGTGGCATCGTTCCTGACGTCACCAGGACAATGACATCTAACAACCCTAAGAAACTCTAACTACTGCTAATGCTATCCTCTGTTACATTGATAAAGCACTGATTACAAGACACTGATGATGCTATCCACTGATGAGCTCCACCACTGATGTAGCTTTATCAGATTTTCTTCAAAGGGTGATCAGACCTTTGACTTCCAACAGACCTTTGATTTTATCAGTGGTTTGGTCTTCAACAGTCTTTATAAATCAACAGAGCTTAGCACTGGGCAGATTTTAGAACCATCAGATGTTAGATATCTTGCCATTGAAAGGAGAAGTGAATCAAAGTACTACTTATCCTGGATCATTTTGTACAGACCTGTTTTGGCTTTCTATCACCTGTTCTTTTGTAGGATATAATGCTAACATATCTATATGTGATTCATCACTTCACCGCTAAAAATTTCAAAAATGTAACAATAATGAACCGAGTATGACTTTAGACCTTAACTTACGTCTCAAGAATGGGAAATGGATCTTTCGTTTGACCCATGTGAAAGTGAAAAATAGATTTGCTTGAGGGCAAGCAAAAGACAAGTGTAGGGACGTGATGCGTGGTCGCAAACCGGTGCTTTATCATGTTTAAGTTCATGTTTTTACATAGCTTTTAGTTTCGAATAGCCTGTGTTTTGCAGGTCTAGCAGAGTTTAAGGAGCTATTTGGGAGCTTTACAAAGCACCGGGACGGAAAACAGATCAACCGGGAATGCGAAAATGGAAAAACAGACAAAGTGGTGTTAACCATGAAGATTGGATGTTTTTAAGGGATGTTAATCGATTGAAAATGACGATATTGGAATATGGCATGACATAGGGCTGAATTACGAAGACGTGGGCGAAAACGGTGAATAAAACCGAGTTAAAACGAAGAAGTTATGAAGAAAACAAAAAAATGGGATTTAGAGGCACTGTTAGCGACGCCAAAAAGGGCCATCAGCGACGCCCTTTGCATTCCATCGGCCAAAACAGAAACCTTTGTAAACATTAGATTTAGCCCGTCGGATGAAACTGAGACTTTCAGAGGCCGTCGGCGACGCCTCTTCCTTCGTCACTTCACAAAACTTTGATTTTGGTTGTTGGGGGACAGGTTATATCATTTTTTTACCTTTTTCTTGGAGTTACACAATTTTGGAGTTTGAAACCTCACATTGGAGCCAAGAACACCATCAACCTTCATCCCCAATTATTCCCAATCCATTCCTTCATCCCAAATCATCGAATCATTCAATCCTAACCCTAATCCATTATCACCATCACCATCATCCATCCATCTCCATACACCACCACAAACCCTAGCCATCATCATTCTCATCATCAAAGTTCCAAGATGTCCGAGTTCAAGCTTCCATCCATTTTTTATCGTGTCCCGTTCACTATGAGTGGCTAATTCTCGAAGGTTTCACCCCGGTGTAGACTTTTGTAAGGATTCTAGGGTTTGCTATTTGTTTAAACATTTGGTTTGTTCCAATCAGAATTGCATTTAATCGATTGATAGTTGTCTTACGTTTGTATTGTATATGCGAATTGTCGAGTGAGTTATGAAATTTGACTTCATGAAATGAATATGCATATTTATGCCTTGTCTTTTGATAGGTTTCACTTGTCCAAAGTAACGAAGTGCATTGTGGTTCGTTGTTTATAACGTTGATAGCAATTGGCACCTAAGCTTTGTGATTCTAAACTGTTAATGAACTAATTTGTTTGAACCAAGTAAAACGTGTAGTAACCCTAGGACCTTCAATTGTCAAACCGGGTGTGAGCCTTGTTTCTCAACCATTGTTTTACATTAATCAGTAAAGTACTCGTGTAATTGTTTAAAGTTTAGTAGTTAAATAATCAAACAAAACTTGTCGGTTCATTCCGACACCTTTCACAAACAAACAAATTGATCAAAATTGTTAGCAAGCTTCATAATTAGTGACACATTCATTTAAATCAATCACACCTATCGCAAACCACAAACTCTTCTTGGTTCGACCCCTTACTACCACTAACACATTGTTAAGGGTAATTAGGGCTTATAAATATTATCTTTGACCGGAGCGCGACATTCCGATCAGTTGGGTTGATTCAGTTGAAGTGGAGACGGTCCGAATATGAATAGATCACTGCTGGTTTAGAGTTTCCGACCAAGTGGGGAGCTGTATATCCGTCGGCCTATCAGACTGTTGCTATCCTCCGATGGCTATGATAACCCTTTTTCTGTTTTCTTTCACAATGGAAACTTTTGATTGCCGATTACACAGTTCATTGGGTCACTTTTATGGGTTTTACATTTCCCAGTGGAGCCCGTTGGGGATGGGCGCATCAAACATTTTAAGTTTTATTGCTGGTCTCAAGGTATAGAGCGACCGTAGTTAAATTTCGAGCCTTCAACCAAATGCACCGCATGCTGGGTTTTTATTCGTTACTATTGTGTAGAGGCGCAAAGAAGATATTGCCCGTCCGTCTTAAGAATTGCCATGACTAGAAGGGTAAGTTCTTCTTCATTAAGGATGTTGTGATACCGGTAGCCATGACTGTTAAAGGTACTGTTGAGATAGCTAAGGAAGAGCTACCTATTCACAAGGGTGAAGATTGGCATAAAATTTGTGCCCTTACCATGTGGGTCTTTAGACAAAAGGGCCTCGGTTGTTGTGTCCATGAGTGCCCATTGGAGAGCGCAGAGCACGCACGTGCCAGTATATCAAGATGGTGGAGTTGGTAAGTCACGCCCTATACCTTGTCTTGCTTTTATATAAACTTTATTATCTGACTTCCCCCTTTTGTGTAGAGAAACCAGTTTATAATTATAATGTGACTTACGACAACGCACAAGGGGCCATGGGGGTTAGGGATTTATGCCCAATGAGGTGCCCTTGTTTGACCAAATTGAAGGTAACTTTATGTTTCTCGAAGAGGAGATGTTGGTTGAGCCTTTGCCGGAAGATGCAGGCGTGCGTATTCCCAATCCTAGACATTTTAAGGTTGTGACTCATGTTGGGGAGGAAGTTATGATTCCTTCCAGTGAGGAGTCCATGGCTTCTTCTGGGTGCGAGTTAACTCCTCTCTATTGTGTGACAATCGCGGGTGACTTGCGGTCAAGACTGAGAAGACTCAGAGGAAAAAATTTGTGAGCTCTACCGGTGGGTCAAAAAACAAGAAAACGGAGAGAACTACTGGAGCTCCTGATGTTGGATTCTAGAATAGGTAATCCCCAAGTCAAAAAGTCAACCTAAGATGATTGGGTCATAGATTCCGACTCACTTGCTAGACTCGATGATGTAGGTGGAGATAAGAGAAAGAAATCCAGCTCTGGCCAGTGCGTCGACTGAAGATACTCAGGCTGGTGCGACCCCCATGTCCGCCCCCGCGGACTTGGAACAGAGTCCAGTCTAGAAGCTAAAAAAGAAGAGTGTTACCAAAAGGTCACGGCCGACAGGTGATGACGAATAGGTGCCCATTTTCAAGAAGGTTACTTCAAAAAGGTGCCCTTCATTTGGAAAGAAAAGCAACATGAAGGACGTGTTGTCAAAGATCTCAACTGGTACGCTCACTAGTTACCTTTTATTTTTTCTTTTTGTATTTGTATTTGTATCAGTCTGTGTTGACTGTTATTTTGTGTCATTAGGTACGACCATTCAGCGCCCCAAGCTCTAATTTATTCATTCAATGATCCACCCCCTAAAGTTGTTTCTTCTTCAACTACTTCGGCCAGTGGTGCACCTCCACCTCCACCCCCACCTCCTCCAGTGCATACCAAAGATAAACACATTGAGGAGGAGGTGCAAGGTTCAAAGATTGCAGCGGACGGATACCTTAAAGCTGTTGAGACAAGTAAAGGTACGCCCAAAGCAGCTATTATAACTGAAGAAGTCAGCGGAGATGCGCCAGGGAATGTATGGAGTGGGTTGTGATTAGTTCCAGGAAAAGAGCGGAAACAACTAAAAAGGAGTTGTCGGACTCGCGCAAGTAGTGGTCCAAAATTTGTAAAACAGATAATGTTATCTTGTATGGGGTTCTTGAGGAGAACACCAATTTGAAAGCGCAAACAATGTCCCTGAAAGAAGAAATAATGAGCTGCAGGCGATGATGGATAAATCTTAGTCTCATGTGAGCAAGCTGAATAGAGGCAAGTTGAGGCAAAAGCGCTTGTGGTAGAGAAAGATGCAGAAATTGCTAGGCCCAACACGAATCTTTCTGAGTATGAAATTGTCATTAACCGCTTGGCCGTGTAGGAAAAAGACTTAATTGCCAAGGACGTGGAGATTGGTTAGCTGAAAAGGAGAATGGCAGAGAGTCAAGAGAAGTGTTATTCTTTAGAGCTCAATGGTGGTGAACATAGGGCTCACGCAAATGCCATTGAGGAGAATCTAGCCACTGCTAACTTCGAACTAAACATTGCTAAGAAGGCCCGCGCTGATGCGGATGTTATGTTGGAGACGACGATGAGCAAAACCATAGGGCTGCAACAGTGTGGAACCGGGCATGTAAGTGCTTCACTTTTTACCTTTAGATCTTTTAGGACATCATTTGTCTGAACTCATATGGAATACCGTGCAGGTTGCCAACTCTATGCTCAATGCTTTGGAGTAGGATGTCGTTGTTACCACGCTAACAGTCGCTGCACGACGCAGTGGTCAACATTATGGGTATCGCGAGTGTGCCGCACATGTTGAAGAAGCTATGAAGATTACTTAGGATGACCGATACTCCGAGGTCACGGCATAGATACGCAAGGGGCTTTGGAAAAAGCTCAGACTCGTTATGAAAACTTGTGCCTACCCGTGATGGATCTTTTGATCGAAGCTCTCCAACATGACGACTTTGTTGACAAGATTAAAGGCACTGTTCAAACCGCCAACTAACATAAGTAATGACCATGAAGATGATAAATGAACCTCTAGAGCTTGAGATGAACCTGCAAGTGCGTCATGTATGGGCAATGAGCCATTATAATAGTTGTAGGATTTCAAGACAAGTCCCCCCCCCTACCAGTTGCCTTTGTTGGAAATAGGAGTCTAAACAAGTTTCATTTTCCAGGCCTGTGTGCTGAGGATTTAGCCCCTTGTGGGTATGAACAAGCTATAACCCTTCTGCCGCCTCTGTTGGTTGCAGAAGTTAAAAACTTAATTGGCACACTATGTGTTGTTAAGTCTGAGTTTACAAGGTCTATGAAAAGCTAACAGTTAAGCTCAAAAACAATTTTGTATTGCTATAAAAATAAGTTATCACAAATGAGAAGTCATCATCAACAATTGTTTTTCATTGATTCAAATGACTCAATGTTTTACAGAAAATTGATTCTATAGACTCCCCTGAGACTGGTTACTATAACAAAGACTGTTTGTACAAAAGAAAAGGTGATATGTACTGATAAATAAATCTCTAACATGTGAGATCTATTTATACTATGTATGAAAGCTCTGTTTGTGATTGGCTGACGTCGCCCTGATAGTGACATCTAACATTCCCAACTAAAAAAGTTATTCTACAGATGTTGCAAACAACTTTGCAAATCTAACATATGATCTAAGTATGCGAAAATTGATACAAAACAAGTATTGTTATATTGGGAAGCCCCTGTTTGGACTATCCTCTATTGCTTTGATCCAAATATCTGTTTGGCCAGACACATGTTTGGTCTTTTTCATCAGACTTTTGCTCTCAAAAGACTTTACGCTTCAACAGACCTTGTTTCTTCTTGAACAGCAGTTCCAAGGCTTTTGCTTGTCTTCAACAGATGCTCTAATTTAGGTGTTCAAGATTCACAATCTTTGGGGCGAATCTGGTTCAAGCTTTTGTTTATTACTTGATCAACAAATGTTTTTTTGATCAATTTTTTTTCTTCTTCAACTTATCTCTTGCGCTTTAAATTGCTTCTCAAATCTTTGAGAGAGTAAGTCATTAGCATCCCTTTCGAGTGGAAGATCCAACAGATCTTGTAAATCTTCAATTTTTAGGCTCAACACACCAGTCCTTGAAGTGTTTTTAACTTCTCTATTTCCCTGAACTATTGTCAGTTCATGGCTTGCTCTATCTAAGGACCATTTTTAAATTTTAGAGGCAGATGAAGTTATTGGGGACAATTTTATTGGAAGGGGTGAGGGAATATACTTTTCGAGGATTGCCAAAGTAGTCCCCTCTGGTCTGGCATCTAGATGCCCATATCTGATTTCATCTTCATATTTTTGTAGATTTTATGTAGATATCTCCTTTTGTCTTTTGAGGTGGCTTCTAACCACTGAGGAAATATGCTTTGCTGATGGCAGTTTAGAATGATTAGCCAGTGAGCTGCTGGGTAAATCTTCATAGTTTGGCCTTTTAGGGACTGATGGATCTATAGCTCTTAATGTTTCAGGCTTCTTGTAGCTCTCTTTGATTATGGCTCTTCCCACCTGGCCATGGATTGAATTGATCCAAATTTTGCAGCTACCATCTCCTCTTTCATTCTTCTTAATTCAGTTGTTTTTTTACCAACAGGTTTTCTATCTGTAGCCTAGTTGGGAGTAGTCTTGATATCTGGATTGAGCTTTAACATCTCAATCCTTGTGATTTCTTCTAGAAGAGCTTCTATAGTCTAACCAAAGAATTGAGCTCTTGTGGCTTTATAAGGCTTATTTTTCATTATGAACTCTAGATTATCTTCCATTAGTTCCTTTTTGAGGTTAGGGTTGTTTACTGGTCTTTGAGAAGCCTTTTGACTAACATCTTTTGCAAAATCTTTAAGTCTGTTTGTGACAACTCGCATTTTCAGGTTAACACTTATAATATACGATATAGTTTCGTACAAACAATAAAATTAACACGGTTAACTCTCCACAGAAACTAGATAGTTTGGACACACGGGGAACTGAACTCGTACCAATACGAAGTTATCTAGGATAACCTATAAGAGTTACGTGAAACTTGAGGTACTAAAAGTGAAATTTAACTAAAGATTACAATGCTAAACAATCAGACCATACGAAAACACCCACCTTTGCATAAAATTTCTCACATGAAAACACTCACTTTCATGTAACACCTCTCTCACATGAAATCCCCCACTTTCACCCCATACCCACCTCCACACGAAGGCACCTTTGTGCCACCCATCCCACGAGAAACACCACCTTCTGGTCCTCATGTTACCTTTAGTCCACCTGGGTTTTGGCCCAACTCGCTGTAATTGTTTTATAAAGATTTTAAAACATGCATGCAACCCTTATTCGCAAAAAAACCCTAGTTTCGCCCCCACTACGATCTTTCTCCCTATGTCTCCTCTCTAGACGAATCAAGGAGGAGGCAAGAGAACTCATTTTCATTCGAGTTGTGATCGCCATCTCTGTATCTCTAGGTAATCTATCGAGCACAGACACATAACTTGTTATTCATGGCTGCGTTTTGTTATTTTATTTCTTTAATACATGATTTTTGAATGCTAGGGTTTATTAGTATTGAGTTTCGATGAGTTTATGCGGTTATTGCGATGAATGATCACGTATATGTTTACATGCATGCTAGGGTTTTGATTATAACTTGATGTTGATGATACTTGGTTGTTGAATCTGATGTATTTTGGGTTATGCATGATATACGGGTCAGATATCGGTTAAACAATATCATAAACTTCTAAAAGTAGATAGATTATGTCCGAATTTTACAGCCGACTAGTATCGATTATAGTTTGGTTAACACATAACGAAATCTAATGTTTCTTAAGTGTAAACTGTAGCATTTTGAAATGCAATCAAACCCCACTGTATTCATAGTTTTTTTATGTGTTTTAATATTTTGCATGAAATTTTTCCGTATCAAAGGTTTAGGCTGCATTTTCCGGCAGAATTTGCAGCCTATTACGAATGTCATCACTTGGTGTAGGATTTGAGTTAATACTTGAAAGTTTTAGTGTAGACATTCCTATGAGATGTTAAAATTCTGGAACTGGAATTCATTAAGAGAGCTAACGAGGATTTTTAAATAAATTTTTCCGTAAACTCTCGCCAGAAAGTGACGAATCAGACCTATGAATGCTAAATGATTTTTATTGAATTTTCTGTGAATAATTAGGTCATGAGAAAATTACATAAGTCATAGTGGACTAAATGGTATGTCTCATAAAAATATCATAATTGTTTAAATCCATTTGGTATTTTAAATAAATTGTCGAAAACTGCTCAAAAACTGATATGCAACTATGTAAGCTGAAACAAGATGTTTGTGTTTGTGATTTCTTGTGATATTGCTATGAAGTGCCAATGTATAACTTGAAACCTATGTATACATAATACATGATAGAGGTGTAGAACTAATCATGACTACACAAACGGTTAATTAAGTGTCAACGTGTTGCATGGTTATGTGTTAGTATACGTGAACACAAACTAACTACAACGGTAACCATATAAGGACGAGGTTGACCACTTCTACTACTATTCACATATTTTCTAGCAGAGCAAACTAAGGTGAGTTCGCAACCCTTTACTAAAGCATGTGTCCCTGGTTTTGGACAACACACTTACTTCCCTGGTTGGGGAAACACTTACGGTAGCCCTAGTTGGGCTACGCACACGTACCTAGTTTGGGACCACATACATGCTATCCACTAGAGGTGGAATAGTACACCTAACTAAACGCAAACTCTATCTGGAAGTCCCTACACATTATACTATTAGTATGTTGGGTTGGCAGGCGGGGTATTAGTTGATAGCGCTCTTAGGTTTGAGAAACTTCACGCCGCGCTGGGAGCCCGGCGTGAACTTTTGACCTTTTCATTTCATCAATGTGGATACACATTGATGAGGGAACAAGAACTATAACGTTAGCATTTGGTTCACAAAGTTTAGTAACCTTGATGACAGTTAGCTACCCGAGTCATACTTATAATGATTTGCATGTGAACCTACGCTTACGCTTTACACTTAACTAAAATTGTGAACTTGCCAACTTTATGTTGACACGCTATAGCATGCTTTGCAGGTCGTTAGGTACCGCTGGATGGAGGCTTGCAATGGTTGGCGTGTCATGGGTTATTAAACTTTACATTTTATTTATGCTATGAACTTGTGGTTTTTTTATTTGTCTTTGGAATTTTAAACTTGCTTCCACTGTTAACTTAACCTATGTTTTGGACTTTTAAACATTGATCACTAATCGAGTTGATGGTGATGATTTTATAACTTTAATACTTGGTTCAACATGATTAGTGGCTAGATCTTGGTCTGTCACACGCCTCACGGTAAAATCCTGCATGTGAAATTTGAGGGTGTGACAGATTGGTATAAGAGCCAATTGTTATAGTGAACTCGGTTTACAACATTTGAAAAACCAGACTATAGCCGTTCCCTTTTTGAAAAACCACAACGACACCAAACTCCAAATTGCAAGGTTCACACATATTTACTTGACACTTATACATGCATTATGTTAGTATCACACCCCACACCGTAGCACAAGTAAAAACTGAGTATGTAAACATGACATACCTCAGACATGTTAACATCCTCATCGATAAATCATTCACGAGCACTGGGAAAGGCACCCGTTATATCTCACTCCTCTCCGCGTCATATGGAGACGCGTGCTACCCGTAGGAGACGCCTTTTCCAAGGTGGTGAAAGGTCTTCCACACCCACTTTGGCAGCAAGAGCAAGACTCATGCAGCTACTCATGACCCCAACGACTCACCAAAGCATATCAACGACTTGGAAGAGGAATTACAGAGGACTCTTAATATAGTTGGGACCCTGCGTGCATCCAAGGCTATTAACCAAGAGGAACTCGGGATACTACGAGCGGAATTACATGAGGCTATATGGAGGATTCACGAACTGAGAGCTCGAATACCACCACCAGCACCACCGTTCAGCCAGAGCCGGAGGAGGATCCCGAAAAGGAACTAGAGGAAGAGCCTGAGGAGGTCGCTGAAGATGAAGACGTCGACATGGGAGGTGGAGAAGTCGACGATTGATCCATCACTTGTTTATCTTTTCTTATTTGATTTCAAGAAACTATGATGACTATTAAATTTTAAATATTTGTTAGAGTAACTTGTAACGACAATTACAATTTATTTTGATTGGATAGTTTTATTTGATTGCTTCATGTGTTGGGTGGACATGTTTTGTTTGATTGCATTATTCTTGAAATTTACATAGTGATTGTATAATATTGTCTTATCTACTCATTCTTGTTTAAATCAAAGGAAATCATGAGCGGACAAAACGGTGGTCATGGCAGACGAGGAGGTATTTGTGACATCCCGGTTTTTCAGATATCTTAAACGCACTACTTCATGGTTATTTGTTCCTACGTTAATTTGGTTCGGATACTTAAATTGCACACTTGAAATAATTACGATAATTTCATGAACTTGTCAAATGAATTACGTGCTATGTGTATTAAACGTTTATAAGTTGGTGAATTATTGTGTGATGTTCGATTTCGTGATTTGTTTTAGTTATGAAATATATATAGTAAATATATAGTCGAATCGAACCGAACCGCGACACGAGCCGGCCTCATTGCCCTACGACTCAAGTAGTTCATCTAAACTTGAGGACCAAGTGTTAGACCCAAACCAACCCACCCAAACCCTTCGGCCGCGAGCACACACCCAACCGCAACCCGTCCCTTTTCCCTTTCACCTTTTGCGCTATATATACACATACATGCATGAGCCTTTCTTCACAAAACAAGAACACAAAAACCCTAGTGAGAAAACAGCCGACGGCAGCCTTTTCCTTCATCATCTCGATCGCGATCAGCCCCTACATCTCTTCTCGGTCGCAAACAAGCCTCCCTTCTCGGTCGCGATCTACCTTCAAGCCGAATCCATTCCCATCCAAGTCTCGGCTCATTAATCTTGTTATTAAAGGTTAGGATTTATCATTGTTTGCAAGATCATATTCGGATTTATATGTTTGAAGGTAGTGTTATGTTGATTAATCGGCTGAGTTATCATAGTTTGCATGTATGTTGTTTTCGGAAATCATAGTTTGCATGTATGTTGTTTTCGGAAATCATAGTTTGCAAGTGCGTTGTTTCGGATTGATAAAAACTATGGGTTATGATTAGGTTTGCATGGATATGATATATATAATGATATATGATTGGAAAAATCTGTTCTTGATCGCATATGTTCAATATATAAACGGTTTAAGCGAGTTAGTTTGTGATAAAGTGCTGAATCAGGCTGCTGAATGATGGTTACAGCCGACTTCAACTGGCTGTAACTCGGTCATTAGTTGTCGAAAAACGGATTTTCTGAAGTCTAAAACGTAGAGATTTAAATAACGAATCTAATGGCACTGAATTCATATTTTTCTGAAGTCGTTTGATATTTTGAAGTGGCCAATTAAGTTCAGTAACTAAAGCTGTGAAAATCCTGAAAATTTGTTAGTTGTTTATCGAGTTGGATATAATATTCTGTAGGGAGTCGAATCATGAAATTTGTACAGAAACTAGGTATGGAAATTTTCGGGCAACTCCCACTGGAATTTTGTTAATTGGACGAACAGTGATTTTTAAATAAATTCTTCCGTGGACTGCAGTCAGAAAGTGACGAATCTGACTGCAGCCTAGTATATTAATATTTATGGATAATTGGTAAAGTATTAGGACTTGAAAACTTTATATAAATTTCTACAGTATAGTTGTCACCTGCTGTAAAATAATTGGAATTTTTGGAACGTTGGAACTATTATATAAAAATCCTAGAAAACAGCCGAATTATGAGTATGTAAGCTGAAACTTGATAACTTGTGAATGTGTGCACCAAAGTGTTGCATGGATTGGATTATGTTCATGATAAATTGTTTTGATTACTATGTTCACATGAGGATACTTGCATGCATGTTTGAGTGTTAGGAATTTTGATTGTGTGTATCACTTTGTGCATAAATTATGTGTAGAATTTGTATTGGTGTGTTCACACACTGACTTGTAATCAATTGGTTTATTAGGACGCAATTAGCGGTCCCATCATTTGCAACTTCTGTGTTACACTAACCGAGCAACTAAAGGTGAGTTCACGGCCCCTAATTTTATCCGGTTTTAAACAACAGGGGGAGAAACATGTATACACTCTTCAACTCAATCTCTTTACATTATACGAAATCAACGTCACATAACTATTCGGTAACTAAGTTAATGTTAATGTAACGTTATGGTCACTAAGCAGCTATATCGCATAAGTCCTCGACAATCTCTCGGATCGTTAGTATTGGGTTTAAATAGCGGGGAAATTATAAGTAGTACTACTGGGCCCGACAAGCCCCATCCGAGCTAGTCGCGCTAGCCGACCGGGTATGGTCAACGGGTGAATAATTTGGCCTAACTTCGCCATGGTCAGTGATAGGCCTGGCAACACGGAGGCACAACAGTCAGCTTCGATCGCGAACACTTACGTGACATAACTTTAGGCTAGCTACCTATATATATTAACATTGAACTTAATTACGAATCAACAATATTATCCCGGGTTAGGGATAATGGAACCAACATCATTATTATTCCGGGTAAGGAATAATGGAACTATCAGTATTATTCCGGGTAAGGAATAATGGAACTATCAATATTATTCCGGGTTGGGAATAATGGAACAATCAGTATTATTCCGGATTGGGAATAATGGAACTAAACCGTTATCCCGGGTTAGGGATAACGGGGGAAACAAACTTATAACCGAACAAACGAATTTATGAAAACCTGTGAACTCACTCATCTTTAATGTTGACACTTGTTTCTTTACATGTTTCCTAGGACGCTAGGAGCTCTAGGTGCACTCACTTGCATTGAACAAGACACCTTTTATCGAGTCTCAATTACAAACACCGTTTTGGGTTTTTCATTTGTTTTGGCGTTTGTGTTGGCGCCCATTTCTCTATCTATTTTTATGCTTCCGCTCAACCATAAAAACTAATGCTTCCGCTAAACATTGAAACTAACTAAGGCAATATAAAATCTACAATGAATGGTTAAACAAATGATTTTTGGAAAACGTATTATCAAATCATATAAAGTCGTTCGACGTACTAGTGTCTCAGATTCTGGTTTGTTCACACGCCTCGCGGTAAAACTCCGCAAGTGGAAATTGAGGGTGTGACAGATTGGTATCAGAGCCTCTAGCTATAGAGAACCAGGTTTGCATTAAAGGTAGACCTAAACTATAGCTGATTACACGACACTAGACTTAGTTTGGCACTGAACTGTTATATCTTGTTATGTGTTGTACTACATTGTATTATGTAAAATATAGATGTACATTGTGATGAACGCAACTCGTAACTAACTACACAACCCAATAGGCAATGTCATCATCATCATTTGACAAACCTTTACGACCAAGGGCGCCAGGAAAGGCACCTATAGTCGAACCCTCACCACCTCATGGCGTGGAGACACGCTCAGCTGCTAGGAAAAGACTCGCTCTAGGGGAGGAGTCGTCCTCACGCCCGACCATCGCTGTGACGGTCGAACCGGTTAACTCGTTAGAAGTAGGGAACGACCTACTTAGAGATATGATAAGAACGCAACAAGAACAACTAGAAAGAATGCATGAAACCATCCTAGCCCAGGGATGGATGATACGACAATTGACAGGTAAAACTGGATCGCTCGAGGAAGAGCAACATACGAGTAAGATAGCTCGTAACACTTTAGCCAGAGATCTTCGTGCTGAGCAGCTGAGGGCTGACTGGCAAGAAGACAGAGTTCTTGAGTCTAGCTGGAGAATTCAAGGACTAGAATAGAATCAGGCACCTGTACCAGTACCCGCACCAGCACCGGCCCCTCCAATGCCGGTAGGGGATCCAGAGGAGGATCCAGAGGAGGAAGACCCGGCTGTTGAAGCTGAAAACGCTGAAGAGGATGACAGCAGTGATAGCGACCTGGGAGATGAAGACATAGATGACTAACTCGTCTCGCCAATCTCCGTTTTGTTTCCTTTAGATCTGAAATGACAACCGGTCGCCGCGTAAATCTCAACATGTCAACTGAAGAATTGGCCGCAATGATCCAAGAACACGTGAATGCTGCTCTAGCGGTGTGTTCAAAACCCACCAGCAGCAGGAGGGGGTCTTAACCCCTACAAGATGTTCCTCGACACGAAGCCAAGCAAATTCACGGGGGCAGAAGGACCCATAGGACTGGTCCGTTGGATCGAAAAATCCGAATCAGTGTTCGAAATGTGCAATTGCCTTGAGGCCAATAAGGTCAAGTATGCTGCCTCAATGCTGGAAGATGGGGCATTAACCTGGTGGAACGTGCAAGTCCAAACGCGTGGACTTATTGCTGCAAATGCAATGGCCTGGGCCGAGTTTAAGGCCCTAATCAAAGAGGAGTACAGTCCGCGGGACAGAGTTCAGCAGTTGGAACAAGCACTATGGAACCACAAGATGGTGGGATCTGAAATCGAAGCATACACAGCGAAACATCACGACTTGGTATTTCTGTGTCCCGATCTGGCCAACACTGTGGAGAAACGACTCGAGTTCTACCTTGGGGGTCTGGTCCCGGAGATTCAGGGTATGGTGATGGCTAGCAACCCTGCAATTGAACATCAAGCAATCAGGTTGGCGCACAAACTCACCGATAAGGCGGTGGAACAAAAGAAGTTGCCAACTCGGGGTACAACTGAAGTTGCCCCTGATAATAAAAGAAAGTTTGAAGACTCGTCTGTTCGACAGTCTTCGTCATCCCAGCCACAACAGGGGAACCAGAAACGGTTCAATAATTACAACAGCCACCGGGGTCACCAAAACCAGCCCGCCAACAACAACCAGAACGCAAGCGGCTATGTAGGTCGAAAGCCGCAGTGCAATCGCTGTAATCTTCATCATCACGGCCCTTGTGCCGGGAATCGCTGCCAACGATGTGGCAAAGTGGGACATGCGGCAAAGGATTGTCGCGGGGAAATCATGTCCCGACAAGACCAAAATCAACTCCAGGGCCAGCAACAGGGTGTTAACCGGGGATGCTATCAGTGTGGTAGCACTTCCCACTTCAAAAGAGACTGCCCACAGCTGCGTAACAACAACAACAATGGTGGGAACAACCGCAACCACAATAACAACAACAACAACAATAACAACAACAATAATGGAAATGGTGGCACAGGAGGTGCCAAAGGTCATGCATTTACGCTAGGCCGCGGGGAGGCCAGAAACGACTCGAACGTGGTCACCGGTAAGTTTCCCCTTAATGAACATTTTGCTACTGCGCTTTTTGTTACGGGTGCGGATAGGAGCTTTATATCTGAGTCTTTTAGGAAGAACCTAAATCTCACGCCTAAACCCTTAGAGACCCCTTATGTCATAGAACTAGCAGATGGTAAATCCGTAGATGTGACCCATATAGTATCCGGCTGTCAACTCAAACTCGCGGGTCACACCTTTACCATTGATCTGATGACAACTACCCTGGGTAGTTTTGACGTGGTAGTCAGAATGGACTGGCTATCCGACGTCCGAGCTGAAGTTCTCTGCTTCGAAAAATCTATCCATATTCCGCTCTCTAACGACGAAATCTTGACGGTGCAAGGCGAGAAGGCAGGCGCCGTCACAAACATCATCTCTTACATGCAAGCGCAGAAGTATCTTCGGAGAAAGAACTCCTTCGCTTTACTCGCACTGGTTACCGAACGGCCTAAGGACGAGAAACGTATAGAAGATATCCCTGTCGTCCGTGATTTTTCCGATGTATTCCCAGAGGAATTACCTGGTCTTCCACCCCATCGACAATTGGAGTTTGAAATTGAATTGGCGAACCATGCAACTCCTATCGCCAAAGCCCCATACCGCCTAGCTCCAGCCGAGCTGCAGGAGCTGTCTACCCAACTTCAGAAGCTGTTAGAAAAAGGATTTATCCGACCAAGCGCTTCGCCATGGGGAGCTCCAGTCCTTTTTGTCAAGAAGAAGGACAGGACCTTCCGCATGTGCATCGACTACAGGGAACTCAACAAGGTTACTGTCAAGAACCGATACCCGTTACCTCGCATCGACGATCTCTTCGACCAACTTCAAGGGTCAAGCTACTACTCCAAGATTGATCTACGGTCCGGTTACCACCAGCTACGCGTCAGGGAGGAGGATATCGCTAAGACGGCATTTCGTACTCGGTATGGCCATTATGAGTTCTTGGTCATGCCCTTCGGTCTCACCAACGCACCCGCGGTGTTCATGGACCTCATGAACCATGTGTGTAAACCATACCTCGACAAGTTTGTCATTGTGTTCATCGATGACATACTCATCTACTCTAAAAGTGAAGAAGAACATGCAGAACATCTACGACTACTGCTAGGATTACTTCAACAGGAGAAACTATATGCCAAACTTTCGAAGTGTGATTTCTGGATTCGGGAAGTTCAGTTCCTCGGGCATATCGTAAAAGAAAAGGGTATCCACGTCGACCCTGCCAAGATTGAAGCTATCAAAAACTGGGAAGCACCCAGGACACCGACGGGGATCCGCCAATTTTTGGGTTTGGCTGGTTACTACAGACGTTTCATCGAGGGATTTCAAAGATCGTGCAACCGCTTACTACCCTCACCCAGAAAGGCATCAAGTATGCGTGGGGTGACAAGCAGGAAGCAGCATTTCAATTGCTAAAGCAGAAACTTTGCAGTGCACCCATTCTGTCCTTGCCGGAAGGGACAGATGATTTTGTAGTATATTGTGATGCTTCCATTCAGGGATTGGGATGCGTACTCATGCAGCGCGACAAGGTTATCGCATATGCGTCCCGACAACTGAAGGTTCACGAGAAAAACTACACAACACATGACCTGGAATTGGGAGCAGTAGTGTTTGCACTTAAGATTTGGAGACACTACCTATATGGAACGAAGTGCACAATCTTTACAGACCACAAGAGCCTCCAACACATCTTTGATCAGAAGGAGTTGAACATGCGACAGCGTCGCTGGGTCGAACTCTTGAACGATTATGAGTGTGCCATTCGGTATCACCCGGGTAAAGCTAACGTGGTAGCTGATGCCCTCAGTAGGAAGGAACACTTGAAACCTTGTCGGGTACGAGCATTACAGCTCACTATTCATTCGGGGCTACCCGAACAGATACGCGACGCGCAGTTAGAAGCAGTTAAAGAGGAAAACATCAAGGCCGAATCGGTGGGAAAAATGGAACGCGATTGGGAAGTAAAACCCAATGGAGCCCGGTACTTCATGAATCGCATATGGGTACCTCTCTACGGAAACCTCAGAGAGCTAGTCATGGACGAAGCTCACAAATCCGGATACTCTGTTCATCCCGGTTCGGATAAGATGTATCAAGACCTTAAAGCTGCGTATTGGTGGCCCAACATGAACGCTGATATAGCCACCTACGTGAGTAAGTGTTTGACTTGTGCAAAAGTCAAGGTAGAGTATCAAAAGCCATCAGGGCTACTCCAACAACCTGAGATCCCAGTGTGGAAATGGGATCAGATCTCGATGGACTTCATCACTAAACTCCCGCGAACTTTGGGTGGTTGCGATACCATCTGGGTGATTGTGGATCGTTTAACTAAGTCCGCACACTTCCTAGCTATTAAAGAAACAGATAAGATGGAGAAGTTGACTCGCATCTACATTAAGGAAGTAGTTTCTCGGCACGGAGTGCCAACGTCCATTTTCTCAGACAGAGATGCTCGCTTCACCTCCAACTTTTGGCAGTCACTTCAGAAAGCGTTGGGAACACGCTTAGATATGAGCACAGCCTATCACCCTCAGACTGATGGTCAAAGCGAAAGGACCATACAGACCTTGGAATACATGCTAAGGGCATGCGTAGTGGACTTTGGAAATAGTTGGGAAATCCACCTGCCTTTAGTGGAATTCTCGTATAACAACAGTTACCATACAAGTATATCGGCAGCACCGTTTAGGCATTATACGGTCGTAAATGTAGATCACCAGTCTGTTGGGCAGAAGTCGGTGACAGACAACTCACAGGCCCTGAGTTGATACCTGAGGCTACTGAAAAGATTGTACAAATCAGAAACCGCATAGCGGCGGCACGAGATCGACAGAAAAGCTACGCTGATCAACGACGCAAACCGCTCGAATTTCAAGTAGGCGACCGCGTCCTACTGAAGGTGTCACCCTGGAAGGGTGTAATCCGCTTCGGAAAACGGGGCAAACTAAACCCACGGTACGTAGGTCCGTTTGTGATCTTGAAACGTATTGGACCCGTAGCTTATCAATTAGACCTTCCTACCGAACTCAGTGGAGTTCACAACGTTTTTCACGTGTCAAATCTGAAGAAGTGTCTATCAGATGAAACCCTAGTCATTCCATTGGATGAGATCCAAGTGGATGAACAACTGCACTTTGTGGAACAACCTATCGAGATCATGGATCGTGAGATCAAGACTCGAAGGCATAGCAAGATTCCGATCGTTAAGGTTTGTTGGGACTCTAAGCGTGGACCGGAGTTCACATGGGAAAGAGAGGACCAAATGAAAAGCAAATACCCACACCTCTTTGCAGCTGAGCAGCAAACTAACGATACCAGCAACTAAATTTTCGGGACGAAAATTCTTTCAACATGGGGATGATGTGACAACCTGGGAATTTCTCATAATTTCGCGTACCATTGTTAACTAAATCCTTGTGCATGGCACTTGGGAATCTCTTGTATTTTCGCATACCATTGTTAACAAACTAAACCTTTGTGCGTGGCACTCTAAACATGTACGCTGCATTCTAAACCGCGTTTACTCAATTTTCGGGACGAAAATTCTTTCAACATGGGGATAATGTGACATCCCGGTTTTTCAGATATTTAAACGCACTACTTCACGGTTATTTGTTCCTACGTTAATTTGGTTCGGAGACTTAAATTGCACACTCGAAATAATTACGATAATTTCGTGAACTTGTCAAATGAATTACGTGCTATGTGTATTAAACGTTTATAAGTTGGTGAATTATTGTGTGATGTTCGATTTCGTGATTTGTTTTAGTTATGAAATATATATAGTAAATATATAGTCGAATCGAACCGAACCGCGACACGAGCCGGCCTCATTGCCCTACGACTCAAGTAGTTCATCTAAACTTGAGGACCAAGTGTTAGACCCAAACCAACCCACCCAAACCCTTCGGCCGCGAGCACACACCCAACCGCAACCCGTCCCTTTTCCCTTTCACATTTTGCGCTATATATACACATACATGCATGAGCCTTTCTTCACAAAACAAAAACACAAAAACCCTAGTGAGAAAACAGCCGACGGCAGCCTTTTCCTTCATCATCTCGATCGCGATCAGCCCCTACATCTCTTCTCGGTCGCAAACAAGCCTCCCTTCTCGGTCGCGATCTACCTTCAAGCCGAATCCATTCCCATCCAAGTCTCGGCTCATTAATCTTGTTATTAAAGGTTAGGATTTATCATTGTTTGCAAGATCATATTCGGATTTATATGTTTGAAGGTAGTGTTATGTTGATTAATCGGCTGAGTTATCATAGTTTGCATGTATGTTGTTTTCGGAAATCATAGTTTGCATGTATGTTGTTTTCGGAAATCATAGTTTGCAAGTGTGTTGTTTCGGATTGATAAAAACTATAGGTTATGATTAGGTTTGCATGGATATGATATATATAATGATATATGATTGGAAAAATCTGTTCTTGATCGCATATGTTCAATATATAAACGGTTTAAGCAAGTTAGTTTGTGATAAAGTGCTGAATCAGGCTGCTGAATGATGGTTACAGCCGACTTCAACTGGCTGTAACTCGGTCATTAGTTGTCGAAAAACGGATTTTCTGAAGTCTAAAACGTAGAGTTTTAAATAACGAATCTAATGGCACTGAATTCATATTTTTCTGAAGTCGTTTGATATTTTTAAGTGGCCAATTAAGTTCAGTAACTAAAGCTGTGAAAATCCTGAAATTTTGTTAGTTGTTTATCGAGTTGGATTTAATATTCTGTAGGGAGTCGAATCATGAAATTTGTACAGCAACTAGGTATGGCAATTTCCGGGCAACTCCCACTGGAATTTTGTTAATTGGACGAACAGTGATTTTTAAATAAATTCTTCCGTGGACTGCAGTCAGAAAGTGACGAATCTGACTGCAGCCTAGTATATTAATATTTATGGATAATTGGTAAAGTATTAGGACTTGAAAAATTTATATAAATTTCTACAGTATAGTTGTCACCTGCTGTAAAATAATTGGAATTTTTGGAACGTTGGAACTATTATATAAAAATCCTAGAAAACAGCCGAATTATGAGTATGTAAGCTGAAACTTGATAACTTGTGAATGTGTGCACCAGAGTGTTGCATGGATTGGATTATGTTCATGATAAATTGTTTTGATTACTATGTTCACATGAGGATACTTGCATGCATGTTTGAGTGTTAGGAATTTTGATTGTGTGTATCACTTTGTGCGTAAATTATGTGTAGAATTTGTATTGGTGTGTTCACACACTGACTTGAAATCAATTGGTTTATTAGGACGCAATTATCGGTCCCATCATTTGCAACTTCTGTGTTACACTAACCGAGCAACTAAAGGTGAGTTCACGGCCCCTAATTTTATCCGGTTTTAAACAACAGGGGGAGAAACATGTATACACTCTTCAACTCAATCTCTTTACGTTATACGAAATCAACGTCACATAACTATTCGGTAACTAAGTTAATGTTAATGTAACGTTATGGTCACTAAGCAGCTATATCACATAAGTCCTCGACAATCTCTCAGATCGTTAGTATTGGGTTTAAATAGCGGGGAAATTATAAGTAGTACTACTGGGCCCGACAAGCCCCATCCGAGCTAGTCGCGCTAGCCGACCGGGTATGGTCAACGGGTGAATAATTTTGTCCTAACTTCGCCATGGTCAGTGATAGGCCTGGCAACACGGAGGCACAACAGTCAGCTTCGATCGCGAACACTTACGTGACATAACTTTAGGCTAGCTACCTATATATATTAACATTGAACTTAATTACGAATCAACAATATTATCCCGGGTTAGGGATAATGGAACCAACATCATTATTATTCCGGGTAAGGAATAATGGAACTATCAGTATTATTCCGGGTAAGGAATAATGGAACTATCAATATTATTCCGGGTTGGGAATAATGGAACAATCAGTATTATTCCGGGTTGGGAATAATGGAACTAAACCGTTATCCCGGGTTAGGGATAACGGGGGAAACAAACTTATAACCGAACAAACGAATTTATGAAAACCTGTGAACTCACTCATCTTTAATGTTGACACTTGTTTCTTTACATGTTTCTCAGGACGCTAGGAGCTCTAGGTGCACTCACTTGCATTGAACAAGACACCTTTTATCGAGTCTCAATTACAAACACCGTTTTGGGTTTTTCATTTGTTTTGGCGTTTGTGTTGGCGCCCATTTCTCTATCTATTTTTATGCTTCCGCTCAACCATAAAAACTAATGCTTCCGCTAAACATTGAAACTAACTAAGGCAATATAAAATCTACAATTAATGGTTAAATAAATGATTTTTGGAAAACGTATTATCAAATCATATAGAGTCGTTCGACGTACTAGTGTCTCAGATTCTGGTTTGTTCACACGCCTCGCGGTAAAACTCCGCAAGTGGAAATTGAGGGTGTGACAGTATTCACATGACTCGGGCCGAGCTTATTGCCCTAGTTAATGATCGTGTCACCGAGGCTTTGGCGACATACTAGGCAACACACCGTGGAGGAAATCTATGATTTTAGGTTATCTATTCGAATTCGCTCATAACTCTTATATCCTTACTCGCCCTAAATTCTTATTAGGTCAACCAGCACCACCAGCTCGACCACCTGTTAGCACCTTCAAGTCATTATGGATTGCATACCGCATCACTTTTCCGGCACTAATAGAGCCATCGGCCTTCTGCACTGGTTGCATCGCGGTTATAATCTTGCTCGAATTTTCAATCTTTGGTTGTGTTTCTTGGAATAGGTGATGGGAAATGATTAGAGAGTAATCAAGATGATTAAGAATGATGGATTATGAGGTATTAGTTCCCTCATTTAAAAAATAGGGTGTAACTCCCCAAAACTCGACACTGTTATCACCCCATTCATCATCTTCAACCCGCTCATTGTGATTCCCTCCGTCGTCCGACTATTCCTAGTGAACACTCACATGTTCTGGTGATTGATAACCGGGAACGCTATACCGTGCATCGTCGGGAATGTTGTTTCTCAAATCGTCGAGATTGAGAAACTGAACTTCATTCATGGGAACGCCACGATTTTGGTTAACTCCACGGTTGGTGTTAACATTTCGGTTGTTAGGATTGGGTGGTAATGGGTTTTGCCGATTTTATTTTTGTGGAAATGTGGGTGTATTATTGTTTGAATTTTGGCCACGGGTTTGGAACGATGGTGTTGGTGGGCTCGAATTGTTACCACCCCCTGGTTGGTTACTTTGGATGTTTTGGTTTCGTGGAGGGTAGTCTTGGTATTGGTATTGATGTTGGTTTTGATTGTTTGGGTGATTAGAATTTTGAGGATCTATTGGATTAGGTCCAACAGATGGTGTAGAAGGTGAGTTGGTGTTAAGTGGATTAGAGACAAGGGTTGCCTCTAACCGGTTGGCTAGGTTTCTTCTAACGACCCACTGCTTGATCTCTGGTTCGAACACTAACGTTGAGGTCCTCCCGAAATTTCTCGTATGTATGCACTACATGTAACCTGCACAAGTAACACACCCGCGTAACAAGAAAATAGAGAGAATGGCATAAAGAAACAAACACCTTAAACAGATAATCAGAAAATCAATTGCTATCCAAACACAAAAAACTCCCCGACAACGGCGCCAAAATTTGATCGGATGTTGAGGGGCCGATCAAAGATAGATTTATAATGTGTTCCTTAGTACCTTTAACTATATAGCTAGTGGTAAGAATGGTGTCGAACCACGAAGAGTTTGTGGTTAGTGTTTAGATTTAAATTGATTGGGTCAATTATGAAGCTTGCTTTTTTTATCTTTAAAATGGTGTTTGAAAGTGCGAACCAACAATGTGATTCTAATTGGTTTGTAGAAAACGATTTAATGATGCTATTTGAAATGACGAATATCAAAACGGTAATTAAAATAGATATGTGAATACTATTTAGAAAATAAACACACCCGAGTTTCGGATTAACAAGTATCTAGGGCTATTTAACACGAATGGTTTGATTATGTTATGATCACCAATGATTTCTTGAGTTTGTTAATATAAAATCTTAATCTTAGACATCAACAATTGTCTATCATACGCAACCGGTGCAAGATAACCATCACAATATGAGACAATAATATCAATCAAGAACAAAATCCAACCCCTAATATAAATCACAACTTAATGGTAACAATCATCTCTCAACGTCAACGTTGCAAGAAAACTTAACAATTTCGAGTTCAAAGCAATACCAATAAATGATTCACACAATTTCAATCAAAGATAAACAAACCCTAGAAACTCCCAATCTTTCACCCGGGAATGATCTGGGGAAATTAACCTTGCATAGCAGTTATAATCTTGCTCGAGTCTTCAATCTTTGGTTGTGTTTCTTGGAATAGGTGATGGGAAATGATTAGAGAGTAATCAAGATGATTAAGAATGATGGATTATGAGGTATTAGTTCCTCCATTTCGAAAATAGGGTGTAACTCCCCAAAACTCGACATTGATTTACCAAAATCTCCGCAGTTTAGCATTTTTACAATCCAAGGGGCGTCGACGACGCCCTCCAGAAACAACAATTTTCCGATTTCTTTGTTTGACTCGTTTGGCTTTCTCGCTTGTCCTGTCTTTGATCCTAATGCTCCAAAAAGCCTCCCAAACGCACCTTAAACTTGTCAAAGCCTACAACATGCAAACCATATCAAAGTAGTGCCATTCAAGAATGTATTTCACACAATTCAATAATATTAAATTGCTTAACACTTGGATTTTTACCAACCCATCAAACTGCCATGTGGAAAGCCGGTCAAGTTTACTGCTACAGTTTTAAAGGATATCGCACTTTCATGGTGGAACGCGCAGGTATCTACTCGGGTTAGAGGTCATTAACACTCCTGGAATACCTTCAAGGACATGATGAGGGAGGAATACTGTCATCCGGACGATATCCAAAAGCTAGAAACAGAATACTATAATCTCATAATGACTAGCTGCCATGTGTCCCAACATGTCAACCTACTATCTAGTAAATCCTCAAGCTTGCACACAAACTTACCGATCAGGCTGTAGAGCAAGGCAAGCTATCAAGAGCAATGCAATTGTTTCCAAAGTCAGTTCCCGGTTAGACTGGCACAATAGCAACTGGCTTCCGCAACCTCAGCGCCAACAACACCAACAACATCAAGGAAAAGGCAAAGGATGTTTCAATTGTGGTGCTGAGGGGCATTTTAGAAAGGATTGCCCACAACTAAACCAGACTTACAACAACAATGCTAGAAATGGAAACAACAACAAGAATAACAACAACGACAACAATGGGAATGGTGGTAGAGGCCAAGCTTTCCGTCATTGGTTCATGTGAAACTAGGAATGATCCCAACGTTGTGACGGGTAAGTTCCTTCTAAGCGACTGTTTCGGTACTTTTTTATTTTGGTGCAGAGTAGCTATGTGTCTTCAAGTTTTAGTACACTACTTAAGCCTGCCCCCACTCCTCTTGAAAATAAGCATATGGTAGAACTAGCCAATGGTAAACTACTAGAGGATACGCATATTCACTACGACTGTAGATTGGAATTGTCTGGCCACATGTTTCACATAGATCTTATTCCTATTACTCTTGGTAGCTTTGATGTCGTGGTCGGGATGGATTGGCTATCCCCAACTCGCGTTGAGATACTTTGCGACGAGAAGATCGTCCGTATTCGTCTTCCCGATGGCGAAACCCTCGACATTCGGGGCAAGAAGGGTGGTGTCATGGTAGGCATCATCTCGTTCATGAAAGCCCATAAGTGTCTACGAAAGGGTCATACAGCCATTCCGGTTCTTGTCTCAGATAAACAAACCTAGGAGAAGAAGATCGAAGATATCCCTATCGTCCATGACTTTCTTGAAGTATTTCCCGAAGACTTACCTGGGCTTCCACATCATCGATAGGTTGAATTTCAAATGATTTGACCCGTGGAGCGACACCCATAGCTCGAGCACCGTATAGACTGGCACCTACTGAATTAAAGGAGTTGTCTACTCAACTGCAAAAACTCTTGGATAAAGGCTTTATCCGACCTAGCTCATCACCGTGGGGAGCCCCGGTCCTATTTGTCAAGAAGAAAGACGAGACTTTTCACATGGGTATCGACTACCGCGAATTGAACAAATTGTCTGTTAAGAACCGCTATCCAACTTCCTCGAATCGATGATTTGTTTGACCAACTGCAAGGGTCGAGCTTACTACTCGAAAAATCGATCTGAAATCGGGTTATCATCAGTTGAGAGTCCAAGACGAAGATGTATCTAAAACTGCTTTCAGAGCTTGGTACGGCCATAACATTTGATCAGTTGTATGATTCCCACAGATGTCTACAACATCTGTGGAATCTTTTATGATAGGAATGTTAGATGTCACTATCAGGGTGATGTCAGCCAATCACAAACAGACCTTTTGTACTTAGTATATAATAGATCTCATCTGTTAGAGATCTATTTATCACACACGTCACTTTTTCCTTTATATGAACAGATTTGTATGTGATCAGGCTGAGGGGGATTTGTAGACTCAATAATTCTGTAAATCTTTTAATCATTTGATTCAATGACAAACAAATATTGATGATAATTCCTTGCTTATGATTACTTTATGTTTTCTATAATACAAAATTGTCTGTTATTATCTGTTTTAATCACAAGCCCTGTCAACTTAGTTCTTACTACCAACCACTCTTATGATGACTAGTGGGCATAACAACACATTTAAGTGATGTGGGTATTAAATTGGCTAGATAAATATACACCTATATAAAATTTGTGGCCTTTTATGTATAAATCAAATAGTGCATTTAATACTACGTATACCTAATTTATGATCGACATTCAACACGTCTATGGCTTAAAAGTTAGCAATACTAAGTATACCTAATTTATGATCAATATTCAACACGTCTATGGCTTAAGAGTTAACAATAATACACTATCCAACTTATATAAGAAATAAATAAACATTTTTTCTTATAAAGGAACTTGAGTAATAAAGTGCAAAACTAAAAAAATAAGATTTAATGACATCAAGAGAAAATAGTTTTATGGCTTAAGAGTTAACAATAATACACTATGCAACTTATATAAGAAATAAATAAACTTTTTTTCTTATAAAGGAGCTTGAGTAATAAAGTGCAACACAAAAAAAATGAGTGAAGCACTGGTGGGCGATGATAGGAGATCCAGGGCAACCTGGGTTCGATCCTTGAGCCAAACGGGTTTTATCGTAATTTCACTGTCGTGCCTACGGGCGGGTGGGTTACCGGCTTTTCCCCGGAAGTGGTGGTGGACGACTCGGGTTACTCTCGGAGTACTCCGTTTGTCCAGTGGGTGCCCCGAGAGTACTCGGATTGATTTGTTGGCCATTCAAAAAAAAAAAAAGATTTAATGACATCCTAGAGAAAATAGATTAATAAAACTCATAACAAACATAATTACCTGTGATATTTATAATAAATACAGATGAATCACCTAGGGGTGAGCATATATCGGGTCAAGCCGAAAAAAAAAACCCTAGAACCGAACAAATATAGAGGAGACATGTTTTTTGGTTCTAAATATTGGTATATATTCGGTTTTGGGTAGGTTCGGTCCAAATTCGAAAGATAACTGAGGTCAAGTGGCTTGACTGAAATTTATAAAGTGTGATAATAGGTTATGGCCAATCGGCTTTTTAACCTAATTTTTAGGTAATATTAATGCAGCACAACAACACATAATTATATTATTAAACCTTTAAACTACCTAGAATCTACTTCATCTTCAGTAATCAATTTATCAATTATTGGTTGCTTTCATCATGAGGTATAGTGCATGCTCTTCTAGTAAATATACAAAGTCAACAAACAGATAAATATCATAAATGAATTCGTACCTTCAATTTGATGGAATGATTGAAATTAAGTAAGACTGCTTGATTTGTAAATGCCATACACCCTAGTTCAAAGCTTGAATGTTGAGATAGCTGTCTTGATCTAACCTTTCTCTCAAATTGTGTGACAACCGGTACTTTCTGATCCTTAATTACTCAGATAACAAAAATTAAGACATTAATATGTAACGTAATTAGACGTAAATTAACTTAATTAGGCCTATTGGGGTGCTTAGGAACGTCTAACCGGCCTTACAATGCGCGAATGTTAATTTGCGGAAAGACTGCTGAACGATAACCGGCAACGAACTGACACCGGAAAAAATACTGACAAGGCCGAAAAAATACGAATCTTATACTTATAATATGCACATATGAACTTGGTTTTGCGAATTTATGGTGCTTTCGAATGACACAAAGCGCACGTGGGAACGAAAAACGCGACTATAGGAACGCACCGGCAACGAAACAGAAGCATCGGGCACATGTATTACCTTCACAACCGAAATATTATGACAAATTTAGCTTCATAATCGAATTTTACTATTCGCAATCGAATCGGATCGAAAAGTGGAATAGAAACGGCCTTCGAAGCAAATTTCGCGATTTTAACACAACCGTCGAACGAACGCGTCAAATGACAACTACCGACGATATTTTACATGCTTTCGGTCCTAAAATAACATTTTTCGACATTACATGACGTTTGGGTGCGAAAACGGGCTTCAAAAACGCGATCGAGCCGCTCGAAAACACTAGAAATGGGCTCATGGGCCTTGGGCCAACCCACTAAACCTAGCATATATAATCACACACACTAACACACTATTATTACACACTCTCTCTCTCCTCACCAACTTTCTCTCTCGTTCTCTCTCTAGAACCGGCCGGACTCCGGCCGATCTCGGCGGAGCTCCGGCGATGTCACGACGGCCGGCCAACGTCACGATGGTCCGGCGACGGCGGAGGTGATGGCGGCGCCGCCGCAGACAGCGGCGGAGGTCGTTTTTCACGGCGGAAACGGGGTGTACCCACCTAAATCGGACCTCCTGAGTCCATTTCCGGCATCTATTTTCCCATCGGAGCAACGGTAGTGGTAGTTTCAACACCGGCAGCCGCGATTCGAGTCTTTTCTTCTCCGGTAAGCTTTCTAGCCTACTCTTTCTTCCGGATCTTCCTAGATCTATGTTCTTCGGCCAGATTTTTTGATGTTTCAGGTGGGGTTACGGCCATCAAGAAGGTGGTTTTGGGTGGAGTTGTGGTGATTCCGGGGTAGAGACAGCGGTTGGACGAGTTTCACCGCAACCGGCGGTGCTGGGTCCGGCCGGCAGCGGCGATGGTGAAGTGGTGGCTCGGGTTTCGGGTTGGGTTGTAATGACCGACGGCGGCCGGGAAAGAACAGAACCATCGCGCGACGGCCGGCGACTGTAATGGTGGTAGTTATTGTTTGGGTGCAGCTTTGGTTCAACAGGGTTGGGTTCGGGTCGGCAGGTTCGATTCAGCAGGTTCGGTTCAG
Organism: Scalesia atractyloides; assembly: GCA_947069175.1. Classification (NCBI taxonomy): domain Eukaryota; kingdom Viridiplantae; phylum Streptophyta; class Magnoliopsida; order Asterales; family Asteraceae; genus Scalesia; species Scalesia atractyloides. Next base: position 60,842,934 of record CAMTDV010000014.1, read on the forward strand.
CAGTTTGGGGTGTGGTTCATCAAAGATTGGTTTCGAGTCAACTCAGACCCAGTCCGAGTCAACTCGGTTCATGGAGGTTCAACTCACTTTGACTCGGTCAAACTGAGTCAACTAGTTCAGCGCCAGTGAAACATTGATTACGGTTCAGTTGTGGTTCGGTTCGAATCGGTACAACTTAGATTTGGGTTCGGGTGTTTTATTTCGGTCCGAGCAGTCTCGGTCAAACCGAGTCAACCCAGTCAACTCAGACTCGGTTCGGGTCAACGTGGTCAACCGGTCGACACGGGTCAAGCACGAGATGTGGTAAAGATTTACGACACAAATTACGTTGCTAATGTCGTTTTTATTTTTATATATAGTGTTTCAATCGCGTAACCGAGCCCTAACCTGACCAATATATCATCGAAGAGAAAAAATATGCATAAATATATCGGACTTGTGTACAAAAATGCTTTATAGACCGAACCGACATCGTTACACAAAATATATATGTATATTGGACTTGTATCAACGAAAATTATGTTTTAAACGATTGACGATTATATATTATATATATATATATATATATATATATATATATATATATATATATATTATATATATATATTATATATATTATTATTTGTTGATTAATTGTTGAGTTTTGACAAAAATATCGACACATTGAGTTGTCGGTTATCCTAAAAACGGAGGAAATTCTGTCCGTTTTTTTGTAAAAATACGTAATACGAAAATTTTATGATTTATAAACGACAGCATCGAGGTTCAAGTAATTTTTATAAAAATAAATATAAATGTATGTTTATTTTGACGAACGTTATAACTATTTCAAAACGAGTCTACAATATTTCAACAAAACATAGTTTACAAGTTAACGAAACTCGAAACTTTATACACTAAGTATAATTATTCATATTTAGTCCAAAACGCTTAAAACTTGAAAACTTTCATAAAATAAATATAATTACTTATATTTATTTCCAACATTTAGAACTCGGAAGCTATGCAAAATAAATGAATTATTCTATATTCTTCAAACATCAAAAAATCCGAATACTTGCTTCAAACGTTCGGAATTATTTTATAAAACGAGTATCATGTTTTACATTTATTCAAGTGTCGACGATTCGAATACTTTTATTTAAATAAATATAATGTTTTATATTTATTTTGGGCATCGACGATTCAGATACTTTATATAAAATAAATATAGTTTATATTTATTTTAAAACGCACGATTTTTAAACTCGCTTACGAACTAAATATAGTTTCTTATATTATATTATTTCAAACGCTTAATATTCCGAAATCGTATAAATAAATATAATTGTTTATATTTATTTCAATTATTTTGGATCTGAATATTCTTATAAAATGAATATATTTGTTATGTTCGTTTCAAACGTCAAGTTCTCGAATGTATATATAGATATATATATATATATGTATATATATATGTAGACATATCTATTTATTTCCATCCTACGAAAAGTACAACGGTATATTACCGAATCATATACGAACGTTTCGAATACGTACTATATTCCATCTACGCCTACTATTCGTGACGACTAACACAACCTCGTATAAGTATATTATATTTGTGTGTGTGTATATATATATCCTAAACACTCGGACACTAGGTCGATTTCGAGACTTAGTTTCTATCCCGATTAAATGGGATCAAATAACCTTAGATTGGTCATTACAAGTCAAGACGATAACATTTCCCTAGAGTCGTTGGGATCAAATAACCTTAGTCTAGCTAGTTTAATTTAAAGCTTATAAATTATTCCTTGATTAGGAATGCTATAGTTGCACGCTAGCGAGTCACGTTCTTGGAACGACAACTTGGAATCACATTAAGCTAGCTTTGCACAGGATATTTGGTGAGTTCATAACCCTCACGTTTTACGGTTTTACATTTTTTATAAATGTTTTCGGGAGTGGAAAGACATGCAAGTTTTGCAAAAGTACACAACATTTCGATGAACGAAAATAACAAATTTCTAAACCATGTTATAAACGAATTCCAACTACACAAATGGTTTACGTAAGGTTTATACTAAACATACTGGTTTTACAAAACATAGGCATATTTTCAGAACGTGCATGAGTTTCATGGCTAGTGACGGGAATGTCTTAGCTACAACGGGACTGGATTGTCCTACATACAAACAAGGGGACTGGTTAGTCCTGCTACAGACTCAAGGGGACTGGTTAGTCCTGCTTACAGACTCAAATGGGCTAGGCCCATTCTCATTTGTGTGAGGCACAAAGACTCGAGTGGGTTAGACCCACCTATACTCGTGCGAGGCACAAAGACACAAGGACTGGATTGTCCACTACTTAACACTAAGGGTCGTAGGGTCGCTTAAAATGTACAGTGAAGTCCTCGCTACATATTGCAACTATAACTGCCTACTAGTCTACCGTCTTGAGTAAACGGTTTGGCGAGGCACTTACTAGCTTGGGGTGGGTTATAGGCTCATGCGGGCATGTTGTCTTTGTCGTACGCGAACATTGACTGTTATTCAAATATTGCAAAAACAGGGTTTTCAATTGACATGCCAAGAAAAATGATTTTAATTATGTTTTCTCAAACAACTTTTAAACCGGTCATCAGAAAAATTTTGTTTAAAATCTTTTTTAAACAAACTATGAACTCGCTCAACATTACGTTGATTTTTCGCAAGTTTCTTTCTCAGGTTATAATTTCAAATTATGGCACGGTTAGAATAGGAGAACCCATGGGGATTCGAGTACTTAGTGGGCGTTCACTATTTAGAAGTCTTAGCATCATTTACTTCGCTGTGCAACGAAGATACCAATCAGATCACGCCCGGCTCTGATGTAATCGACTTATCGGGGTGTGACAGATTGTTTGTCTTGCTTTGTCCATTTGCGGTCGGTTTTCTCGTGGGTGGTCGTTTCGTATTCTGTCTTCTTATGTGGTCTCGTTTTCATGGCGGCAGGGGTAACAAAGTTTTATGTGGCTAACATCCCAGATCGATGCAGACATTGGGATTTGGCCTCCTCCTTAGCAAATATGGTGAGATAGCTGGCACCTATATCGCAGGAGGAAGAGAAGTAAAGAGGGTCTCAAGTTCGGATTTGTGAGTTTTAAAGGGGTTAAAGACTGGAAAGAGATGGAGAAGGGGTTGCAGGGTATCAAAATAGGGGGTTGCAAGCTTAGGATTAACCGGGCGTTTTCGCAAAGGAAAACAGTGAGGCTGAGGTGAGAAGGGTTCCTTCTGGTAATAATATGCCAGTGTACCGAAGGGAAGAAGAGGTCAACAACTGCCGAAGGATGCCTACTTGAGACAAGGATGCTCCTATAGCTCTGCTCTCACGAATAACAAGGTGGAAACAAGAAGGAATGAGGAAGTAGTGGAGGAATCTGAAAAGGTGATAATGTTCACGGGGAGACAAGCGCTTTTTTTTTATTTTCAAAGCAGATCAGTGGTAGGCAGAGTTAAAGACTTCGGTACCTTGATAAGTTTGAAGGAAAACCTCACGGCGGGGGTGTAAGTGGATATAAACTTTATTTTCTGGGGGGTTTTAACTTAATGCTTGTTTTTGAGGATGACATCGAGGCTTCGGAGTTTCTTTTGAACGTTAGTTTGTGGAAGGAATGGTTTGAGTCGGTTGATCTTTGGTCAGGTCAGACTTTGGCATACGAGAGAATCGACTTGGTTAAAATTTCATGGTGCTACGACTGCTGAATAGGTTTTCGTGACATAGCGTCGTTCGGAAAATGTTAAAGGTTACGTTCACCTAGATGGACTTCATTGTCCGAATTTTGGTAGATAAGGGGTCAAGAATTGCAGATTCTGTAGTGTTGAAGAGGAAAATAGAAGATTTAAAGTCTGGGTGATGGAGGAGTTAGATGACTGGGTTCCGGATTGCCTGTTCGAAGAGGGGTGGCCGGAATTAGTTACCGGAGAAAGTGAAGGGGCGGTGGACATCAGTTCGTCGGATGGGAATTCGAAAGATCCAGTGACGAAAAGTCAGATTGTGGAGGTGAGTTGCATGGGGACACGGTAAACGAGGTGAGGAATAGTAATGGTGAGGAATTTAATGTTGAGAATTTTTATTCCCAAGATTCTAGGAGACATGAAGGCGGTGGTGGGGAGTAGTTTAAGTCTTTTAAAGTGAATAAAAAAACCTTTAATTTATTTAAGGATAAACACAAAAAAGCCAGTGGCTGCTAGCCCAGACTGTTTGGACCGGCCCAAAAAGAGAAACAGAAGATTTGGATTTTGGGATTTTTAATTTGGGCCCAAAGCCAGTACACGGGGAAAGTGGTGAAAGAGGGACGCTGGGCCTGGGAGCTCTGTTAAGGTATTTACCAGAGAATCGATTCTCAATCTAAACAAAAAGGTCATGGAGGAGGATTTAGGCGGTGGATCTGAATTACAGAGGGTTTCGATGCAGGAGATAGTGGAGGTTTCGCTGCCGCCGGCCGAAGTATCTAGGAAGAAGAGTTGCCAAGAGGAAGTTGAGGCTACAATTAGGATCGCCAATATGGTGGGTTTCGAGCTTGGAAACTACAGCAGTCTGGTGGAAGAGGTCATTACAAAAAAAGGTATCAATGTGGTGACTCCATGAATTTTCTTTCTGTTAATATGTGCAGGTTAGGGGGTTCGATTAAAGAAGGGTGGATCAGAGGCCTAAAGGAGAAACAAAGATTGATTTCATAATAATTCAGGAAACTAAACAGGAAGAGGTGTCTGATGTTAATATTGAGAAATTATGGGGTAAAGGCGATTTCGGTTCGGATTTTGTTGGTTCGATTGGGCATTCGGGAGGGCTGCTAAGCATCTGGGATAACAGATGCTTTGATGATGTCAACACGGTTAAAAATAGGTACTTCATTATGATTAATGGTAGATTGAAAGGAAGCAATATGGAGATCAATGTCATAAACGTGTATGCTCCTCAGAGGGTTAATGCTAAGCAATCGCTATGGTCTGAATTAGTTGGAGTTATGGGAAATTTCTCCGGGTATTGTGTTTTTGCTGGGGATTTTAATGCTGTTAGATGCCCGAGTGAGAGAAAAAACTCGAGGTTTAAAAATGCTTGTGCGGCTAATTTCAACTCTTTTATTAACCAAGCTGGATTGCTGGAATATGGGATGAAGGGGAGAAGGTTCACGTGTGTGAGGGAGAATGGGAAAAAACTCAACAAGATCGATCGCTTTTTGGTTTGTCCGGAGTTCTTTAATTCGTGGCCAGATGCCCTTTTAAGGGTTTTACCGGTGGTCTACTCTGAACACAACCCTTTGTTATTACGGATTAATGTTTGTAATTTTGGTGCGAAACCGTTTAGGGTTTTTAACTCGTGGATTGAGAAACCAGGGTATGTGGATGTTGTGGAAAATGCGGCGGCATCGTTTTACTTTGATGGCCCTCCGGATTGAGGTTGGTTAAAAAATTTAATTCTATTCGGAGTTGTATTAAAGATGGGAGAGACCAAATGGTGGTGAAAGAAGGGGAGGAAGTAAATAGGGCGATGAGCGAGATAGAAGTCTTGAAGGGTTGATGGAAAGTAGAAATTTAACAGAGGACGAAGAGTGTCGTTAGTGGAAAATAAAAAATCGATTTGGATATTGAGAGAAAAAAGTGTTTGATTTAAAACAAAGGTCTAGGACGAAGTGGGTGTTGGACGAGGATGAAAACTCCATATTCTTCCACATGTACATTAATTTCAGGAAAGCCAAAAATCAAATTTAGGGATTGTCTATTGACGGTAGTTGGGTTACTAAGCCGTCACGTTAAGAAAGAAGTTATGTCATTTTTTCGGAGGCGTTTCGATTTGGTGGCTAGTGATGGGTTCTCTCAAATCAAAGAGGAAGATAAAGGTTGGTTAGTCGATCCTTTTTCCTTAGTCGAAATCAAGGAAGCTTTAAAAGATTGTGGTGATGATAAGGCCCCTGGCCCGGACAGACTTAACATAAAGTTTATGAAAACTTTTTGGCATTTGTTTGAAAATTATTTTAAGTAGGTTCTTGATAGTTTTTATGAAACGGGGTCCTCAATGTGGGTTGTAGCTCTTCCTTTATTACCTTGATTCCTAAGATTAAGGATCTTGTTGAGCTCAATAATTACAGGCCTATTAGTTTGATCGGGGTTATAAGTAAGCTGGCATCAAAGGTCCTCGTTAACCGGCTGAAAATAGTTATTGGATCGGTAGTGTCTGTATCTCAATCTGCCTTTTTGCAAGGTAATCTTATTCTTGACGACCCTTTATTAGTTAACGAGTTATATAATTGATGTAAAAAGAGAAAAAGAAGGCGTTTTTTTCTTATAATAGATTTTGAGAAAGCTTATGATACTGTTAATTGGAATTTTTTACTGTCACACATGGGTTTTCGGATAAATGGGTCTCTTGGATTAGAGGTATTTTACGGTCGGCGAGATCGTCCGTGTTGGTAAATGGTTCGCCGACTTTCAAATTCCAGTGTTCGAAAGGTATTAGAAGGGTGATCCCATTTCCTCCTTTCTTTCCATTTTAGTTATGGAGGCCCTTTCGGTTATGATTAATAAAGCCAAAAATTCGGGGGCGGTTATTGGGATTCAAACGCCTAGAGATGGTCCGATGGTTTCTCATTTGTTCTATGCGGATGACGCTATTATCTTAGGTGAGTGGTCTAAAGAAAATGTTGAAAATGTGGTTCGAGTGTTAAGGATTTTTCATCTTTGTTCGGGTTTAAATATAAACTTTGATAAGTCCAGCTTGTACGGTATTAGAGTGGAGATTCGGAATTGTCAGCTATGGCGGTGAAAGTTGGTGTGAAATTGATAAATTCCCTTTCAAATATCTAGGGTTGTGGGTTGGGGCGATTATGAATAAGGTGTCGAATTGGAAGCCGATTTATGATGTTTTTGATGCTAGATTGTCTAAGTGGAATGCGAATACGTTATCGATTGGGGGCAGAATCACGTTAATTAAATATGTTTTTGAAAGTCTTCCAAATTACTATTTTTCTCTTTATAAGGCGTCGGTCCAAGTTATTAACGATTTAGAAGCTAAGATTAGGAAATTCCTTTGGGTGATTTGATGGTAGAGGTAAGGTCCACTGGGTGGCCTGGGATCGAGTGGCGAGTTCAAAAGCTAGTGGAGGTTTGGGTTTGAGCAAGCTTAAGAACTAATATGGTTATTGTCAATGGGGTTGGCGTTTCAAAGTGACAAAAATTTGTGGGTTAAGTGTCGAAGTATTCATTACTCTAGTTGTGCGGGATATGGTCTGATGGTAGAGGTAAGGTCACGGGTGGCCTGGGATCGAGTGGCGAGTTCAAAATGGGGTTTGGGTTTGAGCAAGCTTAAGAACATAAATATGGCTCTATTGTCCAAATGGGGTTGGCGTTTCAAAGCTGACAAAAATATTTGTGGGTTAAAGTGGTCGAAGCTATTCATTACTCTAGGTTGTGCTGGGATATGTTTCCAGCTGTAAAATCGCTTGGTGGCTTATGGAATTGCATAGCTAGTGCTCTTGCGAAAACAAAGATAGATGATGTTCCGCTTAGGAATTTCTTCAAAGGCAAGGTCGGGAATGGTGAAGATATTGCTTTCTGGCTAGACCCGTGGTGTGATAATGAGCCTTTAAAAAGTAAGTTTCCGGTTTTATTTGGTTTGGAGGTGAATAAAGGATGTAAAGTTTGTGATACGGTGGGGGTTGGTGACGTTAGTCTGAGTTTCGCGTGAGATTGGAGAAGACCGGTGTCTTCGGAGTCGGAAGTAAACGAGCTGGTTAGTTTGTGTAATTTGCTGCTTGATTGTTTTTTAAATAATGACAGAGATTCATGGGTGTGGAACGGGGCTATGGATAAAGTGTTTAGTGTGGGAGGAGTTAAAAAACTAATTGAAAATGGAGGTTCTCAAGTTGCCGTTGTACGTGCCAAAGTGGTGTAAGTGGCTTCCGATTAAATGTAATGTTTTTATTTGGAGGCTTGCGTTAAACAAACTGGCGACAATGGATGCGTTAATTAAACTTAATATCCCGTTAACGACTCAAGGTGCATTTTGTGCGGTGATGAAGAGGAAATTGCGGAGAATGTCTTTACGTCTTGTTATATTGCGGCGGTTCTGTGGCAGCAACTTAGTATTTGGTGTTCGATTCCTTTTATTTTGGCTTTTTCGGTGAAAGACTTATTGGAAGCCCATGAATTTTGTGGAATTAGTGGGGGGAAAAAGAAATGGTTAAAGGTGTTATCAGAATTGCGTGCTGCAGCCTTTGGAGAGCTAGAAATGAAGCGAAGTTCAATAACAAGCCGGTTAGCGTCAGAGGTATTCTTAGTGAGATTAAGTCCGTTGGTTTTTTATGGTTGAATAGTAGAGCGAGATTGTTGAGGATTTCTTGGGATGATTGGTGTATATTTGTAATTATGTAGTGGGTTGTGTGTTTGGTGCCACCTTGGTTTGAGGTTTGGCATACTGGTTAATGAAATTTACTTTAAAAAAAAAGCTTGAATGTTGATTGTTCATCATGTGGTATCTGTGTACAGTGGCTTTAACTAATGGGGGAGGAAAAACTGAAAAGATTGTAATGTCGGGTCGGGTATTATGTTTCGGACCGAGATACCCGGATTGATAAATATCGAGAACCGACCCATGCTTTAGTGTATTTAATCGGGTATACTTCATTGTTTGTTTAAACTGCGTACCCCTAATCACCAAAGACTACAAAAGTATCTACAAGCTGGACGTTCGTTTATATTCCTAACCTTATGTAGTATAATTATAGTTTGTTTAATATTTAGATATAAATCACACCCTTTTAGTTTGTTTTGAACCATTGATGTAGTATAATTATAGTTACTTTAATATTTAGAAATAATTCACTCCCTTTTTAGTTTGTTTAGAACCACTAACCCACACACCTTTTAAACCTTGAATAGTTCATTTAATACTAAGCATACCTAATTTATGATCAACACGTCTGTGGCTTAGCAGTTAACGATAATACAATATGCCACTTATATAAGAAATAAATAAGCCCATTACATTATAGTCTAGTGACATCTTCAAGGTGGGACAAGGTTTAGGGACCATTAGGGCCCGGGTTCAATTCCCACAAGAGGGCTTTTCCCAGATTGGTTTTCTTCCTAATTGAATTGGTGTATAGGCATTATAGCCAAATAGAGATGGATATGATCCGCTCGTGACACGATAATACTTTAGTGGTCCATCAAGTATCCAAATTTGCCGTTCAAAAAAATATAACAAATAAATAAACATTTTTCTTGTAAAGGAACTCGAGTAACTAAGTGCAAAACTAAAAAAAAATAGGATATAGTGATAACCTAGAGAAAATAGATTAATAAACTCATTAACACAATTACTTATATATATTTATAAAAAATACAGATGAATCACCGAAGACTACAACACTGTCTACAAACTGGACATTCGTTTATATTCCTAACCTTATGTAGTAACATTATAGTTGGTTCAATATTTAGAAATAAATCACTCCCTTTTTAGTTTGTTTAGAATACTAACTCACACACCTTTTAAACCTACTCATAAATATAAAAGTTGTGTCCATCATAGTATTTAAACCTTGACTTAAAGATGTACATTTTTTTAACAACTTGATACCACTAAGCCAAAACACAATTTGATAAATCTTAGTGTTTAGTTATATTATGTCGTAGGTTCACCACATCATGTAACACCAACTTATCTAAAGTTCATCAACAATATTATATAATTTGGACTTTTATTTTATACTTTTGAACCATACAATGGAAATTTTACAACATTCCTTAAAATATTAAACTGCATTCGATGTTTCATGCTTTCATTTCATTTTCCATATTTAGCCTTGTACTCCTTCCAAATCGATCCACAGTCTTCCCAGTTAACTCTTTAAAATAGATGACATCAAAGTTATGCCTCATTTTCTTGTTTAACTTTGCCACAAACCCGGGGACGATCCCGTCACAATATTCAAGAAAACGAGCGGTGAAATCATACTCTTTATCCCACCGGTCTCCTTGTCCTCGCGCTGCATACCCTTGTTGTGCGTAACCCGCTTTTAATTTTGTATAATCTGCGACCCCTTCGACCAAGTTTGACAGTGCACGACCCTCACCATCCCATTGAAAACAGTGTGTCATTTCATGGTAAAATAAGGAGGTAAATTGCCATTTTAGGTCCCCCTTCGTATCCTTTTAAATATATGGAACTAACGTTAATTATTGTAATTACCCCATTGGATTGCTTCGGCTCCGTCGAATTCTACAATGTAAACACTCACGCAATCCAAAGGTTTTCGATCAGCAGGAATGTTTTGTTGGAAGACGGTAGACCATATGAAGTCGTTGATGGTACGCATTATTTTCTTCGTGAATGGAATTCCGATTTCTTTGGTGAAACGGATGCCGCCAGGTGTGTTGGGAGCAAGATTTATTACATTGTAGTTGATAGCGGAGGTTGCAAAAAAGGATAATGAGAAGGTTAGGAGGGTATAAAGGATTAAAGAGCTTGGAGCCATCTTTTATCTAGTGCTAACTTTAAGGTGCATGCGATGCATAAAATTGGAATTTGATTATGTACGTGAACTCTAGTGCTTTTATATCTAAATATAGTATTTTCTTATATTGTTTTTTACAGTATATGGTATGTGTCGATGTCGAAACCATCTTATTGACAAATAATAACCCATGTTAATAATAGTAGCATATTATTTATGGAGAGTAAAAAAAATATATACGAAATAACTAAATCATTACGGGTAAAGGACCTAAAGGTTTGTGTGAAAAGAAAGAAATGTCGTAAACGTGTTGAAGAACGAAGCATTAAACAAACATAATCTTTGCACTATTTTTAAATTCGTATAATTACACTTTATGAAGAAGGAAAGCAAGTTTTGCCATGTGAAAAGAAAGAAACGTTGTAAATGTGATGAAGAAAGAAGCATTAAACAAACATACTCTTCTCATCATTTTAAATTCATATATCACTGTTTATAATAATACCCTACCAGAAAACTGTTGGATATAATGTTCAATTGTCGATTATAATTCAATGTTACCGTCAAGGTACGACTCAAAAAGTTACACTTTGGGCAACGAACAACTAACAGTGTTTTAACTGTTAATCATCGGATCACGAAATAATAAGCGTAATAAAAGAAACGGATAATTATTTAGAATAATTACGTATAGCCGGATTTAATATTATAATTAATTTGTTGATTATAATATATAATATATATATATATATATATATATATATATATATATTAATTATTAGATAATTAATAAGAAGGAGAAATAATTATTTTAGTTATGAGATAATTATAGAGGAGTTGTAATTAAATTACAATTCTTAATTTTAATTTAAAAATAATAATATTCCTATTAAACCTCCATAGATCTCTAAAATGATTATTGTTGTAGACTTTCAAAAGGCTAAAAAAAAAAAGAAAACGTAGATGCCTTTTGAGAAGTCCTAAAAGAAATACAACAAGAAGCTATATATATATATATATAAATAATTGGCAGTCTATGGCACTTGAAGAAATAGAAGAATTTTACGGGTGGCTTTTTCTTCTTGGTTGTCGCAAAGAGAAAAGAAGGAGAAGAGCAAAAGTTTATGAAGTTTTAATTGGCTAATACAAATAAAGTGTTAAATTCATATATTACTGTTTATGATAATACCCTAGAGAAAACAAGGCAATTGCGACTAAAATTTGTGACCAACATAACGTAGGTGTAAAGATCAAATAAAAATAAACTTAACGTACTAAACATACAAACTGAAGGAAAAGAGGAAAACACACGGTGACATTTTGGTAATTATCAGCAACTATCAAATTATTCTACAAATGATCCTGTAGAGTAATTTGATCTTTTATACAGTAATTTTGTAAAATGTTCTTGTAAAGTAATTTTGTTCTTGTAGGGTAATTATCAAATTAACTACAAATGATCCTGTAGAGTAATTTTGATCTTTTGTAGAGTAATTTTATCTTGTAGAGTAATTTTATCATTTAGTTATGGGGTATAGCTTTATGGTTTAGTTTTTAGCTTTTAGTTTGGGGGGAGGTTAGGTTTTTTTTTGGTTTTTTTTTTTTGGGGGGGGGGGGGGTTAGGTTTTTTTTTATCAAAATTACTCTACAAGAATATTTTACAAATTACTCTACAAGATCAAAATTACTCTACATTAACATTTTACAAAATTACTCTAGAGACCAAAATCACTTTACAAATGATCCTGTAGAAGTAATTTTGATAATTACCCTACGACCATATATTTACGAAAATGCCACCGCGTGTTTTTTACTTTTCCTTTCAATTTGTACGTTTAGTACGTTAATTTTATTTTCACCGGAACTTAACTCCGTCCCAAAAAGTTAAAAGACCAACCTAGATTCGGTCACAAATTTTGTGATCGCATTTTGCGGTCGCAAATCAGTATATTTTGGTTGGAATAGTCGCAAATACGAAAAAAAAAAAAAAACAAAAGTGATCGCAAATACGGGAAATATATACAAAACAAAAGTTGCACCGTTTAAAATGGTCGCAAATACCAGAAACATATAAAAAATAGCGACTGTGTAAAGCGGTCGCAAATACGAGGATAAGATTAAAATCACTAGCATTCGGTGGCATTTCAATGGATCTATTGGCAACTGTGGCTTCTTTTCCTACCTAGAATCACTAGCATGAAGGTAAATAATATTAACAGTGCTCAACTTATTTTGATAGTAGTGTTTGATCGATACAATAGTTAGTTTATTAATCATATTAGGTGTTAGGTATTTAGGTCAAGTTTTGTGGCTTTGATATTGCATCCTTTACCATAAGGATTCAATAATTGTGATTTTAGTAATGCATTTGGTTTGTATTTATGGTTATGACTATGAGGATTGATGTCAAACCTTGTTTCTAGTCTTCAAGCCACCTGATCAAACTAACGAAACACAACAAACGACTGATATTGACTTTTGTTGGTTCACAACATTTAATTAGAGTTGATATTGGTTGGCCATTGACTAGGTCCATTGTTGCACTAGCGAGTAAGATTATTATCTTAGGCGTCGAAGATTACAAATGCATTAGGGCCTAAATAAATCTGTGACTTGGGGTCAAAGGCAACCTAGAGCTGGCTGCTTAAACTACACTGCCTAGGGCCATTTGCCCTAGATCAGCCTCCACACACTAACAGTTCATTTTTGGATTACAATTTTTTTTCTTCTGGTGATGTTAATATGTTATTGTCCTATTTTTTGGAGCCCTAATTTAGGGATTTGAGATGATGAAACTATTGCAGATTTTTTAAGGTATAATGTTTTTTTATTTTTACTTGCATGGTATTAGATTGATCAAAAAGTACGTGGTGGTGCACTTGTAGCGAACGCTCTGTTGATTCTTGGAATCTAGGGATTTAGTTGATCACTTGAAGTTGTTTGTTTTAATCGATATCATAGAGTTACGGTTTCTTCTTAAGTAGTCTTAGTCCCCGCGTTGCGGTGAGGGCGCGTAAAACTTTTCTATCAACATTGCGGGGGGAGTAAAACCATACTAAAGTAGCAACCAAAATGGGGAAAAAGTATAAGATACAAACAAGAATTTCTAACACCAAGTGATTCGTGTGACGTAAAACGTAGACGAAGTCAAATTTATCCCGACATGTATTAGAAAGTCGATGGGAAAATAAAAACCTAAGGAACCAAATATGATTATCACACACCATGCAAATAGCAAGAGAACGATGAAAATCTAAGAAAAAACGTAAAACAAAGACTAAGCTTATTTAGACCTTTATGGCAAAATTACAAAAATAACTGAAGTTTTATTACAAAAAATAGGATACCAAAAATGAAAAAAAAAAAAAACAAAAGGTTACTATTCCTCCCAATGTTAATTTTATCTATAATAATAATAAATATATAATCTTCCTATACTAATAAACGAAAACCTTTTTTGGACACGTGTCATTTACTTTCCGGTGCTTTTTCACCTTATTTTCCTATTTATCTCTTATATTAAAAACTAGGTTATCACCCGAATTGCTTTCCCGGGCTCAAGAAAGTTATTTAGATTAGTTTTAATATATAAATAAAATAATACAAACAAACTGACCAGTTATATACTTTGTTTTTTATTTATACCTTTAAAATGTCATCGCATTTATTAATTGATTAGAATTACGATTTAAAACGGAACGTACTTTAAGTTAAAAAAAATACATTTTAATTGATCGTAATACCTTCTTTATGTGAAATAGAAACACAATACGAAGAATAAAGAATTAAGAACATATAAATATAGACATGGTTCATGTAGTGGAAACGGTTACAAATAAAGAAGTGTAATTTGAAAGGTTTACCATTCTTTACAAACCAGATGTAATTCACATTATACAACTCTTTTTAAACCAAAAGTAAAATTAGGTATTAATTTATAACATCAAAAGATAGCCCGATTAACATGTTACACAAAAACATATTTATCCATTTAAATGTCTAAGACGCGTGTTCAATTACAATCCACTCTTTATGGTGATTTTCCTAAAAACAAATATGAGTTGGAATAACTTTCCAAAAGATATGGGATACTCTTATCATTGAGTAGCACACACTAATTGTTGACCCCACCCAGTTCAAGGTTGCACAAATCTTTTTTTTAACATAATTAAATCCCCCGTGTCATGTACTCACGTTCCAAATCATAATGGTTCATTTCCAAATGTTTAATTTGATTTAGAACATGATATGCATATATATAAATGACAAAGTTTAAAAGTAAGAACCCAAGATTCCCAGAATACAAAACTAATGAACTCAAACACACAATAGCAAACATACGAACACCCGAAAGTGTTTCCGCATATCACTATTCTCTATACCGGCGAAAACCTGATTTCGTTTGCAAGAAAAAAAAAAGTAGTGGTTTTCGTTAGAACAAAAAGAAAAATCTTGAAAGAGATCCATGGCAAGAATTACACCCAGATTATTATCCAAGACATCATTCACCGGAGCTTCTTGGTCGTTACTTGACCGAATTTTGGTCAGAATTATGTATTACCAAATATAGTCTCAAAGCAACACATCAAAAGCCGATCTAACTGAAACCTTAACATGTTGTACAATACAAAACTTACCGAATCTTCATAGGAAATTAGGAAGTGAAAGGAGACGCCGTGCGTGGCTTGGTACACCACTGGAAATGGTGGTCCTCCCACCGTATATCTCTTCTCTCTATAAAATCTATCAACATATCTAATTGAGATCGAACATGATGAAGATAGGAATTTATGAAATAGGAAGAAGGATGAAGATGTCGATCCTCATTGAAGATATTGCCACATTCGAGCTTCACATCAACAACATTTGTGCAGGGTAATTACTTTTATAGCAGCCCTTGTTGCATTTGGATCAATATTCATACTTAACATAGTTATCAATAGCGAATAGAGGACGATAGCGACAAGCTACCTATATGCTACGTAGCGATAACGATGAAATAGAGGGTGCTATTTCATGTTTAGCGATACAATAGAATAAATTTTTATAGATATTTTACATGTAAATTTTATGAAAACTCTGATAAATATGGAAGATATTTCTATTTAGTCGCTACATGTATTTTCTAAAAAGAAAAAAAAAACTAATTTCCCGCTATTTCCTCGCTTTTTAGGCGCTAACAATCAGATAGCGGCATAGCATCTCATATTCGCATTTATTGGCTATAGCGGACGCTATGCTCGCTATCGATAACTATGATACTAAAACTATAGAAGTGTTTCAAAGGGTCAACATTAATCAAAGAGTCCCTCAAAGTAAATGAGAATCTTTTCTAAATCATTGAGAAAAGAAAGAGAGAAAATTATAATCATTTGATTAATAGATCTTCCTAGAAAATATTTAATAAATTATGGTGCTTATGACCAAAAAGCAAATTAACTACTGAACATATTGAAAAGGACTGACATGGGATGACTATGCATTGTTGGGATCTGAAGTATACAATGAAAGTTCATCTTTTGCCCTATCTTGAAAAGCATCAGAGAAAGATCTTCTTAGTCGTTTAGATGTAAAAGATCACCTTCAATATCACCAACCTTCCATCCATAACATGTAATCATCTTATTTCCCACCTAAGATCTTCTTAGTCGTTTAGATGTAGAAAATAACAATGACCCATTCATTTTCCCACCTAAAATCAAGTGTGGTTGCACCACAATGCGACACGTGTCCCAAACCTTATTCATTTATTATATATACAGATATAGATTATACATATATTAATATACGTTAAAACCATTTATAGGCTTTCTTTATTTGCTGAAGAAGCCATTTAAGCAGTAAAGGGTTGGATCAATCTGCACAATCTGATAGTTTATATACACAATCCTAGATTCACATCAAGGAACTCGAAAAACTTGGACAAAGCGAAATTTTAAACCCGGAACTGTGGACTCAAGTCTGGTTTGATTTGGACCCAAGCTAACCTGATCAACTTGTTTGAGGCCTACATGTAACTTAATCAAAAAGTTACAAAGTCATGTTAAGTTAAAACGATGGATCTTTTGTATACAAATCATAACCCAAGTCTGGTTGACTAAAACTCAACTTTGGACAACCTACCCAAGGCTTACATGTTATTTAAGTTGTAATTTAGAAAGTTCGGCTCAACTAAGACCATAGGCTTTTAACTTCTGCTCAACTAAAAGCGTAACTTGTCTGCATATGTATTATACTATATAGTTCTAAACGGCAAACAAATTCACACTATCCAATAC
The DNA here is from genome assembly GCA_947069175.1 of Scalesia atractyloides. Classification (NCBI taxonomy): domain Eukaryota; kingdom Viridiplantae; phylum Streptophyta; class Magnoliopsida; order Asterales; family Asteraceae; genus Scalesia; species Scalesia atractyloides. Next base: position 60,859,692 of record CAMTDV010000014.1, read on the forward strand.
TCTTTTTTGTATTTACACTGTACTACATTCACATTGATAAGATTAGGAAAATATTTCTAATAAGATGAAAGGGAATAATGAAAATGCACCTTTTGTAGCGGTTAACTAAAACTGATGTCACTGATTATCTAGACCCAGGTCTGGTTTGATTCAAAGTCAACCTAGGGTGATCCGTGGCCTTGTGTTCTACTCTTAACTAAAGCACGCCAAAGCATGGACTTCTATGCCGAATTAAAATTATATGACGTAATTTTAAAAGCAGTACCTGCAACATAACTCACTACCAGGTATGCAAAGAATGAAGGAACCTTAATAGTGCACTTACAACTTACAACCCATAACCCATAACCTTGTTTAGATATGAAGTATATAAGAAAAGAACCTTATGTGATGAAATATACTATAAATAAAATATATGAAACAAACAATATTTAACCTGGTTTCATTGGGGATTTTTATCAAACACTTGGTGATCAAAAAACAAACAACAGCAATAGCTTTAAATCTACACATTAAACCATTCACAAAATGAAATACGCAACACCTGTAAAACTGTTCATGAAAATTAATATAAGAATCGTCAAAAACTTGAAAGTAAACCGAATATGGAACGTACCATCAGAAGATAGCGCCTCTTGATTAAACCTGAACCATCCTGAACCTCCTAATGATAGTTATCTCTGCCGGGATGAGTAACCTGTAGTCGTCACTTGTTAAATATAACTTGTATCGTCGCTGCCTGGAAGATGGCCACCAACGCAACCACCGTCAGCCATTGACGATCCAGGAAAACTCACCGGACAACACTACAGGTTACTGCGTTTCCTTCATCCGACCAAATGCCACAAATATCATTTAAACTTAATACAAACTAATGATTTTGAAAGAATATAATCAGTTTTTACTGTAAAAACCAAAACGATTAAACCATAAAATCAATAAAACTGGCCAAGTTGGCTGACCCACCCTAATTAACAGGCTTGGTTTGCCATCCTCCAAAACCATAGATTACGATTTGATCAAGAATTTTTATCAAAACTGATGAAACCGAACACGAAACACTGGCACTTTATACCCATATAATGAATGGAAAAAGATAGTCTCATGTTAATAAATGCATATCCCATATTGCACTTATTCGGTTAAACATAAATACATACGACGAATTATACAACACCATAAAAAAGTGCAAAATAAATTTTTGCCTTGAAATTAAGAGGGAAAACCTTATGAAAGCAAGAGCGAATTATATCAAGAATATGATAGCATGTAGCGAATTAGCATTAAATTTTAGCCCCTTTTCCCAAGATTCTGGTCAGAATGAAAAGATTGATATGTGTAGTTGTGTAAGGTTCTAAAAATCAAACTCAAAAATCTAAAATCGATTTTCAGAAGAACACTGGAAATGATCATTTAAGCACACATCAAACATACCAGACAAACAAACCACTGTTCAAGGAGAACGAAATCACATTCAGAAGTCGATTACACAGTCTCATCATCTATAGACGATACAGAATCCAGAAACCTACGTCTACATTCAAATAATTAACAATTTCAAACACAAATTCCACTACAAAATCCATCAATCAACGTCTACAGTCAAATAATCAACAACTTCAAACACAAAATCAACAAATTCAAGCACAAAATCAAACAATCTATGTCTAAAATCAAACAACCAACAATTTCAAACACGAAATCAATGAAGTTGACTAAAATATCGAGCAATTTAGGTCTTCAATCGAGTAACTAACCTCCATTTTCCGCGACTGAGCTTCCATTTCATCGATTGGAAGAGGAATACATTCAATTCGCTTGATGGTTTGAAGATTCCGACGACAGAGCATTCACCGGAACCACCCGGTTACTATAAAAAATCAAGTTATTCAATAATTAAATTATTATTGTCTTAAAAATCCATTAAGAACCTTTTAAAAAAAGGGAAAATTCATAATTTTCGGGTCACCATGATTTTGTTTCGGTTCATAATAAAAATGATTCGTTTTAACTTGAACCCACTTGAACTGTACCCAACCAACCCATGATCCATCATTGCAGCAAATGCGCCAACCCCAGGAACTGTAAAAGACATTTTGCATTCAAAATATCCTCTGATGCTTGAACCTAGATAAAGGATGCTGGTACAATTAAAAAATATGCAAACACACATGTGGGCGTGATCACATAAGCTTTCGTCTTTCTCAGCTAACTTCTTTCATTTGGCATAAACTCCCGCTTAACTGTAAGAAATAAAATAGATACATAAACTTGAGTAGAAAAACGTATCCTAACTTTTGCTAATGCTACATGAATACCGACTCGTTGCTTCAGATACACGTGTTTGCCATGTGTCCCATATCATACCGATAGTCCACATCAGCAAGACTAATTGTATGTACACAAACAATGATTAAACTCAATCATACGCACCTCCAAGTCAACAACAGTTCAGTGGTTTGCATCATCAGAAGCGCGTAACTTAATATCACGCCATCTTGAATGTTCAAAGTCAAAACACTTCAAATTTAACAATAAAAAGAAATTTCTTTTTTAGTACCCCATTTGACCAGACTCGACATAGTATTCTCCAACATTCGGTTTGACATGTCCTTTCGAACCGGATAGGGTAATCCCAAACGAAATACCTGGTGCGATGAGTAACGCAGGCAACAAAGCAAAACAACAACAACAGACACCAGTGACTCGAGCAACTTCCGATAGCCTGCGATTAGAAATGATAACATCAAAATCCTAAAAACCCCAAATGCCAAAAACGCAACGCAAGAAAGAAAATCAGAACCAATTTGTCACAAAAGTACAAATCAGATATCGACATTATAAATCATCAAATACATGTATAAAATCTTAAATACACATAGAAATTAATCTACATAGTATAAAACAATCAAACTAAAAACAAAATCTACCTTTTTTCATTGATTTGGTAGCTGATGCTACAACTGAATCAACCAGAAATCAAACTAAAAAAATCATCAGAGTGATATACATTAACATAGATATAATAATCAACAAATTGAAAACAAAACTTAACGGTACCTTAGGGCAAACTTCTTGGATGATTAAAGCATTTTGAAGAATCGAACAGAGAAGTAAGCAGGCTAGGATCCTCAAGTATCAACAAAAAAACGATTTAGGGTTTGTGAATCGAAAAAAAACTTCAAAAGAATTCTAAACAACATTGAAAAAAACTGTAAAAGTTGAAGAAACATACCTAGTTTTAGAAACTGGTAGCAAGAATCAATGAATAACACCATATTAGGTTGATTGTTGATGCGATTGTTGGTGGATAGGAGGTCGTGTTCCTTGCGAAATGGAGTGAACGACCTGAACAATCAGATAAAAATTAGGGTTTTTAGGTAGAGCGTCTAATTTTGTGGATTAAAAAGGATCCGGATAACGTATGCGGATCGGGTAGCTCATACGGGGCTTCACTAATGAAAAAAAACCCGAGGGTTTTCCCTCCAAAACTAAATCTAGAGGCTCTAATCAAGTGATACATCAGCCCTAATCTATTCATTTATTATATATAATAGATAATAGATTAAATAAGGATGAAGGTTTCTTTTTATTATGATCATAGTAAATAATAATAATTTAAACAAAAAACTAGTAAGTAATAATAATTTTAAACAAAAATAGATAAGAATAAATATTTGTTTTTCTATAAATATTTTAAACAAAAATTTAGATAAGGATGGCGTTTGTTTTATTATACGTAAATATATATACACTTTTGGAGTTTGATGATTGATATTATGGTAAATTAGGTCTGGCTTTGATATTGTATCCTTTACCATAAGGATGCAATAGTTTTGATTTTAGTAATGCATTTAGTTTGTATTTATGGTTATGACTTATGAGGATTGATGTCAAACCTTGTCTCCAGATCAAACCAACGAAACACAACAAATGACTGATGTTGACTTTTGTTGGTTCACAACATTTAATTAGAGTTGATATGGGTTGGCCATTGACCAGGTCCATTGTTGCACTAGCGAGTAAGCTTATTATCTTAGGTGTTGAAGATTACAAATGCAATAGGGCCTAAATAAATCTGTGACTTGGGGTCAAAGGCAACCTAGAGCTGGCTGCTTAAACGATACTGCCTAGGGCCATTTGCCCTAAGTCAGCCTCCACACACTAACAGTTCATTTTTTGGATTACAATTTTTTTTCTTCTAATGATGTTAATATGTTATTGTCCTAGTTTTTGGAGCCTAAGACGAAACTATTGCAGATTTTTTAAGGTATAATGTTTATTTTTACTTGCATGGTATTAGATTGATCAAAAAGGACGTGGTGGTGCACTTGTAGCGAACGCTCTGTCGATTCTTGGAATCTAGGGACATTTTGATGGAATCTGGATTATTTTATGTTGTTTTACTATTATATGAATTGCAATGAGGAAAGAATTACATGGGACAAGAGTAATTCGAGCAGTTTCTTGAATTTGGGGTGATAAACTTGATGATGGTGCAGATCTTTATACTTAGAAAATCAGTTTTGAATGTAGTGTCGTTGGTGTGACCTTTTCAACTTTTGTTATGTTGCTAGAATCAAAGTTTGTGATTATTGTGGCAAATATTGAAATGGAGTTATACATGGTGTCACTATGTATAAATTGCAAAGTCACTTTGTGACAACCCGCAACTTCATGTTACTACTTTAACCTAACCTCTGTTAACTTAATCATACATTCGTAACACTACATTTAACTAGGGTTAGCTAAATGAGTCTACTGTTGTAATTCGGGGATTACTGGAACACACGCACAAATTGATTCTCTAAACGTTGGTGACAAACACGAATAATAATTATAATCGGATGGTTTAGATTAAACTTATGTGTTGCATAACAAATACGTGAGTTATGTGTTGTAAATGTAAATTGCGTGATTTATCTGTTTTATGTGAAAGTTACAAAGTTAGGGGTGTTTAGAGTTATTTGTGAAACTCTAATAAACTACTCAAAACCCTAAACTCTCCATAACCTCCTGTACGGCAGTTCATATTCTCTAATCACATTCTCTAAATAGTGGTAATTTGGGGGTGTGACACTCTTGATGTAGGAAATTTCGTCTCAATGCAGAACAGGTTTGACCAACACTGTGTGTATATATGAATGTTCTGGATTTCAGTTTGTCTGCAAATCTTACTGTATTTAAACTTTCAGTGGCATACAAATTCTCCAAGAGAAAGATTGATGAAACCTTGTAGTCTCTACACATTGTTCTTTTCAACAAAAGTGCAAAGGTGAGAAATCTTAATGTTGAAAAAGTCGATGCATTTAGCAATATTTTATTCTATATTACCTGATTTGTTGACTGGGGTGCATATGTTTGCGGATGGACATGGTGAAGAAGAATACCGGCATGTTTTTAGAAACACAATCCGGTGAGAAACGCAAACGTCCATCCAATGTTAAAGAAGAAAAGAATGTAGATTTCTCACATCTGGTCCTTTTGAGGGAGATACTACAATATATTCATCATTCAAGAATTATTTTTAGCAGAAGTATGAAATTGATCTGGTGTACCCAGGGCAAAACATGTTGTTGGTTGTTCAAAGCCATGGGGACCATAACCTATTTGTGGACTTTTGTGGTAAAGGTTTCTAGAATCTTATACTATTTTTATAACAACAATTTGAATTCTTTTGATTGATATCTTTGGTACTAAAGGTTTCTTGATTTGTAAAGGCATCTTACATGGAAAAGAGATAAAGGCTACAGACACACATAGGTGTTATGCTAGTTTACCACCAGAACTTTGAACTTCTGATTGTTATTGAGGCGAGGAATGGTATTTTGAAATCGTTATATTGATGCTATCATTAATGCACGGGTTTATTATATACCTCTGGAACTGGAAGAGAAACGGTATTTTGAAATCGTTATATTTACTGCCATCATTAATGCACCGGTTTATTATATACATCTGGAACTAGAAGAGCCACAAATTATTGGCCAGCTATAATGATGTTGTTGCTGCACAAAAATAGCCAAATTTTGGCCATAGATTTCTATACAAAATGGGTTCCTTTCGTTTGTAAGTTCTTATGGATTTCATTGTGTAGATCTTTTTATTAGTTTGTCTTTTTTTATTTGTGGATGTCTCACTACTTTTAGCTTTATATATTTTTTTGAGTTGGAGAATTCATGTTTGCAATTTCACACTATACATGCCTGTCACGTTTACTCCCGATCACCATGTTATTGATGGTATGTGTTGTTGTGGCTATAAAGATGTGTCTAAATGGACTTGGTTGGGTAACGGGTCAAATCAGTAAGCTTGGTACAAGTTAGGTTGGCATGTAGTTCTTACTTTAAGTTATAAGTTGATAAATAGTCATTATCAAAACATTCTTAGATATTTGACATGTACCCATGTCTGAGATAAAGCATCCTTATTTTTATTTTTATTTTTTGTGAAAATTAAAGCTGGAATATTATCACCAATTCCTCGATGTAATGTGTTAGATAGGAATACTCAGCCCAGGCTCACATAAAACTCTACAACATAAATGTTGGGATTAACCCCTACAAAAGAACAGATGATAAAATGCCAAAACAGGTCTCTGCTAAATGGTCCAGAATAAACAGTGTTTTGGTTCACAACTTCCCTCAATGACAAGGCACCTAACATCTGATAGCCTTAACATCTGCTCAGTGCTAAGCTCTGCTGGTTGTAAAGACTATTGAAGACCAAACCTCTTCTTGAAGTCAAACGTCTGATGAAAGTCAAAGGTCTGATCACCCTTTGAAGGACATATGATAAAGCTTCAACAGTGGTTAGCTCATCAGTGGTTAGCATCCTATTTGGATAACCATCAGTGTTTTGTAATTGTATCAGAGGTTAGCATTAGCAGTGGTTGGAGTTTGTTAGGTTAGTTAGATGGCATTGTCTCAGTGATGTCAGCAAAGATGCCACAGAGGTTAGGATTGTATTATAAATAGACAGTGCATGTACTGTTCTATTTAGCTCACACACACACACTTATCTTGTACGATCTAATCTGTGTGAAGCTCAAGCTGAGGGGGAGTTAGTGATTCATACATGTAATTACTTGTAATCCTTTTCAATCTTTGAAGTAATGAAAACATTGTTTCATGAAAGCTAATCTCCCATTTGATTGTGTTACAAAGTTTTAAATCGTGTTCCGCTGCAAATTTTATCTGTTTTATCTCGTTTTATGTTCAATTTGATTAAAGCAACACAATCAGGTCAAACTCAGATCCTAACAATTGGTATCAGAGCTTGGTCAGTCAAATTCGATCTAACAATCGATTTGACGTAAAAAGATCAGCTCAAATTCTTGTGATACTGTGTTGATTGTAATTGTTGGAAAACAGAGTAAGAGTCAAATCACGTTATATATGTTTTTGAGTATTTGTGATAAAATCTGTAATGATTCTATGGTTGATGGTTGCTAAGAATTCATCTAATGTCTTTAAAGGACTAAGGTGAACCTAAATCTTAGGAACAAGATCTATATGATGAACAAAAGTTATGAGAAAAATTGTTAAAGGTTATGGGTTGATGTTTAGAAAACCGGATCAAAAGTAATGTGAATTTTAGCATAAGCAGTTTTGCAAAAATGTCTAAGGTTCTCAAAACATTACTGTAAATGATTCTGGATTGATTATTCTTTCCTTAAAAACCTTCCAGTGAATGTTATTTGCTCATGGAAAGGTTAAAAGAGGAATAAAAGAAAAATCACAAAACTTAAAAGTGTGTTTATCTCGAAACTTTTGATGTTAAAAGAAAAGAGTATAAATATAAAACACTTAAGGGTTCACATCTCTGCTCATACAACTGCTACCAAACAGATTGAGTGCAACCACTGTTTACAGGTAGATCCAGGTAAATGATATATCTCAAGTTAGCAATTGTTTCAAAAGAACTTAGAACATCAATCAGATGGAATTGATTTATTTATCAACGAAGTTTTTACTAAATTTTTTAACAGTAAAAACTTCATGTACATATCAGGACATGTATTAAACGTTTTATTTTTTTAAAGGAATACGTGATGAGCTTTTACTTGTTTTAGATAGTCAAAGCTCAATTTCCTACTAGGGAGCAAAACCTTTCTATTTTTAGAAAAGAAGGGAGTTACTTCTTGTTGATAATAAATCAAAAGAAATCTGTTGATGGTCAAGGTTATCTCATAATTTGCTTGTCTAGATTGAATCTGCAGATGTTCAAAACAATGGTCAAAACTCATCCTCTGCTGGTTTAAATAGTTGATGATCAAAACACTAATGACATCAGACATCATTTATGAGGGATTGCTATAAAAAGGGTTTGATGTAACACCCCAAATCGCGTATAACAACAACACACGACGGAAACACTTGGGGAGTCACGTTACAAATTGTTTCACAACACCTGATATTTCATGTTTTGTTTTATTGAATAACGAATTACATTGTCTTGGAATAACGAAAACGAAATACAATCAAATTGTCTTTAAAATTTTAAAGTCACTAAGGCCTGAGTCCATCCTATGTGTAGCATGCAGCAACAATCATCACATAGATAAACCTAAAACATATGTGAAAATAGGTACGTCAGCATAAAAATGTCTGTGAGTAACATAGGTTTTGTTGTTTAGATTCATGGCTTTGAGTATTTAAAGAAATGTTTAAATGGTTTCCAAATAGCCATGAATCCATATAAAATGTTTTTCTTTTATAAATCATATGAAAATCAATGATATAAAAGAAGTAATGTAGGGTTATCTTAATAACCAAAAAGTGTCATGAATAAGCCATTGTTTTTGTGTAAACCAAATCGCCAAGTATAAATCAAATGTCAAGTAACTCAATGTCAAGTAACCAATGTCGAGTAAACCATTGTCACGTAAATCAATGTCAAGTAACCAATGTCGAGTAAACCAAAGTCATGTAAATCATTGTCAAGTAACCAATGTCGAGTAAACCAAAGTCATGTAAATCATTGTCAAGTAACTAATATCGAGCAAACCAAAGTTATGTAAATCATTGTCAAGTAACCATGTCGAGTAAACCAAAGTCATGTAAATCATTGTCAAGTAACCAATGTCTCGTATAGTCAAAATGTCTTGTATAAAACAACGTCTTTGAATAAACAAAAGTTTTGTTCAAATCAAAGTTATGTTTTATAAGTCGTTGCTTTTTATTGTTAAAACATATCTTATGGTTTGTTGGCAAATACATTCAAACCTTGTTAATTGTCGGATAAACCTTTATAAAGACAAAGGTTTACCAATGTTCATCGGGAATGAGGTGTCAAACCTATGGTACCATTACATACTACGGTCGGTCATAAATTTTAATGAATGTATCATTGTCGAGTTCAACACACCAATATGTCAATAACAATGCAAACATGTATGAAAATGTTTTGAAACCATGTACTAGTATGCTCAGTTAACATACATAGCAAGAAATGTCCTTGAAAATCAAGGTGCTAAATATACTAAGACAACATATGAAGCAAATGCAATTGAAATCATGTACTATATATACTATGTAATCAAAGCATGTATTGTGTCATGAAAACACGAAAGTAGATATAGGGACATATGTTTCACCCCAAAACATTTGAACATGTAAAAGACCGGACTATGTGCTCACTTTTTGGATTGCAAGAAAGTCCTTGTTCAAGAAGATAAACCAAAGCTCAAGAGTCCGAGAAATTATGTATGTCCTAATATCGGACAACTATGTTAATATCGATACTTTAATCGGAGGATTTGGTTAGAATGAAGCCTTATAAACCAAACGAGGATTGGAACTCATATGAAATGGTTTAATAAAGTTTACATTCTGGTTTGGAAAGGATCCTAAGTGCTTTTTGACCCATAATGGCTCTTAAGGTAGTTTACGTATCATTTGCGTAAACGCGTGATCGGATGGTTAGATATGCCCTATGATAATTCTTATATGCCAAAACAAGTTCAATATAGTTGTAACATCAGTCTATATGCCAAAACATTGGTTACATAAGCTTAGAATCAATTTATGCGCAAAAACGGGCATTTTATACAGGCGACTTAACATAATGCTAACCAAACGACGTGACCATAAGGTATAACCTCAGAGGATTATTCCCTATACAACTATGGTCCGTAATATGAGTGTGGCCGGATCCTATGATCGACCAAACGGGTCGAATTCGAAAGTCGAAGCGGTGGTCGAAAACGCTCGACTTACGACCCTAAGCAAGCACTAAACTAAAAGTGACGAGTTAGACATGTTAAGCATGCCTAACCTAGTTTATAAAACTGATTTGGTATCAAAACAAAGTGTTTTGATACCCAAAAATAGTTTCGTCGTATAATGAGCAAAAGTGCGCATTATTGCCCGAACTTTTGTAGGACCGATCCTTAATGCATAGGAACCTAGATTTGATCTCTATTGTCCCTAATAGCCGAAATATTATGACAAGTTTACCAAATAACAAGAATTAGTCAATTAATCGTCAATTTTATTGATATAACGTCGAGTCTCCAAATTGACAGAGCTCCGCCTCAGAAATGCCAAAGTTACAAATGAGGAAAACATGCTAGCTATTTATAGGGCAACAAGTTCGTTGGTGGGGAATGAAGTTCGGGCGAACTTGACTAGGTCAAGTTCGGCCGAACTTGACTTCACATGATCAACACCAGCGAACTTGTCCCTAATATACATAAATACTTCGTTTCGCTAGCCTATTCAACTCTAATCTATACAAACTCGATATAAGACTAAGACATAGACATTCTACACCAACAGACTCCCCCTTGGATATCGTCTTCGTCTTGTATCAGTCTTCAAAAACTCTTTCTTTATATAAACTTTAACGAACACGACCGAAGAAGTTCTTGTAAGGCTTCTTTCGTCGTTCCTGCTTCGGATCTGGCATCTGATCTGTAGGAGGCACTTTGTTCATGTGCTGAAACCTTCTAAGCCTTGCTGCCCTACCTTTCTCGTGTATAGCTTCTAGACGCTTTTCTTCTTTCAGAAATTCAACTCGCTCAAGATCCCTCCAGCTCGTATTCCACATCTTACCTGAATTCACCTCACGAGCGTAACATACATTAACGACCCTTTGATATTACATAGCTTGTTCTTTCTCACGTTCTTCAAACACTATCTTGCTGTAGAACAAGCATTTGATATCTTCTCTGGAACAGTTTACCAACCACATAGGATCTAGAATCATGATCGTTCTCCACAATCCTCTCATACCTTGAAACCCCAATATCTCAACCCTTTCCTTCGTGATATCCAGATGTTCCTCAAATCGCAATACTATCACTGCTTCACACGTGTTAGGATCAATCTGCCACCACTTGAACACTGGATAGAAATTCTGTTCAATAGGCATTAATGGCATGTTTCTCATCGCTCTCGGTCGTTTCATAATCAACGTTATATCCTTCTCCCCTGTTTTCTTGTTTGTCTTAATGCGACGACTTGGAATAAACGGCTTCCACTATCTGAACCCTTTGTCGCTAGGAACTTGATCATCTTCCAAAGTAACTGATCAATATACTTCATATGATAAGTAACATTCACTATTTGGACAAGCTCCTCCACATCCCAGTACGGTAAAGTCTTGAAATCAGCCAGATACTTGAAATATTGCACCCAAATTCCCTTTTGATTGCATATACATTCAACTCCTTAAACCAACCCCAACCGAGAATATCTCCTAACGACACATCTTTATCTCTGGTAAAGAATGCTAGAGGACGTCGAAACTTACGTTCGCGCGCCTCTTTGAACCAGGACTTCTTAGCTTTAGCAATTTCCTCCTTCGTCATTGGTTTCGGAACTTTGCCTTCTCGTACCGATTCTTCGATTTTCTCTTTCAACATATCTTCATCTAATTGCTTGTACATCTCCTCAAACGTAGGAAAACTATCAGTGTTAGGACCGATGTACTTCGCAGTTTCATCCCTTTCATCATCAGAAGACCAATCCTCTACGATCACCCTGTTATACTCATCAGCTTCAAACCTTCGTATGCACTAATAATCATTCGGTTCAAATGTATTTACATTCAACACTTCCTCTTCGAAATCAAACTCTAGTGATTCTGCATCAACTTCAATCAACTTTGCAAGATATTCTTTGGTATAGTTGTGCACGAATTCAACTTCCTCCACACTATGTTCTAACATGAGTATCAAAGGCTTGATTGGCATTGCAGCAACAGGCTTTGAAGATTAATCAATATTCATCATATCTACATCATCAGATTGCCCTGTTTGCCCTGACTCCCCCTCAATCTGTTCATCCATCTTGTTTGATTCATCATCCATCAGAGAAGAAAAATCAAAATCATCAGAGACTTTTGCTTCACTAATTTTCATACCAACTTCTCCATGATCATCATCATCGTCAGCATTATTCCAATCTTCATAATCAGAATCGTCTTTCTTATCATCATCATTCTTATCCTCATCCTCTGCTTCTTCATCATCCTAATCTTCAAAAGTAGTTACTGGATCAGAAGGCTTGATAGATTCGTCAACCTTAGAAATATCGGACTCAGAAGCTTTTTCCACATTCTCTTCAATAGACTTTTCTGCAGCTTCAGATGATTTAGGGTCTTCACCTTCAACCCCTTTGCCTTTGCCACTTTCTGCTAGCTCTTTCTCAGATCTTTCTTTAGCTTCTTGCCTATCTAAACGATCATACTCTGTAATAAAATCAATACCCAGAGTGTTAGGTAATACTTTTTGCATCCTGGTGAATCTTCGATCATTTAGGGCTTGAATAGTTTTCAACACAGCAATCTCTGTTTGCAGCTTCTCATTAGCGTCTTGCAAACTTTCAATTAGGGCTTTGAGAAATTCTTTTTCGTTTGTCATCTAACATTTCTTTCTCTACGGAGCTTTGATTCACTTTCTTGATAAGCTCTGCTTTCTCAGCTTCATTCTGTTGAACTTTTTCTCCTAAACACTTTACACGCTTTTCGAGACGATCAACATTCGTTTCTGGAAAGAAATCATTCAGATCTTGAAGACTAATAGGCTCGTTCTGCATATCACCAAACGGATTTTGGCCCTGGAGTTTTTGGTGTTGACTTTGGAGTAGCAGCCTTTGGTGTAGACTTCTTTGGAGTAGAACTTTCAAGATGAGAAGTCGTTGGAACAATTGGTGATGAAATAACAGGTACTTCGAATAATCCAGTCTCAGGAGGTTATTGTGTAACTCCTGGACGTTCAACTTCCGCAGTAATCATAACAGGAGGTTCTTATGTAACTCCTTTCTCCTGTGCGCCAGAAGGTTCTTGTGTAACTTCTGCGCCTTTTGGCTTTCCGATGTATCTCCTACTAGCCGGTTTCTGAGCCTTCTTTGACTTTTTGCCTTTTGTTTGTGGAGAACCTGTGGTTTTTGTTGTAGAAACCACCGCAGACTTTGTACGTATAGCCTTTTTATTCGGCCTCTCCTTGTAAGATTCTTTCTCAAGATTTGGATCAAAGTCAGCATCAAACTCTTTTTCCTTTTCAAGTTGTTTTTTTGCTTCTGTCTTTTCTGGTTCTCTCTCTGGTGTTTCATCAGAATCATCATCGTTTTCAGAGGTAGCAGAAATAACATCGTCTTCTTGAGTAGCTTTTTCTACTTCTTGACTTTCAACAACTGCTGCGCTAGAACCAACTTCAGTTTGAACATTCTCTGGCTCGTCTTCATCAAAGAGCATCATTTCAACTTTCTTAGCAACTCGCTTCTTTTTAGGCTTTACTACTTCAGCTTTAAGGAACCACTCACTAACAGCCTTTGGCTTGAAAGCCTTAAACCATTCTGTCTCAGCATTTAATTCCTTCTCGTCACCACTTCCGTCTTTCCTCCACCTGTTGTCAGTCGGCGCTATATAATTTTCATCTTTGGTTGCCCCAAATACTGGTTTTGCCACCGGTGCTGAGTCTTGCTTTTGGAACTTGATCAACTTTTTCACCGTGACTGAGATATAGAACGTCATTCGGATCACGTGCAATATTTGTGTATTTATCATCAATTAGCATCTGCACGAATCTTGGATATAAACATAGTCTCGAATCCTCCATATTCTTCGACATATATGTAAACACAAGCTTTGAATAATTGAACGGCTTCTTAAGTATCAACGCCGTTGCCATGCAGGCCATGTAATCTTGCACATCATCGAGGCCCGCTTTACGGTGACTGAAAGTGTGTATGATAGCATGCATGAGTAGCTTGTAGGGATTAGGAACTTCCCCTTTCTTCAGAGTCGGCTTATTCACACTGCCCTTATAACCCATACGGTAGAAACAGCCTCTCACCATTTTTTCATCAAGAAATATAGGATCGTCTTGTCATCATTAAACTGTAGGACCCTGCGAATATCATCCTCTGTGACGGTAATTTCTTTGACCTCGTTTCCGACTTGCGTAGATGAAATAATGGTCTTCTTATCTTCGCTAAGACTCGCATTCATCCAGAAGTGATAAGTATGCGAACGATAAGATACAGTGCGCTCCGTGATAGCTCGATGGATAGGACACTCCTTTAGAAATTTCAAAATACTGTCGTACTCCTTCAGTGACGGACATATTGTCTTGTCAAGCGTGATACATGTATTATGGAACTTAGAAAAGTCCATAGAAATTACCCTTGCTGGTACTTGAGCCTGAAAAACGATGCAAAAACAATTAGCACGCATTACGAGAAAAATTACAAACTTCTTACACATTTCATCAAGTTCGGGCGAACTTGATGTGAGTGTAACACTATGATTTAGTCAAGTTCGCCCGAACATGAACTACAAACATGTTCAATATAATTTTATAAGTTCGGGCGAACTTACACTTAACACTGTTTTCAAATTTCAAGTTTCAAGTTCGAGCGAACTTCTACTTTATTCATATGTTCTGTTTTAAACTAAGTTCGGTCGAACTTGAGTTGATCAAATCAAAGTTTATTCATTGTTTAGGTACCAAGTCCGGTCGAACTTGATAACAAGTTCGGCCGAACTTGTTATCTTCTCCAATACAACTTCAACATCCATAACCAACAATCTGATCAAATCAAATACGAATCTTTGGTCGGTTTTCATTGTTTATCAAGATTTTAAGTTCAATTTAATCATTAAAACCCTAGTTCTATCAAATTTTAACATTTCAGATCTGATTTCATTGATTCAGTCCAATTTAACGGTTCAAAGTTCAAATATATACCTCAGCCATTGCAATAAGTGTGCCAATCACTTAGTGCAATACAAATTTTGGCAGAGTAACGGTACAATCCGACCAATTTCACAAAATCGCTCATAAGAACAAGTTCGCTCAGAGACAATTTGGGTGCAAGTAATGAGTTCGGCCGAACTTGGAAGGTATTTATACTTTGGCAAGTTCGGGCGAACTTGATAAGCCCAACGATAAAAGCCCAATCAAGTCCGGGCGAACTTATACTATCACAACCAATCCATCAACACAAGTTCGGTCGAACTTGCTTAAATGTTAAACTTTTATTTGTTTACCAAGTTCGGCCAAACTTGCCAAACCCTATTTTCAAAATTTTTCAACTTTTTGCAATTTAGTCCCTGAACCTTCAACTTTTTACCAATTATAAAGATCCACTCAGTTGACCAAGTCCAAGCTAATGACCTTGGTTAACCGATTTGTCTGTCGAGTCCAAGTTAATGACCCCGGTTTGACCCGTTACGAACAAATTGTTGATATTTTCAAAATAAAAGTTTCAAATTAATGAACTTTTTATCGTTTTGGCCTTTTAACTTTTACAGATTAGCTCCTAGCCCATTGTCAATGAGATTCCCACCAGTTTATAGCACCTTACCAGACTTCGAAGATCCCTTCTCCAACATTAGTTTGCTGAAATCAATGTAGAAACAAAATCTTTTTGTATTTTTGTAAGTTTATGCTAAAACACACTGAAATCTTTTTGTTTTTAATCTGTAAAGCTGATAAACTATGTACAAAACAATGTAAACTATGTACAAACATATTTACAGACATATTTTTGTGAATTCGTGTCTAAGGATCATATCAGTTATATGAGACATATCACCAGTACTGTTGACCTTTAGATGACTTTAATTTTAAACTCGTTTACCTAGATTATCGATATGTTTGTCCACTTAAACTTTACCACGTTTCTCGACTATTTCAAGTTATGTTAAGATATGAATTATGAAACTTGACTTATCTGCGGTTCTCACTTCTTGAATATACTCCCGTATCAAGATTCTCTAGATTTCATCTTACAGGTGAATATAGCGTAATTGATATCTGTATCTGGGATAATGCGAGGCCTTGAGAGCTCAGGTTAGTAACACCGTACAGACAAAGAGATGAAGGCTCGACTTTAAGGTTTGTTCCACTTAAGGAATCTTTTTAGCACTGCAAATGATTAGATCTTTCGATATTTTTCAAGATTGCATGCAGTTTAGGGGTTTATTGCGAAAGTATTATAGAAGTTCTAGGCTATTGCTTCCGCAAAATCAGAAGAACTTGTATAATACCCCAGATATCAACTATCTATAAAGACCTCATATATCAGAATCAGGCAATCTTTCAAATGAAATTTCGGAGTACTAAGTCCATATATCCAAGATGTGTTAATCCACAAGATTAAGCAGTTGTAAAATTTAGTTTATATCTGTAAAACAGTTTACTGAATGTGTTAAGCCTATCGACACATCCACAATAATACTTGTTTATCACTTTTAAACTTTACATTTCTCTAGCATACTGTGATAGTCCACTGATGTACTATCATTTCCTTTTTGTGACACTGAATTCTTTTTGTCTTTTTCAATGTTTTTGTACTTTTTGCATTTTTTATATGTTTTTGAATTTTAAAATTTTCAAATGTTTTTGTATTTTCTCTAACATTTCTCCCCCTAAAATCAAAAACATATTTTTGTATTTTTTTTAATAAAATTCTAAACTAGAAAGATATAAACAAACCAATGTGGATCATGTGAACTCGTCGTCTGATCCGTATTCAACCTCAGCGCCGCACCTGTCATCAAATTTTTCATACCAATAATTCTCAACAAGTATTTAAACCGTGATAAAGAAAATGGTTTGGTATAAAAATCAGCCTTTGGTTCGTTATTGCGGATTTTTTCTATTCGCACCAATTTCTTTTCGTAACAGTCACGAATGAAATGGTAACGAATTTCAATGTGTTTAGTGCGTGAGTGATGAACTGGATTTTTGGTTATATCAATGGCTGCCTTATTATCAACATACAACGGAGTGTCAAGAAATTGCAGACCATAGTCTCTCATCTGCTGTTGTATCCATGGAATCTGTGAACAATAGCTGGAGGCCGAGATATACTCAGCTTCACAGGTATAGAGAGCGACCGTAGTCTGTTTCTTACACTGCCAGGTTACCATTCTTGTTCCAAAGAACTGGCATCCCGCTATAGTCGATTTTGAATTCAACTTATCTACACCAAAATCAGAATCAGTGTATCCTGCAAGATCGAAGTTATCATTCTTCGGGTACCACAAGCCGGTGCTTGGGCATCCCTTCAAGTATCTGAAGATTCGCTTCACGATCTGCATGTGTGATATTCTTGGGCTTGACTGATATCTGTCGAAAGGCAGGTAGGATACATGATATCTGGGCGCGATGCCATCAGATACATCAGCGATCCTATCATTGATCTGTAGAGCGTCTCATCATCTTTGGTTCCAGTTTCGTCGATGCAAATCCTGTGATTAAGAGCAAGAGGAGTAGATAACGGCTTCGAGCTTTCCATATCAAACTTCTTCAAGAGGTCGTGCACATACTTGGTCTGATGAATGAAAATACCATCTGGAAGTTGATCTACTTGCAATCCGAGGAAGAATTTCATTTCGCCCATCGAAGACATTTCGAACTTCTTCTTCATGATGCCCTCAAACTCCTTGCAAAGACTATCATTCGTTGATCCAAAGATGATGTCGTCCACATAGATTTGAACTATAATTAGATGACTACCAACTTCTCTGGTGAAAAGAGTACTATCCACAGTTCCTCTGACAAAGCCGTTTCCCACGAGATGTTGCGATAACGTCTCGTACCAAGCTCTCGGGGCTTGGTATAAACCGTAAAGAGCATTATCAAGAAGATATGCCTTCTTTTTGTTGAGTGGATCGACAAACCCTGGTGGTTGTCTGATGTACACCTTCTCGCGTAATTTTCCGTACAGAAAAGCTGATTTGATATCCAACTGATAGACTTTAAATCCTTTCCATGCTGCGAAAGCAAGAAATATTCAAATAGATTCTAAGCGAGCTACTGGTGCATAGACTTCCGTGTAGTCTATCCCTTCCTACTGGTGAAATCCCTTGACAACAAGCTAAGCTTTGTTTCGAACTATAACCCCTCGATCGTCTCGCTTGCATTTAAAGACCCATTTAGTATCAATCGCTTTCTGATTTTCAGGTAGGTCTATAAGCTTCCACATTCCTAACTTCTTGAACTGTAACAGTTCCTCTTGCATTGCTTGTACCCAGTTTCCATCGCCTAAAGCTTCAGAAACATTCTTTGGCTCTATCTAGGATATGAAACATGAATAGTAGCAATATTCTTGAATTGGAGCAACACGAGTATAGAAACAACTCAAGGCTTTGTTTATTTGACTCCATGTTCTCACACCAGCTTGTAATTAGCCTATTATAGAATTTAACGGATGATAAGAATATGATCTTGGCATCACTTCGCCTGGAACAACCACAGTATTCTCTTGATTTGTGATATTTTGATCTACCACCACTTCAACTTCAGGAGCGCTACCCGGGCCTGCAGATTCATTCATTAAACTTGTAATCTGCTCTGCTTCTTCATCTGAAGAAGATTCTCCATCGGCATCGAATGTTGGAGCCTCGTCCGAGTCTGAACTATGTGCTTCAGAAAGATTAGGAATCACTGTAGTATTGACAGGTTCTATAGTCGGTGTCACTTGTTCTGTTTGAGTTTCTTGACCACCGCTATTACTTGAACTAGCACCAGAAGAAGATGATCCCAATGTGGGTTGATTAACCACAATTGGTCTGACGATTTGCTCTTGATTTGTTGATTGATGAACATAATATAACGCTGCAATTCTTCATTGGATGGTTCTTCAAGCAAATCAAATGATTTAAGGTCTTGATAGTTGAACAACCATGCATCGCCTCTTCTTTGGATAGGATCCGTATAGTTAAAGCAATCCACATGTTGTGCTTCAATAACCTTTCTCAACGAGGGAACATATACACGTCTTAACGGACTCGCATATCCGACAAAGAAACCTTCAAGAGATTTGGCTCCGAATTTACCATCTTGATCGATTACAGTACATGGCGCACCAAATGGCTCTAAAAACTTCAAATTCGGCTTCCGTCGGTTATCATCTCAAAACAAGTCTTCTTCATTGGTTTGACTGTTAAGACTCTGTTAAGTGTGTAGCAAGCCGTTGCAACTGCTTCACTCCAAAAACTGTCGGAAGTTTAGAATCTGTGAGCATTGTTCTTGCAGTTTCTATCAAAGTTCTATTTTTCCGTTCAGCAACTCCATTTTGTTGCGGAGTGTAGGGAGCACTGAATTCGTGCAAAATCCCTTTAGTGTTGCAGAATTCCCTCATTTTGGTGTTTTTGAACTCAGTACCATTGTCACTTCTAATGCGTCTCACCGGAAGACGGTACAGGTTCTCAAGTTTCTTGAAAAGAATCACTAAGTTTTCAATCGTCTCATCTTTTGATTCTTGGAAGAATACCCACAATTATCGGGAATAATCGTCTGTTACTACCAAGCAGTAGAGATCTCCAGATATGCTTCGGACATTCACTGGACCGAAGAGATCCATGTGAAGTCTTTCGAGTGGCAACTTTATCGAATTGAGAATCTTTTTCGGATGAGATTTCTTGATCTGCTTTCCCTTTTACACTCGAGGCAATTATCTGACATATGAAAACTTTTCAGATTCACACCTTCCACCAAATCGTTATGCACCAAATGATTCATCTTTCTCAGGTGAATGTGGCCCATCTTTTTGTGCCATAAGATTGACTCCTTCTCAGTAGCTTTCGAAACAAAACATTGTGCTGTTTTTGAAGAAGTAGTAGCATTTCCCATGTCAAGAACATACAAATCATTCTCTCTCGATGCATGCACGAGTATCCACTCGTCTGGTATTTTGAAACCCGGTTTGATGATCATGCATTCTTTATCGTTGAAGTGGACGGTAAACTTCTTTCACAAATTTGAGAAATACTCAGAAGGTTGTTCTCAAGCTCCGCAATGTAGTTCACTTGATCAAATGAAACAACTCGTTTGAGAGCTTTCCCTCGGCAACAATCCTTCCACCTTGGTTTCCAGCAAATCCAACATATCCGCTGTTGATAGCTTTTATGTCGAACAAGAGCGCTTTCATTCCTGTCATATGTCTGGAAGCTCCACTATCCAGAATCCACTTGGAAAGTACGGATCTCTAGAGCCCCTGCACATTTCAACAATTAGTTAAACAGCACAACCCAAGCCTTCTTGGTCTTGGGTTGAATTGGATAACCATCGTCGTAATCAAATTCACACTCGTCAGCATAATCAAATTCATATTCATCATCTAGATTTTCTACGATGTTTATGTTTGAAAACTTCACTTTCTTTTTATCTTTTGAATTGTTATCACTTGTAATTTTGACAGTTTCAATTTTGATTTCAGATTTTGATTCTTTCGTGTTATTAGTCTTTACAGGCTCAGACTTAATAACCTCGGATGTTGTTGACCTTTTCTTAGAAACCCAGGCTTGTGATTTGATGTTAGCCTTTTTGATGTAAAACTTTGTTTCGTTTGCTTTTGAAGATTCACCTTTTCTGAAAGTTGAATTTGCAAACTTCTTTTCAGATTTAGGATTATCTTCAGGTTTTGATTCGTTTCTTTTCAAAATCGTGACTGGTTTTACAAACTCTGGTTGCTTTGGTTTCACAACATCTGAACTTTCTTTCCTTCGAAGATAAGCCGGTTTTGATTTCGGACACTTGCGTGCAATATGACCAACTTCATTGCACTTGATGCAAGTCCGATTATCATGTGAGTGTCCACTAGTGGATTTTACACCACTTGTGGCTTTCTCCTTATCTCGAAGTTCTCTCTGTTTCTTAAACTCATCGTTTGATTGTTTCCCGATCAAACTTTCCTCATAAACCGTGTTCGTCCCATAAACAAATTTTATGTTTTTATCTTTGTACTCATGAAATGGTGACGTTTTCTTTTTAGGTTCATCAGATCCCTCTAAAGCCAACCAGCTCTCCGGTTTTCCGGATGATCACCACCATTCCTTCAGTAGTTGTTATAATTTCTTTTGGGTTTTGAATAGAATTTCTTTTCATTTTTCTCCAGGTCATCTGATGTGACTTCAACCAGCTTGAACAGGTTATCTAATTGATCTTCTTTGATATTTCGAATCGGAAAACTGTCATCAAAGTATAATCTATCAGATTCCTTAACCTTGTACATGACAACGTTAGGATCATCACATAGATTATCTTTCGATGATGTGTCGTGATCTTCAAAATTTGTGTCAGAATTGTTCAAACTCGAGGTGGCGCTATCGAAGCTGCCATCATCAGAATCATTCACAACATTTTCAACCACCTTTTTCACTACCGCATTGTCATCATCTGATTTAGTAAAGACTACATCAATGTTCTCCGGCAACTCATCTTTCTTTTCAGATAACAACTCAATGTTGAGTGCCGTATCCATCCCATCAACAGTTTTGCGACAATACTTCTCGCATAGAGGTAAAGGAACATTGTTGTATTCTTTACCAATTTTCTTTTTGGACCTATTAACATTTTCTTTCGACGTGATCAATGACATACGCGTTAGTTTTGTAACTTCTTAGAAGTTGCTGAACACGTTCTGTTTCGATTTTCATGTCCTGGAGTTGTTGTTTGGTTTCAGCAATGGTGTTGATATAAATGTTTATTGCTTTTTGTTTATCCATTACTGTACCTTTCAACATTCTAATAGTATCATGTTGTTCAATATTATTTCTATCGAGCCTGCCATAATCATCTTTCATTTTGTCATATGTTTCCTTCATTGTACGATAATCGTATTTGAAATGTTCGTTATGTATATTGAGTTCAGCGATGATTTGTGATTTTTCGACGCATTCAGCACATGGCTCTGTACATTTTGTGCAAGGTTTTACAACCTCCACAACTTGTACTTTGACCACTTCCTTTACCTCTGAACCTACCTTGGTTAGATTCGCCATCATAGCTTTATCGGCAAAGTCCTTGAGGTTTTCAGCAGTTATTTCTTGAACAACATCAGGAACTTCTTCATTCGATTTTTCATCGATCACTTGCTCTTGAGAACTCCCATCAAAGTGACCTGCAAAACTATCACATGAGTTAGGAGATAATATGCCTTGGTTCTTCATGTGAAGAGATACTCCTCTTCCTCTTGCTGTTGCAGATATTATTCCAATAAAATATTCTCTAGAGCTGCTGCTTCTTCGGCAGATGTACCTTCAACAATCTCAGCCATCAATGCAACTCCGGTCTTCTTACCGATATAAGAATTCCAATCGAAGCCATCATCCTCATTCAAAGCAACCATTGCCTCTTCAGTAGTGTTACTATTTGGTTTCTCTTGGATTTCAACCTGTATTTTCTTTGGGAAAGGCTTGTACTGAAGTGACTTCTTGTAATATTCGTTGCCTCCTCCAAATGGACTTTGATTGCCCGTGGCTTCAGGATTTTTGCATTCTCTCTTGAAATGCCCTTTTTGTCGGCATCTAAAACAAGTGACCTTCGATTTGTCGAAACCTAGCTTGTTGCTTGAAATTCCGATATCTCGGCCAGTGAGCGCAACAAACTTTGTAACCCTTCAAATGATAGAAGCTAGTGACCACTTGATATTCATCAACTCAAGCTCTTCTTCATCCACCTGATCGTAATCTTCGGCGGTCATTTTGGGGTTGCCGATCTTTCCAGCTACAAGACTTTCGTACGACTCAAGAACAGTATCCAGAAGTGACATGTGTTGTTTTGCAACTTGCTCAGAAACAACATTGTTTAGATTGACAGCAATGTTACACTTGTACACATTTGGATCAGAATTCGTTTGTTGATTCTGATTAGCTTGACTCTGATAAGATGAATTTGAACCAGTGCTTGAGAACGAAGAGCTCTGTGGACTTTAATCATATTGTGGATATGATTGATTCTGATTCTGTGGAGAAGAATTCATGTTTGCACTGAATGCTGTCTGAATTTTTGGGCTTGAAATGTTGTCTTGCATTCCGGTTTTGTAATGCAGACCAACATCTTGAACAATGTTAGCATTTTTTGACTTTGCAATCTTTAAAAGTTCCATCTCATGGCCTTCGAGTTTGTCGATGAATGTAGACAACTTAAAGAATTCCTAATTCGGACTTTCTTTCAGAACCATCAAATAAGTAGTCCACTCTCCATCAGGTAACGCATCTGCAAGCTTATCGATGTACTCTAGTTCTGTCTTCTCGATACCGTGTCTTCTCATTTGGATTTTCAGATGACAGAAACGCTCAATCATCTGTTTCATTGTCTCGCCCTTCAACATGTTGAAAATATCGAACTCCTTCATAATGAGAGCTTTCTTACTCTTGATCATCTCTGCGCTTCCTTGGTATTTCTTTTGCAGTGATAGCTAGAGATCTCTCGCAGTTGTATATTCTGGCAACAGAACCAGAATATCCTCTTTAACAGATTGTTGAATGTGGCTAATCATCTTTTTCTCAGCAATGTATTCATCTTTCTGTATTGTTGAGTACTTGTACTTTTCCAGAACTTGCTGATGTTCATCCAACGGAACAGTATAATACTCTCAATCGACACCCAGCCTTGGAAATGCATGGCTTGAACCAAATAGGTAAATTTCTCCTTCCATCCTTCATACTCGTCCATGCTCATTAACTTCGGCGGTTTAACGGACGTGCCCATCTCATTGTCTAGATTGACTTGCTGTATGACATTGGCATTGGATGTACCCACTCCGGACATAAACGCTCTCTGAATATCATCCATCACGAATATCGAGACACGTACGCTGAAAACACGTTAAAACTTTTGAAAATGTTAGATTTACTACAAGTGGTCGAACTTGTAGCTTGAATGAAGAATTCTCAGATTTTATCACAAGTTAGGTCGAACTTGTGACTTTTTATATGAAAATTTCCCTGAGCAACCTCGGTCGAACTTGTGCTTGAGTTTTATAAGAAAGAAGTGCAAGTACGGGCGAACTTGGCTAAAGTTTTCTAGAATTTTATCAAGTTCGGTCGAACTTGACAAAATAGCAATGAAATCTTAGTAAGTTCGAGCGAACTTAACAAAATTCTTTCAAAAACACCTCAAGTTTGAGCGAACTTGGTAAAAATTCACTGAAAAAATGACTTTTTAGCTCAAGTTCGGCCGAACTTGGCTAACAAGTTCGACGATAGAGGGTTTTGAAAACATGGTTTTTGCAACAATTTAACACCAATTCGTTTGATTTTAGTCTCCAAACTCTCAGGGGTTTATCTATGACGTATTTAACATGTCATATTCAAAATTGGACAGAATTTGACCGTGAATTCTTCATTTTTGTGTAAAAGTTAAGAAAAATAGAAGAATGGAGTAGAATTAGAAGTGTTCTTGTCTTGATATCAATCAAATCAGGCTATTCTGGCTCTGATACCACTTGTAGGACCGATCCTTAATGCATAGGAACCTAGATTTGATCTCTATTGTCCATAATAGCGGAAATATTATGACAAGTTTACCAAATAACAATAATTAGTCAATTTATCGTCAATTTTATTGATATAACGTCGAGTCTCCAAATTGACAGAGCTCCGCCTCAGAAATGCAAAGTTACAAATGAGGACAACATGCTAGCTATTTATATGGCAACAAGTTCGTTGGTGGGGAATGAAGTTCGGGCGAACTTGACTTCACATGATCAACACCAGCAAACTTGTCCCTAATATACATAAATACTTCGTTTCGCTAGCCTATTCAACTCTAATCTATACAGACTTGATATAAGGCTAAGACATAGACATTCTGCACCAACAACTTTGACTCGTCACTACAACTAGCAAACGTGGTAATCAGTAGGTATGATCGCTGTGGATCATAACCATCGTGATTACGATCACGTTGCAAAGTCCAATTGGACTTTGACTTGACCAATTTATGGTCAAAGTTGAAAGTCAAACTCTGTTTGACTTTTAGCTTGAAATAGCTAAACAAATGAAACAAGACAAGGATAGAGCACTTACTTGTGTTGTAGAACACCCAAGAGCTCCAAGAAGACAAGAACACCTCAGGTAGGAGGCATCCAACAATGTGGTAGCCTCCACTTGGAGTGTTTGAGAGAAGGAAAAAAATTGAGCAAGGAATGAGGTGAACTTTGATGGGTATTTATAGTGTTCTTGGATCAACAAGATCATTCCAAGTGTCCCATGTGTTGGCATGATCTTTTGGAAGTCCTAACAAGTGTCAAATGCAGGTAAATTGGTGGCAAAATTGATTTGCTTGGTGTCCAAGGAGTAAACAAGAAGCTGCCACCTGTTTGCAACAAGTTTGGTGAGCTGGAGACCCCTTATGGACCGTATGGGGTTTTGCCTTACGGTCCGTAAAGCCCTTGCAGGGGCTGAAGTTTCAAATTTGGCAGAAATGGCCCCTGAACTTGATTTTGACGAGCTTTGGCACTTTTAACACTCGTTAACCCCATTTTCAAGCTCTATAAGGACAATAAAGCATAGGGAACTTGAAATGCTCAAAAATATTCCGGATGTCGGTTCGTTTGGTCGTGCGGTTGCGGTTTTCGGTTAATTACGACGAAAAACGTAACGAACGCGCAAATGGCCGTACATGTGTAACGAATGAAATTTTTGCATTCCAATCATTAAAGTACAATATTTTAATGATAAAAAATATTTTTGGATGTGCGTACATGTTCCGGATTAAGAAATACGCGAATTGGCATAGTTTCGCAGAATTTGCAAAATAGCCCCTAAAGTTGCAAAAGCATGTTTTTGCCATACCGAAGCCCTCAAAACTTAATTCTAAGCTTTGTTAAGGGTATTTAGGGTATGTTTAGATTATGACCTTGTTCCGAAGTGTGCGTTACTATGAGAAACGGTAGACTTTTGTAGTTTGTCGTAAATAGTCCCTGTGATCGAATAGGCTTGTTTTTGACATACCAAACTTTTCAAAACTTAATTCTAAGTTATGTAAAGGTTATTTAAGGTATTTTAAGCTTGTGTCATTGTTCGGAGTGTATGTCTCATTAAACTGAGTACGTTTGCGTAACGGTTTGCGATTCACTTCCAGAAGCTGTTCGAGAGTTTGTTATCGTGTAATAATCGAATATGTGCAATTGTTATGGATAAGTTCCATAATTCAATGAATAAAACACAAGGTTTTATTGTTTATGAAACTGTTCAAGATATGATAATGACAACTGGAGGCACAGTTGTCACATTTGATTTCTTTATAACATGTTCAGTCTAAAGATTAGTTGGGAGATATATAAACCAAAAATTGCAATCATCTGTTCTTAAAACTTGATCTCTAGATCTTGAATGCTAATCATGGATTAAAACAAGTTCTCTTGTACTTCATGTGGAAATAGCATAAAAATGTTTTTTGAAAATCAAAATCCATCCTTAAAAATAGTTTAAAATTGAATTTCTCAATGAATCCTCAAAGTCTGTTCAAAGCACTGATAGCATAAAAACATTGTTTGTTTAGAAAAATCTATCCACTGTCAAAAAGTGTATCCTCTGCTAGTTGCAACCACTGTTCCTATCCACTGGTTATATTCTCCAACAGTGGTTAGCCAAACAACTGTCTTCTATTTACAGAACAGAGGTTACACGTGGGCAGATGCTATTCGACAGTTGTTGCATCAAATGCCAGTCATCATCACTTTTCCATAAACCCTATAAAAACCCTATTCTATCAAGAACAGAGGGTTCACCAAACTGTGTCAATTTCAAAAATCTCAAAACACTTTTTCACCCAAAATCATGGCTCCCAAAACAAAATCCAAGGCAAAATCAAAACCTAAATCTAAACCCGTATCATCGACATTCACGTTGATCATCAAAACTCCTCATAACTACACTGCTATCTTAGAAGAAACCGAGTCAAATATGAGATATCACACAATGATTCAGTTACTAAAGGAATCAAAATTCAAGGAGATGTTGACGGCAAAAACCCCAATTTATGAAGGTTCACTCCGATAATTCTGGGCAAATGTTGAGGTTCACTCAACAGAGGGAGTACCTTATGCAATAATCTCAAGAGTGGGCAAAAGCTTGATGCAAATTACTCCACAATCGATCTCACAGGTTTTTAAATTGAATGACATGTCATATCCTGTGACATTTTATCTAGGTGAGATCCAAGCAGAGTTTACTAGAAGAGGGTATGCTGGTAAATTCAAAGGTATGACTATATACAAACCGAATTTCCCTGCTGAGATGAGATTTTTCTTTCATACTATTTTGATATGTTTCTCAGCAAAAACTACTGGTTTTAATGAAATACCATTGAACATGCAATATTTGGGTTATGCTATTTTAACTGATTCAGATTTTAATTTTTCCCAAGTCTTGTTCAGTGACATTGTTAATAACTACTGTAATATTGCAAAAGAAAAGGCTTTTCTGATACATCCCAGGTTCTTAAGCTTATATATTCAAAATCAATTACCTGGAGATGATTCTAAAATTGGCCCATTTAGCAAGGCAGGAGCTATGGGTCATGAAACTTTTACAGGCATTTCTAATCAAGATAAAGTTTCAAAAACCCAAGTAGAGGTGGTAGAGGAAGATTTATCAGAACAACCTGCCCAAACTCAACCACCTGTTACTGAGCCCACTTCTCTTGGTGACCACAGCAACACAACCACTGCTGTGCAACCCCCACCAAAAACCACCAAGAAGACTAAAAGGAAGTCCACCAAGCCCACTAAACCCACTAAAAAGGTCTGCTGGAAGATGAGATCCCAGAAGTTAACCTGGTGACAGCACAAAAGTCACTATAAACCACTGTTGCTACTTCCTCACAATAGCTGGAAAGATCTCCACCCAAAACTACAACTCCTCATGATTCCTCACAAAACGAACATGTTGTAAGCAAGGGACACCACAACTTGAAACATCACCCTCACTTGAGAGTATGTTGAACTATCCTTCTCCCAGGGCAAATTCTTCTTCCACATCACTTCCCACATCTAAAATTAAATCAACCCTGAAGTATCTATTTGAGGTCATTGGAAGTCGGACAAAAACAGCCTCTCTCACAAACACATTACTGAGAATACATCCTCTACAATGGTTGTTGTCACACCCTCAATTTCCACTTGCGGAGTTTTACCGCGAGGCGTGTGAACAAACCAGAATCTGAAACACTAGTACGTCGAACGACTCTATATGATTTGATAATACGTTTTCCAAAATCACTTGTTGTAGATTTTATATTACCAATATTTAGCAGAAGCATCAGTTTTTAAAGTTTGAGCGGAAGCATAAAATAAGTAGTGAAGCGGGCGCCAACACAAACGCCAAAACAAATGAAAAATCCCAAAACAATATTAATAAATAAGACTCGATAAAAGATGTCTTGTTCAATGCATGTGCGTGCACCTAGAGCTCCTAGCGTCCTGAGAAACATGTAAAGAAACAAGTGTCAACATTAAAGATGAGTGAGTTCACAGGTTTCATAAATTCGTTTGTTCGGTTATAGTTTGTTTTCTCCGTTATCCCTAACCCGGGATAACGTATTGGTTCCATTATTCCAACCCGGAATAATAAGTTGTTGCTTCCAATATTCCAAACCCGGAATATTAAGTTGTTGTTTCCAATATTCCAAACCCGGAATATTAAGTTGTTGTTTCCATTATCCCCAACCCGGGATAATACAGTTGATTCGTAATTAAGTTCAATGTTAATATATATAGGTAGCTAGCCTAAAGTCATGTCACGTAAGAGTTCGCGATCGAAGCTGACAGTTGTGCCTCCGTTTTGCCAGGCCTATCACATGACCATGGCGAAGTTAGGCCAAATTATTCACCCATTGACCATACCCGGTCGGCTAGCGCGACTAGCTCGGATGGGGCTTGTCGGGCCCAGTAGTACTACTTATAATTCCCCCGCTATTAAACCCAATACTAACGATCCGAGAGATTGACGAGGACTTAAGTGATAAAGCTGCTTAGTGACCATAACATTACATTAACATTAACTTAGTTACCGAATAGTTATGTGACGTTAAATTCGTATAACGTAAAGAGATTGAGTTTGAGAGCGTATACATGTTTCTCCCCCTGTTGTTTAAAAACCGGATAAAGTTAGGGGCCGTGAACTCACCTTTATTTGCTCGGTTAGTGTAGCAAAGAAGTTATAAGAGATGGGACCGCTAGTTGCGTCCTAACAAACCAATTAATTCCAAGTTAGTGTGTGAACACACCAATACAAATTCCACACGTAATTTACACACAAAGTGATACACACAAACAACATATCTAACACTCAAACATGCATGCAAGTATCCTCATGTGATCCTAGTGATTAAAACAACTTATCATAACCATAAACCAATTCATGCCACAATTTAGTGCACACAATCACAAGTTCTCAAATTTCAGCTCAGCACTCATAATTCAGCTGTTTTCTAGGATTTTTATAAAATAGTTCTAACATTCCAAAATTCCAATATTTTTACAGTAGGTGACATTTATACTATAGAAATTTACATAAATTTTTCAAGTCCTAAATCTTTACCAATTAACCATAAATATTAATATACTAGGCTGCAGTCAGATTTACCGTTTTCTGACTGCAGTCCACGGAAGAATTTATTTAAAAATCACTGATCGTCCAATTAAAAAATTCCCATTGGAGTGGCCCGGAAATTTCCATACCTAGTTGCTGTACAAAAATCATGACTCAACTCCCTACCGATCTTAAAATCCAACTCGATAAACAACTAACAAAATTTCAGGATTTTCACAGTTTTAGTTACTGAATTTATTTGGCCTTTTAAAAATATCAAACGACTTCAGAAAATTATGAATCCAGCGCCATTAGATTCGTTATTCAAATCTCTACGTTCTAGACATCAGAAAATCCGTTTTTCGACTACTAATGACCGAGTTACAGCCAGATGAAGTCGGCTGTAACTATTATTCAGCAGACTGTTTTCAGCATATCTTTATCATAAACTCGTATAACCCGTTCATGCGATTAACCTAGGCGACCAAGAACTGATTTCTAATCATAGATTAATACTAATAACCTATCCATGCAAACCCTAGTTCTTACTTCTAGTTTTTACAAACAAAACACAGCCTATATATTCAGCTTTCAAACAACATTCCAACTTTCAATCTAGTATTAACAATCCGAAACAATACAATCATCCATCTCATTCAATCATGCAAATCCGAGAACAGCAAAAAATCAAGACACATATACTCGAATATGATCTAGCAACATATGATAAATTCTAGACTTTTAATGATAAGGTACATGAACCGTGAGTACTATAAGAGGTCGGTGTTCAAGGGTGCTTGCGGCCGAGAGATGATGATGAAGTAGACTGTTTGTGATCGAGGAACTGATTAACTGCTGATCTCGCGACCGAATGGAATAACAAGGGCTGACCAGATCAAGGTGATGAAGAACGAGGTTGCTAGCGATCGAGGAGATGTTGATGGCGATGATTGCTGCTGCTGCGACCGAGAGGAAGAAGCGAACAAGGAAGCTGTCTGCGATCGCAAAGCTGCCGACGGCTGTTGAACCTTTAGGGTTTTGTGTTGTGAATGAGGGCATGCATGGGTTTGTATTTATAGGCGCAACAAGATAAGTGGTTACGGTTTGGATAAACATTCATGGCCGAGTAACTTGGATTGATTCGGTTTAGGTTTGGGCTTGATCTCGCGGCCAAGGACTAGGGTGGGTTGGTTTGGTTTGGGTTTGATCTTGGCCGAATTAGTTTTAGGTTTGCTACGGGTTTGGGTTTGATCTTGGCCGAATTAGTTTTAGGTTTTGATCTCGCGGCCAAGACATGTTTGAGTCCTAACTTGATTAATTCCTAGAGTTACAATGAATCAAAGTTGGTTCGTGTCGTGGTTCGGTTCAGTTCGTGTACATATCTACCATACTTACTCTATAACTAAAACAATCACACAACATACATCACGTATTCATTTAACTCGTACACGTTTAATACTTAGCATATACATTATTCGACAAGTGTCGCGTTTAAGTTATCCGAAAAACCCGGGATATCACATTATCCCCATGTTGAAAGAATTTTCGTCCCGAAAATTGAGTAAACGCGGTTTAGCATGTAGCGTACATGTTTAGAGTGCCACGCACAAAGAGTTAGTTCGTTTACAAGAAGTTCCCAAGTGCCATACACAAAGATTTCCAAGTGCCATGCACTAGAATTTAGCTAACAATAGTACACGAAAGTATGAGAAGTTTCCAGGTTGTCACATCATCCCCATGTTGAAAGAATTTTTGTCCCGAAAATTTAGGTACTGGTATCGTTAGTTTGCTGCTCAGTTGCGAAGAGGTGCGGGTATTTGCTTTTCATTTGGTCCTCTCTTTCCCACGTGAACTCCGGTCCACGCTTAGAGTCGTCTTGATCTCACGATCCATGATCTCGATAGGCTGTTCCACAAAGTGTAGTCGTTCATCCACTTGGATCTCATCCAATGGAATGACTAGAGTTTCATCTGATAGACACTTCTTCAGATTTGACACGTGAAATACGTTGTGAACTCCACTGAGTTCGGCAGGAAGGTCTAATTGATAAGCTACGGGTCCAATACATTTCAAGATTACAAACGGGCCTACGTACCGTGGGTTAAGTTTGCCCCGTTTTCCAAAGCGGATTACACCCTTCCAGGGTGACACCTTTAGTAGGACGCGGTCGCCTACTTGAAATTCGAGCGGTTTGCGTCGTTGATCAGCGTAGCTTTTCTGTCGATCTCGTGCCGCCGCCATGCGGTTTTGATTTGTACAATCTTTTCAGTAGCCTCAAGTATTAACTCAGGGCCTGTGAGTTAACTGTCACCGACTTCTGCCCAGCAGACCGGTGATCTACATTTACGACCGTATAATGCCTCAAACGGTGCTGCCGAAATACTCGTATGATAGCTGTTGTTATATGAGAATTCTACTAGAGGCAGGTGGATTTCCCAACTATTTCCGAAGTCCACTACGCATGCCCTAAGCATGTCTTCCAAGGTTTGTATGGTCCTTTCACTTTGACCATCAGTCTGAGGGTGATAAGCTGTGCTCATATCCAGACGTGTTCCCAACGCTTTCTGGAGTGACTGCCAGAAGTTTGACGTGAAGCGAGCATCTCTGTCTGAGATGATGGACGTTGGCACTCCGTGCCGAGAAACTACTTCCTTAATATAGATGCGAGTCAACTTCTCCATCTTATCTGTTTCTTTAATAGCTAGGAAGTGTGCGGACTTAGTTAAACGATCCACGATCACCCAGATGGTATCGCAACACCCAAGGTTCGCGGGAGTTTAGTGATGAAATCCATTGAGATCTGATCCCATTTCCACACTGGGATCTCAGGTTGTTGGAGTAGCCCCGATGGCTTTTGATACTCCACCTTGACTTTTGCACAAGTCAAACATTTACTCACGTAGGTGGCTATATCGGCTTTCATGTTGGGCCACCAATACGCAGCTTTAAGGTCTTGATACATCTTATCCGAACCCGGATGAATAGAGTATCAGGATTTGTGAGCTTCATCCATGACTAGCTCTCTGAGATTTCCGTAGAGAGGTACCCATATGCGATTCATAAAATACCGGGCTCCATTGGGCTTTACTTCCCAATCGCGCTCCATTTTTCTCACTGATTCTATGATGTTTTCCTCCTTAACTGCTTCTAACTGGGCGTCGCGTATTTGTTCGGGTAGCCCCGAATGAATAGTGAGTTGTAGTGCTCGTACGCGACGAGGTTTCAAGTGTTCCTTCCTACTGAGGGCATCAGCTACCACGTTAGCTTTCCCCGGGTGATACCGAATGGCACACTCATAATCGTTCAAGAGTTCGACCCAGCGACGCTGTCGCATGTTTAACTCCTTCTGATCAAAGATGTGTTGGAGGCTCTTGTGGTCCGTAAAGATTGTGCACTTCGTTCCGTAGAGGTAGTGTCTCCAAATCTTAAGTGCAAACACTACTGCTCCCAATTCCAGGTCATGCGTCGTATAGTTTTTCTCGTGAACCTTCAGTTGTCGCGACGCATACGCGATGACCTTATCGCGTTGCATGAGTACGCATCCCATTCCCTGAATGGAAGCATCACAATACACTACAAAGTCATCTGTCCCTTCCGGCAAGGACAGAATGGGTGCACTGCAAAGTTTCTGCTTCAGCAATTGAAATGCTGCTTCTTGCTTGTCACCCCAAGCATACTTGATGCCTTTCTGGATGAGGGTAGTGAGCGGTTGTGCGATCTTTGAGAATCCCTCGATGAAACGTCTGTAGTAGCCAGCCAATCCCAAAAATTGGCGGATCTCCGTCGGTGTCTTAGGTGCTTCCCAGTTTTTGATGGCTTCAATCTTGGCAGGGTCTACGTGGATACCCCTTTCATTCACGATATGCCCGAGAAACTGAACTTCCCGAATCCAGAAATCACACTTTGAAAGCTTGGCATATAGCTTTTCCTGTTGGAGTAATCATAGCAGTAATCGTAGATGTTCAGCATGTTCTCCTTCACTTTTGGAGTAGATGAGTATGTCATCGATGAACACAATGACAAACTTGTCGAGATATGGCTTACACACGCGGTTCATGAGATCCATGAACACCGCAGGTGCGTTGGTGAGGCCGAAGGGCATGACCAAGAACTCGTAATGGCCATACCGAGTGCAAAATGCCGTCTTGGCGATATCCTCCTCCCTGATGCGTAGCTGGTGGTAACCGGACCGTAAATCAATCTTAGAGTAGTAATTTGACCCTTGAAGTTGGTCGAATAGGTCGTCGATGCGAGGTAACGGGTATCGGTTCTTGACGGTAACCTTGTTGAGTTCCCTATAGTCGATGCACATGCGGAAAGTCCCGTCCTTCTTCTTGACAAACAGGACTGGAGCTCCCCATGGTGAAACGCTTGGTCGGATAAATCCTTTTTCTAATAGCTCCTGAAGTTGGGTAGATAGCTCCTGCAGCTCGGCTGGAGCTAGTCGGTATGGAGCCTTGGCGATAGGAGTTGCATTGCTTGCCAATTCGATTTCAAACTCCAATTGTCGATGTGGTGGAAGACCAGGTAGTTCTTCTGGGAATACATCGGAAAAATCACGGATGACAGGGATGTCTTCTATACGTTTCTCGTCCTTAGGCTGTTCGGTAATTAGTGCGAGTAAAGCGAAGGAGTTCTTTCTCCGAAGATACTTCTGCGCTTGCATGTAAGAGATGATGTTGGTGACGGCGCTTGTCTTATCGCCTTGTACCGTCAGGATTTCGTCGTTAGAGAGCGGAATACGGATAGATTTTTCGAAGCAGAGAACTTCAGCCCGGATGTCGGATAGCCAGTCCATTCCGACTACCACGTCAAAACTACCCAGAGTAGTTGTCATCAGATCAATGGTAAAAGTGTGGCCCGCGAGTTTGAGTTGACAGCCGGATACGATTTGGGTCACATCTAAGATTTACCATCGGCTAATTCTATAACATAAGGGGTCTCTAATGGTTTAAGCGTGAGATTTAGGTTCTTCCTAAAAGACTCAGATATAAAGCTCCTATCCGCACCCGTATCAAAAAGCACAGAAACAAAATGTTCATTAAGGGGAAACTTACCGGTGACCACGTTCGAGTCGTTTCTGGCCTCTCCGCGGCCCAATGTAAATGCGCGACCTTTAGCACCTCCTGTGCCACCGTTCCCATTGTTGTTGTTATTATTGTTGTTGTGGTTATTGTGGTTGTGGTTGTGGTTGTTTCCACCATTATTGTTGTTGTTACGCAACTGTGGGCAGTCTCTTCTGAAGTGTGCAGTACTACCACACTGATAGCATCCCCGGTTTATACCCTGCTGCTGACCCTGGGGCTGATTTTGATTTTGTCGGGACATGATTGCTCCACGACAATCCTTTGCCGCATGTCCCACCTTGCCACATCGTTGGCAGCGGTTCCCGGCAGAAGGGCCGTTATGGTGGAGATTACAGCGGTTGCACTGCGGCTTTCGACCTGCATAGCCGCTTGCGTTCGAGTGTTGTTGTTGTTGTTGTTGTTGTTGGCGGGCTAATTTTGGTGACCCCGGTGGCTGTTGAAATGATTGAACCGCTTCTGGTTCCCTTGCTGCGGATGAGATGACGAAGACTGTCGAATAGTGGAGTCTTCAAACTTTCTTTTGTTATCCGAGGCAACTTCAGTTGTACCCCGTGCTGGCAGTTTCTTTTGTTCCACCGCCTTATCGGTAAGTTTGTGAGCCAATCGGATTGCTTGATGTTCAGTTACAGGGTTACTAGACATTACCATACCCTGAATTTCCGGAACCAGACCCCCAAGATAGAACTCGAGTCTTTTCTCCACAGTGTTGGCCAATTCGGGACACAGAAATACTAAGTCATGATGTTTTGCAGTGTAAGCTTCAATTTCCGATCCCACCATCTTGTGGTTCCATAGGGCTTGCTCCAGCTGTTGCACTCTGTCTCGTGGACAGTACTCCTCTTTAATTAGGGCCTTGAACTCAGCCCATGCCATTGCATTCGCAGCTATAAGTCCACGTGTTTGGACTTGTGCATTCCACCATGTCAGTGCCCATCTTCCAGTGTTGAGGCTGCGTATTTGACCTTGTTGGCCTCTAGGCAGTTGCACATTTCAAAAACGGATTCAGACTTTTCGATCCAGCGGACCAGTCCAATGGGTCCTTCCGCCCCCGAGAATTTGCTTGGCTTTGCGTCAAGGAACATCTTATAGGGGTTAAAGCCCCCTCCTGCTGGTTGGTTCTGAACACCCGCTAAAGCTGCGTTCACATGCTCTTGAATCATGGCAGCTAGCTCTTCGGGAGTCAAGTTAAGGTTTCCACGTCTTCCGGTTGCCATTTAGCTCTTCGAAACACAACACAAACACACCCCGATAAGTCTATATATCCAATATAGTTATCCTACTTCGTACTTTAATAATTATTAAGTTACGTCAACTCATTATATTAAATAGTCAAAAGAAATACTTGATTAACTGAAATTTCAACGTCTTACAAAAGTGCAAATCGAACATACGAATTCAATATAAAGTCTCAAGTTTAAACACAAGTGGGAAAATAAATAGACTGAAGGAAATAATTAAAATAAACGAGACGTGTCAGTCGTCTACGTCTCCATTCCCCAAGTCACTGTCGTTGCCGTCATCCTGTGCGGCATTTCCAGCTTCTTCAGCTGGGTCCTCCTCCGGATCCTCCTCTGGATCCTCCTCAGGGTCTCCTCTGATCTCCTCTACCGGCTCTGGAGGGGCCGGTGCTGGTGCAAGTGCTTGGTTTTGTAGCTCCTGAATGTTCCAACTATTTTCCAGGACTCTGTCCTCAAGCAAGTCGGCTCTTATCTGCTCAGCACGCAGATCTCTGGCTATGGTGTTACGAGCTATCTTGCTCGTACGATGCTCTTCCTCGAGCGAGTCGGTCTTACCTGTAAGTTGTCGAATCATCCACCCTTGTGCTAGGATGGTTTCCTGCATTCTTTCTAACTGTTTTTGTTGTGTATGCACCAGGATTCTAAGCATGTCAATTCCTATTTCTACAGGATTAACCGGTTCAACCGGTACAGCAATGGTTGGGCGTAACGACGACTCCTCCCCCAGAGCGAGCCTTTTCCTCGCCGCTGAGCGTGTCTCCACGCCATAAGGTGGTATGGGTTCCACCATTGGTGCCTTTCCTGGTGCCCTTGGTGGCGTAAGTCTGTCGGATGATGATGAAGATGAGGATGATGACATTGCCTGTTAGGTCGTGTAGTTAGTTATGAGTTGTTTTCATTTCTTATTATGAAGGCATAATCTACCAAACACAGTTGTGGTATATTACATAACAAGATATAATAATTCGGTGCCAAACTAAGTCTAGTGTCGTGAAATCAGCTATAGTTTAGGTCTACTTCTAATGCAAACCTGGTTTTCTATAGCTAGTGGCTCTGATACCAATCTGTCACACCCTCAATTTCCACTTGCGGAGTTTTACCGCGAGGCGTGTGAACAAACCAGAATCTGAAACACTAGTACGTCGAACGACTCTATATGATTTGATAATACGTTTTCCAAAATCACTTGTTGTAGATTTTATATTACCAATATTTAGCAGAAGCATCAGTTTTTAAAGTTTGAGCGGAAGCATAAAATAAGTAGTGAAGCGGGCGCCAACACAAACGCCAAAACAAATGAAAAATCCCAAAACAATATTAATAAATAAGACTCGATAATAGATGTCTTGTTCAATGCATGTGCGTGCACCTAGAGCTCCTAGCGTCCTGAGAAACATGTAAAGAAACAAGTGTCAACATTAAAGATGAGTGAGTTCACAGGTTTTCATAAATTCGTTTGTTCGGTTATAGTTTGTTTTCTCCGTTATCCCTAACCCGGGATAACGTATTGGTTCCATTATTCCAACCCGGAATAATAAGTTGTTGCTTCCAATATTCCAAACCCGGAATATTAAGTTGTTGTTTCCAATATTCCAAACCCGGAATATTAAGTTGTTGTTTCCATTATCCCCAACCCGGGATAATACAGTTGATTCGTAATTAAGTTCAATGTTAATATATATAGGTAGCTAGCCTAAAGTCATGTCACGTAAGAGTTCGCGATCGAAGCTGACAGTTGTGCCTCCGTTTTGCCAGGCCTATCACATGACCATGGCGAAGTTAGGCCAAATTATTCACCCGTTGACCATACCCGGTCGGCTAGCGCGACTAGCTCGGATGGGGCTTGTCGGGCCCAGTAGTACTACTTATAATTCCCCCGCTATTAAACCCAATACTAACGATCCGAGAGATTGACGAGGACTTAAGTGATAAAGCTGCTTAGTGACCATAACATTACATTAACATTAACTTAGTTACCGAATAGTTATGTGACGTTAAATTCGTATAACGTAAAGAGATTGAGTTTGAGAGCGTATACATGTTTCTCCCCCTGTTGTTTAAAAACCGGATAAAGTTAGGGGCCGTGAACTCACCTTTATTTGCTCGGTTAGTGTAGCAAAGAAGTTATAAGAGATGGGACCGCTAGTTGCGTCCTAACAAACCAATTAATTCCAAGTTAGTGTGTGAACACACCAATACAAATTCCACACGTAATTTACACACAAAGTGATACACACAAACAACATATCTAACACTCAAACATGCATGCAAGTATCCTCATGTGATCCTAGTGATTAAAACAACTTATCATAACCATAAACCAATTCATGCCACAATTTAGTGCACACAATCACAAGTTCTCAAATTTCAGCTTCAGCACTCATAATTCAGCTGTTTTCTAGGATTTTTATAAAATAGTTCTAACATTCCAAAAGTTCCAATATTTTTACAGTAGGTGACATTTATACTATAGAAATTTACATAAATTTTTCAAGTCCTAAATCTTTACCAATTAACATAAATATTAATATACTAGGCTGCAGTCAGATTTACCGTTTTCTGACTGCAGTCCACGGAAGAATTTATTTAAAAAATCACTGATCGTCCAATTAACAAAATTCCCATTGGAGTGGCCCGGAAATTTCCATACCTGGTTGCTGTACAAAAATCATGACTCAACTCCCTACCGATCTTAAAATCCAACTCGATAAACAACTAACAAAATTTCAGGATTTTCACAGTTTTAGTTACTGAATTTATTTGGCCTTTTAAAAATATCAAACGACTTCAGAAAATTATGAATCCAGCGCCATTAGATTCGTTAT
This sequence comes from Scalesia atractyloides, assembly GCA_947069175.1. NCBI lineage: Eukaryota > Viridiplantae > Streptophyta > Magnoliopsida > Asterales > Asteraceae > Scalesia > Scalesia atractyloides. Next base: position 60,898,623 of record CAMTDV010000014.1, read on the forward strand.
TCAAATCTCTACGTTCTAGACATCAGAAAATCCGTTTTTCGACTACTAATGACCGAGTTACAGCCAGATGAAGTCGGCTGTAACTATTATTCAGCAGACTGTTTTCAGCATATCTTTATCATAAACTCGTATAACCCGTTCATGCGATTAACCTAGGCGACCAAGAACTGATTTCTAATCATAGATTAATACTAATAACCTATCCATGCAAACCCTAGTTCTTACTTCTAGTTTTTACAAACAAAACACAGCCTATATATTCAGCTTTCAAACAACATTCCAACTTTCAATCTAGTATTAACAATCCGAAACAATACAATCATCCATCTCATTCAATCATGCAAATCCGAGAACAGCAAAAAAATCAAGACACATATACTCGAATATGATCTAGCAACATATGATAAATTCTAGACTTTTAATGATAAGGTACATGAACCGTGAGTACTATAAGAGGTCGGTGTTCAAGGGTGCTTGCGGCCGAGAGATGATGATGAAGTAGACTGTTTGTGATCGAGGAACTGATTAACTGCTGATCTCGCGATCCGAATGGAATAACAAGGGCTGACCAGATCAAGGTGATGAAGAACGAGGTTGCTAGCGATCGAGGAGATGTTGATGGCGATGATTGCTGCTGCTGCGACCGAGAGGAAGAAGCGAACAAGGAAGCTGTCTGCGATCGCAAAGCTGCCGACGGCTGTTGAACCTTTAGGGTTTTGTGTTGTGAATGAGGGCATGCATGGGTTTGTATTTATAGGCGCAACAAGATAAGTGGTTACGGTTTGGATAAACATTCATGGCCGAGTAACTTGGATTGATTCGGTTTGGGTTTGGGCTTGATCTCGCGGCCAAGGACTAGGGTGGGTTGGTTTGGTTTGGGTTTGATCTTGGCCGAATTAGTTTTAGGTTTGCTACGGGTTTGGGTTTGATCTTGGCCGAATTAGTTTTAGGTTTTGATCTCGCGGCCAAGACATGTTTGAGTCCTAACTTGATTAATTCCTAGAGTTACAATGAATCAAAGTTGGTTCGTGTCGTGGTTCGGTTCAGTTCGTGTACATATCTACCATACTTACTCTATAACTAAAACAATCACACAACACAATCACTATTCATTTAACTCGTACACGTTAATACTTAGCATATACATTATTCGACAAGTGTCGCGTTTAAGTTATCCGAAAAACCCGGGATATCACAGTTGTATCTGTTCAAATTTCATTGGCTAAGCCACAAACAGCTGAGGAGGTTACACCACTTGAATTTCATGAAATTCTTGTTGGTAGTTCAAGTGGAGCAGCTACTACAGATGTTGAATCCACTGATTTACATCTGGACAGTAGTTACATAAGTATGTCTCCCTTGAAGGAATTTCTACTGAGGCTACCATGGTATCCACTGTTGGTGTTAAAACCACTGTTGGAATTACTAAGGAAACCTCTGTCATAGAAAGAAGTCCCCAGTACCAAGAAAAAGGGGCATCTATGTTTGAAACAAGGGTTAAAACCTCTGGTCATGATAACATAGATATAACTACCACTTCTGGTAGGAGTTCAGATGATCCTATTAAGTTAGGTGATGATCTAAAACATAAAGTTTTGACGGAGAGAGTTGCTAAAATAGAGACATCGGTGGCAGATATCAAAAATATGCTGCAACAGATGTTAGAAGCTTCAAAGTCTCAAAGCACTGCTCAACCCTCTGCTCTTCAAACCGCTGATATAATCAAATAAGTATATCCTCTGTTTGAACAACAACGCAAACTTGCTGATCACCAACATGAAATCCGTGTGAAAATGCTCAAAGATTTGGTTGATGAAAGATATCGCGAAACTCAGGTAGACCTCAAGGGCATTAAAGAATTCCTTACAAAGAAGTCTGGCATTTCCTCTGCACCTATCTTCGAAAAGGATGATGCCAAAAAGGGGGAGAAAACTGAGTCTATGGATAATATGACAAAGCAAAATCCAGAACTTGAAAAAGAATCCTTGGTAACTTCTGCTGAAACATCTGTCAAAGAAAAGAAAAAGGGAGTAAATGAAACCCTAGACATTCAAGCAGATGATGAAGATACAAGAAAAAAGGACTTCTAAAAAGGATTTTGGTACTTCAAGCAGAAAGAAATCACCACCACAAGAACTTAAAGAGCAAACCACTACTGGTCTCAAAACCACTGCTGGTATCATATCCACTGCTGCACCTAAACCAACAACCTCACCTTACAAATCACCTACTAAAAAGCAGAAAACAATACCAACCTTCACTACAACAGATGTTGTGACTACAAAAGGTACAACAGATGTTAGAACAATAGTGGTTGAGACAACAGTTTCTTCATCAGTTGTTAGTCAAACCACTGCTATTATATCTTCTCAAAACCAAACCCCTGTAACACACCCATCCACAACAACTCACTCAACAACTCATTCACCAAGCTCAGTCTATACAAGAAAAAGAAAATTCAAAGTGACTGATGATATACCCACACCTACACCACTTATTCTAACCAATCCAGAACCTTTCATTCCTCCATCATCACCAACATCAAACCCACTTACTCAATCACTTGTTGGCCGAAATCCAACAAGACAAATACCTCTAGCAGTAAATTATCCTTTGGAAGTGCTTGCATTTAAACAAGAAATGTTACAACTCTTCACAGAGGATCATCCATCCAAAAGATCCAATCTCTTTTTGGCTACAGAGCTCCAAGGAACATTGAGGAGTATCTGAGATTAAAAGTCAAACAAGCCAATAACATTGCAAAAGAAGAGAGTAAAGGGAAAGGTGAAGTTTACTTGTCAAGTAAATGCAGCATGCACTTAGTAAAGTTAAGAAACTGGAAGACTTTGCAAAAGACTTGAACAATAAGGGGTCAACTCAATCACCTGATGCTGATATTCAAAGAAAATTAAGAAGAGATTTCATAGAAATTATCATCAGAGACAAACCATATCAAGCTGAAGAGCATCAATTTGAAGAATGGCCTCTCAAAGCTCTTCAACAAGAAGCAAACAGGTGTGAGAAAATGAAAAATGATCCTCAGATAAGGAAGATTGCACCAGACTGGAACAAGTTCAAGAAATCTAAGTCAAATGCAGATCTTGCCTTAGATGAATACATCCAAGCCTTCAATCAAAGGAAAGAGCATCAAATGAATAAAATACATTAAAAGAAGGAAGATGAAAACATGAAAGAATCAAAAATGGATGCTACTTCATCAGATTATCAGGATGCACCTACTATCACTGCCACATCTTTATCAAGCAGACAAACTTCACAAAACTCATCACAAATAAAACTTCTCCCAAGAAACCCATTGAACTCAAAAATACTAAAGTGGATGTCTGATAAACAGTCCCATGTATTGACTCTACTCAAGTCCAATGGGAAAGTTAATTATATAATAAGGAAGGATGCACTAGGCTTGGGTGTAGCTGACCTTCAGGATCTTTTGGAACTTCAACTGTGCAGGGATGAAGATGATGAAAATTCCCTGAATTTTGAACTACAGTTCAAGAGATAAATCAGGGAAAAACTGATGAGAAAATAAAGATCATGAATAAAAAATAGTTTTGGCATCATCTGTTATAGGGGGAGATTGTTGGGATTGACCCCTAAAAAAGAACAGATGATAAAATGCCAAAACAGGTCTCTGCTAAATGGTCCAGAATAAACAGTGTTTTGGTTCACAACTTCCCTCAATAACAAGGCATCTAACATCTGATAGCCTTAACATCTGCTCAGTGCTAAGCTCTGCTGGTTGTAAAGACTATTGAAGACCAAACCTCTGCTTGAAGTCAAACGTCTGATGAAAGTCAAAGGTCTGATCACCCTTTGAAGAACATATGATAAAGCTTCAACAGCGGTTAGCTCATCAGTGGTTAGCATCCTATTTGGATAACCATCAGTGTTTTATAATTGTATCAGAGGTTAGCATTAGAAGTGGTTGGAGTTTGTTAGGTTAGTTAGATGTCATTGTCTTAGTGATGTCAGCAAAGATGCCACAGAGGTTAGGATTGTACTATAAATAGACAGTGCATGTACTATTATATTTAGCTCACACACACACACACACTTATCTTGTACGATCTAATCTGTGTGAAGCTCAGGCTAAGGGGGAGTTACTGATTCATACATGTAATTACTTGTAATCCTTTTCAATTTTGAAGTAATGAAAACATTGTTTGATGAAAGCTAATCTCCCATTTGATTGTATTACAAAGTTTTAAATCATATTCCACTGCAAATTTTATCTGTTTTATCTTGTTTTATGTTCAATTTGATTAAAACAACACAATCAGGTCAAACTCAGATCCTAACAATAAACATACACGAATATATTCTAAGGTCATTACAAAGGAATTTTGCTTTTTGGGCCACCTGGTATGGGTAAGACGATGCTTGCAATAACATTTTATCAACATTTCAATGTCAAGCATTTCTTTGAAGGTCCTTTTTTGTCTTGGTAATGACTAAGCAGTAAGCATATGGTGGGCATTTCTAACGGGTCAAGGTTATGTATTTTTCTAACTTGTCAAATATAAAGAAGCTAGCTCTTAAAGAAACATGGAAAAAATGTACAACTATCAGATCACATTATTTAGAAGACTTATTGTAGTTAAATGGTGTTTGTTATCATATTTACCCAAAATCATTTACAAAGTAGACAAAATCTAACCCACGTCTCTTTTGGCAAGTTACCTACTAGAAAATTGCATAAATCAGGCTTCAAAGTTATCACCTTATATTGAGACCATTCCATCAACAGTCGGTGACGATTCATCTATTTTTTCCAGGTAGTTTGAAGATCCTTATTCATCTATTGTTTTTGTTACTTTTGGTAGTTTTCTGATAGCATTTGGGGATTGTGTGAGAAAATTATTATCTTTTTAACCGACTTGTTGAGTATGTAGTTGTGCTTCATTTAATAATTAGATTTAATGTAGGATTTTGGTATAAAAATACCAGACAAAATGGACCAAAATGGAATTTATGCTTCTGCACATAAGGTGTTAGGTGAAATGCGGAACTGAAACATTAGGTTAAGTGTGTAGGTCTAATTAGCACTCATGATTGATGTAAACTATGATGCAGGGTTTATGTTCTAGAAAAAGACTTAACAAACGATAGAGATGTGTTGCGATGTTTAGGTTGGTTTATGGATGGTTAGAGTATTTGGTGCATACACGCACAAATTGCGGTTTTTTATGAGTGTTTGGTTACTAACATAGAGAAAGGTAGTTAGTCGTTTGTAATTTGTAATGATGATTTAGTCACTTCTAACATCTAATTCGAAGAATTATACCGGTGTTTGTTGATATCAGTAATGCAACATGCTTCGTCTTGTGATGGTGCTGGAGTGTCGGTAATAATGTTGTCAGTTGTATTGAACAGTTGTATTGAACATACCATTACCAAATTTTATATGCTCACTCATGTTGCAATAAAATATGGCATTGAGGTAGTTTTGATTATTATTATTATAAATTTAAAGTTAATCTGAATATTACTTTAAAGTCATTTGGTGTTGTCACACCCCAACCGATGGCGGAAACATCGGGATGAGACGAAAACGAGATTGCTCATTGCTCATAAATACTATTGGCGACAATATTTAAGCAAAACCCATATTTCATTCATAATAACATTGTCAGGTACATCAATTGAAATCAAATACAACAATACAAGTCAAAATTTGATACAACATTTCATAAACCTAACGTCTATATGTGTATCTAAGCATCATCTCTACTCCAATTTCATGGCAAAGCTTCATCAACCTGTAACATGTTAAAAATACGAGTTCAATGCAAAGGCAAAGGTGAGTACACAAGTTTTTGTGATTACATAGCATAAGTATAAAAAGGTATAACTCAAATCCACATGGTAATTCTAAGCAAGGTTCATACTAATCATGCAATACTAGATCAAACCCCGAGTTTCCACAAAATTTTTAACGAGATCGAGCTTCCCTTGCCACAAAAGCGACAAGACTAAAATGAGAATGAGAATCTTAACATAACCCCGATGGGCGGTGTGCTACTCCTATACCACTATATATTGTAAGTTGGTCTAGCTAAGTTAATGATCAAGCATGTATAATCAAGCATGTATCTAGGCATAACAAGTATTCATGTATAAGGATTGAGTATGTAAAAGCATGAGTTTCTTGGTTGTGAATTTTGATAAGTAAACATGTTACAACCCAAAAGTGGTTAAAACGGTAAATGGGTCGAGTGTACTCACGATTTTGCTAAGCGTTCCACTTAAGAAATCCCGAGAGCTTCGTTGTGAGAATTAGAGTTTGGCTCCTTTAGTCTCTACAAGAAGAACATAGAGTGTAACGGTAGATTTGGATTATTCGAGCAAGATTATGGAAATAAGGATTAAACTATTATGTATGAAAATATTCACTAAGACATAGCACTTGTTCGTGACACTATGATAACCCCAAAAGGGTTGATATGGTTTGATAGGTTCGAGGCCTATTAGAATCGTGACAAGGAACTACGTACTTTAGTGATAAACTTAATAACTTGATAGGTGATTATTAGTCATTATCAAGGTTTCGGTTTTAGGATTATATTATAGTCCTTAATATATGCATAATATTAAGTTCATGTAGGAGGTGGGAGGATGAACCATCCACTTTGGTACCTCTAAGTATACAAGTAGGTCAAGCATGGAAGTAGGATGATGAACATCCATTTAACCTCTTTATATGATTCACCACTACACGAGTTGTCATAGACAACAAGGAGGGTCATGAATAAGAACAATACAAGAATGAAATGACAAGAATTGAAAGTATGTCACCATAATATCAAGTAGCCAAGTGAATACAACCAGGAGAGCACACGAGGACACATGTCAACGACTTGGCGGGGTTGTGACACTTTAGGACTAGTAAACTACTTGAGACGATGATGAAAACCATCAAGTGATGTGTGGTCTCAATGTTTAGGATAGCCAAGCTAACCTTGGTGGACACACATGAACAAGTCTATGAACTTGCATCACTTGTGAGCAAAATGCTCTATGAAAACAGAATTATTGTGAGATTTAAACCTCTTGTTTGAATGTCTCAACCTTGTTTTTAAGCCTAACCAACCACAAGAAGTGCTGTAAGCATTCGGACATAGGTTTGAGATGAGATAAACTCAAGTTGGATGAACATAAACAAGTTTTAAAGATTTGGAAAACAAACAGAAAGTTTATGGACATTTTCGGGGCATTTCCAGGTTTGGATTCTCCATGGAGAACCCTAGGAATTCAACCCAAAGATTATCCAAGTATGTAGGAAGAAGAATGAAGGGCATTTTATTGTGTATTGAGTGAGTTATGCTCACTTTTGGACAAGGTATACAATCTGCCCGAATTCAGTAACTTGGAGTGTTCTTGAGAGGATTTAGAAGAGATGAATGAGTTGTGAAAGTGGAAAATGGGTGGAGAATGCTTGGGTTTTATAGAGGGATTAGGTTAGTCAGGAGGGTGTTTAATGAGCTTTGGAGGTGATTGGAGAGGAGTTTGGGTGTGGGATCCGTGCATAAGCGCGAGTTTAAACACTTTCTGCCCGACAGTGACTGGATGCGAACCGCATCCATACCCCCATGCGGTCCGCATGGGGTCTGGTCCGGGTGGGAAATTTGATTTTTGTTGTTTGGATGATAAGTGATGGGTTTAATGCATTTCTAAGGCATTTTTAGGACATGTTAATGTATTTTAAGACCATGTAACATGTCATAATGTGTATGCAAGTATAATATGATCGAGATCGAGTATAAACACTTGGTATAATGTATGTACAAACGTATAAATGTCGCGTATGAGGTATGCATGACGTATGAGTGTTGCGTATTATCAAGTATCTCACGTATTCGAGCATGGGTATCATGTATAAGTATTGTATTAACAAGTATAATAAGTATGAATGTGTATAACAATTATAATGATAAACATGTTTTATTCCATTACGAATCAAGTCTCGATTACAACGTTTACAATGAAAAGATGAATACGATTACAAAGGTTTCCCAAAATAGAATTACATCATGAGCTTGCTATAAATAGAAAGCATGAAAACGTGAGGCGTTATAGTCTCCCCTCCTTTAGGAAATTTTGTCCCGAAATTTAGGAAGATGCAACGAAGAGATGCGGATACTTAGTCTTCATATCACTCTCGAGTTCCCAAGTAAACTTGGCGCCACGTTTCCCTTCCCAACGAACTTTCACGTTAGGGATCCGACTGCGCCGTAGCTGCTTGACTCCTCGGTCCATGATTCCGACCAGTTTTTCCACAAAATGCAATGTCTCATTGATTTGAAGATCTTCGAGCGGAACTTGAAGTCCTTCTTCGGCTAGACATTTCTTTAGATTTGAAACATGAAACACAGGATGAACATTGTTGAGCATTTGAGGTAGGTCCAGTCGATATGCTACCTTGCCAATCCTTTCCAAGATTTTGAAAGGACCCACGTAGCGAGGAGCAAGTTTGCCTTTCTTACCGAAACGAACAACGCCTTTCCAAGGGGATATTGGAGAAGTACCCGATCACCTATGTTAAATTCTAAGGGCTTGCGTCTTTTGTCAGCGTAGCTCTTTTGTCGGCTTCATGCTTTGAGGAGATTATCACGTATTTGTAAGATCTTGTCCGTTTTCTCTTGTATTAGCTCGGGACCGGTAATTTGTACGTCTCCAATCTCGTGACAACAAATAGGCGAACGACACTTAGACCCTACAATGCTTCAAATGGAGCCATTTGAATACAAGCGTGATAACTATTGTTGTACGAGAATTCAACCAAGGGTAAGTGCGAATCCCAATTGCCGCCAAAATCGATTACGCATGACCGAAGCATATCCTCCAAGGTTTGGATAGTACGCTCGGTTTGACCATCAGACTAAGGATGAAAAGCGGTGCTAAGATTTAGCTGAGTGCCGAGGGCGGATTGAAAAGTTTGCCAAAGGCGAGAGGTGAAGCGAGCATCACGATCCGAAATAATATCAAGAGGAGTACCATGGCGACTAATGATTTCATCCGTGTAGATACGAGCCAATTTCTCGACTTTGTAATCTTCACGAATAGCGAGAAAATGCACGGATTTGGTCAATCGGTCAATGATAACCCAAATGCTGTCATGACCAGACGAAGTATGAGGCAATTTCGTGATGAAATCCATGGCTATGCTCTCCCATTTCCAGATAGGAATTTCTGGTTGTTCGAGCAAACCAGAGAGACGTTGGTGTTCTGCCTTGACTTTGGAACACGTAAGGCATTTGGATACGTAAAGAGCGATATCACGTTTCATCCCAGGCCACCAATAGGATGCACGCAAATCGTGGTACATCTTAGCAGCTCCAGGATGGACGGAGTATCGGGATTTGTGGGCTTCATTCATCAAAGTAGTCCGAAGATTGAGACGATCGGGAATCAAAATACGATTATGGTAGTAAAGAATACCATCAGGTTTAGCTTCGAGCGGGTTTTCGACTCCAAATTCAATTCACTATCGAGGTTACCCTCATTGATGACGGTACATTGTGCTTGTCCAATCAACTCGTTGAGTTTTCCCACGATTTGGTAGCAACAACACTCTTAACATGAGTCTTACGACTAAGTGCATCGGCCACGACATTCGCCTTGCCGGGGTGGTAGCGAATATCACAGTCGTAGTCGTTTAACAATTCTACCCAACGACGTTCACGCATGTTGAGTTCCTTTTGATCAAAGATGTGTTGAAGGCTCTTGTGGTCAGTGAAGACCGTATACTTCGTACCGTAAAGGTAGTGTCGCCAAATCTTTAATGCAAAAACAACTGCACCAAGTTCAAGGTCGTGAGTAGTATAGTTTTTCTCATGAATTTTGAGTTGTCTCGACGCGTAAGCGATTACGTTGTCTCGTTGCATGAGTACGCAACCAAGACCCTGGTTAGAGGCATCGCAGTACACAACGAAATCGCCGTTCCCATCAGGGAGAGTGAGGATAGGAGCATTACAAAGCATGTCCTTGAGCGTTTGGAAGGATTCCTCTTGTTCGGGACCCCGAACAAAAGGTTTATCTTTTTTGAGTCAACGAAGTCAAAGGAACGGCAATCTTAGAGAAGTTCGAGATGAAATGGCGATAATACCCACCTAGGCCAAGAAACGAACGAATTTCAGAGGGCGACTTAGGTGCAATCCAATTCTTCACAGCTTCTATCTTTGCAGGGTCAACATGAATACCGAGTTCATTGACGGTGTGACCTCAGAATTGAACCTCTTTCAGCCAGAATTCACACTTGGAGAATTTCGCATAAAGACGTTCGGTTTGAAAAAGCTGAAGAATGAGACGCGAATGTCGTCCGCGCTCTTCTTTCGTCTTGGAGTAGATTAGGATATCGTCGATGAATACAATGACAAAATGATCGAGAAAAGGTTTACACACCCGATTCATGAGTTCCATAAACACGGCGTGCGCATTGGTCAAACCAAAAGGCATGACCACGAACTCGTAATGTCCATATCGAGTGCGGAAAGCGGTTTTAGGTACATCTTCCTCGGAAACCCGAAGTTGATGATAGCCAGAACGGGGATCAATCTTTGAAAAGCACTTCACGCCTTGCAGTTGATCGAATAGGTCATCAATACGAGGAAGTGGGTATCGGTTCTTGACTGTAAGTTTATTGAGTTCACGATAGTCAATGCACATTCGAAAAGACCCATCTTTCTTTTTGACAAAGAAAACAGGAGTGCCCCAAGGGGAAGTACTAGGGCGTATAAAGCCTTTATCAAGAAGCTCTTGAAGTTGGCTTTATAGCTCTTGCATCTCTGAGGGTGCTAGACGGTAGGGAGCTTTCGCTACGGGAGTTACGCCAGGAATAAGATCAATACGAAAATCAACAGCTCGAGGAAGCGGAGGACCAGGAAGATCCTCAGGAAAAACGAATGGAAACTCACAAGCGACAGGAACATCACTTATGCTCGGACCTTTGTCTTTCTTTTCCACAACATGGGTGAGAAAGGCAAAGTACTCCTTACGCAAGTACTTGTTCGCTTTGATGCACAAAATAAGTTTGAGACCTTTAGAAGGTTTCTCGCCATAGACGTGTAGAGAATCACCTTGAGGAAGTGGGAGGCGAATAAATTTTTCAGAACAAACAACTTCGGCACGAACTCGCATAAGCCAATCCATGCCTATTATGATTTCGAAACTACCCATTTGCATGGGAATGAGGTCAATGAAGAACGAATGATCGTTTAGAATCAAAGAGCAACCAGACAAAACGGAATCAACGGAGATGGTTTTACCATTAGCGATTCGACAGCGAAAGGATTAGACATTTTATATCGTTCGCACTTAAGCAAAGGTTCAAATTCTAGCGATACAAAACTCCTATCGGCGCTAGTATCAAATAGACATGTAGCATAAATATGGTTCACAAGGAACGTACCAGTAATGGCGTCGTTAGAGCTTTGGGCTTGAGCGGAGGTAACCATGAAAACTCGCCCTGTTGCAGGCTCAAGCTGCTGCTGCTGCTGCTGATGCTGGTGCTGCTGGTTGAGAAGAGGACAGACATTGGCGAGATGGTTGGGATCGCCACATTTGTAACATGCTCGCACAGGAGCATTTTGGCGTTGAGGTTGAGCTTGGTTTGGGTTAGGGTTAGGGACAATGGCTTGGCTGCCTTGGGGTTGATGGCAATGGCTAGCGAATGCCCTATCCTGTTACAGTTGGCGCACTTTCGGACGGGGTATTAGGGAGATGGTGGTAGGTGCGACGATGACACTTAGGCCAAGATCCGGTGTAGTTTCGTTTGGGTGGATCGTTGTTTTGGGTGGAGGAGATGGCATTTAAAGGTGTAGGGGTAGGCGGAGTGACGACCGCGTTGTTTTGAACAGAAGCCTTCTGCTTCTTGTTCTTGATGGGGTTCTTTTTGGCTTGAGGGGGAGGTGACTTGGTAGTGGTGGCGGCATTGGTTGTGTCTTGGTGCGCATGCTTCGTAACCTTATCGTAGGCCCCCTGAAGGATGCAGTTGTGGTTAAGCTGGATGGTTATGTTATAGGCTTATTCGAGGCTTCTGGGGGTTGCGGCGGCTACGTGATTCATGATCACAGGCGAAAGCGAATGAATAAGCTTAGCTATTACTTTGGGAACCATGTCCACCTGTCCAGGACAGACGATACTCAATTGTTTGAAGCGAGCGATCAGTCCCTCAGCATCACTCCCCTATTGGGTGAGGTTCCAGAATTCATTTTCGAGCTTCTGGATCTCGTGGGGAGGATAGAACTGGTCTCTCATGAGCTGCTTGAGCTCTTCCCAAGTGAGAGCATGGGCTGCTTCGTTGCGACGCCTGTTACATTCCGTAGTCCACCACTCGAGGACTCTCTGGCGAAAGACCCCGTTAGCATTGAGGGTTCGAAGTTCATCAGGGCACCAGCCCTGAAGAAAGGTAAGCTCCATCGCGTTAAACCAATTGATCATGGCGGTGACACCGTCCATGCCAGTGAATTCTACCGGTTTACAAGCTATGAAATGCTTGAATTGGAAGAACGCTTTGGGGTTGTCGGTTTTAGAGTCGATAGAGGATTTGGGGGTTTCGGTGTTGATGGTTTGAAGCTGGATAACGATATCGGGTAAAACACGGGCCATTTGATCAGCCATTTGCTCGGTGACAAGACCGATGAGCTCTTTCTTGGAGATGGAGTCCTCATTGTTGTTGTTGTTGTTGGAACCCTTGTTGGACCTCTTGGATTTCTTGGATGAGGTAGGAGAATTCATCTAGAGGTTCAACATAGAAGAAAAGGGATGAGACTTGAACATAATATGGAAAATAAACAAGTTGTGCATGAATAAGCATGTATAAGGTTCACACAAGATTGCATGGATTCATCAAGTATAGTTCACAATGTTTGCATGAATTCATTAAGTACAACATGTAAAATCATGTATGGATACGAATGAGAGATGGAAACCTAACGGAATCTTTCACTGCTCCGTTAAGTCCTGACTATCAGTTAGTGCACACGGATCGTTAGTTCATCTAAGGCTAGGGAGATACCACGTGTCATCATGAGATTACTTCATTTTATTGATGTGAGCATGCTATCACCGTGATCTCCTTGGATGCTGTCATGTGCCATTCGGTTATAACCGAATAGTATTGGCAATAAATGTTTCTAGAACGTTTAGACAGTTGTGACCTGCAGGACCACTGCCACGTGTGCATTCTGTTACAACAGAAAAGATTCCTTTTGCTTCTGATCATTTTCTTGTAAACTGGCAACACTTGCTCAGGGACAAGTGCCCTAGTGTAATTGTTTCCTTGCGCGAGCTGTGCAAGGTTATTAATTGATCCTATCTTCTTTTTTATCAAGTGTTTGCAAGATCTCACTGTTATGTTGTATCTTGCGCAAGGATTTTGATCAATCACATATTGAAGGAAAAGCCTCAAGGTTAATTATTTCCTTGCGCGGACCTGCGCAAGATAGCTAAATGATTCTTTCCTTGTTTAAGTGCTTGACGCAGCTTTTAATCAGGTTTTTCTGTAAGGTATTATGTTGCGCAAGGTTTGCTTGGCAACTGCTTATGGGTATGGTTCCTTTGCTTTAAGCAAGGTTTTTGGGACCATATCCCTTCAAGTCCCCCCAGTCCAGTGTTGCTCCTAAGTCTATAAAGGTGGAGCACTGGACTTATAAAAAAGATAGTGCTGCTGTTGATGCGCAGGTATTTAAAGATTTGAATATTATCTTTCATGAGCAATCTTCTGCGGGAACCAACACTTTTAAATCGCCTTGCCTGATGATGGGATATAATGTCAGGAAGTTGGTGAGACAACGTGCCGTTGTGACGTCTCGAGCACTATTTGACAGCTGTCAACAATTGTCATCTGTACAACATTAATGGCCTGGCGGCAAAAGTGACTTACGCGCGTGCGTGGGGATGGTTACTGTTCCTCACTCGCCCTGGTTTGCCTAGGTTTCTGCAAAAGGTAGAGGCGGTTACACGGTATCCCAGAGAATTAACTGCGATTGGTTTAAATACCCCATTCAAATTCATTTTTTCCTTATGCTTTTAGAATTTCTTCATCTCCTTCTTCTTCTTCACTGAGAAAAACATCTTTCTTCAAGAGTTCTTCTGCAGAGTGTTTATGGCGACTGGTACTAGTTCTAGGAAGGCCGATATGCAGGAACATCGATACTTCCACCGGTAAAGTGGAAGAAAGAAGAATTCGATGCTTTGGTCAACAATTTCTTGTTCGCCAAATCTTGGGGAGCATTTTACCTTAAGGAGGGTGCGACGGCGGCAGATGCTCCGGCCGGTTACAAAACCCTATTCTATGATTATTTTACCGAGGGTAATTTAGGCTTCCGGTGACACACTTTATGCTGTAGATTCTTGAGTTCTACAAGTTCCACATCTCCCAGTTAAATCCGATGGGGATGGTGAGGATTAGGCATTTTGAGTATGTTTTCCGGTCGATGCAGATTATTCCGACGGTTGAGAAATTTCGAGTTTTTTATCAACTCCATTGCTCGTTGGGCTTCTACTCTTTTCAACAACGTTTACAAGCAAAACGGTTGTTACTTGTGCCTCCCAAATCCAATCATGATTGGAAGCAAAAAAAATTTTATGTTAAGGCGGCGGTGATGCCGACGGCTATGACGTTCCGGGCCGGGGAAGAGATAGAACTGGAAACTTTGGCTATTCTAGTCAACGAAGTGTGGTACCAGAATATCAAAGATGTACCCAACATTATTTTCCCCGAGAGGGCGTTAATTGCTGTTGGAATGAGCATCTTGTGGAAGAAAGAACGTCAAGAAAAACCGGTCTACACCAAAGATGGAGTTGGTATGTTACTTCATAACTTCCTAGAACTGCCTTCAATCAATGTATACTGATGATGTTTATTAATGTGCTTTGTGCAACAGTTGTGCCGTTATATTGGTCTCTTTTAAGAGAGATTACGGGAAGATGGCCGTTGTGCCACTTGAAGAGAATGAGGAGCCCTGGTTTGATCAGATCCTGGGAAATTTTGAACTTCCTAACAAAGAAAATCTCAATGCGCAGCCCTCCTCCACTACTGGTATGTAGCATACTGTATAGCCTGAGTTAGGATTGCAATATTACTTGTAGATATTAATTCTTAAGTAATATTGCAATATAACTTATGGTGCAACGCTTTCCTTTATTATTGATCATGAAGGTGATTTGCTAAACTTGGGCGTAGGCCCTGATTCAAAGAAGAAGAAAAAACCAACTGCTGTTGTTGCGCCGCCTACGACCAAGCCAGATGCCCCCAAAACTAAGACATCTGCGGCTGTAAAACCCGAGAGCAAGAAAGGTACGCGTCTTGTATCTGATTCTTAGTGTGATTATGTGGTGGTGTCAGAATCATTAGAAGGTCTCGCACCTGTACGTTTTAGGAAACCCAAAGAAGAGCCTATAGATATATCCTCCATTCCTGCTTCTAACCCGGACGATCCCTTGGAAATCCCTTCAAGCCCGGAGATGGCGTTGAAGCGTCCTTCAAAGAAGAGGAAGAATCTTGAGACTACACCACCCTCTCCGCTGAAAAAGGCTGCAAGGCCGCGCATGGGCAAGAAAAGCAATTTAGATGCTTTAGCCAGGAAATTCTCTCCTGGTATGTCTACTTTTTTGGACATTTTGTTGTAATATCTGCGCACTGTCTTATACTTGGAACTTTGTGCTTGTTTGATGCAAAGAAAATTGCGAAGGCGGTCCAGGCCACCCCAACCTCTAAGCAAAACGGCGCGCCATCCTGAAAGTACAGAAGGAGATAAGGTGGCTCCCGGCGCAACTCCTTCTGGCGCGGAGCCTATTATTCCTGATGTGTCGGAAAAAATTGCTCCTGAAGAAGAGCAACATAAAACTTCTATTGAAAATCTTGCTGGCGAGCAGGTAAACGATACTGCCCCCCCTTCCGTGGAGACTGAAACTCGACACAAAAGACGACTGTCTCCCCCACTCATGCCGAAAAAATTGCTTCAACAATTAAAGGAGTGGGTCCCTCTACGGCTGGTCAAGGGTTCTCCTCATTCTTTGACGATCCTGAAGAGGAGTCGTCTATACGCCCCGAGGAGACTCTTGGGGATTATTACTATCGAACTTACTCCGACAAGAATGCCTCCGCCATACATGAGCCGGTATGGAAATTAAAACAGAGTGTACTCTTACCGACCTGCAGGCTTGCAGAGAGTGGTATAAAGGCATTTACCCGCCGGCGGAGGTGAAACGTCTGGAAGACCAATCTCATGACCAACTTTACCAGGCCTACTTGTTAGAGACTGCACAAGCCTCATCAATTACTCATCGTATTGTGCGCGAGTGGCGCAGCATGAACAAGGACTAGGACGAGTTTGAGTCCAAAAGATTCAAATTTGGAACTGAAAGTGAGAAGTTGGGAAGGATGAGGGTGGAGTTTGAGGCGGAGAAGAGTAAGTTTGAAGAAGAGAAAAAGACCAAAGAATGGTCTGCGCTTGCCTGGAAGCGAAAGTGTGAGACCGCTGCTGCGCAACATGCTGAAGATCGCAAGCGCTTTGTGGAGGCTTGTGATCGTGATAATAACGAAAAAATTTCTCTGCGCAATGAAATCGAGAAAGTTAAGAAAGAGAAGGCTGATGCAGTTGTTGCAGCAAAGGAGGCTCGTTCGCATAGAGAGAGGAGCGAGCAGAATGAAGTAACGACCAAAATGACTCTCCTCCTTAAGAATAAAGAGATTGATGAGCTAACCTCTATGTTATTTGACCAGGAGCGTCTGTAGGCGGAGGTTGATTCCTTGAAAAAGGATATCAAGCTTCACTGGACTGAGAAAGCCAGGTTGACCCGCCGTCTAACTGAAGGTGAGAAAAAAATAGGAATACGGAGGTCGCTCGTGCCACAGCGGAGAGCCTGGCAGAGTCGCTGATGAATCAGCTCACCTGGCTGCGCGAGTATGGGATTGTGGAGGTATTATCCCTATCTTTGAAATACATGTCTTGCTGAATTATCATATTGTATACTGATGTGTTTGTTTACAGATTGCAAATTCCACCTTAAACTCTACGGAGTTAGATGAGAGAGTAGCAGAACTGATGGTAGCGGCGCGCAGCGATGGTCATGCTGAGGGCTATAAAGAGTGCACATTGCATGTGGCCCATGCTTTAAAAACCCAATGGGATACAAGCCGAGCTGCAACTCATGGGATCGATACTGTTGCCATCTACACCGCTGCAAAAGAAAATTATGATCATTTGCAAACCCCCATCATGGACCTTGTGGATGCTACACTGCAACATGATGATTTTGTAGACAGGTTAAAAGAAATCTTCGCAGTGGCGGAGAAGCAATCGAGCAAAGAAGATGTATAAAAGGGCAACTAGACGGTTTAGAATTTGCTTGATGTTGTAGTTATTCTTGGTGTATCATTGCGCGGCCGCGCAAGTACTTCTTAATGTGAATATAATATATTTGGTTTACAAGGTTTTGCATGTTTAGGGTAGACAAATGAACAATAATCAATCTCATGTGTGAGCGTAAGCATTGTTTTATCTTGTGGCTCATGAGTATGTGTTTTTGTTTATCCAAAGGAATTTCATGCATTTGTAATAAATATATAAAAGAATGTAAGTAGCAAGAACTAATGTAAGCAGACTCATGGAAAGCGCAAGGCTAATGAACTCTGAGATTACATGTAACTCTGCGCAATTGTTGGGCATTCCAGGTCCGCGAGACGCTAGAACCGTCCAAGCGCTTCAACGTGTATGCTCCTTTGCCAAGAACTTCATGGATCACATAGGGGTCTTCCCACTTTGGCGCGAGTTTTCCCGGTTTTTCAGCATTAGATGCTTCATTATCGCGGAGGACGAAATCCCCCGGTAAAAATGTACAAACGCGCACCCGCTTGTTATTATATTTCTCCAGCTGGTATTTATATTTCGCTTCGCGGATGGCTATGTTCTCGCGTCTTTCTTCAACCAAGTCCAAATCCAAGCGGCGTTACTCTTCATTGTTTCGTTTTTCTAGCGCAAGCATTCTTGGCGATGGGAGACCTATTTCGGCAGGTATTACCGCCTCTGTACCATATACCAAACTGAATGGAGTTTCTTCCGTACTTGTTTTAGGCATTGTTCGATGCGCCCATAGAATGCTGGGCAACTCATCGACCCAACCACGCCGCGCCGAGCCAAGGCGGGCTTTAATGCCATCAACTATCTGCTTGTTAATACTTTCGACTTGTCTGTTCGCCTGGGGGTGCGCAACGGATGAAAACACATGTTCAATCTGCATTTCCTGCATCCACTTTTGTAGATCTTCTGATGCGGCCATTATCTGTGACGATGCGCATGGGTAATCCGAAACGACAAATAATGTGCTCCCAGATTGTGATATTTTTGGCAATCCAAGCATATTACAATGACGAACAAGATTATCAATGAATAAAATTTTTGTTTGATTTGTGAATTTTGTATTTTTGTTATGTTATTTGCACACAATCAATTCTTGCACAATTTCGAACTCTTGAATCGCTTCTATGAGCAAAATCGATGAACCGATACGCAAACGAAACCATTTATCCCAACGTATGTTCCAGAATAGGGACATAAGTTAAACATACCTTTAATAACCTTTGTATAAATTAGAAATAAGTTTTGGAGGGTTTGGTATGTCAAAAAAAAATTATTCGATCACAGGGACTATTTACGACAAACTGCGAAAGTCTGCCAATTCTCGCAGTGACGTACGCTCCGGAACAAGGTCACAAGCTTAACATACCATAGATATCCTTTACATAGCTTAGAAATAAGTTTTGAGGGCTTTGGTATGGCATAATCACACTTTGGCAACTTCAGGGACTAATTTGCAAATTTCATGAAACTATGTCTTTTCGTGTATCTCGCCGTCCAGAACGTGTACGGACATCCAAAAAATTTTTTAATCATTAAAATCTTATATTTTGATGATTGGAATGCAAAAATATCATTCATAGGCTTTTACGGTCGCGCACGCGTTCGTTACGCTTTTCGTCGTAATTAACCAAAAACCGCAACCGTACGACCAAACGAACCGACCTCTAGAATATTTTTGGACATATTTCAAGTTCCCTATACTTTAAAGTCCTTATGGTGCTTAAAAATGGGGTTAACGGGTGTTAGAAATGCCGAAACGCGACGAAAACAAGTGCAGGGACCTGTTTGCAATTTTTCAAAACTTCAGTCAGGGGGGTGGCGTACGGCGATGCCCTAGGGGGTACCGTTGCATACGGCGATCCCCTTGTTTTGACAGAATGTTGCTGGCAGCTTCCCAGCTCATTTTCCTTTCCACCAATTCGCATATTTTGACACCCGGCTCAAATTTTGCCACACTTAACCTGCTTCTAACACCTCTACAACACTTGTTAACATCCTAGGGAATCTCCAAACACTTTTCATGATCAAATTAATCCAATTCAAGTATAAATTCCATGATTTTTTCTCATTTTTGAACTTTTGCAACTTTCATTCAAGCTCATATCTGCTATAATCCGAATTTGCAACCACTTGGGAGACTCCTCTGTGATCCCTTGATCATCCCTAGTGTTTGTAAGTAATTCATTCATGTTTTGATTCAAGATTCTTAGTTTTATTGGGCTAAAACTCAACAGTTTGACTTTCTGTTGACTTCCAGATTTGATCATGAATTGATCAACATAAAGTCCAATTGAATCTTGCATTATGATGGTAATCAAGGTGGTTATGATCCTTAGTGATCATGCTTACTGATTTCCACCATTTCTAGTCATTTTGACAAGTCAAAGTTCGGTCAAAAATGCGATAAATGCGCATTTTATGCCGGATCTAAATTCGAGTATCAAAACAGTTTGTTTTGATGCCATAACTCTTTGATAAACTTATTTAGACATGTCGAAACATGTCTAAATCATCACTCTCATTGTAGTGCTTGTTAAGAGTCGAAAAGTTAAACGGTTTGACTACCGCTTTGACTTTTGAATATGACCCATTTGGTGGATCTTCGGACCCAACCAAATGTATAATTGTGACCAAATATATATAGGGAATAACCCTCTGAGATTATACCTTATGGTCATGATGTTTGGATTGTGTTATGATGATTAATTGTAATATTACTTAAAAACGACCAAAATGCCCTTTTCGCAAACAAATCAACGATAAGCATATGTAACATAAATTTTGACATGTATTCTGATCAAATAACATTTTCAAACATATTTAAGCTTTAAGGACTCATCATAACACATATCTAACCATCCGAATGCGTAGTTACGCAAACGACGCGTTAACGTGGTTTAAACCACCTTAACGGGTTATAACGGGTCAAAAGCACTTAAAAACTTTTCCAACTCAGAATGTAAACTTATTAAACCATATTATATGAGTTCCGAAACTCATTTGGTTTATAAGGTAGCATTCTATCCGAATCCTCCGATTTCAAGTCTCGATGTTTACATTATTATTCAATTTTTAGGACACGCGTGATTTCTCGGATCTTTGAGCTTTGGTTTTCTTATTGATCCAAGATTTACCTTGCTATCACAAGTGAGTACATGGTTCCCCTATTTTATGTTTTCAGTTGTTTTGGGGTGATGCATATGTGCCAAAAAGTTTACAAGTTTTCAAATTACAATTGCTATGGTTTACAAGTTTCAAATGCAAATACTATGGTTTATATAAACAAAACGATTTCAATATTGTGAACAAACTTGTTGGTGCGATGTATTTATAACAAGAATGACATTCATTAACAATGATCAAGCTGACCAGTAGTAAGTTAAGGCGCCTAGGACTGACAATCCCGTTACCACATTTCTCGGGGTTTGTGGGGAAGTTTTGGAAGCGACTGAAACTGTATGTAACAAACCCTTTGGTGGTTTGTTATACGATTAAGGGATACCGTGGGTGGTCTCGAACAAGTCAACAAAGGTTTTAATGTATTCACGAAACGACCAAAAGTTTTCACAATTAAAACAATGTACGATGAACGATTTGTTTATAACAATGAACGACGAACGATGAACGATGAACAATTGGTTTATAACAAGGAACGATGAACGAATGATTTACGACAAGTGATTTAGATAACAGAACGGGTTCAATGTGATAAAAGCATGGTGGATACGTCGCTGGTACTTCCTATATATAAGTGCTTTTATCATATTACATGCAAGGCGTTATTTATATTACTTGGACAAATGTTTTCAAACAATGACACACAACGATTTTTCGATTAATGATATAAACCATACGAGTTATTTCAAGACGATTTACAACTTGGAATTTACAATTCAAAAGATTTCGAGTCAAGGTTCATGGCTACTAGATTTCTATAAACTCTATCTCACGTGTTTATAAACATATTGCAATATCAAAATATTTTCAAAACAAGGTTTGCAATCATGACTCTAGTGGTCGGGTTATAACTTGCAATGTATACGAAGCCATGAACTTGACATACTCACAAAAACCTATGTAATCGCCGGCATATTTTTGCTGACTTGTTTTCACATATGTTTCAGGAAATCAAGTTTGATGTCGATGCTAGATGATACTGATGCGTGCTCATGTAGGAATGGACTTGGACTAGTGCCTTAATAACAAGAAAGACAATAATCATGCTTGTTTATTTGTTTAAGTTTGTTTAAAAGTTTTAAGACAATATGGCAACATAATCTAAGTTTAATATCCGATAAAACAAACATCAAATACCAATTGTTGTTGAAACAATCTGATACGTGACTCCCCAAGTGTTTCCGCCGCGGTTTGTTGTTTTACGCGATTTGGGGTGTTACACAGATAAACTTCCGGATTACCATGGCTGTTGTCGAGGCTAATGGCTTTGCTTTAACCCATTTTGTGAAGTAGTCGACAGCAACAATAATGAATTTTACTGCGCCTGGCGTATCAGGAAAGGCCCCCACCAAATCGATGGCCCATTGTTGAAACGGCCACGCCGTTGTAACTAGGACCAACGGGTTTTTGGGGCGCAACGTTTTGGGTGCATGTCTTTGGCAAGCCATGCATTTCTGCAGCGTGTTCACAGCATCCACGTATATCCTGGGCCAATAATAACCTGCGCCCATCACCTTAGCGACGACCATTCGTGGCCTCGTATGTATGCCACGCTATCCTTCATGGATTTCTCGGATCAGATATTGCGCATCATTCTTATCGACACATCTTAATAAAGGGCCCATGTATGACTTGCGATACAGAATACCATCTGCCATTTCATAGTTTAAAGCTTTGCATCAGATCTTTCGTGCCTGCGCCTTGTTGTCAGGAATTGGCCATGTTGTAAAAACAAGATGATTGGAGACATCCAGGATGGAGTCCCCATTTCGACCATGGTAACTTGCTTTAGCGGAACAATGGATTTTGCAGAACTTCAATCCTGACTTCCTTTGCTAAATGCTGAAAACTCGTGGCTGCAAGTTTGCTTAAAGCGTCAGCGTGTTTGTTTTCACTTCTATTGACATGTACAACTTTAAAATGTCGAAATTGACTGATTAAAGCTTTGGCATGTTCCAGGTATAATGCCATAACATCGCTGCGCGCATCATAACTGCCGTTGATTTGTTCAGCTACTAGTCGAGAATCAACATGCGCTGTCAAATTTGTCGCGCCCATTTTTATAGCAAGGCGCAACCCTGCCAGAAATACTTCATACTCGGCCTCATTGTTTGTGCTTTTGAAATCCAGACGTATAGCATAAGTGAACTCTTGGTTATCTGGATTGACTAGTCGGAGGCCTGCGCCTGCTCCATCACTATTAGATGCGCCATCCGTGTGTAATAACCACTCTCTATCATCCGTAATTGGAACCGGATTTTGTATTTCTTCGCACTCTTGCGCTTTATCCGTTGGAACTTCAGCTATAAAATCGGCAAGGATTTGCCCTTTAATTGATGGCCATGGCTTGTAGATAATATTGTGACCGCCTAGTTCGATAGCCCATTTGGCTAATCGTCCTGAGACGTCTGGTTTAGAAAGAATTTGACCAAGATGATAATTTGTCAAGACATTGATGACATGCCCTGAGAAATACCTGCGAAGCCTGCGCGACGCGTGAACAAGCGTAAGTACTAGTTTTCCATCATTGAGTATCGAGATTCTAGGTCATTTAACATTTTGTTGATGTAATAAATAGGCGTTTGAACACCTTCTCGTTCAACAAGCAAAACTGCTCCTACTGCCAATTTAGATGCAGCAAGATAGAGAATCAGAGGTTCTTTATTGCGCGGGGCTGTCAAGGTTGGTAACTGTATCAAGCAATCCTTCATGTCTTGGAAAGCTTTCTCCGCCTCTGGCGTCCATTAAAATTTATCCTTCTTCACGCAGTTGCGCAAAGTACTGATGAAAGGATAAGATTTTGCCGCATGGTTCGTGAGAAAACGATTGAGAGAAGCTAATCACCCCGCCAATCTCTGCATCTCCTTTACGCTCGCTGGAGATGTCATACTTTTAATTGCTTCAACTTTCTCTGGATTGACTTTAAACCCATTCTTTGTGACGATGAATCCGAGGAACTTACCCTCTTCCATGCCAAAAGAACACTTGCTTGGGTTTAATTTCAAATTCACACTTCGTAAAGAATCAAAGGTTTTCTGAATGTTTTCTAACATTTTTTATTCTGTATGGCTCATGATGACTAGGTCATCAATATACACCTCAACGGTCTTCCGATGTCATCTCCAAAAACTGAATCCATAAGTCGCTGATACGTGGCTCCCGCATTGTGGAGCCCAAAAGGCATTTTTATATAACAAAAAATACCTTTCTCCGTGCGGAAAATCGTTTTGTCTTCATCCTCTTGTTTCATCAGCACTTGATGGTACCCTTTGTAACAGTCGAGAAAACATTTCCAGCGGAATGATGCTAAGGAGTCCACTTTTTTGTCAATCTCTGGAAGCGAGTAACAATCTTTAGGACATGATTTGTTTAAATCCTTAAAATCGACCCACATGCGCCATCCGCCATCCGCCATTATGCTTTTTGACCATAACGGGGTTCGCCACTCAAGTTTGATACTTGACTTCGCGCAGGATACCAGCTTTAAGCAATTCAGCAACTTGCTCGTTCATAGCTTCTGTTTTTTCACTTCCCAAGCTGCGCTTTTTCTGAACTACTGGTTCTGCTGATGGGAAGACATTTAAGCAATGCTCTGCAACGTTGCGTGGAACCCCTATCATGTCTGCAGGTGTCCATGCAAAGATATCCATATTTCGAAACAACAAGGTTATGAGTTTTGCGCGAATTGCCATAGAAATTGCGGGACCAATAATAATTGGTTGCTCTGGATATTTGTTGTTCAGAACCCATTTCTCAGGTTCATTTGGTGATGTTGGTTTACCAGCCTTAACAACTGGTTCTTCGATAGACATAATTTATTTTCGAGCGAAAATGATAGCTACTCCAGTTGGCGTCGGGAAACCACAAGCAGCAAGAGGTGCAGACGTGACCATGCTGAAATCTCGTTGCACTCGACGCCCTAATAAAACGTCGTGATGGGATGTTGCTGGCATTACCATGAAATTTACTTGAATAGTTCGTGAATTTTTACCGTCTGAAAGAATCACGGGGAAAACTATCTGTCCGAGAGGGAAGACAACCTCGTTGCAGAATCCAGTTAACGGGAAGTCAACTGGTTCCAGGCGTGCCTTATCTTCCGGATCTAACTGTTTGAAACATTGTTCGTATATGATATCCATAGAACTTCCTGGATCTATGAACATATAGTCAGTCTGGTAATGGCCAAAGATACCTGTGATTACCACTGGTCTTTCTTCCTGAGGTCCACCGGGAACCATAGGAAATATCACTTGCTGCTCACGCCATTTCTCTCCTCGGAATCGTTGAAAGCTGCGCTTGCGCGACGAGCCTCCTTGAATCATGGCAGCTTGTTTCATCTTTTTGTTGCTTGGCCCTTCATCGCCGCGCGTGAGTTGCCTAGCCTCTTTTCGAACTGATTGCACTAAGTGTGTCAACTTACCACTTTTCAAAGCCTTTTCAATTTCTGTGCGCAGGCTAATGCAATTGTCAGTTGTATGCCCTGTGTCTTTGTGGAAATCACAGAAGAGGTTTGGGTCTTGACCCTTTTTATTCTTCATGGGCTGAGGTTGTTCAAACTGATAATTCTCAGTGCTCAAGACTTCTGCAGAAGACTTTGTTAAGGGAGTCCATTGTCGATCCCGATTTTCCTATTTGATTGCCTTCTGGGTAGCAATCTTATTAATCGTTGCGCGAGCGTCTACAGGCGAATACGGGGAGTATGAGCTTTGATTGGAGTTCTTCCATCCTTTCTTGAACTTTCGACCACCTCTACTCAGATCATGAGGATGATTCTGAGGTAATGGTGGCCTGTTAGAATTGAGGTTCCGTTCCGTCTGCGCGTAAACCTTGGCTGCTGCCATTAGCTTATCCCAGCTCTTCGGAAGGCCAATTGTTCCTGAAAGTACTTTGATCATTTCGTCGCACCTTACCGCGTATTTGAATTGTGTGCGTATAAGGTCCTAAAGAACGTCTCCAATCTCCAAAACTTCTTTGTTGTAGCGCGTAATAAAATCTTCACGGTTTTCATCATCCCTCCGCCAGATGTTCATCACATCTGAGGAGTCGCGCACGTATCGCCTTTGTTGACTAAAGTGTGTAAGGAATTTCTCCTTGAGATCGTTCCAAGAAGACAATTTACCCGTAGGTAAGTTATCAAACCATAGGCGTGTGGCGCCTGTAAGTGTTTGTACGAATAGATGACACCACATTGGTAGTGTCCATCCTCCAATTAGCCCTGCGCAAGTGAAGAGGTGCATGTGATCATCGGGATCAGTTAAACCGTTAAACTTACCTACGTTAGATGGTAACTTTGCTCGCTCTAGCGGAGCCAGCGCTTTTTCTCTTACAAACTTAGATTGTTCCGCTGCTTCGGCTGGTCGATATACCAGATTGTAATCGTGCTCAGCCTCTGGATTGTGTATTGCACGTACTTTGGGCTTGTAACTAACATGATCTGCAGACAGACGATTAAGAACACTTGCACTATCTCCCTCTTCATAGGTCTTATCTCGTGTTGGGTGTCCCGCTTCTGTGAGGATCGCGGGCCTAAAAGTGAGTGAACAGATGTGCGACGTTGGACGTTTTCTTCTTGCTTTCTACTACCAGAATGAACCGAATCATTCTTGGTTTAAGAATACATCTCAGTTCCATATACAGACACATGCGAAGGCACACGAGCATGGTTCTGAGTATTAACCGGAGCTTGAAAAGCTGGAGTTCCGGTCTGAGCACATAGTTGAGCTTACATAGCATTCAAAGCAGTTTGAGATTTGATTAACCATGATAATGGAGTCTCTCCATGTGGTAAAATCGACGTGACATCAACCTGAGGAGCCGCCGGCGTTACTGGAATGCTCGCATGATCTGGACATACGGAACATCAGCTTCGTCGGACGAATCCTTAACAATTTGTCCGTCGATCTGAGGAGCGCCGCCGACGCGACGGATCTTTGATCGAGGACCTGGAAATGATGATCCATCAGCCATGATGCTGAAGATCTGAGTGAAACGAAACAAAAGATGAGAAGAGAATTGAAAATCAGTGGGCGCCAATGAAGAAACATAGACCAAACAAATCGGAATCTGGTTAGATCTAGGGCTTAGTTGCTTGCATAAAGAGGTTAATCCTTCATTTGGTTTCGCGACGATGATGGTTACAACTATACTTCGACTGATCCTGCAAAACAGAACATCGTCAGCCTCGTCATGGGGAGAAGGGGGTTCTCTCCGTGACCACCCTCCGGCGTGAGAATAAGTACAGGTAGTCGGAAATAGTTTAAAGTGAAGTAAGAGAGAGAGTAAGTGAGAGTGAATATCTTTTTCCTTGAACTCCAAGTTACTTATTTATAGCCAGAGTTTCGGCGCCAAAATGAGAGATGGAAACCTAACGAAATCTTTCACTGCTCCGTTAAGTCCTGACTATCCGTTAGTGCACACGGATCGTTAGTTAATCTAAGGCTAGGGAGATGCCACGTGTCGTCATGAGATCACTTCATTTTATTGATGTGAGCATGCTATCATCGTAATCTCCTTGGATGCTGCCACGTGCCATTCGGTTATAACCGAATAGTGGCTTTGCACGATTGGCAATAAATGTTTCTAGAACGTTTAGACAGCTGTGACCTGCAGGACCACTGCCACGTGTGCATTCTGTTACAACAGAAAAGATTCCTTTTGCTTCTGATCATTTTCTTATAAACTGGTAACACTTGCTCAGGGACAAGTGCCCTAGTGTAATTATTTCCTTATGCGAGCTGTGCAAGGTTATTAATTGATCCAATGTGCTTGTTTATCAAGTGTTTGCAAGATCTCACTATTATGTTGTATCTTGCGCAAGGATTTTGATCATTCACATATTGAAGGAAAAGCCTCAAGGTTAATTATTTCCTTGCGCGGGCTCGCGCAAGATAGCTAAATGAGTCTTTCCTTGTTTAAGTGCTTGGCGCAGCTGTTAATAAGGTTTTTCTTTAAGGTATTATGTTGCGCAAGGTTTGCTTGGCAACTGCTTATGGGTATGGTTCCTTTGCTTTACGCAAGGTTTTTGGGACCATACCCCTTCAGTGGCTATTTTTATATTTGTTAGCTAAATAAATTTATTTGGGTCTACTTAAAATATAATAGTGGGCCACTCTTAAATTACCAACATTTTTGTTTCATGTAATACTTTGTTAAAATGAGTGTCGGGCGGGACGAACAGATAGAAAAATGTACTTTCATTATGGTATACTGGTCTGGTCAGATTGGGTTGAATTGAAACTGTGTCCAAAAAGTTTAATGTTTTATGCACATTTAGTGTGCCAAATATGATTACCGATTACAAACACATTACAATCTAAATGTAATCTTATAGATAGTAAAAGTAATCGACTTTGATATTATTAAGATACCTGGACGGCTGGAAGCCCTCAAACCAAGTCCATTGGATAGGTTGTTAACATGACAATTATTTCAGTCCCATTAAAGTAGGAAGTCAATTTTGTTCCGCCTGCTAGCCGAGTATGCACCCTTTTTTCAGAATCCACTTGGCCGGTTCAAAAGGGTAGAATGGGATGTAGTGTTTCGTCAGCAACTATTTACAAGATGAAACCAAAAACATGCCCTCTGAAGTAAGCTCCCACTTCCATTTATAGGTTGATACAGAAAAGGCCAGTCCACTTACCAAAAGGCTGCATTTTTGCAGCTCTTCACACTCCAAAAGACTGTTGGGGAACCTGCCTCCAATCCCAGCCACCCAACCTGTACGCCACTGATAAATTTTTCTGATTTTCAAGAGCTAAAAGTACTGGAAAGAGGTTTTTTTAAGGTCCATCTTCATGGCATTTGTCTATCCAGAAACAAACAGACTTGCCATTCCAATTATCCCTTTAAACAAACTATTGGCATAAGTATTTACATTCCATTAGTCTTTTTCCACATTGCAAATCTCATTCCAAAAACCACTAATCCCAGGCTTAATAGGAAAACAGGCCCATAAATTATGATGAAAATGAATGGTCGAGATTAATCATATCCACAAAACACTTTCGCCATGTTTCCACATATTATATTAAATAACAGAAAATTAAATTACAAACACTATTTACAAAAAAAAAAACCACCTTTAAATAGCGCGACTCGTATGCACTTCACTGGTAATGACATTATGCCCAGGCTCAATAAGCACGATATCAGAAGCACTCCCTGCAACATCTGTAGCATAAGCAACATCAATCCCAATGTGAGCTTTTTCTAAAACAGAAGCATCATTCACATTACCTCCGGCCATTCCACAAATGCATGTTCTTTCTTGTAACTTCTTCACAATCTCATACTTGTGTTCTGCATATTAAATCAAAATATTCAGCGTTAGAAGAATAATTAATAATACTGTTTATAGTAAATTGAAGATAAAAATAATCACTAATTAAGCTGGGAAATCTCCACAAATCCATCAGCTTCTCAATCATTGTGGCTATCAAGTAAAGAGGAAGAAGGATACAAGTTTGTTCCGATACCAAGTCGTCTACCAGTCTCCTTAGCAATAGCAAATTGATTACGTATGTTTTGATAAAAAGACATGATTTAGTATAATAATAATAAAATAATAATAATAATAATATATAATAATAATAATAATAACAACATCAATGATTGATTACAATATAAGTAGATATAATTAATGACCGGTAATCAATTTCACATTTAAACCAATAATGAGAGCTCTGTGAAGAGTCACAACATGTTCACGCCTTGGTGCGTCAAAAAGGAACAATCCCGAAGGTAAGTCCATTGATCCATTCATCAAGCAACGACCTACTGAGCTAATGATACAATAGGGTGTTCCCTATCAATTAGTAGGCTTAAAATCAGTGATGGGTCAAAACCAATCAAGATAGCAAATACTCCAAAGATAACTAATGGTGGATTAAGCTATGGTGGCGTGACTAACATAAATTTAAGTTAAACTACATCAGAACATAAATATAGTATTTTAATCTCCACTTAATACTGGGAACTTGAATCATAAAAAAATAAATTTAGTCCAACATTTTTAAAAACCAATATATTATGGAATAAAAATAACTTAAGAAATATGGTCTAAAGAAAATAGTTTTTATTTTACCTTTTGTCTAAAACAACCGGACCAACCAATACAATGAATGTAAAGCTCTCGGTTATCGGATCAAAACAATGAGTCAAAAAGCCAAGTGAAAAAGATAACTCTACCCTTACTCAAAAGATAAGGCCAATAATATCTGCAAATGTTTTGGGTAACAATTGTATATTGGTTCTTAAAAGGAGAAAGAACGCCGAAGCTTACCAGCATGAAATCGAGAAATAGCAGGATGTTCAAGAATAAAATCACAAAGATGCACTCGCCCAACATGTAAGCTCGCTTCTCATGCCTAAATGATAACAAACATAGAGAACTCAATAATTACAACACTAAAATAAACACAAAGCACGCGCTATGAATCCTTTGTAGCATAAAGTGAAGTATTAAACATAAATTGAATTCATAGTTATTGAAATAACGATTTTTGTAATCATAATTGACGCACTATTTTCTATTAAAATAACTAAGAATTGAGACATAAGTGTTACCCTGCACCAAATATTAAAACATGACTTAGACCCGATAAATTTGGCGGAAGAAAGTAGAAAGCATACATTTGCCAGTTCAATTCTAGAAGTAAAAAATGATTTAAAAATGTGGTCTAAATCAAAGATTAGATTATATGTGATATAGTTTCTACTCACCATGTAAACCAAGAGAACCTTCTACCGTTTGATAGTACTCCTGTAGGTGTAAACATGAATCTTAGACAAGTAAGAATTACAAAAGTACCTTGCAATCCGGCATCAGTTAGGAATCACAGAGAATAGATGTATATCATTGGTGGGACTAATCCATAAATCTTGAGTGCATATCCGCTCTACACATGATTAAAAACCCATAATAAATGGTATATGTTGGCAAAACAACACCACATGATAGAACATGTAAAATTAAAATATATAAACTGAAACATATTAAAAATGTAAAAAAGGTATAATTCACTGCATGTATGAAGAGAAACTCCAATATTTTGTCTAGAAATAACATGATGTTTGGTCATCATGATGCTTATTTTGATGATGACCCAAAAAAGTAACAAAATTGCTTCAAAAAGAACATTTCATACTCATATATTTGAAAGCCGGTCACGGATGTTCCCCGTGCTGATGTGATAAAGAATTTGGGTCTCATCCTTCTAGCAATAAAGCAGTGGCGGATCTAGAAAAAATATTCAGTGGTATTCTCAAAAAAAAATTACCGTACATTAAGGGCAACGACGAAACTAGAACTTTTCCATTGGAGGGTCATAAATCATAATAGAATATTTTTTCATATTCTAGTGACACAAATCGTCACCTTTTCTATTTTTTAGTTTATGAAGGTCACACATCTTAAAACCATTATAAACTTGTATATTTTCAATATGTACAAAAATTTCTTCCCATGCATTTTATAGTTTCATTTTAAAGAAAATTTGAAATTTCAGTTGAAAACGGTATTTCATGAAGCAATGTTTCCTAACTCCCATCAAATATATTAACTAAATAATCACTAATTTGTTGGCATCATCCCGAATCTCATCTTCTAAAAGTTTTATTGTCAGTTAAATTATTACTGATAATATAAGGCTAGTTCACCTGGTAGAGCCGTAGAGGTGCTTGTCTGTTAGTTGGAAAGTCCAAGGTTCAAACATGAGGAAGGAAATATACTTTAGGATTATTGATGTAAAAGAAGTAAGATTATTGTTAAAAAAGTTAAATTAGTATTATATTAATTAACTAGTATTAATACATGAAATTTCCAACATTTGATTTACCTTTTTTTTTTCCTTAAAGTAAGTTTTTGCAATATGATAAAACATATTTTATAATTATCTAATAATATAATATAATATAATATATATAGATTATTGTTAAAAAGTTAAATTAGTATTATATTAATTAACTAGTATTAATACATGAAATTTCCAACATTTGATTTACCTTTTTTTTTCCTTAAAGTAAGTTTTTGAAATATGATAAAACATATTTTATAATTATCTAATAATATAATATAATATAAATATAATATAATATAATATAATATAATATAATATAATATAATATAATATAATATAATATAATATAGATTGTAGATATATACAAAAATCTTAGGAATTAAAAGTAGGTCTTATTGTATTATACATACCATAACTAATAGAAAATTAAAATTCATTTTAAAATAATTAAATAAAAAATAACTAAAGCTTAAATAAATTATGAAACATTGAAACTTTTCGAAGTATCAAATACTGTAAGAATAAAAGTTTTGTAAAGAGAGGGTAATTATAGTCTATGCTAATTGGTTGTGTGTCAGCATTAGTTAGATGGTCACCTGCATTAAAACTAATTAAATGTATTTAATGTATTGTCTTCTTTCTTCTTATTCCTCCCAGAAGGAAACAAAACCTTTTCGTTTAAAATTTGCACAAATCATATCTTCAGTAAGGTCCAACGGGAAACATGCGGGAAAAGAAATCGGTAAATCCTTTGCCGATAGGCAACCCCACAGCCACCAAAATTGCCGTGCCGAAAATTAATATAATCGGGAAATCTTTGCTGAAATGAAATTGGATGATGGGCATTAAATGTGCATTAAATGTTGACCATTTGGAATGATTTCAACGGTAATATTACCGTTTGAAATTAACTTTTTTTAATAAATAAACCTATATAAACCTAACACACATTTTAAACAAATTTACACCAACTCATATCCTTGTTACTCTAAATCTATTATATTTTTTAAAAAAATGGTGGAAGAAATACCTATTTTATTAGCAGCGATTCATCCAACAGTAGCATAAGTTTTTTTTCCAAAAACTCATCGACGAAGCCGAAAGGACTTCTCGTGAGTGTCTACAATATTTCTGCGAAACGGTATGTAAAATATACGCTCCCGAGTTCTTACGTAGGCCAACAAGCCACGACATGGCGCTTTTGTACCAAGCTCATGAGGATAAACTCACCTTCCTGGTATGGTGAGTAGCCTTGATTGCACCCATTTCGTATGGAGATCGTGTCCCACAGCGTTTCGTGGCCAATATATGAGAGGAGATCACCGTTACCCTACGTTTATGCTCGAAGCGGTGGCCTCTCAAGATTTGTGGGTTTGGCATGCCTTTTGTAGTCCACCAGGTGCACAAAACGACATCAATGTGCTTCAACAATCCCCATTATTTCAAACTGAATGGAATGGAACGGCCCCAAAATGTCCATTTTACGTTAACAACCACTTATACAAACGTGGTTACTATCTCGTGGATGGAATAGACCCTACATGGTCCGTGTTTGTCAAATCATATCCATATCCTCAACAAATAAACGAAAAAAAAGTTCATGAAACAACACGAGGCGGCAAGAAAAGACGTGGAACGGGCTTTTGGTGTTTTGAAGTCAAAATGGGGTATAATGAATCGGCCAATGCGTGCTAAGAGTGTGAAAAAAATTAGGTTTGTTGTGTATACTTGTATTATTTTACATAACATGATTTTAAAATACGACGGAAACGCGATAACACCGGTACACATCCGGGATCCTCCACTCGAGCCCGCACTTGATGACAACGTCTTAGACGAACTTATGAATGAAGATACGCATTGGAGACTAAAACATGATCTCGTTGAGCATCTCGGAAGTATGGATTACCACACCTATTGGTGGATTCCGACGAAGAGTAGTTAATTTATTTAATTATTGTAATGTATTTTTTTTTAATTTTTAATTTAGTGTAATATTTTTTTTTATATTTTTTTTAATTTAGTGTAATGTTTTTCTTATTTTTAATTTAATGTATTGTAAGTTTAAAAAATATTGGTTTGCCTAAACTCAACTAGGCATGCTCCCTTCTGATTTTTTGGTAATAGGCAAAAAGTTAAAGCAAATTACATGGCACAATTTAATTGGGTGGGGGAAAATTTTGCCTAAAGGGGTTAGGCATGCACCCCCCTCACCTTAAGATTTCGATTTATCATATTTCTTCTTTTTATTCTTCTTTCTTTTTTCATTCTTGTTGCTAGGGGTATCCTAGTATTTGCTCAGGGGTATCCAATACATAAAACGAAGATTTTTTATGGTTTTTTACACTTCGCCAAGATAGTTGAGGGGTATCCCGGGCTACCCCTAACCACCATATAGATCCGCCCCTGCAATAAAGTGTGAATTGAATCTACACGTTCCTGCATCTGGTTTCTCATTCTTCCCTACTCAGCATCATATAATAACACAAAAAAAACCCATCAGATTTGGGCCTTATCCAAAAAATCAACAAAACCGTATAACATCAAACCGTAAAACCTTAAAATTAGGGTTATTAGTGAATAAAGCGGCAATTCAATTATGTAAAACAACCAAATAATATAAGCAAAGAAAAAACAATTTCTACAATCTAACAATTAAAATTTATGAAAGATTAATAAAATTAGGGTTAGAATAAAAGCCAACCTGTTCAGCCTCAACACGACATCTCCTAACACAATAACAGATCCAAAATCATCCGAAACTTTTGCCAGATCTAACCCTAGATCTCTGTTCGCACATCCTTCAACACAGATCTGAACAAATTCTTCATACGAAAGGTTTTGACCACTGATTGAAAGAGAAGTCAACTCAGATGAGATTGAATAACATACCTATTTAGACTGAACTGATAACAATATGGATAATCCATCGAAATGTATAAGATATACAAAAAAAGAGAACATCGTCAGAATACCTTCGAAAATCAAGAATGATAATTGATTAATTGTCGAAATCTAACATTTATATTAAAAATAACGACACGGAGAGATGGAGGAGCAACAGAGACATTGGAGAAGAAGAAACCCTAATTGTGGAGCGACATTAAAAGAATTAGGTTTTTACTTTGTTTATATTGGTGGGTCAAAAATCAGGGTATGATATCACACGCGGGATCCGTATAAAAATACCAAATTTCCAACATTTTCCTGCAAAAAACCTAAATGGTTGCAGCATGTGAGGACATGTGTCCTAAACCTTATTCATTTGTTATATATATAGATAGATGGCTATAGTTATCAATTAATAAAAAAGAGGCCCTATTTGGTAAGGTTTTCGCTAGTTTTTTTTCTCTTCTTTTTATTGTAGAACTCAGATAATTTATAATGGCCTGGGACATATTGTACCATTAAAAATGTCCAAAGATTTAACTATCTCCGAGCCGATATATATTGGTGGACCAATCGAGAATCATGTAAATCAAGACTAAAGAACTTGAAGAGGTTGATTAAGATTCTCGATTTTGAACAGGACAATAGTGATCTGGTAAATGCAGTTCATTCATAGTTTTATACTTTAATTTGATTTTTTGGATTGATTTGATTTGGTTTGTGTTCATTTTTAGTGATATTTAGGTCATTGATTTTGAAACTGTGATTATGGTTGATTGACTGTTCAATTGTGAATTTTACTTAATAGACTCAATTGAACTGTGGTAATACCTGTAAGAAGACCTAAATAAGATTGGGATTTATAGGTTAGGTTTATCAAGTCAATTATTTCTAACCACCTTTTGTCATTGATTTAGGAGTAAATTGCACAAGACATCCTTTATGTATACTTGAACTTACAGGTTTCAGCCTTTATTTTAAAACCTTGCTAAAAACAACCTTTACGTTTATTTTTGTTGCAGGTTTAATCCTTTACTTCTAACCAAGTTTATTTTCTCAGTTAAATCCCCTCACATACCAAACATGTGAGGTTATATTTGTCATTTCATTTCCTCTCTTATAAAAACCCATTGCAATATTATCGAGTTATTATGTCATATTGTATGCAATATTAATACATCCTAAAATTTATTAAACGATTAGCGACAAATCACCTAACGTTTTGTATGATAATTATAAGAAAAGTTATGAGATAACATATAGTGGTATGATCATACAGAAGCCAAATTAATATACTATAGGTGTGATATAAATAAAAAAATACAAGGAATAAGTGCAAACAGCATCTTGATTGGATAATTGTAGAGTTATAGTCACCTTCATTTTCAAAGCGTAACCTATCGAGCATTGAACCATGAAGTAAAGCCCATGGTTTCTTATGAATCTTGAAATAGAAAATTAACGAGGAATGCTTAGGAGATTCGAAACACGTGAAGATTTAAATCTATATAAATCTCCTTTTCTGCCCTAATCACATATACATAAACACCTTGTTCTTGTAGTCGTTCGACAACCACCACGATACTTGAAAACTTGAAGTGTCCTTCAAATTCAGGTACTCCACAATCATCTAAGGAACACGAAACTTGAAAATTCTTCATCTTTTTGATGATGGCATTTGAGGATGATGATTTGATTTAGGGTTTTCAATTGAAGGATATGAGGGTTTAATGGTAATTGTGGGTTTTGTGGGTTTTTATAAGAAAAGGAAATGAAATGACAAATATACCCTCACATGCTTGGCATGTGAGGGGATTTAACAGAGAAAATAAATTTAGTTGTTATAAAGGATTGAACCCATGACAAATATAAACATAAATGTTGTTTTTATCAAGTTATAAAGATAAAGGCTGAACCTGCAAGTTTAGGGAAACATAAAGGACGTTTTGTGCAATTTACTCTTGATTTGGAATTTCATGATTGAGAGATCACTTTCAAGTTTAATATATATCTTATGCATGTGAGGGGATTTAACAGAGAAAATAATTTAGTTAGTATAAAGGATTGAACCATGACAAATATAAACATAAATGTGTTTTTATCAAGTTATAAAGATAAAGGCTGAACCTGCAAGTTTAGGAAACATAAGGACGTTTTGTGCAATTTACTCTGATTGGAATTTCATGATTGAGAGATCACTTTCAAGTTTAATATTATATCTTGATGAAAATTAACATAGTAACTAAAGTTATGTACATCCTATTTATGATCGATGATTAGAGGTCGGTTATAGCTTACACCTAATCTTGTAGGCTCATAATTTGATGATATAAGACAACAAAACATAGGAGAAACTTCTACATAAACAACATGAGCAAAGTATCCCTGTTAATTAGGCATGCTCTGAACATACCTAGATGTTACTGATATTGGACATCTGGAATTAGTTAGACTGAATGTACTTTTGTTTCAACCTCAAATTTATAGCTGTTTGACTTTTAGGTGCTAATTTATGTTTGATTGATAAGTTATGCTTGTTTCAACTGAATTGCTCATTTGTTAATGTATTATCAGAATAATATATCACATGAAACACAGACAATGATCCTGGTTGATCATCCTAATGTTCTTAAATCACATCACTCCTTTGTGGGTTGTCATGCCTTTTATGCCCGGTGGTTTTTGCCTTCATATATTAAAATATGCTCAACTTGACGGTTTTGAGGAAGTTGTTATTGCAACTATAACTGCGTGAGGTATTAAAGGCTCTTGAGTATCTTCATGATCATGGCCTCATTCATCGAGATCTCAAAGTGAGTTCTTTTAAGTTATCATTTAAATTCAAAGGTCACAGAATTTGTATTAGCACACACTTTATTGTTTTTGTAATTGTATTTTCTTAACCTTAATCAGAGATATATGTTGGTTTTGCATCAATATAATGCCTATACATATATGCCTTTTTTGCTCTTCTTAATAGGCTGGAAACATTCTCATTAGTGAGAATGGGGCCATCAAACTCGGAGATCTTGGTGTTTTGGCTTGCCTATTTGATTCCGGTGATAGAAAACGCATGAGAAATACATCTGTGTGGACATTGTGCTGGTAATACATGCATAACATTTATATAACTGAACAACTTTCATTTACTAATGGGAAACCCGCGCATTGCAGAGGAGTCAACAATATGAGGCACGTATATAACTCAATCCTTAAAACGATAAGAACAAATCATATATAAGTTCTTTGTGTGTGTGTGTGTATAGGGGAGGGTTTAAATGAGAACGCTAAATATCGCGAGAACCGTGAGAACATATGAAAAACCGCAAGAACTTGATAAAAAACAATCCAAATTCAAAATTTCTTTTTGCACTTATCATTATTATTCGATAACAATATTAAAAATTAAATTTACACACTAAAATTTACATGTATTCGTAGATAAAGAAAAATTACACATGCGTAACTTTGTCATTTACACATGTGTAAATTTGTTGAATTTACACATGTGTAAAAAAACTTATTAAGAGTGATTGAAAAGAGAGATGATTTATTAAGTATTGTATATTCTTGTTTTGATTTTCTATTTTAATTATAATGAGATTGTATTAAAAACTGATTTTCATTGGTTTTCTCATTCTTCCTCATGGTTCTCACAACATTTAGCGTTCTCAAGATAACTCTCCCCTATATATATATAAGCACCCGCGCTTCGCGATGCGCACAATGCTACGGTGAAAAAATTTCCAACGCAGTTCTCGTTTCTTTAAACTTTTCAATCCTCTAGGACATAGACCCGTGTATCACACGATGTTATATAATAAAATTTAATATAATTTTGTAATAAAAAAAAAATATAATCATACCTTATAGCTATGACAGCCGAATTTTATAAGGTTCAACCATTTTTAGCTTAAAGTAAATCAATTTGGGTTGTAGTTTGTCTTCAAAAGATCGGGTATAACCATAGAAATTATTTGCGAAAGTGGGTCAAAAGTCAAACGGTTAATACCTCCTCAATAACTTTATTTAAAAAATAATAGACTACTATGTCAAAAACATATTTTTATAACCTTGTTTAA
This sequence comes from Scalesia atractyloides, assembly GCA_947069175.1. Lineage (NCBI taxonomy): Eukaryota > Viridiplantae > Streptophyta > Magnoliopsida > Asterales > Asteraceae > Scalesia > Scalesia atractyloides. The sequence continues at coordinate 60,936,951 of CAMTDV010000014.1, forward strand.
CATATTATTATCTTATAACATTTGAAAAAAATGGCTACAAAGTGCAGACATGTCCGAACAGCCACTCCGTTATGTTTGGACGCATACTAAAATACGACCCGTAATCTGATACACAACCTGCTTGACCTACTATTTTGCCCCCTTTACCAAAGTGATTCCACTATATTTTACACAAATTGAAAAGTGCAATTGCAAAAATAGTTATAACTTTCATTCCCAACAAATATGAATGTTTGAAATACTCTGGTAGCTTTTAACTTCCAAATGAGATAGCATACGTTCCATCCTATGTTGCTAGATATTGTATTTAGATCTGACGAGCATAGGTGGCTATGTGACATGAACTTGTTTTGAATGATAAGGTAAGGTATAACATGAATATTATGATGATATAAAGTGTATTTTGGTCTTACATGCTGAATATGGAATGATTAATGCAAGAGAAGTAACTAATACGAACGCATGATACACATTATGTTTACTATGAGGAAACTATGTTATTTTGTTAAAGCATGATTGTGTGATGTTGATAGTATTCAAAATGATTATTTGGAATGAATTATGTGACTTATGTGATTAGATGAAGTATTGGTTGATTATAATATGAGAATGCTTAAGTATGGATTTGACTTATGTGAAATCATAACAATAAAACTTGGCGTAAATAAGTATGGGATGGTGTGCGTCGTTGAATAGATATTTAGAGGCAAATTATATTTCACTTTGATATGATTGAACACTAAGAAAGTAGGAAAAATATAACCATAAGGGTCGTAGTCACCAATGGGTCGTCTTAGTAACAGGTCAAACAAACAAAACATATTTGTAAGTCTAAAGGGTTGAGTGAACAACTTCTCTAGTATACTTGAAATTAATTTGAAAGTGTACCTTGTATATAGGGCACTAATAGGTGAATACCTATTTGATTTGGGCTTTTGGTAGCAAACTTTTAACTCACCCAAAGGGGAGTTCACTGCCCCGTTTTAAATTATGTTTTTTACATTTTGGGGGAGAAACACGTAAAGTATTTTGAGTTAATATGATCAAAAGACGACAAAGGAAATGTAACCTATGTTGGCCTTTAGTAAGGGCCTTAAGTTACCATAACGAGGGTTTATCCATGGACATTTTCCCGCCGCTGTAATCATTAACCTCTTGGTTGGAGGGCACAGGATATATTGATAGATCTATTGGGTTTTGACAGACCCCAAGCTTGTCGATCGGTCGTTCTGATCACAAAAGACAAGGAATATATGTTGAAAACAAGAAATAAGGGAAACGATTAAGGTTTCGTTTTGATTATGGGCTCTTGGTTGCAAACACTATTTCGTATTCCTAGCTAGTTTATGATGTTACATGTCGATCTAACGTTTTCATATTTTCAAAACAGAAATCAAGAATAATTATTTGATATTTATACATAAGTAAACGTGAATTCGCCAACTTTGTGTTGATATTTTAAAACGTGTTTTTCAGGTACATAAGTGGCTTCGGAGTTTGATGTGGGTTTAGGGTAACACTAAAAATGAACATTAATAAAGCTTGTGTCATGGTCCACGAGATGTAACTTTTGAACATGAACACTTTAAACAATACATTATGGATGATTGTAATAACTTTTAACTAATTTGTCTATTTTAAATAATTATCTATGTTTTCCCTATAATTGTTGGTTGCCAACCTTCGTCACCACCATGCTTGTCTTCTGCTGCGATTTTCGGGGTGTGACACTTTTTCTGCGGATGTGGAGACGCCTGACTCCGGTTGCGACAACGAGGCGGAAGTGGTAGCCTTGGACAAAAACTCTCTTAGTGGGACGAGGTCCCTGTGGCTCATACTAATCATGATTGATGACACTCTTTTCCAAACAAGGAAGATGAAGTAATCATCTTAGTGGTGCCCCTCTAATTTGTTATTTTTACGGGTTCTCTCTATTCCTATTTCGTCTAACGTTGTGCCCTATGCGAGTAATGATAATGGACGTTAGCACGTGGGCATCACAAATGTCCATTCTATGTTGAAGTTTAGACAATAGTGTCCTCTCTCTGACTGATCGTCTGCTTTGAACGAGAGAATGCTAGGGTGACCATGCAAGGAAATTTACTATTACGGGGGGCTCACATAATAACAACTTGTAGTGCATGGGAATCTTGGCGGGCTCTGCGGGTCAAGCTAATAATCACTATCCATTCGAAATCTTAAGTTGTTCAAGTTTCAATCTAGTAGAACACTAACTAGGGTGGTTACTATCACACGTATTTGTTTGCACCTAACATTCGATCTATATCACGAGTCGGTTGAGACTAGTCATAAACAAAAAAACTGGTTAACCACCCAAGGAGGATTTTTCCTCAACGTTCTAGAGTTCTTGTACATGGGTTGGCTCCTTGGTGCCTATGGCACCTCATCTTATTTATTGGCAAAGAGTACAATTAATTCCGTCATTTGACATTTGTCTTATCCCAAGGGATAGTATGGCATGAGCCATGTTGCAACTCCCTCATTGCATTCTTTTCGAAATCTATGGAAATAATAACAATCTTGTTGGAACTCGTGCAGCTTGGTGGATTTTCCTAATTTGGAAGATCGAGGTCCATGAAGTATGGAATGCATGTTGTAAGGTTGGAGACGACCATTTGGTTTCTCATCCTCAACGGATTACTTCTTTCCTATTTAGACATCTAGCCGATACAGCAAGAGGTACTCCGCATTTTGGATTGCGGTTATTCACGTTATCATTGTTTCAAACATGTAAGAACAATGTGCCCTTGAGGTTTTCATGACCTATTGTATTCTTAATTCGTGGGCGCTTGGTGGACCACATATGTTTAAATATATAGATCTAGATCACTTGATCTTATGTATTAAAATAAACATGGCGCCAAAAAGAACTCTATGCCCGAAAGGGGCAGTTAATCAACATTCTATTATTAAAGTTGAACTAGAGTTTTTATGGAACAACATGAGGTTGCGGAAATTTCACAACAAAAGATAATTGAGTCGACACTAGTAACGGTATTGGTGGTACCGGTAGTTCAAGTGGTTCAAATTCCGATGGACCGAGAACGTGTGGCAATGCCAGACCTAAAGATACAATCACACAAGGATATAATTCTAAGGATTTCCTGGACCGTAAGCCGCGAGACCTCATAGATACGAGAGGTGTGGTAGGTTCTATCCGCTAAATAAAAACAGTGAAGTCGGCTAGCTGTAGTAGTAAATGTACTCCTGAATAAATGATTAGGTAGAAGAAGAGTCTCCCGCTGAACGCAACATTAACTTGGTGGAATCTCTAGGTACGAATTTTAAGGAGTGATACAACAAAGAGGTTGTTGTGGGAAGAACTTAAGGATACTATGCGAGAAGAGTATTGCTCGCTGACTGAAATTCAAAAGATGGAAACAGGATTCTAGAACTTGACTAGGGTTAGAGCCGACGTTGTTAGTTACGCTCAACGCCTTCACGATCTCTCAAGGGTTGTTCCCTATTAGCTAACAACTGAATTCAAAGCATCAAGCTCTATATCTAGGATTAGTCCCTCGGATCCGAAGAAAGATTACACCATCCCGCCTTCCCTCGATCACTCAAGTAGTAACTCTCACAGTTAGTCTCACCAAGGATGTCACACCCCAACCGATGGCGGAATCATCGGGGCGCGGCACTAGGAGAATCAGATTGCTCGAGAGAATCCATAACAACTATTTATGCAGCAATATTTAAACATTCATTATCCCATGCTAACTAACATATAATCCATAAACAATTATTACAAATATCAAAACATCTCTCAAACAAACATGATTCGATCTTCCCTAGATTTTCTATTACAATGCGTTCCTAGAGATAATTCCTAAATCCGTTTTGCAGCAAGTAGATCTCAATAACCTACAACATACGTTAAAATAATTTGTCAATACAAAAATGTATTGGCGAGCATACAGGTTTTGATATAATAGCATAGTAGATAAAAATGTAGCGAATTCTTCATACATAAACATGATTCATACAACACATAAACTCACAAGACAATTTATCATGCTAACTCGCGGAGAGCTCGCGCGTACATCCTAGCTAAACCCCGTCGGGTGAGAGCCCTTCTACAGTACCGTACTAGCCAAGGTGGAGATAACGAAAAGTGCCCTAGCTTATATGTTCTAGCAATCACGTATCAATATGTATAACAACTATTCGCTTGTGATAATTTAGTTTAGCGTGCGTTGTATTTTTGATAAGAACGTATGTTACACCCAAAAGTGCGTTAAAGCGAAAATGGGTCAAGTATACTCACAGTTGGTGCGTTTAGGTTAGAGATGAGGTCCGAGATGAGTTGAGGAGAGTGCCGGACCAGCCTGCATACGTGAACGGAAGTACATCAGTCTCCGAAAAGATGAAACGGCGAAGTTTGGCTTGAACAGTAGGCAAGTTCGAGCGAACTTGTACTATTCTGCTGAGTTGGGAGTCAAGTTCGGGTGAACGTGGTAATTTCCAAAGAAATTATACAGGTTCAGGCGAACTTGTAAGATTTGTTTAAGGAATTGACAAGTTTGGCCGAACTTGTGAAGTTTCCTGAGAAACTTTGCAAGTTCGAGCGAACTTGAGGGTTTTTGATGAAAGGTGTGAGTTGTTTGGACTCAAGTTCGGCCAAACTTGTCCTTTAAAGGTCAAGTTCGAACGAACTTGACTAAGGTGCTGCACAAAAATCAATTAAATCTCGAGCGAACTTGATGTTTTCAGGTCCAAAATCTTGCGTTTTCGCGTCGTTTGCTGGGAAAAATCGAGTGTTCATCCTTCAACCCTGTGCTACTGAGCAAACTTAGGTCAGGGGAGGTCTTTTAGAGCGGTTTTAGCCGTTTTACAAAAGCGTGGGCTAATCCGGGGGAACTCGGGGTTTGTTCGGGTTAGTCCGCTTGTGTAAACCAACATAAACGTTCTTGTGCTTCCGGATCTGGTATCTTAAATGTAAATGCTTCGTTTCATATCAGAAAATGAACAAAACATCATGAAAAGTCCGTATTTGTGTAAAAATTAATGTTCAAAAGGTTTGCTCAGATCTAAGCATAGATCTAAGTGAAAACAGAAGTTTTATGTAAAAAGATGAAGATTTTGTAAACAGAAAAGATTTGAAAGAAAACGAAGGCAATGCCTTGTGCAAAATCTTGTAAACCTTGGAGATTGCATAAAACATGTTGGTTCTTACTTAGGATTCGAGGGTTTTGGGTTAGGAGAGCTCTGGGCGAAGTTGCAGCAAGCTCAAATGAGAGGATGGGGCTGAGTATTTATAGGTGAATGCAAAAAGTGAGTTGGTGGGAGTCAAGTTCGGTCGAACTTGCATGATTTTATGCAAGTTCGGGCGAACTTGTTAGATTTTCAAGAGGATTATGTCAAGTTCGGCCGAACTTGCTGATTCTGTGAAGAATCTAAGCAAGTTCGAGCGAACTTGAGGGGAAAGAGAGGGTTTTGTGGCCAGTCAAGTTCGGCCGAACTTGGGGTCACCCAAGTTTCGAGCGAACTTGTCCAAAAACTCCGGATTTCTTTGTTTTTCGATTGTTCCGTGATGTACTCGCGTTATATAGTTACATTAAGCGTTATAGCAAAGTATTAAGCGTATTAAACGGTCATATTTACTTAAAGTTCACAATTATTCGAAAATACGCAATGAAGTATGCGACTTTGTTCCCAAGTCTTTCGAGAGTCGCGTTGCAGTTTAAGCGAGCAGTTAGCCTTGGAAATTCCACGCAAAGTTGATAGTATTTTAGTTTGTGCGATATAAGCGTTGTGTTAGTGCGATGTAATGCGTTGTGATGTGATATAGGGCGAATATATGCGATGTAGCGTAATAAGCGATTTAGATTACATTATGATCCGAATCTCTGGTGCTAGACGTAACGAGAGTGACAAGCTTGCAAGGAGGCGGGTTGTTACTGTCTCCCCTACTTTAGGAAATTTCGTCCCGAAATTCATTCAATAGGAAGACTTGGGAATTGACACGAATGGATAGCGATTAGGCGTTTAGCGTAAGTCGAGGATGGTCGAGCGGTCGATCGAGGATTGGCAAGTGAATGCGTCTCGAAGGTGTAAAGAGTCGATGAGTGAAACAGATTAATTGACTCATGGTCGATATTTCACGAGCTGGCGATGAAGAAAATGCTTTTTAAGTCTTGAAAAATTTGTTAACCACCATAAAGAGCGTTTAAAGGAAACTGGGTTTATGAAAATCTTCTCACAACGTGGCGCTAGGCGGTCGATTCCCCACTGTGAGAAGGGTTTTACTTGTCTAAAAGATTTTCGTAAAAATATTCAAAAATTCTTAGAAAAATTTCCCGTTAAATTACAAAAACATACTGGTAAAAACTAATTTTTAAAGGTATCAAAAAGTTTTAATTAGTGTCATACCCCGTATGGCATCCTTCCACAAAAGTTTGTAATATGGCTAAAACACTTATATATAGGAAGTGCCAGCAGCGTATCCACCATGTTTTAGCCATATCGCATTCATTTCGTGGAGCGATGTCAGGCGTGTTGACACGATTATAGATAGATTCCGGTATCCTTGGTCTACGCGGTAAAAAGGGAAACCAAGAAATTATGAGGCTTGAATAACGTCAAACTCCACATGGCATCCTTGCACGGAAGTTTGTGAATACAGCTAAAATACTTATATATAGGAAGTACCAGCGGCGTATCCACCATGTTTTAGCCATATTGCCTCCGTCCCGTTGAGTGATGTCATGTATGCCGACACGACATGGATAAGTTGACGATTTAAATAACGAAGCGGTAGTAACGAGGTGCGATATGTCACACCCCGACCCGCAGCGGATAAGGTGATCGGGGCATGATTGGGTTATCATCAAAGCTCATGACATTTATTAAATGTTTCATATTCATTAATACAAATTAAATGAAAGTTTACAATGATTGCTACAACATGATCTAACTAACAATCTAACTCCTTTGTTCTCTTCTAAGGCATATCCTATGCTATCCTTGCTTCAACCTGTTCACCTGTATCATGTGTAAAAAGGTTTTTGGATCAACATAATGTTGGCGAGTGAATCCTATGGAAAACATTTGAGCAATTTATTTAAATTGATTATGAAATATGTGCACAACCAAACATGAGTAAAATTAGATGTAACTTGATCAACAATCATAAGATGTTAAATGAAACACTCATGAATAATAATGGAAACAATTAAAGGCACGCGATGCTCAACTCGTCTCTCACGAGGAACTGAGGGGCCTGATGAATGAATTGCATAAACATGATAATATGAATAACACAACTACAAACAATATAAACTCAATGAAAACACATATGAACAATAATGAATTTGAATTGAAGCACGCGATGTTCTACTCGTTTCCCACGAGGAACTGATGGGCTTAATGTATGAGTTTCATGTAATTTGACAAACGGAATATAAATAAATCACAACAATAAATCAATCTAAGATTAAGTCATGATGTGGTATGGCACAAGTTTAAATAAATAAATTAATTAATTCATAACACATGACACACCCCAAAACGTGTAATTTAAAAGGGGGAATTGTAAGATTCACTCACAGTGGGTGCGTTCGGTTGATGATGATGAATGCACGCGAAGTGGTTTTAACCACGAGTGAGATTTAACCTAGATAAATCGCATTATGGTTTGGTGAGTAAACGGATTTTATTAAACTATTTTAGTAGGATTGTTGGGTGTATTTTTGTGAGTTTGAAGCTATTTTCTAATCTTAAAAATGTTATTTTTTAAGTATTTATAATTGATTTTCAATTAAAATAATTAAATAAAAATAATAAAAATATTTTATTTTTTTTCTGCTACAGTTGACCTTGACCAGTTGACTTTGACTGGTCGTTGACCGGTTTGCGGAATATTGTTGTGCGCTCGGTGAGGCTCGAACCCGAGACCTCCCGTACGCGTGCACGCAGCTCTACCAACTGAGCTACGTGTCTAACCCGTTATATATCCGATTTTAATTATATATATTCATTAATTAGAATATAAACAGAAATCATTTTTATTTTAAAAACAGTTTAAGGCGAAACGGTCATGCACACCACAGGTCTCGAACCCGGGACCTGTGGGTTAATCTAACACACAGTCCACCGCTGGACTGTGTGTTCAACATGTTATAATATTCGGTTTTTATTATACTTAAATACAAAATAGATATTTCCTTTTCTGCCTTATTTAAAAGAAAAGATAATTGTCCGAGTCGGTGCTGAGGACCGGACTCGAACTCGTGACCTGTGATATAAACAAACACACAGTCCACCGCTGGACTGTGTGTATAACTTGGTTATTATTCCGGTTATTAATATACTTAACATATAACTAAGGCGACTCCGGTTCAGTAATAAAAAAAAATAGATTTTATTAAGGCAGCGTGTGAGACGGGAATCGAACTCGAGACCTTTGCATAATTATCGTCTTATGTGCACACAGTCCACCGCTGGACTGTGTGTCTAACCCGATTAAAATCATGATTTATAATATACTTATATGATATGGAAGTGCGTCGTCTTCTTCATCAATATTGAACCAGAAACCGGGTCTGACTGGTTCGAGTTTTTGTTCCAGTTTCATTAGTGTTTTAGGTTAATTACTGGTAAGATAGAGGTAAAAAGAAAGGAAAATAAGCGTGAGGTATACCGACTCGTTTTCCTCTGTTTTCCGGCAGAACTCCGGCGACAGAAAAACTACTCCGGCGTCAGGTGTCTTGCAGCAGCAAGTCTCCGAAAAGTTTGGAAAAGGTAAGGGTATCTCCGGTATAAGCTTCAGAGGTTCAGAAAAGCTCGGCAATGGGGAAACCGGTTTTCCGGCGACGAACAGGTTTATTCCGGCGAGTGAAATTTCGCCGTGAAAAGATGTGATTTTTAGCGAAAAGGTTTGCAGACGATTGTGGTTGAATTTATAGGGAATAATCGAAATGTATTTGGTCTGATTTTTGACTGTGTTCGTTATTTAAATTTTTCCGGCGGTTATGGATTTGGTCGCGGACTTCAAACATCGGTTATAACCGATATGTGATTAAAGGTTTACGTTATAACGTAAATTGGTGTTAAGACTCGCGAATAATCCGGGATTCCGACGACTGAATCGTTGGGCGCCGATTTTTGAATTTGTAAAGTCACTTTATGAATTAAATTATTTCATTATTTATCAAACAAATCAGTTGGCGCAGTGGTTTGTGTGTGAGATGTTAAGTCACTAGGTGACTCGGTACAGACCCGGGTTCGAAACCCGGCTGAAACAATTCATTTTTATTTTGCGATTTTTGACAGTTTTTCAAAAACTAAATATATGTTCGCGTATAATAATTGATTACGGATCGTTTAAAAATATTTTGGGCATTTAATTCGCAACGAAAATTTTGACTGACTGTTCGGTTGATAAACGGAGCGGGTTTGGTAAATCCGTTTTTGACGGATGTTACACGATAAGCGTTAAAGCGATAAGCGATAAACGGTAAGCGATAAACGGTAAGCGATAAGCGATAAGCGATAAGCGATAAGCGATAAGCGATAAGCGATGCGATAAGCGATAAGCGATGCGAGGTAGATCCCTGCAATAGTGCGATTGCGTTGCTGTTGATTCGCGGGGCATCTAACGTTTGCGCGATCGAGAAAGCGATGAGATGTTACGCCCTTGCGGAGGAGTTTTGCGTGTGAAAATAATCATCATAATATAGGAGGTCTAATAACTTTCAACTACACATGGCACGTTTCCACGGAAGTTTGTTAGCATGGCAAAGCACTTATATATAGGAAGTACCAGCGGCGTATCCACCATGCTTTAACCACACCTCCTCCGTCTCGTGGATAGGTGTCACGCTTTTAACGTTAGGGTACCATTAGAACTCATTACGATCCCCGTGCAAACCCTAAAATAATCCCGTGTGCACCGTGATTAGTTTGGTGTTTGCATGTTTATCGTAACTTATTTTAAAGGCGCGTAGTAGGGGTAAAAAATGTATTATATCATGATGTACCATATAACATTAGTAGTGAGAACTAGTGTGTGCGAGCTTAGACTAAGTGCGAGGATTCGAAAGAGAGATACATTGTTCGTGTGTTGAAGCGATATCAAACAATAGAATGATTACAAAGCATAAGTACTAATCGTCGAAAGTCGTACCTTCGTTAACGTCGTCCTGCGCCTGGTCGAGGTTGGTGTCTACGTCTTCCTCTGTTGGGGCTGCGGCTTGGGTCGGTGACTCCGGGGGTGTCGATTCATCTTGCTGTCATGGTCCTGTGCGACATTTGTTGGTGAAGTGGCCGTAACGGTCGTAGTTGGTGCAATAATGATAGCTGGCTCTGGCCCGGTGGTGATAAATTCACATCCGACACTGGGGATGAGGGCCGGTGTAGTTACGCCTTGGGTAGAATGGAACTGTTCGAAGAGGTTCAGGATTGAGCGGCTCAGTCGCGGAGTAGTTGAAGCTCGAGCTTTTCCTCTCGCGGTTGGGCTCGGCGGCAGCTTGCGATGAGGTGTCGTCGTCGTCGTCAGAGTCGTCATCGGTATCGTCAGAATCATTGTTGGAATCGTCAGATACTTTGATAGTAGCTTGATTCAGGTTCTTGGCGGGAGTTTTGGAGAAATATCCGTCCAAGACTCGCTTGTCATTGATTTCCGTGGCCAACTAATAGGTTTCTTCGATGGTAGCAGGTCTTGCAGCTGCGACAAAATTACCCACACACTCAGGCAAAGCACACATGTACTTCTTGATAGCCTTTTCAGGAGTGTCGACTTGGCTTGTGCAGATGATGCTAAGCTGTTTGAACCTAGCTGTGAGGCCGGCGTTGTCTCATTTGATTTGCTTGATTTTCCAAAATTTGTTCTCGAGCTTTTGGACTTCGTGGGGAGGGCAATATTCTCTCTTCATGAGCTCCTTCAATTCCTCCCACGATATTGCGTAAGCTGCGTCGTTCCCACGTTTGATGAGCTCAGTTGTCCACCAGTCAAGTGCTCAGGATTGGAATACTCCGGTAGCGCATGTGGTCTGGAAATGCTCACGGCACCCACTCTGACGAAGGGTAACCTCGATGGCATCGAACCACTGGAGCATTTGAGATACACTTCCTTCACCTGTGAAAACCATCGGGTCACAGGCCTTAATATGCCTGTAGGAGAAAGTAGACTTCGGTGCGTTGGACTTAGAATCTTCCAATGTCTGAGAGTTGCTGAGAGCTTGGACCTGAGTGATAATTTAAGGAAGGACCTTGGCCATTTCCTTGGCCACAAGTGAAGCAATCCTCTTATCGGAGTTCCTTCGAGCTTGACGTCAAGAGTTAGAAGCGTTCGACATCTGGACAAAAGAGATTTGGAATCAGATTAGATCATAATGATTTTGTAATTGCGATGTGATTTAGCGCGTTAAAAACTTGTTATAGTAATACGTATTTCACATAGGAGCCACATAGGAAGAACACATATCTCCTAAATTCTCACGTATTCACATAAGTGTATGTAATTACATACTTATAGATATATATAGATATTTAGATACGTATATATATATAATTGCGGTATAACGCAAGGACGCGGTTAAGAGGATCGTTATGATTAGTTATGCTGCGAGTTTTGGCTCTTGTTTTGGGTTGCGATGGTTGTGCGAGTTGTGCATTAACATAGCGAGATAAAAGCGATAAAGCGACAAATCGAAAACATATCAGTTTAAAATTTGTTAAAACGTGAGCGAAGCACATGTAAATCAATGATGCGAAAAAAATCGACAATTGCTGCTTAAAATCAATGGAGCGTCCTGGGTTTTGAGACAGCGACTGCCTGGGTGGTGATAAATTCACATCCGACACTGGGGATGAGGGCCAGTGTAGTTACGCCTTGGGTAGAATGGAACTGTTCGAAGAGGTTCAGGATTGAGCGGCTCAGTCGCGGAGTAGTTGAGGCTCGAGCTTTTCCTCTCGCGGTTGGGCTCGGCGGCAGCTTGCGATGAGGTGTCGTCGTCGTCGTCGGAGTCATCATCGGTATCGTCGGAATCATCGTTGGAATCGTCAGATACTTTGATAGTAGCTTGATTCAGGTTCTTGGCGGGAGTTTTGGAGAAATATCCGTCCAAGACTCGCTTGTCATTGATTTCCGTGGCCAACTAATAGGTTTCTTCGATGGTAGCAGGTCTTGCAGCTGCGACAAAATTACCCACACACTCAGGCAAAGCACACATGTACTTCTTGATAGCCTTTTCAGGAGTGTCGACTTGGCTTGTGCAGATGATGCTAAGCTGTTTGAACCTAGCTGTGAGGCCGGCGTTGTCTCATTTGATTTGCTTGATTTTCCAAAATTTGTTCTCGAGCTTTTGGACTTCGTGGGGAGGGCAATATTCTCTCTTCATGAGCTCCTTCAATTCCTCCCACGATATTGCGTAAGCTGCGTCGTTCCCACGTTTGATGAGCTCAGTTGTCCACCAGTCAAGTGCTCAGGATTGGAATACTCCGGTAGCGCATGTGGTCTGGAAATGCTCACGGCACCCACTCTGACGAAGGGTAACCTCGATGGCATCGAACCACTGGAGCATTTGAGATACACTTCCTTCACCTGTGAAAACCATCGGGTCACAGGCCTTAATATGCCTGTAGGAGAAAGTAGACTTCGGTGCGTTGGACTTAGAATCTTCCAATGTCTGAGAGTTGCTGAGAGCTTGGACCTGAGTGATGATTTAAGGAAGGACCTTGGCCATTTCCTTGGCCACAAGTGAAGCAATCCTCTTGTCGGAGTTCCTTCGAGCTTGACGTCAAGAGTTAGAAGCGTTCGACATCTGGACAAAAGAGATTTGGAATCAGATTAGATCATAATGATTTTGTAATTGCGATGTGATTTAGCGCGTTAAAAACTTGTTATAGTAATACGTATTTCACATAGGAGCCACATAGGAAGAACACATATCTCCTAAATTCTCACGTATTCACATAAGTGTATGTAATTACATACTTATAGATATATATAGATATTTAGATACGTATATATATATAATTGCGGTATAACGCAAGGACGCGGTTAAGAGGATCGTTATGATTAGTTATGCTGCGAGTTTTGGCTCTTGTTTTGGGTTGCGATGGTTGTGCGAGTTGTGCATTAACATAGCGAGATAAAAGCGATAAAGCGACAAATCGAAAACATATCAGTTTAAAATTTGTTAAAACGTGAGCGAAGCACATGTAAATCAATGATGCGAAAAAAATCGACAATTGCTGCTTAAAATCAATGGAGCGTCCTGGGTTTTGAGACAGCGACTGCCATAAAGTGATTCGATCATTCCGCCGAGTTCGGACACACGCTTTGGCCTAATAGGTAAATGCTCTCACCACCCTGCGGCTAACGACATCACCCTTCCGGTTACTACGCGTCCCAAAGCGTTGGAAACAATCGAGACATTGGTGAGATTTGAAAATCGTTGAGTAGGACGAGTTTTCAAGGTTCGGGTTTCACCCTGACTTGATAACTTCGAATCCCTGATCGTGGTTTCACCTCCCGGACCCATCAGGAGGCTTCCACCGGATAGAATGGGAAATTTCCGTTAAGATGTGGATATCACTCCTAACTTAACAGACAATTTCGTGCGGATGAGATTACGCGGAGTGAGTGATTCGTCGAGAGTTCGCGGTTTTCACACCTATTCCCGACAAATCGACTCGTTGGTGTGATACGAGCGTATTTCAGCGTTTTTTTGTGGTTGCTTTGGGAAAAAGCAAGCGTTTAAAGTTCAATCCGAAAGGTTTTGGTCAAGTTCGGGCGAACTTGGCATCTGTCTGATATCAAGTTCGAGCGAACTTGATCAAAAGCAGTGAACTTGTTTAATGTTGAGAGGGGACAGGTAAGTTTGGTCAAACTTGATCAAGTTCGGGCGAACTTGATCAATTCGGGCGAACTTACCCTCAAGTTCGGGCGAACTTGTCTGTTCGTATGAGTTTTCGGCGTTGATTCGATGCGTAACGGTCTGATTTGGTAATCCTGACTATAGACTAGGTCGAATATGGCAATTCTACCTAATTCCCTACAGTTATGGCTCTGATACCAATCTGTCACACCCCAACCGATGGCGGAATCACCGGGGCGCGACACTAGGCGAATCAGATTGCTCGAGAGAATCCATAACAATTGTTTACGCGGCAATATTTAAACATTCATTATCCCATGCTAACTAACATATAATCCATAAACAATTATTACAAGTATCAAAACATCTCTCAAACAAACATGATTCGATCTTCCCTAGATTTTCTATTACAATGCGTTCCTAGAGATAATTCCTAAATCCGTTTTGCAGCAATTAGATCTCAATAACCTGCAACATACGTTAAAATAATTTGTCAATACAAAAATGTATTGGCAAGCATACAGGTTTTGATATAATAGCATAGTAGATAAAAATGTACAACACATAAATCACAAGACAATTTATCATGCTAACCCGCGGAGAGCTCGCGCGTACATCCTAGCTAAACCCTGTCGGGTGAGAGCCTTCTAAAGTACCGTACTAGCGAAGGTGGAGATAACGAAAAGTGCCCTAGCTTATATGTTCTAGCAATCACGTATCAATATGTATAACAGCTATTCGCATGTGATAAATTAGTTTAGCGTGCGTTGTATTTTTTATAAGAACGTATGTTACACCCAAAAGTGCGTTAAAGCGAAAATGGGTCAAGTATAATCACAGTTGGTGCATTTAGGTTAGAGATGAGGTCCGAGATGAGTTGACGAGAGTGCCGGATCAGCCTGCATACGCGAACGGAAGTACATCAGTCTCCGAAAAGCTGAAACGGTGAAGTTTGGCTTGAACAGTAGGCAAGTTCGAGCGAACTTGTACTATTCTGCTGAGTTGGGAGTCAAGTTCAGGCGAACTTGTGTAGTTTCCAAAGAAATTATACAGGTTCGGGCGAACTTGTAAGATTTGTTTAAGGAATTGACAAGTTCGGCCGAACTTGGGAAGTTTCCTAGAAACTTTGCAAGTTCGAGCGAACTTGAGGGTTTTTGATGAAAGGTGTGAGTTGTTTGGACTCAAGTTCGGCCGAACTTGTCCTTTAGAGGTCAAGTTCGAGCGAACTTGACTAAGGTGTTGCAGAAAAATAAGTTAAATCTCGAGCAAACTTGATGTTTTCGTGTCCAAAATCTTGCGTTTTCGCGTCGTTTGCTGGGGAAATTGAGTGTTCATCTCTCCGACCCTGTGCTACTGAGCAAACTTAGGTCGGAGAGGTCTTTTAGAGCGGTTTTAGCCGTTTTACAAAAGCGTGGGCTAATCCGGGCAAACTCGGGGTTCGTTCGGGTTAGTCCGACTTATGTAAACCAACATAAACGTTCTTGTGCTTCCGGATCTGGTATCTTAAATGTTAAATGCTTCATTTCATATCAGAGAATGAACAAAACATCATAAAAAGTCCGTATTTTGTGTAAAAATCAATGTTCAAAAGGATTTCCTCAGATCTAAGCATAGATCTGAGTGAAAACATAAGTTTTATGTAAAAAGATGAAGATTTTGATAAACAGATAAGACTTGAAGAAAACGAAGGCAATGCCTTGTGCAAAATCGTTGTAAACCTTTGGAGATTGCATAAAACATGTTGGTTCTTACTTAGGATTCGAGGGTTTCGGGTTAGGAGAGCTCTGGGTGAAGTTGCAGCAAGCTCAAATGAGAGGATGGGGCTGAGTATTTATATGTGAATGCAAAAAGTGAGCTGGTGGGAGTCAAGTTCGGTCGAACTTGTATGATTTTATGCAAGTTCGGGCGAACTTGTTAGATTTTCAAGAGGATTATGTCAAGTTCGGCCGAACTTGCTGATTCTGTGAAGAATCTAAGCAAGTTCGAGCGAACTTGAGGGGAAAGAGAGGGTTTTGTGGCCAGTCAAGTTCGGCCGAACTTGGGGTCACCCAAGTTCGAGCGAACTTGTCCAAAAACTCCGGATTTCTTTGTTTTTCGATTGTTCCGTGATGTAATCACGTTATATAGTTACATTAAGCGTTATAGGAAAGTATTAAGCGTATTAAACGGTCAAATTTACTTAAAGTTCACAATTATTCGAAAATACGCGATGAAGTATGCGGCTTTGTTTCCAAGTCTTTTGAGAGTCGCGTTGCAGTTTAAGCGAGCAGTTAGCCTTGGAAATTCCACGCAAAGTTGATAGTATTTTAGTTTGTGCGATATAAGCATTGTGTTAGTGCGATGTAATGCGTTGTGATGTGATATAGGGCGGAAATATGCGATGTAGCGTAATAAGCGATTTAGATTACATTATGATCCGAATCTCTGGTGCTAGGCGTAACGAGAGTGACGAGCTTGGAAGGTGGCGGGTTGTTACAAAGGATGCGGTGAGAATGGGGAAAATGTCAAAGAAAGGTGTTGAGAGGAAGGAAACAGACGAGGAATATACGAGCGACGGGAAGCAAAGGTTCTCACACCTTAATAGATGTTCTAGAGTGGGTAAGAAACTGAAGGAAACTTCTACGACGAGCAAAGTGAAGACAATTACTGCCATAATCAAGGTCCACACCAAGAAGTATGCTAATAACTTGCCAAGATCCTAAAGGTGATAAGTGAAACTTTCATCTTGAGGGCACTTGCGAAAGTGCCAAGAGTAGCAGTGTGGTGAGGTCGGGCACAAAACAGAAATTAATAAGTTAGTAATAAGCAAGGAGGAATATCGATGTTTAAGTGTGGCGCAGAGGCCACTTGAAGCATAAATGTCTTAAGAGTGAGTCAAGCCAGTGAACCAGTGTGGGGGTGATTAGAACCAGGGATACTCCCCAAAATCCCAATATTGTCATGAGCACTTTCTACTCTACAATCATCATGCATCAATTCTTTTGATTACCAACGTCGAGCTTAGCTAGTGTCTTTAGGTGTTAACCATATACTCAAATTATTGTCCTCTAGGTTAGACATACTAAGATCAAGCTAGCTAATGGGGAATTAGCCGAGTCATGTGGAATCATTAAGGGTCAATCGACACATTTCTTATCAACCCACACTTCACATCCATTTTGTTTGATATCGGTGCCGATTTTAGTCTCATCTCCATAGAATTCAAAATATGCTTGGTCTAGGGTCAAGTAAGGTAGACGTCCCCTCGTCCTATAGGATTGACCGACAGTAAGTTAGTTGAGTCAGGAGAAGTCATTAGAGGTTGCACACTTGAACTTGGAGCGTGGAAATTCAATATCGATCTTTTGCCCATTTGTTTGGGTAGTTTCGACGTATTGTGTAGAAGTTAACTTTCCGTAATGATGAGATAAACCTCCGTGTTTCATTAATTTCAAACATTGCCACGAAACTACGTCGTGTGTTATAATTATTCTATAATTCAAAACGAATATGAAATTTGTAAAACTTACGGTAATTACTTGAAATTGCAGGATGTTACAACAGAGGTTCCAACAACTGTTGGTCAAACCACTGCCATGATCACATTTCCCTCCTTAACTCAACCACTATCAACACCACCAATAATTTCTACACAACCACCTTCACCCAAAATCAAATTTCAATGCAAAAGAAAAATTTTGTGATTGAGGATGATAAAGTGATTCCATCACCAATTCTTACGTCATCACAACCACTGTCCACATCATCCTCATCAGCTCCATCCAAATCCACTTCAAGACCACTTCCACCATTTGTACCACCATCATCAATAATTCCTATTGCCACAAAGTTTCGTCTGGACTTAATTGTAGTCATGGTTGTAAAACAAGGTCCCCAAGGCCGAGTAGTCTCCGAGTAATCGCTCCAAGGTAGGCTGTCGAGGCGACTTTCTTCAAATCCGCCTAATTACTCGGAATCGATCAAACGCGGTCAACTTCGGCTAAAATCAGATCTAGTAGGTCAACTCGGGCTGAGTTTGACTTTAAAAAAAATAAATATAATTTCTATGCCTATTATATCAAAGAATGAATATCATTTTCACGTATTTTGTCATAAATATTAGTAAATTTATGTTATTTGACATATATTTAATTTCCGAAACTAATTTCTTTATAATTTATCATGTCCGAGTACTCTCCGCCTAGGTCGAGCACTCTCAACTCCCTGGTCGACCGACAGGGAGCGCCTAGCGACTGATTGCAGTAAAAGAAGAGATAAAATCCTTCTACTCAATAGAGGATCCAGAAAAGAGGGATTTCCCTTCTATCTTTGGTTACAAAAAACCAAAGAACTTAGAAGAATACCTCAAATTAAAGGTTAGCCAGGCTGAATATCTAACCAAAGAAAAGACCGTGGGAAAGGGTGATAGAGAATTATAAAGCTTTATGTAAACCTTGTGCAAAAATTCAGAACTTTCAAAAACTTTTTTTTTTGAAGTAATTCGTTAACTGATACTTAACCGTAATCGATTTAACACTACGTACACTCCGGAACAAGGACATAAGCTAGACATACCCTAAATACCCTTTACGTAACTTAGAAATAAGTCTTGAAGGGTTAGGAATGACAAAAACGCGTTTATACAAGTTCATGGACTGATTTTGACAAACTGCGAAAGTCTGTTGGTCCGTATTCAAGATATGAACCACATATACAATTCCAAATATTTTTGTATTCAATAAAATCTTGTATTTTATTGATGATATTCAAAAATATCAATCGTTGCGCAATTTCGATCATTTTCGTGATTCATTAAAGCGTTGTACGTAATTTTGCGAAACGCGTACCCGTATACATATCTCCAATTTTTGACACCTAGCACTCATTTTACCACACTTAATTTGGTTTTGAAACATGTTAGGACACTAATCCACACTTTAGGGCACTTGTCATCACCTCCTTGATCCTAAAATACTAAAAAATACCCCATAATTCTTCCATTTCACACCACTTCAAAACACATCAAAGCAAAGTGTGAAGTTCTTCTTTCTATCCTTCTTGGAGCTTGTTTCCAGCCTTTGAAAGCCTCCTATGTTGAGTTCCGAAAGTTTTCTTCCACATGAGTAAGGGCTCTTCCTAGTTCTTTCATTATTTTAGCTATTTTGAGCTAAAAACCGAACAGTTTGGCTTCCTATTTGACTTTCGGTTCTGACCATTTGGTAAGTTGAATTGAACTTTGCAACGTGATCATAATCACAAAGGTATTAATTCGTTACGATCGCACCTTCTGATTACCACGTTTACTAGGCGAAGTGACGAGTCAAAGTTTTATTTATTAAAAGTAAAAAATGCACATAAGTGCATTTTACGAGGGAACTATTTTCAGGTATTAAAACTTAAAGTTTTGACACCGAATCAGTTTATAACTAAATTAGACATGTTCTAACATGTCTAACTCGTCACTTCTAGTTTAGTGCTTTATTTGGGTTGTAAGTCGAGGGTTTCGCTTTGACTTTCGAATCCGACCCGTTTGGACAATCTTAGGATTCGACCAAGCATATTTTAGGACCATAGTTGTATAGGGAATAACCCTCTAAGGTTATACCTTATGGTCTTGTGGTTTGATTAGTTATTAAATGAGTTGCTTTTATGATCTTTTAAATTGACCAAAATACCCTTTTTGTGCATAATTTGGTTTTAAGCATATATAACCAAGGTTTTGACATCAAAACATAATCAAACATGTTTTGGCATATAAGACTCATCATAGGACACATTTGACCATCCGAACTATAATTACGCTAATGGCTCATTAAAGTAGCGTAAACTACTTTAATAAGTCATAACGGGTCAAAAGCACTTAGGATTCTTTCCAAATTAGAATGTTAAGTTTATTAAACCATGTCACATGAGTTACAACACTCATTTGGTTTATAAGCTATCATTATACCCAAATCCTCTAATAAGTCCCGACACACTAACATAGTTATCCGACACATTAGGACGCACATGAGCTTTGTTTATTCCATTGATCAAGAACACATACGCAATCCCAAGTGAGTACATAGTTCTCCTCTTTTACGTTTTCCAAATCTTTTGGGGTGATTCACATGTGTAATCAAATTTTCTCAAATGTATGACGTATATTTGTTTACTAAGTGCTTTTTGTGTATTATTCCTATTATGCAGAACATGTCGATTGAGAACACGAACCAAATCCTTATGGCATCCCTCAATCTTCATAGATTGATTCTTGTTGGATATTTAAAGTACAGTCTTAAATCTTTCTATCTTCATAGTGAGATTTCTAAGAAGTGCTTTACACACTGATGGTTATTGTTTATGTGTAGAGATTGTTGGTGATTTAGATAACGAAACTAGAGTAATAGACATGGTGGATACGCCACTGGTACTTCCATTATATAAGTGTGCTTATTGTATTACCCTTCAATGATTTAATGTGACCAAACCAATTCCTTGTAGTGTCTATCTATCTTCATAGACTGATTCTTGTGGGATGTTTAACGTGCTAAATTGTAGTCCTTGTTTGGATTCTTTATGTACTTTAATGCGTATGTTATGATTCATTATGACCAAACCTGATCCTTATAGCATCTATCTATCTTCATAGTTAGATTCATGTGGGATGTTTAAAGTACTAAATTGAAGTCCTTGATTGGATTCTTTGTGTACTTTAATGCGTGTGTACAAGTTGATGATTATGTGTTTATGTGATTAGTAGTGATTTAGATAACGAAACGAGTGTAATACCATAAGAACATGGTGGATACGCCACTTGTAATTCTTATATATAAGTGTTCTTATTGTATTACCCTTGTAGCTTATCCGAATCACTTTAGGATTTTGTGTTCAGTTGATTTAAATGTTCAATATCCAAATCCTTGTAGAATCTTTCTATTTTTAATATGTAGATTCTTAGAAGGATATCCAAAGTAATATTATAAATCCTTGATTTGATTTCTAATAATACTTTCATAAGTTTTGACCGATTTCAAAGTTGTAACAAAGACCAAAGTACAATTTTCAATGGCATAAAAATTTCCTAGTAATAATCATATTGCCATATACAAAACTCTTTTTGCCATAAGTTTCATAATCATGATAATGTATTGCAATGCTAAATCTTTTTGCCAATTGTTGGTTTCAAAGAGTCCATTTTCAATTGCCATTAATTTGGCCAACAAAACCTATGTACCCGCCAACATTCTTTGTTGATGTCTTTTTCACATATGTTTCAGTTTATCGATTATTCAAGCATGCTACACATCGGAATGCATCCGGGCCTTAGACTTCTTTAAAAAAAGTCAATTTCATGTATTCTTTGTATTGTAAAACAATGTTAACAATATTGAACACAATTTAGTACCAGTTGTTGTGAGCAATTTGTAACGTGACTCCCTGATATTTCCGTCGCGTGTTGTTGTATTACCCGATTGGGGTTTTACAGATTGGTATCAGAGCACTGGTTATAGGGAATTAGGTTATTAGAATGCCTTTATCCTAGTCTATAACCTTCCTAGGGACCCAAACATGAGTAGTCTTAGGATCTTTATCCTAATCTCCATCCTCATCCTTACTCTTGCCACAACTACTCTATGATTTACAAATCATCTAACCTTAGATGATTTATCTTAAACCCTTAGGTATTATGCCTTAAGGTGTTTCTCAGAATGATTTTCTCAATAATTTCCATTAAATTATTGGGTTTTAATATTGTGAACACATGCAATCTGGAAGAGTGAATGTCTGTACCCTGAGTTTTTTGTCTAAGGCTAGAGTGCTCGTACAAATACACATTATCAGACCAGTCACTCTTACCTGGGAACTCTTGGAGTGAGTGTTCACTTATAGGCTAAAGCATGTCTTCTCGAAACATTATGAAAACCCATCTACCTTGATCAGTCGAATGATTTCTAAACACTACAACCTTTGTGACACTACTCCATCATATTACCTTCGATAATATGTTTTTATTTCCAAACATTCGAACCAAACTTCTCTTTATGACACTACACCATCATATTACCTTCAGTAGTATGTTTTTATTCAAAACTCTCGAAACAAATTTCATTTCATCTCACGACACTTTGTAATCTATTTCATTTTCAAGCACTATCTTTTGACTTTCATATTTACAAAATTCTTTATGATTTGGATGAGAATTTAAAATTTTTAATATATACAAAATTTCTTTATTTTAAAATTTTCAATTAAAAATATTTTTATCTTAAAAATAAAATTTTAAAACGTAAAGAATTTATAACACAAACCATTAACTTTGTTTGTATTTCCTCATCCAAAGATGTCACAAAAAATATTTTTCCAGCATTTTTTTTTTCAAAACAAAACCTACAACTCTATTTTTCCTAAATCCAAGAATGAGATTTCTGAACAAATACCAAGTCAAAATTTTCACTTCACTATGGTATTTCAAACCTATGACTTTTCTATGGATCTCACATATTTGATTTCACTAGTAGCTATTTCTTCAAAAGATGCCTCCTCGGGGTGACGCCACTCAGAACACAGAAATGGCGGCAATGATTGCTCAGCATATAGCTGTTGTACTCCCAAACCTTGTTACTCTACTTAATCAAGCCTATAATAATAATAACAACAATGTACCCACACCTTGCAACTACAAACAGTTCAACTCGGCAAAACCACTCAAGTTTAATGGGTCTAAGGGAGCTATTGGACTCCTACAATGGTTTGAGAGTATCGAGAGCACATTTCGCTATGTTCACTATCCTAGTGAGCGCAAAGTAGAGTTCGCCTCTAGTATTTTCCAAAAGAGAGCACTCACATGGTGGAGTGGAGTCACGAGAGACAAAGGTGCAGATGTAGCAATGGCACAAACATGAGAAGAACTCAGGAATCTTATGATGAAAGAATTCTGTCCACGAAGCGAAATGAGGGCTCTTGGAACCGAGTTCTATTACCTCACACAAGATAGTGGTGAAAATCGTGCCTACACTGATAGGTACGAAGAGTTGAGCCTATTCTGCCCCACTATGGTCACACCCTTGGATCGGGCCATTGAGAAATATATTGATGGTCTACCTGATCCAGTCCAAGATATTGTCACTGGCAGCAAACCCGCCACTATTTGGGAGGTTATCGAACTAACCGCTACCTTAACGACTCCTAAGTTAGAAAATGGAAACTTTTTCGAAAGGGAGGCAAGAAACAAACTGCTGAAACTACTAAGGAGAAACCAAAGGAAACAAAAGTCGAACCCTCCAAAAATTCAAAGACACGTAAAGCTTCAAGGAATTATACGTTTGTTACACCAATTCCACTGAATTCAGTACCCGTTAGGGGATTTTACTGTGGAAAACAACCTTTGTGCAATTGTTGCAACTAGCATCACCAAGCTAATTCTCCATGCCGTCAGTGTACAATTTGTGGTCTTCTAGGCCATCTAGTTGCGACTTGTCACATCCAAAACCAAGCTACCCCTACTCAAACTCGTCCTCGCTACCCAACTGGAGCATGTTTCAATTGTGGTGATCTAAATCATTTCAAACGAAACTACCCTAGGCTTGATAATGCTGACTTAGCTCATGGACGAGTGTTCAACGTTAATGAGGCTCAAACTGATGATCAAGCACCCATGATCATTTGAACCTTTACGTTTTCTTTTTATCATCCAACAACTATGAACATATTTCAACTATATTTGTAATAACAATATAAGTGTCAAGAAGTTTTCTTCATTCTTGTTATTCGTATTCCATTTACAAATTCCAATGTGATTACGCTATGTGTAATGTACCGACTTCGAGGATTTGGTTCTTTGTTATTACGAACTAAATCTCGTAGTTTAGCATATTGTGATCGCACGCTAGTGCATTCACACAATCTCTGCAACATGATCTCTACAAATACTATGAGCTTGTTTCTATGCAAAACACGTATGACAATCCATGCTTAGTATATAATGCATACTACTAGTTTGGTTAGTGTGAAATATATATTAACATGTGTACTAGAATGAAATACCTGCTACTGATTTTGCTAAATGCGGAACAAGTAGTGCTATCATTACTAGTATGAAACACATTTTGGTTCAATAGATGTGTTATTTGATTTAGATTTTAGTTCGACCTTATTATTTGTTTCTGCCACTTAACAAGATGAGCTATGTGAACCATGCGACGAAACGAATAATTATGGGTGCACACATAATTATGAGGTTTCATGCATGGAAATTATAGTAAGCCTTGTTAAGTATGGTAGCATAAAATCCAGAGTGATTAGGTAATGAGACGGGTATGATGAAATAAGAACATGGTGGATACGCCGCCGGTACTTCCTATATATAAGTGTTCTTATTGTGTTATTCATCAGAACGTTACTTGGATCACTTGAAGATTTTATGTTATCTTGGACCTCTATGTGATTATGTGATTATTTGTTATTATGTGTTTATTGAATGCACTGTCCAAACCAAGTACGTTCATTAACTCTAATCGAGCCGACCGGGAGTATATTATGGTGTTAAAGGTGACGATCTTGATGCCATAGGTATGTTGACCCGTCTCCTATGCATGAGATGCTCATGGTACTTTGGATGTGCCTCGTGGGATGTTAGAAACCGTGTACGTATGGCCAGGCTTGAATGTACACCCCTTTATTTGTTTAGGATTTACACTAAGAGCGTAGTAATAACATAGTGCCAGACAAAACAATTTTTATATACTCGATGAGACTTTTTAGATTCTTAAGTTCTAAAGGATTGAATACCTTGAAATACTTTCAGTATCCCTATTCACACTTTGAATACCCAAAATTCCCAACACCAAATTGGAATCTTGAGATTTGTTTATCTTTCAATCATTCCAAATACACTCTACGGTCTCCTTCGAATAAATTTCGGGATGAAATTTCCTAAAGTAGGGGAGAATGTAACCCTTGTGCAAAAATTCCGAACTTTCAAAAACCTTTTTCTTTTGGAAGTAATTTGTTAATTGATACTTAAACCTAATTGGTTTAACGCGACTTACACTCCGGAACAAGGACATAAGCTACACATACCCTAAATACCCTTACATAACTTATAAATAAGTCTTGAAGGGTTAGGAATGACAAAAAACGTGTTTATACAAGTTCATGGACTGTCTTCGACAAACTTCAAAAGTCTGTTGGTCCGTATTCAAGATACGAACCACATATACAATTCCAAAATATTTGTATTCAATAAAATCTTGAATTTTATTGATGAGAATGCAAAAATATCAATTGTTGCGCAATTTCGATCATTTTCGTGATTCATTAAAGCGTTTTACGTAATTTTGCAATACGCGTAACCGTACAACCGAATGAACCGACATCCATGACATTTCCCAAAAAAATCCAAGTTACACATGTCTTAACATCTTTATATAACCTAAATATTTGGTTGAAGGGGTTAAAAATGGCAAACAAGTGAAAATACAAGTCCAAGGGCCAAAAATGTCAAAAAACAATAAAGATTTTACTTCTTTACGAAGTTTGCCACCTATCTCAAATTGTTGACACCTAGCACTCATTTTGCCACACTTAATTTGGTGTTGACACATGTAAGGATACTAATCCACACTTGAGGACATTTGTCATCACCTCCTTGATCCTAAAATACTATAAATACTTTGTGATTCTTCCATTTTTTCACACCACTTCAAAACACTTCAAAACAAAGTTTGAAATTCTTCTTTCTATCCTTCTTGGAGTCTGTTTCCAGCCTTTGGAAGCCTCCTATCTTGAGTTACGAAAGTGTTCTTCAACATGAGTAAGTACTCTTCCTAGTTCTTTCATTATTTTAGCTATTTTGAGCTAAAAGTTGAACAATTTGGCTTCATGTTTGACTTTCGGTTCTGACCATTTTAGTCAAGTCAAAGTTGAATTGAAATTTGCAACATGATCATAATCATGAAGGTATTAATCTCTTGCGATTGCACTTTCTGATTACCACGTTTACTAGGCGAAGTGACGAGTCAAAGTTTTATTTATTAAAAGTAAAAAATGCGCATAAGTGCATTTTACGACGGAACTATTTTAGGGTATTAAAACTCTTAACGTTTGACACCAAATCAGTTTAATAACTAATTTAGACGTGTTCGAACATGTCTACTTGTCACTTCTATTTTAGTGCTTTATTTGGGTCGTAATTCGCGTGATTTGACTACCGTTTTGACTTTCAATCCGACCCGTTTGGTCAATCTTAGGATTCGACCAAGCATTTTTTTAGGACCATAGTTGTATAGAGAATAACTCTATGAGGTTATACCTTATGGTCTTGTGGTTTGATTAATTATATGATGAGTTGCTTTTATGATCTTTTAAATTGACCAAAATACCCTTTTTGCGCATAATTTGGTTTTAAGCATATATAACCAAAGTTTTGACATCTAAACTGAGGTTATAACATAATCAAACATGTTTTGGCATATAAGGCTCATCATAGGACACATTTGACCACCCGAACTATAATTACGCTAATGACTCATTAAAGTAGCATAAACTACTTAACAAGTCATAACGGGTCAAAAGCACTTAGGATGCTTTCCAAATTAGAATGTTAAGTTTATTAAACCATATCACATGAGTTCCAACACTCATTTGGTTTACAAGCCATCATTCTACCCGAATCCTCCTATTAAGTCCCGTCACACTAACATAGTTATCCGACACATTAGGACACACTTGAGCCTTGTTTATTCCATTGACCAAGAAAACATACGCAATCCCAAGTGAGTACATAGTTCGCCTCTTTTACGTTTTCCAAATTATTTGGGGTGATTCCTTTGTGTAATCAAATTTTCTCAAATGTATGGCGTATATGTGTTTCCTTAGTGCTTTTTGTGTATTATTCCTATTATGCAAAACACGACGATTGAGAACACGAACCAAATCCTTATAGCATCCATCTATCTTCATAGATTGATTGTTGGATATTTAAAGTACAGTCTTAAATCTTTCTATCGTCATATTGAGATTTCTAACAAGTGATTTACACGCCAATGGTTATTGTTTATGTGTAGAGATTGTTGGTGATTTAGATAACGGAACTAGAGTCATACAATAAGGACATGGTGGATACGCCACTGGTACTTCCTATATATAAGTGTGCTTATTGTATTACCCTTCGTGGTGTTATGCGACTCACCCTTAGGATTTAGGACTTTGTGATTCAATGATTCAACGTTTCAATGTGACCAAACCAAATCCTTGTATCATCTATCAATCTTCATGGACTGATTGTTGTAGGATGTTTAAAGTGCTAAATTGAAGTCCTTGTTTAGATTCTTTATGTACTTTAATGGGTATGCTATGATTCACTGTGACCAAACCAGATCCTTATAGTATCTATCTATCTTCTTAGTTAGATTCTTGTGGGATGTTTAAATTACTAAATTGAAGTCCTTGATTGGATTCTTTGTGTACTTTAATGCGTCTGTACAAGTTGATGACCAAGTTGATGATTATGTGTTTATGTGATTAGTAGTGATTTAGATAACGAAACGAGTGTAATACCATAAGAACATGGTGGATACGCCACTTGTACTTCCTATATATAAGTGTTCTTATTGTATTACCCTTGTAGTGTTATCCGAATCACTTTAGGATTTTGTGTTCAGTTGAATCAAATGTTCAATATCCAAATCCTTGTAGAATCTTTCTATTTTTAATATGTTAGATTCTTAGAAGGATATCCAAAGTAATATTATAAATCCTTGATTGGATTTCTAATAATACTCTCACAAGTTTATGACCGATTTCAAAGTTTTAACAAAGACCAAAGTACAATTTTCAATGGTACAAAAGTTCCTAGTAATTGCCATATACAAAACTCTTTTTGTCACAAGTTTCATAATCAAGATAATGTATTGCAATGCTAAACCTTTTAGCCAATTATTGGTTTCAAAGAGTCCATTTTCAATTGACAACTCTCGTATTTGTCAAAGAAATGCAATACCAAACTTTTTGCCATTAATTTGGCCAACGAAACCTATGTACTCGCCAACATACTTTGTTGATGTCTTTTTCACAAATGTTTTAGTTTATCGATTATTCAAGCATGCTACACATAAAAATGCATCCGGGTTCTTTAAACAAAAGACAATTTCATATATCCTTTGTATGGTAAAACGATGTTAACAATATTGAAACAATTTAGTACCAGTTGTTGTGAGCAAATTGTAATGTGACTCCCCGAAGTTTACGCCGCATGTTGTTGTATTACGCGATTGGGTGTTACACTTTCTGCAATATCAACTGAGTAAAGTGAGAATACTTGATGATTTTTCAAAAGACTTGTGGAAAAGACTATAAGAGAAGAATGATGAAAGCCTAAGGAAAGACTCTCTAGATCATATCATGCAGCACAAGCAATACAAGGTAACAAGAGCACAATTCAAGGATTGGTCTGTAAATAATTTAAAAGTGGAAATAGAGAGGATCCAAGAAATGCTCAAAGATCCTTTAAGGAAGCCAACTCCTCCAGATTAAAAGAAATTCAAGAAGGATGTAGAAAACAGAGCTTTGAAGTTAAAAAAATGAAAGAAGAGCTTGTTGTTACAAAGTATGGATCTACTAGGCAAATTGCTTGATGGTCATAGTCAAAGGTGGTGGAAACTTATAGAAGATTGGAAGAGCTGAGAAAGAAAGATCCAACAGTGCCACAAAAGCCAATCTATCCAGAAGATGATACCCCTTAACAGACTCAAACTTTCAAAAGACCATCTTCAACCACTGCCCTACCCACAATTGCTTTGAATCAAAGAAAAAGTCAAAGGGAAATGAAAGAAGAAGATCAAAGGAAATTTGTCGAGCATACATAAGAGGGGATCAAGTGCCAAATTCACTATCACACAGATGCTGCAAGTGACAAACTTATGGAAACACTTTCAAAGCTTGCCAGCCAAACATTACCACCAAGCTCAATAATAAATCAAATCCCAAGAAAACTATCTCATTCAAAATTTTTGAAATGGAAGTCAAATAAAGGCACCCATGAATTGACATTGCTTAGATTAGAATGGATGATGCATATGGTCTGTGTGCAGATGATCTCCAAGACCTTTTGAATCTGGAACTTGAAAGGGATGTTGAAGATATGTTCTCCATGGATTTTGAACTTTAATTCAAAGGACAAATAAGAGAACTTATGTTGAGAAATAAAGATCAACAATAAAAGGAGTTTGCCTTCATCTGTTCTAGGGAGATTGTTGAAATTGAACCCAAACAAAAGAACATATGATAGAAAGCTAATACCCTTCTCACATCTGATCCAATGATAAAAGCTAACATCTACTAGACCTAATCACTATTGAAGAAAAAATCAAAGATCTGTTGAAGATATAAAGCAAGGTCTGCTGGAATGCTAAGCACTGTTGAAGCCAGCAGAGGTTTTCTCAACAGATGATCATCAATAGTCTTTGTATTGTATTATTTATGTAACAGTGTTTAGCTTAGCATATGTTAGCGTTAGTTATAATTTTGTTATCTGTCACTTTCACTGTGACGTTATCAAAGCTGCCACAATGGTTAGGATTTATACTATAAACAACAGTGCATGGACTGTTCTATTCATCACTTTTTATATAATCAATCCAATCATATTTCTTACATTATGTACGAGAAAATTAGAAGTGATCTTAGGTCGAAGGGAGATTGTAACTTACATGCATATGTGATTCATTACAAAAGCATGATAAGTTGAAAACAATCTTTATATTGTTGTAATCAAAAGTTTATTCCGCTGCACATTTCATTCTAAACTATCTTCTTCCACTGATTTCATTAAAACTTTTACAACGATATCAAACTCAGATCCAAACAAAAACTATTTCGATATCTTATGTATTCTAGAAGGATTCTCAAACCATATTAGAATCATTTGGTGTCCTATGTCGAAACTTCAATCTAATCCTCCTGAAATTTCTAAGGTTATATCAAATGTTTTTCAATTTTTTATAGAGTTTTAGTTACCATTTTTTTAAACTATGCTTACGTATTGTTTGTAGGATCAAGTGTGTTAAACTATAGACACTTCAACGCCCATATCTCATGTTATTTCAAAGTAATGAGACATCATCATCCTCTAGGGAAGTTAAACATAACCTTCGTGAAGTCTATGAGGTAGACGACTCACGAAATTGTTCTTCAACAAAACGTTGTATTGGAGATGAAAAAGATGAAGCCGAGGAGGCCGATGGACTTCGTAAACTTTGATTCCAAAGATGGAGAAGTGGCGTGTTTGGTTGTATTTCATTTTTGATGAGGTGTTTTTTTAAGAGATGTTGGTGTTATTTGTTTCACATTGTGGTGCATTTAAATGCTTTCGTTGATTTATTATGTTTTTGAACACAGTAAAATGTTTGTTATAATTGGGTTATGTGTTTATTGGTCATATTTGCTTTTAACATTATTTATACAAATATGTAAATAAATTTATGTTAATAGTCAAACCTATCATTTATAATATAGTAAATAGTTTTGACTTAATTTTAAGTATTTGTATGGAGTCATTGGGTACAAGGGTGAGGTTCGGCTACAAAGTCAATTTTTCCTACAAAGTGTGCAAAGTCATAAAACTCCACAATTTCAGTCATAAAACACACTCAAAACCCACATATAACATAGTGTGAAAATCACTAAAACATAATATCTAAACTTTAACATTACATGAAAACTTCAAACACACTATCGTAGAACTATGAGTATAAAACACAATACGATAATCAACATAAAACATACTAATGTTAGTCATTCGATAATCAAAGCCTTATCATCCAAAACAAAACACAAAACCTACAAATATGGCGTTTTAGTAATCTTCACTTTATTATTTGTGGGTTTCGAGTGTGTTTTATGATTGACATTATGTTGTTTTATGACATTTTACACTTTATAAGAAAATTGGACTTTGTAACCAACTCCTACCTTGGAGTCATTTACTATGTCAATAAACATTGTATAATATATGATTTTCCAAATTTTGTCAATTTAGTTAAAATTTATCTCAACTACAATTGTTATTACAAAAAATTATTAAATAATATAACGTTTGAAAACACTTCTTTTTATTTTATTTAACGACATAAATAGATTAATATAAATTAATTTTTGTTGCACCGGAAATACATGTAGTCTTTTTATTTTACATTTATTGTATACATAATTTAAGTGTTCCAACCCCGTAAAGTTCACGGGGAATAACCAAGTATAATTATATAATTAAAATTTTAAGTGAGTTATGTTTTAGTATTAGAGCTAACAAGTCTAAGATGAGCTTAGATCATTCAACAGAATTTTGAATTAGCTCAAGCTCACCGACTCTTCATGATGCTAGCTTGAATCAGCTTGAGGTGAATTCAATATTAGGTTGATGTACAAAAAAATTATGAAATTTGTTTCAGCTTCAAAAATTTATACGTTAAACATCATATATACTTGTAATTATCAAAAAGGATGAAAAAAAAGAAAGCAATTAAAGATATGTAATGGACTATTACTCGAGCTCATAATGTAGAATTATACCGGAGGCAATGAGGAACCTAGCTTTTTGTTTTCGAAAAATTACGTAATTCGTATTCATTGTATAAAATCTTAATATTATCACCAAAGTTATGTAAGTTCTGTTCATTATTTATGTATAGGAGAATCCTGACTTTATCACCAAAGTTATTTCATATATATACTATATTAATGATGCATGTATACGAGAAATGTTTAATAATAATAAGGATTTAAGAGGGAGTGAAATTGACAATTTTTTAATAATTTTTTAGAAAGGGACTATCAAAAGTAACAAAAAAAGTATCTTTAGTCTACCTTTAGGAATTTATAGTTAAAAAAAGAAACAACTATAACAAAATTAACCAAATAAATTGTAGAAAGAAATGAAAAACATAACCACATGATTAACTTCAATATGTGAAAAAGCAATATTAGATCCATTATGTAATTCTAACATTCACATTAATTACCACAAAATAGTTAATTTTCTACTACCACATAGTTTTAGGGATGACCACGCCTGCAACCCGAAACTAACCCGAATATAAAGCCACCCGAACCCGAATTAGAAGACACACGAAAAACTTGAAAACCGAACAACCCAACCCAAAACCGACCAACACGAACTATAAATGGGTTTGTTATCGGGTCACTTTTCCCAACCAAAACCACGAACAATCTGATGCGAAAGACCCAAAATCTGAGAAAAAAAAACCAGAAGAACACCTCTATAAGTTCAGACGTAACTAACAAAAACCACAAAAGTTTCTAATCACAAAATTCCAACAACATCACCACATCTGTTTGAGACTTGAATTAACAAAAAAAAAAACGGCAACAATACTTCCTAAAAAACAGTTCAAATTACGACAATTGTTACTGTTGGTTTCCTTGGTAATCATTTATAATTTTATTTATCAAAATCCGGTTCAATAAATAATAGTCAATTAATCAAGCGAGTTAATTAATAAAAACGCAGCGGAAAAATAAACAAGTGATCAACCAAAACGAAACCCGGCAGGATCCGGTTACATGCAAATGCGAGTACAGTAATAAAAACATCTAACTACCGATGAGAAAGATATACCTCGGTTAGTGACTAACCGGTTGAGACACCGAGGTTCAACGAACACGTGTAAGTGAAACGAACAAAACGCAACGCGCATATACCCACGAGTAGCGGCGGCGGCCTAGCGGCGGCGGCCTAGCGGCGGTGGCGGAGGCCAGCGACGGTGGAACGGCGGCGGCGACGAAGGGGCAGCGACGGTAGCCGACGGTACTAGCGGCGGCACCCGGCGGCGGCGGTTCTGGCTGGCGGCGGTTCGGATCGGTTAGTTGTGGGTATTGTGAGAGTTTTATAAGTTGTTCAACACCTCATGAATGCAAGACCCAACTCCATTTAAATAGAAGATCTAGGCTCATGCATGTTTGCCAAGTGGCGGACATGCACAATGCATGTGCGACAAATGGCGTAGGTTTCTTGCATTTATGACAAATGGCCAAGATTCTTGCATGCGCGACAAGTGGCGGTGCAAGCATGCATGCGCGACAAGTGGTGTAGCGTGGGTGCATGTATGAGAAGTGGTGAGATGAGTATACCCGTGTCACCCGGTCCATGTACCCGTCTCTCAGTTAATAACCGCAACAATAATATAATCCCGCTCATGATCATAAATATAATTATGATCCATTTCGTTTATTGTTCGTAATTACCAGTTAAGCTAGTTAAGTGGATTTAAGTTCGTTGCCCACGGTGTAACTCTTACGGGTCAAGACCCGGTCGGTAGCGCTGACTTATCAAACCGGACATAAATATCCAACAGCTCCCACTTGGACGGTCTCCGATAAGATCTCAACGCAGACAGCCAGCGGTGCTCTAGCTACACATAGCTGCCCCCAACAGGTCATGACACTTTAAAGTCACTAACCAAGGTATCTTCCTTTTAGCAACAGCTTGCTACCTGAAGACAATAGACTTATGGTAATCGTCGTCATTTATCCTTTTTGTAAAAGACATCAATTGAACAATGAGACATGGATCAGATTCAATCTCACATGGCGTTCAATCATTATCGTTCTCGTTCAAGAATCAAAGTGGTCCAATCAAACACACAATAAGTTTGGGTAAGGCCTTACACTTCACTAGTTTGAATCAACGAGGGCGCCCAGATGGCTAACTGTTACATATGTTGTAAGAGTACAAAGTCCCATCTTGACTACATACAACTCCCACTGAACTTCAGAACTACTCCCAACAAATGCCTTTATGACTGGCAGTTACGCGACAGCGGTTGACACTGATCAAAGAATAGCCTTTAGTAAACGACAGTTCTAGTATGTATCTCAGGTCAGAGGATACTAAATGAGTATACCAAAATCAAATACATCTTATGACTAAGATCCATGAAGATGATTTGATGCGAGTTACATCCAACGTCATTCATAATGAGGTCTGTGAGTTTGGAAGTCAACTCCTTGAGACCAAAGTTAGTCTTAATTCAGAGTCGTTCCCACGAGACTGGCCGACTACGGATAATTTAGAATACAAGATTCATGGATTAAACGTATTAAAATTGAACACAGTTGTAAGATTCAAGCTTTGCATTTAACCAGTAAATCAAAGGTGAATTCAAAAGGTACAACTTTTTGAATGTTCGTACATCCAAATACTAAATCAAAACAAATGGCTAGCCAATCTAAGACCGATAGCATTCCTATATCAGTCATGCTTGTCCTGAGTCATCGGTTTAGTGAACGGGTCTGCTAGGTTTTGATCTGTGTCTACTTTGCTTATTATGAAGTCTCATCGTTCCAGTATTTCCGTACATAGTGGAACTTTCTTAGAATGTGATTGGTCATGTGATGAGATCTGAGCTCCTTGGTTTGAGCAATGGCTCATGTGTTATCACAGAACACCTCAATTGGTTTGAATACTTGAAACCTCATTGAGGTCGGTGATGAACTTCTTCATCCAAGCCGTTTCTTTTGCAGCATCTGATGCAACAATATATTCGGAATCAGTGGTTAAATCCACCACTACTCTCTGTTTGGAGTTTTTCCAACAAACAGATCCTCCATTGAGAGTGAATAAGAATCCAGATTATGAGCGAGAATCATCTCGGTCACTTTGGAAGCTAGCATCAGTGTAACACCTTACAGTGAGCTCTTCTTCCACCCCTCCAATCACCAAGAAACACCTCCTTTCTTGGAGTTTTACATCGTAAAGCGTGTCATCATTTCATCTATGTGAGTACTTTGACTTATCCCTAGAAGCCGCTTAGATCTATCTCTATAGATCTTGATTTCCAGAATGTAAGTAGCTTCTCCAAGATCTTTCATTGCGAAGCAAGATCCCAAACAGTGTTTAACCTTGTTAAGCATAGGGATGTTGTTTCCAATGATTAGTATATCATCCGCATACATGATGATGAATGATATGGTGCTCCCACTAGCCTTTCTGTAAACACAAGGCTCATCTTCATTCTTGACAAAACCAAACTCTTTGATCTTCTGGTCAAAACGAAGATTCTAGCCATGAGATGCTTGCTTGAGTCCATAAATGGACTTATTTAGTTTGCACACCTTAGTTGGATATTTTTGATCGACAAAACCTTCAGGCTGAACCATACAGACATCTTTAGAGAGATGTCCATTAAGAAAAGCGGTTTTGACATCCATTTGCCATATTCCGTAATCATAGTACAGAGCTATAGCAAGCAATATCCTGATTGATTTAGCAGGTCTCATCAAAGTCAATACCTTGAGTTTGAGTGAAACACTTCACAACTAGCCGTGATTTATAAGTGTTGACATTTTCATGCATATCGGTTTTTCTCTTGAAAATCCATTTGCTCCCTACTTCCTGACAATCGGGGGGTAGCTTAACCAAGTCCCATACTTGATTGTTATGCATAGATTGCATCTCGACGTTCATGGTTTCTTGCCATTTCCCAGATTCTGGATATGAAATAGCAGATTTGTAGTTAGCAGGTTCGTCATTAGACTCGGCTACTAATAAGACTTCGGGACCATTTAGATGCCAAAGGTATCTATCAGGTTCTTTGCGAATTCTACTACTTCTACGAACGTTTGTGTTTATGTCTGATTCATAGGCAACAACTACTTGTTGATCAGACGGTCCGACGTCATTAGTGGTTGTTTGTGGTTCTCAAATTTCTTCAAGACCAACAATATTATTTCCAGTTTCTCGATTAAGGAGTTTTTCCTCGAGAAAGTGTCCCTTCCGTTTGATGGAAATCACACTTGCATTAGGATGGTTAGAAATAATATCCGCCTTTTATAGTATCTGACGAAAAATAACCTTTACGTCTCGAGGATCGAGCTCATCATCAGAATCACTTGTGATGTATGCTTCACATCCCCATACTCTAAGGTATTCCAAATCGGGTTTACGCTCATGCCATATCTCATATGGTGTTTTGTTTACCTTCTTAGTTGAAGCTGAACTGACAATGCGGGCAGCGATCATAAGAGCATGACCTTAAAATAAGTGAGGCAAGTTAGTTCTACACATCATCGATCGAACCGTATTAATTAGGGTTCGATTTCTCCTTTCACTCATGCCATTAAGTTGGGGTGTGCCAGGTGGAGTGGGTTGTGAAACTATTCCACGTTCCTTTAGATGATCAAGAAATTCTAAGCTGAGGTATTCACCACCTCGATCTGATCGAAGTACTTTTATCTTTCTAGCAAGCTGGTTTACTACCTTATTTTGAAACTCCTTGAACTTTTCAAAAGTTTCGTGCTTATGCTTCATAAGATAGACATAAGCATATCGACTATAATCGTCGATAAAAGTGACGAAGTATCCTTCATGGTTTCTAGTCGTGGTTCTGCAAGGGCCACATACATCAGTGTGAGTGAGTACCAGAAGACCATTGGCCCGTTCACCAACACCGATGAAGGGGTGCTTTGTGAGTTTGCCAGCTAAGCAAGATTCGCAATCATCAAAGGAGTCCTATCCAACAGATTCAGGAATCCCTTCGGACAGGACCTATTTTATGCGTGTCTTACTTATGAATCCAAGTCTACAATGCCAAAATTATGTTTCACTTATACCAGCTTTGTTACGCTTAGAAAGATGATATACGTTATTATTTATTTGAACATCAATACC
This sequence comes from Scalesia atractyloides, assembly GCA_947069175.1. Taxonomy (NCBI): domain Eukaryota; kingdom Viridiplantae; phylum Streptophyta; class Magnoliopsida; order Asterales; family Asteraceae; genus Scalesia; species Scalesia atractyloides. The sequence goes on from CAMTDV010000014.1 coordinate 60,973,437, forward strand.
ATTTCGAGGTTTAGCTTCAAAACAAAAGACATTATTCAAGTAGGAAGAAATGGAAATTCCATTAGAACGTGCTTGAATCCTTGTTCAAATAGTGAAGAAACTAGAATAATGTTTCTGGTCAAACCAGTTGCAAACAAACAGTTATTAAAATAACTATAAGGCTATAAAGACATGAGAAACAAAATGTTCCAGTTACTAGTACTGGAACTCTCTTTTCGTCAACAACTATGAGTTCCATGTCGCCTTGTTTCAGTTTCTTCCACTTTTCAGGTTCTTGCAAGACATGAACGATGTGATAACCACATCCGGTATCAAATACCCATGTGTTGCTAGAAACAGTGAAAAGTTTAATAACATAAATGAGAATACTAGAAGAAGTGCCAATGTTATTGGCCCTTGTTCATTTTCAGCTTGGCTAGAACGTTGTTGGTGGCATATCTGGCAGCAACAAAAACCTTTCTCTTGCCTTTGCTCTTATGATCTCTTTTCTTGTTGTTTGGCTTCTTAACACCACCAGACTTGACCATTATAACTTGGTTGGTTTTATGTGGTATGTTCATCTTGGCCGTTTTGAGCATACCATGTAGCTCAGGCACAGTCTTTACCTGTCACACCCCGACCCGCAGCGGAAAAGGTGATCGGGGCATGATTGGGTTATCATCAAAGCTCATGACATTTATTATAACGTTTCATATTCATTAATACAATTTAATGGGAAATTTACAATCATAATTACATCATGACCTAAACATCAATCTAAGCTTCTTTGTTTTCTTCTAAGGCATTTCCTATGTTTTCCTTGCTTCATCCTGTTCACCTGTATCATGTGTAAAAATGGTTTTTGGATCAACAAAAAGTTGGCGAGTGAATCCTATGAAAAACATTTGAACAAGTTTATTTAATTGATTATAAAATAAGTGCACAACCACACATAAGTAAAAATAGATGTAAACTTATTCAACAATCATTAGATATTAAATAAAACACACATGAACAATAATGGAACGTTTTGAGGCACGCGTTGCTCAACTCGTCTCTCACGAGAAACTGATGGGCCTAATGAATGATTTGCATAAACTTGACAATATAAAATATATAACTACAACAACATAAACTAAATAATACACACACGAACAATAATGGATTTGTTTTGAGGCGCGCGATACTCGACTCGTCTCTCACGAGGAACTGATGGCCTAATGAATGAATTGCATATAAATTGACAAAATGAAATGCATAACTACAAGCAATATATACAATCTAAGTTTAGATCACAATATGGTATGGCAAAGGTTTAAATAAACGAGTTAATTTTGTGACACATGACACACCCCAAAACGTGTAATTAAAAAGGGGAGTTGTAAGATTCACTCACATTGGGTGCGTTCGGTTGATGATGTTGAATACGCACGAAGTTGGATTTAACCACGAGTGAAACTAACCTAGATAATAACATAATGGTTTGGTAAATAATGGGATTTTATTAATCAATTTTAGTAGGATGATTTGATATATTTTTGTGAGTTTAAGGCTATTTTCTAACCTTAAAAATGTTATTTTTAAGTATTTTTAATTGATTTTTAAATAAAATAAATAAATAAAAATAATAATAAAAAAATTGATTTTTTTTGCTACAGTTGACCGTTGACCGTTGACTTTGACTTTGACGGTTCGTATGTGTGTATATATGCGCTGGGTGAGGCTCGAACCCGAGACCTCCCGTACGCGTGCACGCAGCTCTACCAACTGAGCTACGTGTCTAACCCGAAATATTTCTGTTTTTAATTATATTTATATACTAATTAGATTAAACTGAAAATCATTTATTTTTAAAAACGATTTAATGCGTCGGACCGGTGCGCTCCACAGGTCTCGAACCCGGGACTGTGGGTTGAGTTAACACACAGTCCACCGCTGGACTGTGTGTCTAACTTGTTAAATAAACCGATTTTTATTATACTTAACATGTAATAGCGGTGACTCCGGTTTGGTTAAAAAAAGACATTTTTATTAAGGCAGGCATGCGTGGGACAAGTATCGAACTCGGGACGTGAGCGTGTTTAATGTGCACACAGTCCACCGCTGGACTGTGTGTCTAACCCGAGTTATATCGTGATTTAAATTAAACTTATAGAAAACAGCAAACTTCGTCTTCTTCGTTGGATTTAACCAGAACTAACGTCTGACTGATTCATCGATTTTATCAAGTTTCTTTAGTGTGTTATGATTAATTATAGGTGAGATAAATGAAAAGAATGAAAGACTAAGCGTTAGATATACCGAAATTGGACTCCTCTGTTTCTCCGGCGAAACTCCGGTGACAGCAAAACTTCCGGCGACGTGTGTCTTGCGGCAGAGAGTCTTCAGAGAGTTTGAGATGGATGTGAGTGGCTTCGGTATAAGTTCTGGGGGTTCAGTAAGACTCAGAAGTGAAGGGCTCGGTTTTCCGGCGAGGTGCAGAACTTTTCCGGCGAGTGAGTTTTCGTCTAGAAAGGGTGCGGTTTTGAGCAAAAAGGCTACCAGTGGGTTGTGGGTGAATTTACAGGGAGGAATCGAGATGTATAGAGTCGGATTTCAGGCTTGATTCAAAGTCATTACGTTTTCCGGCGGTTATAGCTTGTGTCGCGAACTCAGGCGTCGGTTATAACCGATGTAGTGATTAAAGTTTACGTTATAACTGAAGTAACCGTCCAATCTCGCGAGATCGCCAGGATTTCCGACGACTGCAATTGGGCGCGTCGTTATTTGAATTCGAGATTTATTTTATGTATTAATTGTTTCCAATATTTAACAAGGAACATGAGTGCCGCAGTGGTTTGCTAGATGAGTGTTAAGTCACTTGTTGACTCGCTGGCTGACCCGGGTTCGAAACCCGGCAGCAGCTATTTATTTTTATTTCATTATTTTTAACAGTTTTTCAAAAACAAATTATATATTCCAATATATTTATTAATTATGTATCGTTTAAAATTATTTTGGGCATTAAATTCGCAACGAAATTTTTAACTGATTGTTCGGTTAATAAACGGAGCGGGTTTTGGTAAATCCGTTTTTTTTACGGATGTTACAGTATCCCCTTCTTTTTAGAAATTTCGTCCGAAATTTAAGTAGTGATATATTTTACTAAAAATGATGGTGTTTAGTTTAACAGTTACATGCTTAGTAAAAGTAGGGGTTTAAGTTTTTGTTTGAGGCGGTAACGTTCCTTGTAAGGTTTAAGTACCCTGTTACAGGAATCACTTTTTGTTGCCTACGGTAAAATATTGATAAGCAGAGTTGATTCGCTAAATATGATATCATGCGTAAGAGTTTTGATATGTTTGGAAGTATATGGTTATATCCTAAAGCAAAACTTCTAATACTACAACCTACATGGAACTTCTCATAACCGTCTAACAATACCTCTGATCCTTTGACAAGAATACTTATATATAGGAAGTACCAGCGGCGTATCCACCATATTCTTGTCAAATTTTCATTGGTTTTATCAGTAAGTTATGATTGGTCTATGATATGACTATAGAACATAAATAAACACAACAACTAATGTACCAAGAAATTACTATATTCTACATAGAACTTTCTCATAACCGTCTGACAATGCCTCTGATCCTTTGACAAGAATACTTATATATAGGAAGTACTAGCGGCGTATCCACCATATTCTTGTCAAATTTTCATTGGTTTTATCAGTAAGTTATGATTGGTCCTATGATGTAACTTCAGAACATAAATAACACAACAACCAATATTTGAATCCACATTCTGATAGCATATATGTTTGAATGGTAACAGTTCCTCTCTCGTTTGTTATGACGGAGAGGTTAGTTTATGTAGAAATAGAACACAGTCCAATATCTTTAAATGACGAGATGATATGAATGTAACACAAATTTCAACCAAGGCAATACTAAATCCTACATGGAACTTCTCATAACCGCCTGATAATGCCTCTGATCCTTTGGCAAGAATACTTATATATAGGAAGTACCAGTGGCGTATCCACCATATTCTCGTCAAATTTTCGTTGGTTTTATCCGCAAGTTATGATTAGTTACCAAGAAACTACTAAATCCTACATAGAACTTCTCATTACCGTCTGACAATGCCTCTGATCCTTTGACAAGAATACTTATATATAGGAAGTATCAGCGGCATATCCACCATATTCTCGTCAAATTTTCATTGGTTTTATCAGTGAATTATGATTAGTTCTATGTGACTCTACAACCAATACAACAAACACAAGATACTGAAAATGAAAAAAATGTCTGTGCGATCAAGGCTCAATCAAACGGAGCCTATCGTATTGCATGTACTGAAAATGAAAATGTCTGTGCGATCAAGGCTCAATCAAACGGAGCCGATCGTATTGCATGTACTGAAAATAATATCACACACAAACAGTTTATACATGGAACCTCTCATAACCGCCTGATAATGCCTCCGATCCTTTGACAAGAATACTTATATATAGGAAGTACCAGCGGCGTATCCACCATATTCTTGTCAAATTTTCATTGACTTTATCCACAAGTTATGATTAGTTCTATGTGACTCTACAACAAACATAACACCCACAAGATACTGATAATGAAAAATGTCTGTGCGATCAAGGCTCAATCAAACGGAGCCGATCGTATTGCATGTACTGAAAATGAAAAATGTCTGTGCGATCAAGGCTCAATCAAACGGAGCCGATCGTATTGCATGTACTGAAAATAATAAACAATAATCACTCAAACAATCTATACATGGAACCTCTCCTAACCGCCTGATAATGCCTCTGATCCTTTGACAAGAATACTTATATATAGGAAGTACCAGCGGCGTATCCACCATATTCTCGTCAAATTTTCATTGACTTTATCCGCATGTTATGATTAGTTCTATGTGACTCTACAACAAACACAACAACCACAAAATACTGATAATGAAAAATGTCTGTGCGATCAAGGCTCAATCAAACGGAGCCGATCGTATTGCATGTACTGAAAATGAAAATGTCTGTGCGATCAAGGCTCAATCAAACGGAGCCGATCGTATTGCATGAACTGAAATAATAAATTTAATCTAAACACGGAACCTCTCATAACCGCCTGATAATGCCTCTGATCCTTTGACAAGAATAATTATATATAGGAAGTACCAGCGGCTATCCACCATATTCTTGTCAAATTCTCATTGGCTTTATCCTTAAGTTATGATTGGTTCTATGTAATTCTAAAACATAAAGAAAAACATAAAACTAAACGATTGGAGTTGAATCTTGATTTCCGGTGAAAGGACTAGTTGGGTGGTTTCGTTTGGGCCGTCATTATCTTCAACAGGGTTGGCGTGATGTTGAAAACTCTTCCTCTTGCTGGTGGCCTAGTGATTGGGTTTTCTTGATTTATTTGGTTAACTGGGTTCGATTGGGCTTGAGCGTTTATGATGTTAACCAATCGAGGGCACGTGTTTCTAAAGTGGGTAGGGTCGCCACAATTGAAACAAGCTCGAACATATGGGAACATGGGGTATTGAGGTTGATGATAGGTTTGGATCATGTTTTGAGTAGGGGGAGAGATTTGGTTTTGAAAGGTGCGGCAAACCTTACTCAAATGACCATAGCGTCCACAAGTTGCACATAGTCGACAAGGTAAGGTAAGGGGATGGTGATAAAAACAAGTGTTACATCGAGGGTGAGGTCCAAGGTATGGTTTCTTAATTGGATAAGTTGAGTTGGGTGCCACTTGAGTGATTGGGATGGCTTGGATGGGTATGGCGTGTGAAATTGGTTGATTTCGTTGGATAGTAGCGAAAAGTTGCCCATCTCTTTTTCTCTTAGAATTGGGTTGAGAAAGGGATTCGGTTTGGGTGTAGTCGGAGGTTTCAATCGATGCTTTATCCTTCTTCTTCTCCTCCTTGAAGTCTTTGTTCCGGATTCGGTTCTCGGTGAGCTCTGTTGCTAGCTCCATTGCTGCTTCCAAAGTTGCAAGCGTGGTACTTATTACAGAGTCTTGAATCTTTGACGGAAGACCTCGAATGTAGTGCTCGATCAAACGGTAGAGGGGAGTGAACAAATTGGGAACCATTTGATGTAACTCGAGGAATCTTTTGTTGTATGTGGTGTGGTCTCCTTCCTTTTGCTTCAACGAATAAAACTCATCTTCTAATTTCTTGATTTCGTTTCTTGGACAAAATCGTCTAGTCATAATTTCCTTCAATTCATCCCAAGTTAAAGTCATAGCATCGTCAACGCCTCGTTTGGCCTTCTCTGTATTCCACCAAGTAAGTGTTATTCCATATAATCGACCAGTAGCATATCGCACTTTGCGATCATCGGGGCAATCGCAATTTAGAAAAGTGTTCTCCATTTCTTCAAACCAATGGAGGAGAGCGGTGACACCTTCAGTCCCTTCGTATTTTGGAGGGTCGCATGATTTGAAATGCTTGTAGGTGCATTTAGTGGTATTTGGGGGAGAATTGACAATGTGTTGATCTTCTTGATTTACAGGATTAGCGGTAAGTGCTTGTTGAACTTGGATTACAATGTTGGGTATTACGGCAGCCATTTGTTGGGCGATTAGGGCAGCCATGCGCTCGCGAGCTTTTTCTACTCTCGTCTTCCTACGGGCGAGGCTAGAAGACATCTACAAGGAATACATGTCAAGAGTATGAGTTGGATGTTTTTGGGATCATGGGTCGTATTTAGGAATGAACATTCATAAAATAATTATAGAAAATAAATCTACTACATCCATAGGATGTCTTGGGCTTTGCTCGTCATTAGGCCCTACATGCCGCCATACTTCACCTTCGTAATCATGTGGGCCCCATGAATACCGGGTTTTTCATATGGTTCGCATGTGTTAGCCTGGTTACGTACACTAAAACCCGAAGAAAATCGAGAAATATGTATATAACGTATGAGATTCGGAATGTGTCCAGGTGTAGACATGGTGACACCTCAAAGTGGGGTTAGTTCGAACGACGTTTGGTGTGACATGCTTTGGCCTAATAGGTCCTTCGTACTCTCATCGTTAGTCCCCAGGTAGGCAAACTGGTCCGTTATATTGGATTTATACGAATGCCAACCTAGACAGGACGTTCCGACTACCGGTACTTGTACCCTTCCAGTTACTACATGCCCGTCGTAGAACTTACTTTGATGAGATTTGAAAATTGCGACAAAATCTTTGAATAATGAAAGCATGAAGATGATTTAAATATATGAACATTGAAATATGTATAATGAATGTGTATGTAAGTATGTCTGTTTGACTGTAAGTATAAACAAATATAAACAAATAAATATCATAAGTTTGTATGTAACCACCTAATCAATTAAAATTTAGGCAAACTATAGTATAGGCTCTAAGGGTCTAATAACCTATCCTATATCCCTATAGTCATGGCTCTGATACCAATTTGTCACACCCCGACCCGCAGCGGAAAAGGTGATCGGGGCATGATTGGGTTATCATCAAAGCTCATGACATTTATTATAACGTTTCATATTCATTAATACAATTTAATGGGAAATTTACAATCATAATTACATCATGACCTAAACATCAATCTAAGCTTCTTTGTTTTCTTCTAAGGCATTTCCTATGTTTTCCTTGCTTCATCCTATTCACCTGTATCATGTGTAAAAATGGTTTTTGGATCAACAAAAAGTTGGCGAGTGAATCCTATGAAAAAACATTTGAACAAGTTTATTTAATTGATTATAAAATAAGTGCACAACCACACATGAGTAAAAATAGATGTAAACTTATTCAACAATCATTAGATATTAAATAAAACACACATGAACAATAATGGAACGTTTTAAGGCACGCGTTGCTCAACTCGTCTCTCACGAGGAACTGATGGGCCTAATGAATGATTTGCATAAACTTGACAATATAAAATATATAACTACAACAACATAAACTAAATAATACACACACGAACAATAATGGATTTGTTTTGAGGCGCGCGATACTCGACTCGTCTCTCACGAGGAACTGATGGCCTAATGAATGAATTGCATATAAATTGACAAAATGAAATGCATAACTACAAGCAATATATACAATCTAAGTTTAGATCACAATATGGTATGGCACAAGTTTAAATAAACGAGTTAAACGTGTAATTAAAAAGGTGAGTTGTAAGATTCACTCACATTGGGTGCGTTCGGTTGATGATGTTGAATACGCACGAAGTTGGATTTAACCACGAGTGAAACTAACCTAGATAATAACATAATGGTTTGGTAAATAATGGGATTTTATTAATCAATTTTAGTAGGATGATTGGATATATTTTTGTGAGTTTAAGGCTATTTTCTAACCTTAAAAATGTTATTTTTAAGTATTTTTAATTGATTTTTAATAAAATAAATAAATAAAAATAATAAAAAAAATTGATTTTTTTTTGCTACAGTTAACCGTTGACCGTTGACTTTGACCGGTTCGTATGTTTGTATATATGCGCTGGGTGAGGCTCGAACCCGAGACCTCCCGTACGCGTGCACGCAGCTCTACCAACTGAGCTACGTGTCTAACCCGAAATATTTCTGTTTTTAATTATATTTATATACTAATTAGATTAAACTGAAAATCATTTATTTTTAAAACGATTTAATGCGTCGGACCGATGCGCTCCACAGGTCTCGAACCCGGGACCTGTGGGTTGAGTTAACACACAGTCCACCGCTGGACTGTGTGTCTAACTTGTTAAATAAACCGATTTTTATTATACTTAACATGTAATAGCGGTGACTCCGGTTTGGTTAAAAAAAGACATTTTTATTAAGGCAGGCATGCGTGGGACAAGTATCGAACTCGGGACGTGAGCGTGTTTAATGTGCACACAGTCCACCGCTGGACTGTGTGTCTAACCCGAGTTATATCGTGATTTAAATTAAACTTATAGACAACAGCAAACTTCGTCTTCTTCGTTGGATTTAACCAGAACTAACGTCCGACTGATTCATCGATTTTATCAAGTTTCTTTAGTGTGTTATGATTAATTATAGGTGAGATAAATGAAAAGAATGAAAGACTAAGCGTTAGATATACCGAAATTGGACTCCTCTGTTTCTCCGGCGAAACTCCGGTGACAGCAAAAACTTCCGGCGACGTGTGTCTTGCGGCAGAGAGTCTTCAGAGAGTTTGAGATGGATGTGAGTGGCTTCGGTATAAGTTCTGGGGGTTCAGTAAGACTCAGAAGTGAAGGGCTCGGTTTTCCGGCGAGGTGCAGAACTTTTCCGGCGAGTGAGTTTTCGTCGAGAAAGGGTGGGGTTTTGAGCAAAAAGGCTACCAGTGGGTTGTGGGTGAATTTAAAGGGAGGAATCGAGATGTATAGAGTGGGATTTCAGGCTTGATTCAAAGTCATTACGTTTTCCGGCGGTTATAGCTTGTGTCGCGGACTCAGGCGTCGGTTATAACCGATGTAGTGATTAAAGTTTACGTTATAACTGAAGTAACCGTTCAATCTCGCGAGATCGCCGGGATTTCCGACGATTGCAATTGGGCGCGTCGTTATTTGAATTCGAGATTTATTTTATGTATTAATTGTTTCCAATATTTAACAAGGAACATGAGTGCCGCAGTGGTTTGCTAGATGAGTGTTAAGTCACTTGTTGACTCGCTGGCTGACCCGGGTTCGAAATCCGGCAACAGCTATTTATTTTTATTTCATTATTTTTAACTGTTTTTCAAAAACAAATTATATATTCCAATATATTTATTAATTATGTATCGTTTAAAATTATTTTGGCCATTAAATTGGCAACAAAATTTTTAACTGATTGTTCGGTTAATAAACGGAGCGGGTTTTGGTAAATCCGTTTTTTTTTACGGATGTTACATTACCCATGCATTCATATGATAGTTCATAATGAACTGGTCATATGAGCTAGGAAAGAGTTAAAGATGAAGTCCGCTGCAATTTCTCTTGCAGGGGATAACCAAGTTTGTTCATTGGGTCAATGTATCCTTTCATCTTAAGCACATGAGTACTGACACATGATCCTTCCAGCATTTTACAGCTTATGAGCTATTTTATGGTGTCATCGCTCTGTCAGGCTTGTTTCTGAAACATGCCTTTCAGTCGCTAGATCATGTCATAAGCATCTTTATCTTCCATGTACTTCTGAAGTTTAGGAGACACGGTGGCTTTGCATAAGGTAGGCTACCTCAACGGCATCCTCGTTATGCTTTTCCAGTGCCTAGCGAGCAGCAGTAGTGTTACTTTCAGGCTCGGTAGGGACTGGGCCATCTAAGATACATAGCTTTTCGCCATCTTGAGAACTATTCTCAGATTGCAGTGCCATTCGAGAAAGTTTGTGTTATTCAATTTTCTTTTTCAAGCACAGACTTGAGAATGGAGGAGTTGTTTTCCTTAGACATCTATTATATAAGCAAGTAATTTAATTAGTATTTTCGATGTATGTTTCCTTATTTAATTAATAACCCATTACAATAATTAGAACAAGGAATGAGAATCGGTTAGAAGCTCTTTCTAAAGGCAGCTGTAGCACGCAACATTAGCAAGGGGTTCAACGATTGTTAATTGTGAGAAGAGCACAACTCTCGGGTATGAGGCCTCTAAGACAACTCTTGTCTATACATTGGTACGTTTAGCCTCATCTATGCCACTTTTGTTCTCGAGACAGCTGTAGCACGTAACACGAGAAGAAAAGTAATAGTCGTCCTAAAACGGTCACATGTGGAAGGGTCGGATGTGTCGACGAAGCCCTTGCACCTTGGAAGGATAAACTAGACACCAAGTGTTGTGCTGTGGCTCCAACACTGATGGTTCGCATTATGCCCCAAGTGTTACTAGTAGTAGGATGGCATCGACCATTGATTTCAATTATGGGTTAATTTTGATTTTTACCGAATAGGGTCGTAAGAGCCAATTTTAGTATATCTTTTAGTCGTGACATCTTGATGAACCCTTTCATCTCTCAGGACACTTAGTTTTAAATATCCTATTAAAACTAAATTGTCGCGACTTGAAATAACCAATTTTAAGTTAATAGAGAACTATTAATAGTTTTGGAAAACTGAATTTTGCAAAACTTAATTGGTTATTTGTTTGTTTTTCAAAAACAACCTTCGTTTTATAACGAAATTCTAACAAGTTGTAAAACAATTTAGAACTTGTTTTAATGTGATTGTTTTAATATTTTAAAACTCTTTTTAAAATCATGTTGGTATTTAGGTTGGTTATGTTATAACAACTTATAAGATAAAAAACAACCACAATAGCAAGACAAATATGTAAATCTATATGGCCAAAAATTGTTAGATTTTGCTAGAGCCTAATAACAAGATCAAACGGGTCACGGGGTCACAACACACAAACAACCACAAGGATGGACTTGAGTGCATCCAATCGTCTCGAGCAACTCCCACTGACTTTATGACTCCTGTTTTAGCGTCCTCGGTTTTGTCTTCGGGTCTTCGTTAATTACAATATTTTAAAAATACAATAAAGGAAGAAACCTTATCTATTACAACTTTGAACCATCTAAATGGCCATAAAATATAATTACAAAACCGAATAAAATATGCAACCGCAAAACAAGGTCGGGCCAGATTTACATATTTCATAACAATCACAAAATAATCCGGGCAATATTTTGGTTAAGCAAAACAAATAAAATATTGACCAAAAATAAAGTTGCCCTTAAAAACATATAGATCAGAAACTTTGAATAAATAAAGTTTGTGTTCTAATTCCGGTTAAAAGACCAGTACCGACTCGTATGTTGTAACCAAGGCTCTGATACCACTGTTGAGTTTCCATGGTGATCATTTATAATTTTATTTATCAAAACCCGGTTCAATAAATAATAGTCAATTAATCAAGCGAGTTAATTAATAAAAACGCAACGGAAAAATAAACAAGTGATCAACCAAAACGAAACCCGGCAGGATCCGGTTACATGCAAATGCGAGTACAGTAATAAAAACATCTAACTACCGATGAGAAAGATATACCTCGGTTAGTGACTAACCGGTCGAGACACCGAGGTTCAACGAACACGTGCTAGTGAAACGAACAAAACAGAACGCGCATATACCCACGAGTAGCGGCGGTGGCGGAGGCCATCGACGGTGGAACGGCGGCGGCGGCGAAGGGGCAGCGACGGTACCAGCGGCGGCACCCGGCGGCGGTTCGGATCGGTTAGTTGTGGGTATTGTGAGAGTTTTATAAGTTGTTCAACACCTCATGAATGCAAGACCCAACTCCATTTAAATAGAAGATCTAGGCTCATGCATGTTTGCCAAGTGGCGGACATGCACAATGCATGCGCGACAAATGGCGTAGGTTTCTTGCATGTATGACAAATGGCCAAGATTCTTGCATGCGCGACAAGTGGCGTAGCGTGGGTGCATGTATGACAAGTGGTGAGTGAGTATACCCGTGTCACCCGGTCCATGTATCCGTCTCTTAATTAATAACCGCAACAATAATATAATCTCGCTCATGATCATAAATATAATTATGATCCGTTTCGCATATTGTTCGTAATTACCAGTTAAGCTAGTTAAGCGGATTTAAGTTCGTTGCCCACAGTGTAACTTTTACGAATCAAGATCCGGTCGGTAGCGTTGACTTATCAAACCGGACATAAATATCCAACAGTTACATGGAAATTGGTGAAAGGAACTAAGTACCTTCTCGACTGCGATAAGGGAAACTTCAATTATCACTATCTTGAATCTCAGTGGATTTCAAAGAAGCAGGCCACCCCACTACTGCATACCTCTCAATACCAGCTCAAAACTTAGACCTCACATGCAAAACCCATTCAAAAGCAAAATAGATATGATTAATGAAAATATATCAAAACTAAAGTATCAATCAGAAAATAATAGTTCTAGATTTAAGCAAAATTCTCAAACAAACAAACTATCAAATGATCAATGGCTTCACAACAAAATCACACGTACAAGTTTATAATATAAGTTTTACATCATCAACAAATAAAGCGAATCAACCCTTGGCATCACCTAAACCGCTAAAAGGCAAATTAAAAGCAAAAAACTAATGATAAAAAAATTCAACACAACCAAAGTGATTACACAATATCCAAATCTCGTTATCCATATCTGAGAAAAAAATGAACACGCTAAAAGGCATATTAAAAGCAAAATACTAATATATGTACTATTCATCAAATCACTTTAATGGTTATCAATTTGTCAACAACAAACAAAATGATCAAAAAAATTCAACATAAACAAAGTAATTGCATAATATCCAGATCTCTTTATCCATATTTGGGCAAAAAATCAACACAAACAAAAATCCAGTATAGAAAAAAAAGATGAATAAATCGAACAACAGTACTGAATAGATACAAACCTGGACGCATTGCTCGATTGCAATAAAATACGAAGCTTAGGGTCTATTGTTCTTACAATCATTTTCAGGTAAAATAAAAGTATTGAAGGAGATGAACATAGATGTGATTAACAATAAATATCAAAGACGAATGAATCTAAACAATACCTTGGATGATCAAACTTGAATCGAAGAACGTGGATTGAATCAGAAATCACAATTGTGGATTTTTGCAAGATCGATTTCTCAGAATCGACCGGAGGGATTTAGGTTTGAGAGAACTTTGGTTGATTGAATGTGTGTCGTTTTGAGAATTAACATTATATAGGATCCATTTGAAAACATGGGTTGAACCTGTTAGGAAACTTTACGTATAAAGTATCGAAGAAAAATGAAGAAAAGAATCTGATCAGATCTGATGAAGAAGAAGTCAAAGGATCAAGTCAACAGAAGATACATGATCATAGGCCATAAGAAAAAACATCTGAATCGGATCTGATAAGAATATCTTTGTCTAAGTGGTCGAAGAATGATCAGAAGTGTCTGATCAAAATATGATAAAACCTTATCAGATTCTGATGTAGTCATCAGATTTCTGATAACCAATCATAATGTCCACTTGCATCTAGAGATAAAGTAATACGGTTGAAGGACATTTATGACACAAGTGGAAGTAGTAAGCATGACGAATGAAATGGTCTTCCACGATAAACACTTGCATGAATAAACAATTGTTTATTCATGCCAATTGGTTTCTATAAATAGAGATCACCAACACCGGAGATCAATAGAGATAGGCATTGCAAGTATTACATCTTACATACTCCATTGCCCTTCAACTCCCACAGAATTCTTAAGCATTGTTTTGTATTAGAAAATAACATCTTCAATCATCTTTTGTAACCTTTCAAAAGTGATATAAATATGAAAATTTTGTACTTCTGTTTCTTACAAGTTGATTTCTAATTCCGTACATTATTTTCATATAAAGTTGAAATCAGCTTGCCTTTTTAAATTAAAGCATTGTTATCTGGGATCAACAATTGGTATCAGAGCAGATTGAATAAAACACCTTCAAATCGATCACCTGCTCGAGTATCTTTGCTTATACTCTGTTTTTCTTTTACTTTGATCAAAAATGGCAAACTTTCAGTCATGGAACAGTGCTTTCAACATGGGTTCTATGTCAAAACCTCTGACTTTACCCCCAATGGAAAATCAGGATGATCAATTTCTTAAATGGACATGATCGAGCTCTGTTTCAATCCATTGTGTGTGGCCCACATATACTAAGTGTTGAAATACCAGGTGTTCCAGCATTGATGACTCGCCAGAAATATCTGCTTCTTGGGCTCCCAAACTGGAGAAGAACTGGAGCCCAGAAGACAAGAAACTGGTAGAAACAGATGAAAGGGCCAAATCACTTCTGATTATGACACTTTCAAATGACATATTTTCTTATGTAGATGCATGTTCATCTGCAAAAGAAATATGGGATCAACTTGAAATCTTTGTGAAGGAGGAGACAAAATGAAAAGAAACATGAGAACAAATCATGTCTCTGCCTATGAAAGGTTTAAATGTTCACCAAATGAAACACCAATAGATGCTTACAACAGATTAACAAAAATTCTGAATGAACTAAAAAAGCATGGAGTTGAAAAAACCAATGATGAAAGACATGTAAAATTTCTTGATGCTTTACCAAGAGAATGGCAAAATCTTGCCATGACCATAGCTTCTACATTAGAGCTAGGAAATCTGAACTTACATGATCTATATAGCATCTTACTCCCTAGAGAGCAACAAATCATTGAAAACTCAAAGCAGTATGGTGGACCTATAGCCTTAATATCAAACTCACAAAGATCATTCACCCCTGATCCACAACCCTCTATCACACAACACAGTTTTAGCATCAGAAAGAAAATCAATCAGATTTTTCTGCATTTGCTGAAGCAATAGCTTTGCTCACCAAAACCTTCGAGCAAAGAATGAAGGGAGGAAGCTCTAAAACTCAGAAAAGTGATAAAGGAAAGATGGAAGCTAGATCCAAGGAAAGAAGAGCAGATGGCAAGTCAGAAGTAGTGTGTTACAGATGCAAACAAAAGGGTCATTATGCATCAGAATGCAAGAACAAAAAGCTAAAAGATCCAGCCTACTATAAAAAGAAACTAGAAGAAGCCAAGAAACAACAACAACAAGTCAGCCTGATTGCAGGAACAAATACCTGGATGACTGATGACTCATCAGATGATGACCAGGAAGAAATGGCCAACTTTTGTCTTATGGCAAAACTTGATGAAGAAACTGTAGAACTCAATGTAAGTCAAAATGATCAAGAACTTCAAAATCAGTTAAATAAATTATTAAAAGATTTCAAGAACTGCAAGAAAAATACTTGGCAGAAACAAAGAAATCTAATGAACTCAAAGACATACTGAAACATTGTCAAGAAAATGAAAACATTTTGCATGAAGAAAGTATGATCAAAGATACAAAAATCAATTTTTATGAAAAGGAAAGAAAGATTTTGTATACATAGATTCATAAAAAGAAGGTAAATCAACAAGCAAAGGATTTCATTGACTACATTGAAACAACTTCAGAAAATCAGGGAGAAGGACTGGGTTATACTAAAATAACAAAACATAACCCGACAGTGTTTGTAAAGCTTCAAATGAACCACACTCAGAATCTGACATCAATCAAATTTATCAGAAGAATCTGACTTTATAACATCTTGTTCTGAGTCAGATCCAAAATCAAAGAAAATCTGCTTCAAAGAAAAAATAAAACAAAACAAGATCATACAAAAGAAAAAACCAAAAGGATCTTAAAAGAAAAAAGTCAAAGCATTTTTCAAAAACATCAGAAAAATGTGCTTTCATCAAAAGTCATCTCATCATATATTTCCAACAAGATTGGATGCATGTGTACTGATATTCTGAAAGTAATTCAACAGCATCTGAACAAAAACCAACAATCTGTCAATGATCCAGCATTGGACAGAAATCTCATCAAATCTGAACAGATGTCATCAGATTTAATATGAAAAATTGATCAAATTGAATCCATGAAATCTAATAGATCAAGATTGAAAGATGATGAAAAGAATCTATCACATACAATATATTCATCTTACAAAGTACCCAAGAAAGTCTGGGTACCAAAAAATCACTAACCTCTTCATTACAGGACCATCATGTGCAGCAGATTTGGTACTGCGATTCAGGAAGCTCCAAGCACATGACTCGGGACAGGAGCTTGCTTAGCAACTATGTAGAAAAGCTAGGTAAATTGCAAATTTTGGTAATGGGGTCAAGGTAGAGTAAAAGGTTATGGAAGCATAACATATGGTACAATAACAATTGAGAAAGTGGCACATGTAGAAGGCTTAAAATATAATCTTCTAAGTTGTGGTAAATTTTGTGACAAAGGCTTCAAGGTAAAATTTTTACCTGACACTTGCTTACTAATAGGTGTTGAAGATGATAAAATTTACATTAAAGGAAAAATAATAAGAAAATCAATCTATTTCTTTGACTTAATAACAAGGTTGAAGAACCTCAATTTTGTCTGTTTTCAAATGAAAATAAAGGAAATAGTTGGTTATGGCATAAAAGGCTAGCTCATATAAATTTCAAAAATTTTAAGCAAATTAGCAAGCAAATGTCTGGTACAAGGTTTACCTTTTATTGCTTCAAGAAAAGATAAACTTGGTGAAGCATGTGAGCTAGGAAAATAAAAAGAAGTTCACACAAAACTGTGGTAGAATCCTCTATCTTTGAAAATCTTGAACTCTTACATATGGATCTTTGTGGACCAATAAGCACTGAAAGTCTTTCTGGAAATAAATACATCTTGGTCATTGTGGATGACTACTCAAGATATACATGGGTAGAATTTTTAAGGCAAAAGAGTGAAACCCTAGATCTGATTATAAATTTTGTTAAGAAAATTGAAAATCTGTTAAAATTAACTATAAGAAAAATCAGATCTGACAATGGGACAAAATTCAAAAATGCAACACTTGAGAATTCCTAACAGAAAAAGGAATGTCTCATGATTTTTCTGCTTCTAGGACTCCGCAACAAAATGGGGTTGTTGAAAGAAGAAACAGAACTTTGGTAGAAACTGCTAGAATAATGCTTGCATATGCCAAATTGGCAACCTATTTCTGGGTAGAAGCAGTGGCAAATGCTTGCTTCACACAAAACATAACTATCATTAACAAAAGACATCAGAAAACACCTTTTCACATCATAAACAAAACAGTACCAAGTGTCAAATTTCTACATACCTTTGGATGTAGATGTTTCATTTTCAATGATTTTGATAGTTTAGAGAAATTTGACAGAAAAGTTGAAAAAGTAATTTTTCTGGGATATTCTTTCTCTCCAAAAGCCGATAGAGTATTTGTTTTAAATAGCAGGACAATAAAAGAAAGTCTGTATGTCTCTTTTGATGATTCATCAGAAACAGAAATTTCTGATGACATCATCAGTTTTTCACAAAATCAAAACTCAATGAATAATGAACATCTTTTGACAGAACTAACAATGAACTGCTTGGGTATGACTAGGAAGGAAATTATGGAAATTTACCAGAAAACCAGTCAAACTCCAACTCTGCAGAAAATACAGATGAACAGCAAGGAGCAACAAATCAAACATCAGACTTTGCATCAGAAAATCAAGAAGAACACACAAGCTCAGAACAGATGATCAGTGAGAAGGAAGTAGGAAGTTCATCCAAAAATCCATCCTCTAATCCAACAAATACCATAAGATGGATAAAGGGTCATTCAACAGAAAACATCATTGGAAACACTCAAGATGGTGTCAATACAAGATCTGCAACTGTTCATGAATGTCTTCATGCTGGTTTCTTAAAGCGTAATTGAACCAAAAACAGTAAATGAAGCACTCAAAGATCCAGACTGGGTTCAAGCTATGCAAGAAGAGATTGATCAATTTGAAAGAAGTCAAGTATGGAATCTAGTACCTAGACCAAGTGATAAATCTATCATAGGGTCCAAATGGGTATTTAGAAACAAATCTGATAAACAAGGTGTAATTACAAGAAACAAAGCTAGATTGGTAGTAAAAGGGTACTATCAACAAGAAGGAATTGACTACGATGAGACCTTTGCACCAGTAGCAA
Organism: Scalesia atractyloides; assembly: GCA_947069175.1. Classification (NCBI taxonomy): domain Eukaryota; kingdom Viridiplantae; phylum Streptophyta; class Magnoliopsida; order Asterales; family Asteraceae; genus Scalesia; species Scalesia atractyloides. Next base: position 60,991,938 of record CAMTDV010000014.1, read on the forward strand.
GACAGGAGGCAGTCAAAATCTTTCTTGCTTAAGCTTCAAAAGGTTTCAAAGTCTATCAAATGGATGTCAAGTCAGCTTTTCGGAATGGTAAGATCGATCAAGAAGTATATGTGCAGCAACCAGAAGGCTTTGTGTGATATCCCGGGTTTTTCGGATAACTTAAACGCGACACTTGTCGAATAATGTATATGCTAAGTATTAAACGTGTACGAGTTAAATGAATACGTGATGTGTGTTGTGTGATTGTTTTAGTTATAGAGTAAGTATGGTAGATATGTACACGAACTGAACCGAACCACGACACGAACCAACTTTGATTCATTGTAACTCTAGGAATTAATCAAGTTAGGACTCAAACATGTCTTGGCCGCGAGATCAAAACCTAAAACTATTCGGCCGATCAAACCCAAACCAAACCAACCCACCCTAGTCCTTGGCCGCGAGATCAAGCCCAAACCCAAACCGAATCAATCCAAGTTACTCGGCCATGAATGTTTATCCAAACCGTAACCACTTATCTTGTTGCGCCTATAAATACAACCCATGCATGCCCTCATTCACAACACAAAACCCTAAAGGTTCAACAGCCGTCGGCAGCTTTGCGATCGCAGACAGCTTCCTTGTTCGCTTCTTCCTCTCGGTCGCAGCAGCAGCAATCATCGCCATCAACATCTCCTCGATCGCTAGCAACCTCGTTCTTCATCACCTTGATCTGGTCAGCCCTTGTTATTCCATTCGGTCGCGAGATCAGCAGTTAATCAGTTCCTCGATCACAAACAGTCTACTTCATCATCATCTCTCGGCCGCAAGCACCCTTGAACACCGATCTCTTATAGTACTCACGGTTCGTGTACCTTATCATTAAAAGTCTAGAATTTATCATATGTTGCTAGATCATATTCGAGTATAGGTGTCTTGATTTTTGCTGTTCTCGGATTCGCATGATTGAATGAGATGGATGATTGTATTGTTTCGGATTGTTAATACTAGATTGAAAGTTGGAATGTTGTTTGAAAGCTGAATATATAGGCTGTGTTTTGTTTGTAAAAACTAAAAGTAAGAACTAGGGTTTGCATGGATAGGTTATTAGTATTAATCTATGATTAGAAATCAGTTCTTGATCCCTAGGTTAATCGCATGAACGGGTTATACGAGTTTATGATAAAGATATGCTGAAAACAGTCTGCTGAATAATAGTTACAGCCGACTTCATCTGGCTGTAACTCGGTCATTAGTAGTCGAAAAAAACGATTTTCTGATGTCTAGAACGTAGAGATTTGAATAACGAATCTAATGGCGCTGGATTTATAATTTTCTGAAGTCGTTTGATATTTTTAAAGGGCCAAATAAGTTCAGTAACTAAAGCTGTGAAAATCCTGAAATTTTGTTAGTCGTTTATCGAGTTGGATTTTAAAATCAGTAGGGAGTTGAGTCATGATTTTTGTACAGCAACTAGGTATGGAAGTTTCCGGGCAACTCCAACTGGAATTTTGTTAATTGGACGATCAGTGATTTTTAAATAAATTCTTCCGTGGACTGCAGTCAGAAAGCGGTAAATCTGACTGCACCCTAGTATATTAATATTTATGGTTAATTGGTAAAGATTTAGGACTTGGAAAAATTATATAAATTTCTATGGTATAAATGTCACCTACTGTAAAAATATTGGAATTTTTGGAATGTTAGAACTATTTTATAAAAATCCTAGAAAACAGCTGAATTATGAGTGCTAAGCTGAAATTGGAAAACTTGTGATTTTGTGCACCAAATTGTGGCATGAATTGTTTTACGTTTATGATAAGTTGTTTGATCACTAGGTTCACATGATAATACTTGCATGCATGTTTGAGTGTTAGATATGTTGTTTGTGTGTATCACTTTGTGCGTAAATTTCGTGTAAAATTTGTATTGGTGTGTTCACACACTGACTTGAAATTAATTGGTTTGTTAGGACGCAACTAGCGGTCCCATCTCTTATAACTTCTTTGCTACACTAACCGAGCAAATAAAAGTGAGTTCACGGCCCCTAACTTTATCCGGTTTTTAAACAACAGGGGGAGAAACATGTATACGCTCTCAAACTCATTCTCTTTACGTTATACGAATTTAACGTCACATAACTATTCGGTAACTAAGTTAATGTTAATGTAATGTTATGGTCACTAAGCAGCTTTATCACTTAAGTCATCGTCAATCTCTCGGATCGTTAGTATTGGGTTTAATAGCGGGGGAATTATAAGTAGTACTACTGGGCCCGACAAGCCCCATCCGAGCTAGTCGCGCTAGCCGACCGGGTATGGTCAACGGGTGAATAATTTGGCCTAACTTCGCCATGGTCATGTGATAGGCCTGGCAAAACGGAGGCACAACAATCAGCTTCGATCGCGAACTCTTACGTGACATGACTTTAGGCTAGCTACCTATATATATTAACATTGAACTTAATTACGAATCAACTGTGTTATCCCGGGTTGGGGATAATGAAACAACAACTTAATATTCCGGGTTTGGAATATTGGAAACAACAACTTAATATTCCGGGTTTGGAATATTGGAAACAACAACATAATATTCCGGGTTTGGAATATTGGAAGCAACAACTTATTATTCCGGGTTGGAATAATGGAACCGATACGTTATCCCGGGTTAGGGATAACGGAGAAAAACAAACTATAACCGAACGAACGAATTTATGAAAACCTGTGAACTCACTCATCTTTAATGTTGACACTTGTTTCTTTACATGTTTCTCAGGACGCTAGGAGCTCTAGGTGCACGCACATGCATTGAACAAGACATCTTTTATCGAGTCTTATTTATTAATATTGTTTTGGGATTTTTCATTTGTTTTGGCGTTTGTGTTGGCGCCCGCTTCACTACTTATTTTATGCTTCTGCTCAAACTTTAAAAACTGATGCTTCTGCTAAATATTGGTAATATAAAATCTACAACAAGTGATTTTGAAAACGTATTATCAAATCATATAGAGTCGTTCGACGTACTAGTGTTTCAGATTCTGGTTTGTTCACATGCCTCGCGGTAAAACTCCGCAAGTGGAATTGAGGGTGTGACAGATTGGTATCAGAGCCACTAGCTATAGAGAACCAAGTTTGCATTAGAAGTAGACCTAAACTATAGCTGATATCACGACACTAGACTTAGTTTGGCACCGAATTATTATATCTTGTTATGTAATATACCACAACTGTGTTTGGTAGATTATGCCTTCATAATAAGAAATGGAAACAACTCATAACTAACTACACGACTTAACAGGCAATGTCATCATCCTCATCGTCATCATCGTCCGACAGACTTACGCCACCAAGGGCACCAGGAAAGGCACCAATGGTGGAACCCATACCACCTTATGGCGTGGAGACACGCTCAGCGGCGAGGAAAAGGCTCGCTCTGGGGGAGGAGTCGTCGTTACGCCCAACCATTGCTGTACCGGTTGAACTGGTTAATCCTGTAGAAATAGGAATTGACATGCTTAGAATCCTGGTGCATACACAACAAAAACAGTTAGAAAGAATGCAGGAAACCATCCTAGCACAAGGGTGGATGATTCGACAACTTACAGGTAAGACCGACTCGCTCGAGGAAGAGCATCGTACGAGCAAGATAGCTGGTAACACCATAGCCAGAGATCTGCGTGCTGAGCAGATAAGAGCCGACTGGCTTGAGGACAGATCCTGGAAAATAGTTGGAACATTCAGGAGCTACAAAACCAAGCACTTGCACCAGCACCGGCCCCTCCAGAGCCGGTAGAGGAGGATCCAGAAGAGGATCCAGAGGAGGACCCTGAGGAGGATCCAGAGGAGGATCCGGAGGAGGACCCAGTTGAAGAAGAAGGAAATGCCGCACAGGATGACGGCAACGACAGTGACTTGGGGGATGGAGACGTAGACGACTGACACGTCTCGTTTATTTTATTTATTTCCTTCAGTCTATTTATTTTCCCACTTGTGTTTAAACTTGAGACTTTATATTGAATTCGTATGTTTGATTTACACTTTTGTAAGACGTTGAAATTTCAGTTAATCAAGTATTTCTTTTGACTATTTAACATATTGAGTTGACATAACTTAATAATTATTAAAGCACGAAGTAGGATAACTATATTGGATATATAGACTTATCGGGGTGTGTTTGTGTTGTGTTTCGAAGATTTAAATGGCAACTGGAAGACGTGGAAACCTTAACTTGACTCCCGAAGAGCTAGCTGCCATGATTCAAGAGCACGTGAACGCAGCTTTAGCGGGTGTTCAGAACCAACGGCAGGTAACCATTATTAAATTTTCGCGTGAAAATCTAATAGTGAGGCTAGTAAAATTCCTTGCTGACTTCCTGTTCTCTGTCAGCAGGAGGGGGCTTTAACCCCTACAAGATGTTCCTTGACGCTAAGCCAAGCAAATTCTCGGGGGCGGAAGGACCCATTGGACTGGTCCGCTGGATCGAAAAATCAGAATCCGTTTTTGAAATGTGCAACTGCCTAGAGGCCAACAAGGTCAAATACGCAGCCTCAACACTGGAAGATGGGGCACTAACATGGTGGAATGCACAAGTCCAAACACGTGGACTTATAGCTGCGAATGCAATGGCATGGGCTGAGTTCAAGGCCCTAATTAAAGAGGAGTACTGTCCACGAGACAGAGTGCAACAATTGGAGCAGGCTCTATGGAACCACAAGATGGTGGGATCGGAAATTGAAGCTTACACCGCAAAACACCATGACTTAGTATTTCTGTGTCCCGAATTGGCCAACACGGTGGAGAAAAGACTCGAGTTCTATCTCGGGGGTCTGGTTCCGGAAATTCAGGGTATGGTAATGTCTAGTAATCCCGTAACTGAACATCAAGCAATCCGGTTGGCTCACAAACTCACCGATAAGGCGGTGGAACAGAAGAAACTGCCAGCACGGGGTACAACTGAAGTTGCCCCGGATAACAAAAGAAAATTTGAGACTCCACTATTCGACAGTCTTCGTCATCTCATCCGCAGCAAGGGAACCAGAAACGGTTCAATCACTACAACAGCCACCGGGGTCATCAAAATCAGCCCGCCAACAACAACCCGAACGCAAGCGGCTATGCAGGTCGAAAGCCGCAGTGCAACCGCTGTAATCTCCACCATAACGGCCCTTGTGCCGGAAACCGCTGCCAACGATGTGGCAAGGTGGGACATGCGGCAAAGGATTGTCGCGGGGAAATCATGTCCCGACAAAATCAAAATCAGCCCCAGGGTCAGCAGCAGGGTATAAACCGGGGATGCTATCAGTGTGGTAGCACTGCTCATTTCAGAAGAGACTGCCCACAGTTGCGTAACAACAACAATAATGGTGGAAACAACCACAATCACAATAACCACAACAACAATAATAACAACAACAATGGGAACGGTGGCACAGGAGGTGTTAAAGGTCGTGCATTTACATTGGGCCGCGGAGAGGCCAGAAACGACACGAACGTGGTCACCGGTAAGTTTCCCCTTAATGAACATTTTGCTTCTGTGCTTTTTGATACGGGTGCGGATAGGAGCTTTATATCTGAGTCTCTTAGGAAGAACCTAAATCTCACGCTTAAACCATTAGAGACCCCTTATGTTATAGAATTAGCCGATGGTAAATCTGCAGATGTGACCCAAATCGTATCCGGCTGTCAACTCAAACTCGCGGGCCATACTTTTACCATTGATCTGATGACAACTACCCTGGATAGTTTTGACGTGGTAGTCGGAATGGACTGGCTATCCAACGTCCGGGCTGAAGTTCTCTGCTTCGAAAAATCTATCCGTATTTCGCTCTCTAACGACGAAATCCTGACGGTACAAGGCGATAAGGCAAGCGCCGTCACCAACATCATCTCTTACATGCAAGCGCAGAAGTATCTTCGGAGAAAGAACTCCTTCGCTTTACTCGCACTAATTACCGAACAGCCTAAGGACGAGAAACGTATAGAAGACATCCCTGTCGTCCGTGATTTTTCCGATGTATTACCAGAAGAACTACCTGGTCTTCCACCACATCGACAATTGGAGTTTGAAATCGAATTGGCAAGCAATGCAACTCCTATTGCCAAGGCTCCATACCGCCTAGCTCCAGCCGAGCTGCAGGAGCTATCTACCCAACTTCAGGAGCTATTAGAAAAAGGATTTATCCGACCAAGCGTTTCGCCATGGGGAGCTCCAGTCCTGTTTGTCAAGAAGAAGGACGGGACTTTCCGCATGTGCATCGACTACAGGGAACTCAACAAGGTTACTGTCAAGAACCGATACCCGTTACCTCGCATCGACGATCTATTCGACCAACTTCAAGGGTCAAGTTACTACTCTAAGATTGATTTACGGTCCGGTTACCACCAGCTACGCGTCAGGGAGGAAGATATCGCCAAGACGGCATTTCGCACTCGGTATGGCCATTACGAGTTCTTGGTCATGCCCTTCGGTCTCACCAACGCACCTGCGGTGTTCATGGATCTCATGAACCGCGTGTGTAAGCCATACCTCGACAAGTTTGTCATTGTGTTCATCGATGACATACTCATCTACTCCAAAAGTGAAGGAGAACATGCTGAACATCTACGATTACTGCTAGGATTACTCCAACAGGAAAAGCTATATGCCAAGCTTTTGAAGTGTGATTTCTGGATTCGGGAAGTTCAGTTTCTCGGGCATATCGTGAATGAAAGGGGTATCCACGTAGACCCTACCAAGATTGAAGCCATCAAAAACTAGGAAGCACCTAAGACACCGACGGAGATCCGCCAATTTTTGGGATTGGCTGGCTACTACAGACGTTTCATCGAGGGATTCTCAAAGATCGCACAACCGCTCACTACCCTCACCCAGAAAGGCATCAAGTATGCTTGGGGTGACAAGCAAGAAGCAGCATTTCAATTGCTGAAGCAGAAACTTTGCAGTGCACCCATTCTGTCCTTGCCGGAAGGGACAGATGACTTTGTAGTGTATTGTGATGCTTCCATTCAGGGATTGGGATGTGTACTCATGCAACGCGATAAGGTCATCGCGTATGCGTCGCGACAACTGAAGGTTCACGAGAAAAACTATATGACGCATGACCTGGAATTGGGAGCAGTAGTGTTTGCACTTAAGATTTGGAGACACTACCTCTACGGAACGAAGTGCACAATCTTTACGGACCACAAGAGCCTCCAACACATCTTTGATCAGAAGGAGTTAAACATGCGACAGCGTCGCTGGGTCGAACTCTTGAACGATTATGAGTGTGCCATTCGGTACACCCGGGTAAAGCTAACGTGGTAGCTGATGCCCTCAGTAGGAAGGAACACTTGAAACCTCGTCGTGTACGAGCCTTACAACTCACTATTCATTCGGGGCTACCCGATCAAATACGCGACGCCCAGTTAGAAGCAGTTAAGGAGGAAAACATGAAAGCCGAATTAGTGGAAAAATGGAACGCGATTGGGAAGTAAAGCCCAATGGAGCCCGGTATTTTATGAATCGCATATGGGTACCTCTCTACGGAAATCTCAGAGAGCTGGTCATGGATGAAGCTCACAAATCCCGATACTCTGTTCATCCGGGTTCGGATAAGATGTATCAAGACCTTAAAGCTGCGTATTGGTGGCCCAACATGAAAGCCGATATAGCCACCTACGTGAGTAAATGTTTGACTTGTGCAAAAGTCAAGGTGGAGTATCAAAAGCCATCGGGGCTACTCCAACAACCTGAGATCCCAGTGTGGAAATGGGATCAGATCTCAATGGATTTCATCACTAAACTCCCGCGAACCTTGGGTGGTTGCGATACCATCTGGGTGATCGTGGATCGTTTAACTAAGTCCGCACACTTCCTAGCTATTAAAGAAACAGATAAGATGGAGAAGTTGACTCGCATCTACATTAAGGAAGTAGTTTCTCGGCACGGAGTGCCAACGTCCATCATCTCAGACAGAGATGCTCGCTTCACGTCAAACTTCTGGCAGTCACTCCAGAAAGCGTTGGGAACACGTCTGGATATGAGCACGGCTTATCACCCTCAGACTGATGGTCAAAGTGAAAGGACCATACAAACCTTGGAAGACATGCTTAGGGCATGCGTAGTGGACTTTGGAAATAGTTGGGAAATCCACCTGCCTCTAGTAGATTTCTCATATAACAACAGCTATCATACGAGTATCTCGGCAGCACCGTTTGAGGCATTATACGGTCGTAAATGCAGATCACGGTCTGTTGGGCAGAAGTCGGTGACAGTCAACTCACAGGCCCTGAGTTAATACTTGAGGCTACTGAAAAGATTGTACAAATCAGAAACCGCATGGCGGCGGCACGAGATCGACAGAAAAGCTACGCTGATCAACGACGCAAACCGCTCGAATTTCAAGTAGGCGACCGCGTCCTACTAAAGGTGTCACCCTGGAAGGGTGTAATCCGCTTTGGAAAACGGGGCAAACTTAACCCACGGTACGTAGGCCCGTTTGTAATCTTGAAACATATTGGACCAGTAGCTTATCAATTAGACCTTCCTGCCGAACTCAGTGGAGTTCACAACGTATTTCACGTGTCAAATCTGAAGAAGTGTCTATCAGATGAAACTCTAGTCATTCCATTGGATGAGATCCAAGTGGATGAACAACTGCACTTTGTGGAACAGCCTATCGAGATCATGGATCGTGAGATCAAGACTCGAAGGCACAGCAAAATTCCGATCGTTAAGGTCCGTTGGGACTCTAAGCGTGGACCGGAGTTCACGTGGGAAAGAGAGGACCAAATGAAAAGAAAATACCCGCACCTCTTCGCAACTGAGCAGCAAACTAACGATACCAGTACCTAAATTTTCGGGACTCAATTCTTTCAACATGGGGATGATGTGACAACCTGGAAACTTCTCATACTTTCGTGTACTATTGTTAGCTAAATTCTAGTGCATGGCACTTGGAAATCTTTGTGTATGGCACTTGGGAACTTCTTGTAAACAAACTAACTCTTTGTGCGTGGCACTCTAAACATGTACGCTACATGCTAAACCGCGTTTACTCAATTTTCGGGACGAAAATTCTTTCAACATGGGGATAATGTGATATCCCGGGTTTTTCGGATAACTTAAACACGACACTTGTCGAATAATGTATATGCTAAGTATTAAACGTGTACGAGTTAAATGAATACGTGATGTGTGTTGTGTGATTGTTTTAGTTATAGAGTAAGTATGGTAGATATGTACACGAACTGAACCGAACCACGACACGAACCAACTTTGATTCATTGTAACTCTAGGAATTAATCAAGTTAGGACTCAAACATGTCTTGGCCGCGAGATCAAAACCTAAAACTATTCGGCCGATCAAACCCAAACCAAACCAACCCACCCTAGTCCTTGGCCGCGAGATCAAGCCCAAACCCAAACCGAATCAATCCAAGTTACTCGGCCATGAATGTTTATCCAAACCGTAACCACTTATCTTGTTGCGCCTATAAATACAAACCCATGCATGCCCTCATTCACAACACAAAACCCTAAAGGTTCAACAGCCGTCGGCAGCTTTGCGATCGCAGACAGCTTCCTTGTTCGCTTCTTCCTCTCGGTCGCAGCAGCAGCAATCATCGCCATCAACATCTCCTCGATCGCTAGCAACCTCGTTCTTCATCACCTTGATCTGGTCAGCCCTTGTTATTCCATTCGGTCGCGAGATTAGCAGTTAATCAGTTCCTCGATCACAAACAGTCTACTTCATCATCATCTCTCGGCCGCAAGCACCCTTGAACACCGATCTCTTATAGTACTCACGGTTCGTGTACCTTATCATTAAAAGTCTAGAATTTATCATATGTTGCTAGATCATATTCGAGTATAGGTGTCTTGATTTTTGCTGTTCTCGGATTCGCATGATTGAATGAGATGGATGATTGTATTGTTTCGGATTGTTAATACTAGATTGAAAGTTGGAATGTTGTTTGAAAGCTGAATATATAGGCTGTGTTTTGTTTGTTAAAACTAAAAGTAAGAACTAGGGTTTGCATGGATAGGTTATTAGTATTAATCTATGATTAGAAATCAGTTCTTGATCGCCTAGGTTAATCGCATGAACGGGTTATACGAGTTTATGATAAAGATATGCTGAAAACAGTCTGCTGAATAATAGTTACAGCCGACTTCATCTGGCTGTAACTCGGTCATTAGTAGTCGAAAAACGGATTTTCTGATGTCTAGAACGTAGAGATTTGAATAACGAATCTAATGGCACTGGATTTATAATTTTCTGAACTCGTTTGATATTTTTAAAGGGCCAAATAATTTCAGTAACTAAAGCTGTGAAAATCCTGAAATTTTGTTAGTCGTTTATCGAGTTGGATTTTAAAATCAGTAGGGAGTTGAGTCATGATTTTTGTACAGCAACTAGGTATGGAAGTTTCCGGGCAACTCCAACTGGAATTTTGTTAATTGGACGATCAGTGATTTTTAAATAAATTCTTCCATGGACTGCCGTCAGAAAGCGGTAAATCTGACTGCAGCCTAGTATATTAATATTTATGGTTAATTGGTAAAGATTTAGGACTTGGAAAAATTATATAAATTTCTATGGTATAAATGTCACCCACTGTAAAAATATTGGAATTTTTGGAATGTTAGAACTATTTTATAAAAATCCTAGAAAACAGCTGAATTATGAGTGCTAAGCTGAAATTGGAAAACTTGTGATTTTGTGCACCAAATTGTGGCATGAATTGGTTTATGTTTATGATAAGTTGTTTGATCACTATTTTCACATGAGAATACTTGCATGCATGTTTGAGTGTTAGATATGTTGTTTGTGTGTATCACTTTGTGCGTAAATTTCGTGTAAAATTTGTATTGGTGTGTTCACACACTGACTTGAAATTAATTGGTTTGTTAGGACGCAACTAGCGGTCCCATCTCTTATAACTTCTTTGCTACACTAACCGAGCAAATAAAGGTGAGTTCACGGCCCCTAACTTTATCCGGTTTTTAAACAACAGGGGGAGAAACATGTATACGCTCTCAAACTCAATCTCTTTACGTTATACGAATTTAACGTCACATAACTATTCGGTAACTAAGTTAATGTTAATGTAATGTTATGGTCACTAAGCAGCTTTATCACTTAAGTCCTCGTCAATCTCTCGGATCGTTAGTATTGGGTTTAATAGCGGGGGAATTATAAGTAGTACTACTGGGCCCGACAAGCCCCATCCGAGCTAGTCGCGCTAGCCGACCGGGTATGGTCAACGGGTGAATAATTTGGCCTAACTTCGCCATGGTCATGTGATAGGCCTGGCAAAACGGAGGCACAACAGTCAGCTTCGATCGCGAACTCTTACGTGACATGACTTTAGGCTAGCTACCTATATATATTAACATTGAACTTAATTACGAATCAACTGTATTATCCCGGGTTGGGGATAATGGAAACAACAAATTAATATTCCGGGTTTGGAATATTGGAAACAACAACTTAATATTCCGGGTTTGGAATATTGGAAACAACAACATAATATTCCGGGTTTGGAATATTGGAACCGATACGTTATCCCGGGTTAGGGATAACGGAGAAAACAAACTATAACCGAACGAACGAATTTATGAAAACCTGTGAACTCACTCATCTTTAATGTTGACACTTGTTTCTTTACATGTTTCTCAGGACGCTAGGAGCTCTAGGTGCACGCACATGCATTGAACAAGACATCTTTTATCGAGTCTTATTTATTAATATTGTTTTGGGATTTTTCATTTGTTTTGGCGTTTGTGTTGGCGCCCGCTTCACTACTTATTTTATGCTTCTGCTCAAACTTTAAAAACTGATGCTTCTGCTAAATATTGGTAATATAAAATCTACAACAAGTGATTTTGGAAAACGTATTATCAAATCATATAGAGTCGTTCGACGTACTAGTGTTTCAGATTCTGGTTTGTTCACATGCCTCGCGGTAAAACTCCGCAAGTGGAATTGAGGGTGTGACACTTTGTTGATTCAAAATTTCCAAAACATGTTTATAAACTAAACAAAGCCTTGTATGGGTTAAAGCAAGCTCCAAGAGAATGGTATGAAAGTCTTTCAAACTTTTTGATCCAATCAGGTTTTACCAAAGGTACTATAGACACAACTCTGTTTCTCAAAACACACAAATAGCACACTCTGTTGGTATAAATATATGTTGATGACATAATATTTGGATCAACCAATACAAATCACTATAAAAAGTTTGAAAAATTAATGACAAGTAACTTTGAGATGGGCATGATGGGAGAACTAAGTTTCTTTTTAGGTCTTCAAGTAAAACAAGAATCTGATGGAATATTTTTAAATCATTCAAAACATGATAAAACAATTTTGAAAAAAAATTCATTAGAAAATTGCTCATCATCAAAGACTCCAATGGCCACAGCAAATAAGTTAGATTCTGATCCTGATGGTGCAAATGTAGATCTTAAAACCTATAGAGGGATGATTGAATCACTCTTATATCTAACAGCCAGTAGACCTGACATAAGTTCTCAACATGCTTTCTGGCTAGATATCAGTGTAACCCCAAAGAATCTCATTTAAAGGCAGTAAAAAGGGTTTTTAAGTATCTAAAAGGCACATCCGACCATGGATTATGCAGTTTAGACCTAATTGCATATTCAGATGCAGATCATGCAGGTTGTAAACTGGACAGAAAAAGCACATCTTGTGCTTGTCAGATGCTAGGAGAAAAGCTAGTATGTTGGGCAAGCAAGAAACAAAACTGTGTTTCTACTTCTACAACTGAAGCAGAATATGTAGCAGCAGCAAGTTGTTCACAATTTTTGTGGATGCAAACACAACTCAAGGATTATGGAATGAATCTAACAAAGATACCAATTTTGTGTAATTCAAAGAGTGCAATAGCTATAACCTCAAATCCTTTTCACCACTCAAGAACCAAGCACATTGATGTCAGGTATCATTTCATAAAAGATCATGTGGAAAAGGAAACATAGAAATGTATTTTGTCCCAACAGAAAATCAGTTTGCTGATATCTTTACAAAACCACTGGATGAGAAAAGGCATAACTATCTGATCAGCAAATTGGGAATGATCAATAAAAGATACAATGAAATAAGTCTATCCACAAATTTTTATGATGAAGCTAAACAAGATTTTGAGGATTAATAAGTTTATATTGAATAGATCAGAAATCTATGATCTCATCAGAAATCTGATCAATCCATCAGAAAAAAAAACAATGTTCCAAGTGTCACTATCACATAACCTTTTGTACCATGCATGCACACATATCCTGTATATATTTTTTTTATTTATTATATTTCTACTTGTTTTTTGGATAACTTTTGTACAAAAGTCACTTTCTACTCATTGGGATTATCAAATACATGAGAGATGTATATGTCACAGGGATAATTCACCAATTTTTTTATTTCATTTTTTTCACCCCCATCACATCAATTTTACACGCTTACTCAACACGATTAAAGGAAAGGGAGGCTACACATGTCCACTCAGCAGAAAATTGAAAGTCTAGGGTGCCGCCTATTCTTAAATGAGGAGGGAGAATATGGCAATTTTTAGTTCAACAAATCTGACACCCTATCTTAAAGTGGAGTAGAAGGATCTGAACCGGTGGATACATTTAAAGCACATGCTCATTGTCTTTAAATATACACACACTTGCTTGTACATTTTCACCTGCAACTTTTCTATCACTCATCTTCTTCACTAACAAACCCTAACCCTCACATTTCAAAAACAACTTCACCATGGAAAGGATCGATCAAAACATATTCCCTTTGCCTTACTTCCAAAGGCACAATGCTAGATTGAGAATGAATGTGGATGGACCAAACTACGGGTGCTCCACAATATTGAACATGCTTCTGAGCAGTCCAATAGCTTTTACCCTCTCCATGCACGTTCATGTGTATCCAGAACTTCTTCAAGAATTCTGGAAGTCTGCACGGCTGGTGATAGATGATGGGAGGCTGACCACCATTGCAGGATGGGTGATGGGAGACAGGCTCATTTGTTTAAATGAGTACACTATCAGAGAAGCTCTCCAGCTGCATGATGACTGTCCCCCAACTACCTTCTCTCTTGAAGAAAGGCAAACCACGTTGGCTATGATGGGATACCATGACCCTCAAAGAAGGGCTCCCATCTTCAAAAGTGGGTTCATTGAACCATGGCAGTTCTTGGTAACCCAGTTTGCCTTCTGTTTTACAAGAAAAGCTTCTAGTTGGTTTGAGATCACTAGGAGGTTGATGGATCCCATTCACGCATTAGTGAAAAATACTCGAATCGGTAAAAAAAATATTTTTCCGTCCCCGACAATTTAGGAGATAAAAGAATAATTAGTTCGAATTCGAACAAATAAATGGAATAAAATTTAATAAATTTATATACGAGTAAATAAAAAAATATATAAACAAAAAAGAATAAATAAACAATCAAGTAAAAATATTTACGACTATTCACAAATATATACACCGGTAAAATATTGACTCGGGTCGTTCCTAAAGCTTGCCACATCCCCAGCAACGGCGCCAAAAACTTGACGTGTGTGTATATACATATTTTTACAATGAATTTTACACACAGTTCGGTTTTAAATTTATAAAAATGATTTATACTTCAAGATTAAAACAAACACAAAAGGGTAAGTGTACCCTGTCATATATGTAGTAAAATATCGGTAAGAACCAAGTATCGATCCAAGGATGCGGGCGGAAGCGAAAGTACTAAACTTTTGTCGTTAAATTACCGGTAAAATGGATAGAGTGATGATTTGTTTTTAAGAACTAAAGTTTGACTAAAATATATTTTTAGGCATTTTTGAATATAAGTAAATGTATAGCCTTGCTTTACGAACAACCAAAACATGTTAACTAAATTTGTTTCGTCATTTAAACACTTGGTTAATTTTCCATTTTTAAAGACAATTAGTTTCCCTTTCAAGAATCCTAACATGACAACGCTTCGGAAAGCTAAAACGATGAACACACTTTAATCACCTAAAATTGTTCTTTTGGCGCCCAATTGATAAAAGTCTATGTAAATCCCTTAACGATAGGTTAGTCATCCGTTAAGAGTTTTCTAACCCCACTTAACCAAGGAAAGTGACATCGATAAACACAATTGGAGCCACCAAGACAAGTAAAAACTTGATTAGACCACAACCGAGTTCATTTTACAAATCTTGAACACAACCTCATTTAAGAAAGCAATTTTGGCCGAAACTACTAACTAAACTCAAATTATGACAAGAATTCATAACGACACCATTCGACCCGTTAAGGTTTTTCCGTGAAGGAAAACATTCTTGATTAGCATTAATAAACCAATTCTCATTTCTAAGCTCATGGTGTAAACATTCTAAACTAGTTAAAAGTTCACTAATACATGATTAATTAAGAATTATTTTGTGATCAACTCAACTAACCAAGCATTAATCATCCAAGACAATTAACTATAATCAAGAATCTAACATCAATAAACATGGTTGCAAACAATCATCAAGGATTAATCATAGAAAGTGCATAAATGTGATTACAAAAATGATTAACATTAAAATGGTTGTTTATGAAGCAAGGTATTATAGTGTTTTTGCTTTTAAGCATACGACATTACATAATATTCAATCATAATGCTTGAAATCAGACAAAATTATGGAAAGATTATGAAACCAAACCATGAACAAGCATATGATTGAAGACCTGGATGTGGTTGGAGCTTCTAGGCACAATGGGGGCTTGATTCCAATAAAAAACCGCAGCTTCCGGAGCCCAGAAAGTCGCCTGAGTCGCTCCCAAAAAATCCAGAATGCGGATCAGTGAGTTCTGCTATGTTTTTATAACATTTCAGGTTTGGCACGGTCGTGCACTATTCGCGAAATCCGAGTGACATCAGCCAGATAAGGTTTGATCGGCGGGCTTATCATGAACACGCGCACGGTCGTGCGTGACCGAGAAACACTGGCACGCTGGGTCGCACTGTCCGTGCGACTCGAGGAAATAGGTCTGGCACGGTCGTGCGAGACTCCGCACGGCCGTGCGTGACCGAGAACTAGCTTGCATTTGGGTCGCACTGGTAGTGCGAGTGTTGGTCTGAGGCTTGGCACGGTCGTGCGAGATATTGGCACGGCCGTGCACTATCTGAATCTTCACAAAAACTTTGTAACTTTGCCAAATCGCTCGGAAAATCTCCGTTTTCTTCATCTTCTCGTCCGGCACGCTGTTTAAGGCCTGTAAATTAAAATATACACAATTAAGTACCTAAACATCGGTTTATGGCCAAAAACGCATAAAATTGGGGTAGACTGGGGGTTAAAGTATGTATAATTTTGCATATATCAGCAGACTGTCACCACAGGGGCGTGGTCGCTGAGCACCCCCCGTGTCCACTACATTGGTCTGTTGTTTTCTTGGTACAACCCTGGCCATGGACCGTGTCCACCAGGCACGCCTCGTGCTCAGCTTTCTGTAAGTTTTTGGTACTGGCACTCTGAATACGGGGTCGTGCCCGGACAACACGGGCCTGTGTCCAGATGCCCAGTAGCATAAAATCTTGTTTTAACTTACTTTTCATATTCGAATCACTGAAAATCTAATTTTTGGACACATTGAGGATGATGTGAAATTTAAGTATGGGGGGGAGCTAACACATTGAATATTGCAAGTCCTAATAGCTGTCAGAAGGTTATCACGTATTTTCTTGACTTTGTCTGTTGTGTCATGAATAAGTTCGGGTCCAGTAAACTGAGACTCTCCAACTTCATTCCAACAGACATGTGAACGACATTTTCGACCGTATAAAGCTTCGAA
This sequence comes from Scalesia atractyloides, assembly GCA_947069175.1. Lineage (NCBI taxonomy): Eukaryota > Viridiplantae > Streptophyta > Magnoliopsida > Asterales > Asteraceae > Scalesia > Scalesia atractyloides. The sequence goes on from CAMTDV010000014.1 coordinate 61,008,742, forward strand.
AGGCGCCATGTTGATATAGCGTGATAACTATTGTTGTAGGAGAATCCGATCAATGGTAGATGCGAATCCCAACTACCACCAAAGTCGATCACACACGTTCTAAGCATATCCTCTAATGTTTGAATTGTTGTTTCAGTTTGACCATCCGATTGAGGATGATAAGCAATGCTCAGACTTAGTTTGGTTCCCATAGCAGTTTGCATGGTTTTCTAAAAGTGAGATGAGAACCGAGCATCTCTGTCAGATATGATGTCCAAAGGAACACCATGACGAGATACAATCTCATCGACATAGATTTGGCAAGTTTGTCAGCAGAGTAATCCTCACGAATTGCCAAAAAGTGTGCTGACTTTGTTAGATGATCAATGATTACCCATATAACATCATGACCTCTAGATGTGCGCCATCGCAATGTTCTCCCACTTCCATACCGGAATATCTGGTTGTTCGAGCAATCCAGATGGGCGTTGGTGTTCAGCCTTGACTTTAAGACAAGTTAGGCATTTTGATACATACAAGGCAATGTCTTTCTTCATACCCGGCCACCAATACTGGGTACGAAGATCCTTGTACATTTTGTCTGCACTAGGATGGATTGAATAACAAGACTTATGAGCTTAGTCCATCAATAAGGTGCAGAGATTGTCTTGACTTGGAACCCACAAACAGTTCAAATAATAGAGTAACCATTGTCGAGATGAAGTTCGAGATTTTGAGGTAGCTCATTTTTCAACAAGATTTGGTTTACACATGTACGTTGTGCTTGTAGGATACGTGTCTGAATATCGGATTGAATTCGAACACAAAGAAGCTTGACACGTTCCTTACGACTAAGCGCATTAGCCACGACATTCGCCTTACCAGGATGGTAGCGAATCTCGCAATCGTAGTCGTTTAAAAGTTCGACCCAACGTCGTTGTCTCATGTTCAGCTCCTTTTGATTGAATATATGTTGGAGACTTTTGTGGTCGGTAAAACCAAGCATTTCGTACCATAAAGGTAGTGTCTCCAAATTTGAGGGCAAAAACTACAGCACCTAACTCAAGGTCATGAGTCGTGTAGTTCTTCTCGTGGACTTTCAATTGTCTTGACGCATAGGCTATGACTTTATCTCATTGCATAAGAACACAACCAAGGCCTAGGTTTGATGCGTCACAATAGACAACAAAATCATCATTGCCATCGGGTAAAGATAGAATAGGAGCATCGCAGAGTTTTTGTTTCAGAGTTTGGAAAGCTTCCTCTTGTTTGGGTCCCCACTCAAAAGGCTTATTCTTTTGAGTTAAAGCGGTGAGGGGAACCACGATTTTTGAGAAGTTCGCTATGAATCAACGGTAATATCCAGCAAGACCAAGAAATGAGCAAACTTCTGTGGGAGTAGTGGGTGTGTTCCAATCCTTAATCACAGCGATTTTGGAAGGATCCACATGTATACCTTGCTCGTTAACTATGTGTCCCAAGAATTGAACTTCTTTTAGCCAAAACTCGCACTTGGAGAATTTGGAATAAAGTTGTTCTTTCTTTAGTAGTTCCATAGTCAATCGAAGGTGTCGTTCGTGTTCGGCTCGAGACTTGGAATAAATAAGAATGTCGTCGATGAAAACAATGATGAACTTGTCCAAATAAGGTTTACAAACCCGATTCATCAAGTCAAGTCCATGAAAACAGCTGGAGCATTTGTAAAACCGAAAGGCATGACAGTAAACTCGTAATGACCATATCAAGTGCGAAAAGCAGTCTTGGGAATATCTTCTTTGAGCACACGAAGTTGATGATACCCAGAATGCAGATCATTCTTTGAAAAGTAACTAGCACCTTGTAGCTGATCAAAGAGATCATCAATGCGAGGTAGGGGATATCAATGTCTGATCGTGAGTTTGTTGAGCTCACGATAATCGATACACACACGGAAAGATCCAACCTTCTTTTTTACAAATAGGATAGGAGCGCCCGAGGGTGAATAGCTCGGACGAATGAATCCTTTATCAGATAGCTCTTGAAGTTGTTTCGACAACTCTTGCATCTCAGATGGTGCAAGACGGTAAGGAGATTTAGCAATTGGATTGGCACCAGGTACTAGATCAATGCGGAACTCGACTTGACGTACAGGAGGTTAACCAGGTAATTCTTCTGGAAAGACCTCAGGAAAATCCCGAACAATGGGGATATCCTGAATAGTTTTGCTTTTGCCTTTCTCCTCTATGATATGTGCCAGGAAGGCAACATAGTTCTTTTGTAGGTATTTTGGGCTTGGTTACAGGTCATGAGTTTAAGATTACTAGTGGGTTTCTCTCCACGAACTTCTAAGACTTCACCGGAAGGAAGAGGTATTCGAACTATCTTGTCAAAACAGATAACTTCAGCATGATGCTTGGTTAATCAATCCATTCCTATGATGATGTCGAAACTCCCAAGTTGCATTGGCATGAGGTCAATGGGAAAAAGGTGGTTATCGAGGTTCAATTGGCAATCACGAATGACAGAATCTAGTTTAAGTGGTTCGCCACTAGCTATCTCGACAATCAAGGGCTTTCCTAGTTTAGTTCTTGGCATTGAAAGTAGCGGTTCAAAGGCTAAGGATACGAAACTCCTATCAGCATCCAAATCGAAAAGAACAGAAGCAGGATGATTGTTGACAAAGAACGTACCGTTAACGACATCGTTATCAGCAGGGTCCTCGTTGGCATTAGTATTGAATGCTCGTCCACGAGCTTGATTGGCATTGGCTAATTTCGGGCAATTGTTCTTGTAATGGCCCATCTCGCTGCAGTTAAAACATGACCCGGGTGGAAAGTGAGGTCGAACAGGATTTGCTTGGGGTTGGACAGGATTATGTGCAACTTGGTTTGGAACAGATCGACAAACGTTGGCCAAGTGGCCAAATCTTCCACAAGTAATACATTGACGACATGGTTGGTGAACTTGGTGGTGACCGTTGCACCGATTGCACAACAGTGCAATACCAGCATATGGCTTCCTCACAGGAGGTTGAGCTGGTTGGTTTTGGGGAGCATGATTCGGTTGAGCGGCTGAAGCGGGTTGTGTAGTAACATCGAAGTTCTGAGAAGCCTTACGCTTCTTTGATCGTATAGAAGGCTCAGCTTTGTTTCCCTTTTGTTTCTCTTGAGTGGTTTTGGTGGATGATTTCTTATCGTCTTTGCGATGAAGGTTACCCTTTTTGACCTGAGACTCGGTCAAAGTCGCAGCTAGCTCAATGGTCTGTCGGACAGTGGTTGGGTTACTTCCGGTAACAATGTCCTGAATAGGATCAGGCAAACCATCGATATACTTCTCGAGTGCCTTATCCAAAGGTGTCACCATTGAAGGACAGAGTAAACTCAACTCCTCGTACCGGTCAGTATAAGCACGATGCGCACCACTATCCTGTTTGAGATCATGGAATTCGTTTTCGAGCGCCCTCTGCTCATGACGAGGACAAAATTCCTTCATCATTAGAGCTCGAAGGTCCTCCCAGGTTTGTGCCATTGCCACATTGGCACCTCTATCTCTCATAATACCGTTCCACCGTGCCAATGCTCTTTTCTTGAATACACTCGATGCAAACTCAACCTTTCGCTCATTTGGACATTGAACAAAACGGAACGTGCTTTCAAGACTCTCAAACCATTGGAGAAGCCCAATGGCTCCCTTGGACCTAGAAAATGAGAGTGGTTAGCCGAACAAAATTGTTTATAGTTGCACGGAGCTGGTGCATTGTTATTGTTATTGTTGTTCGCTTAATTGAGTTAGACCACAAGATTTGGGAGTACCGCAACAATTTGCTCAGTGATAATAGTTGCCATTTCGGCATTTTGAGTTGTATCACGTCGAGGAGGCATTCTAAGAGAAAACATGAAGGAAGATATATGAGATTGAAATAAATCAAGAGAGGTGTTGAAAATATCGACGAAATAAGGATGGTGGTCATTCGTTCGTTTCTCAAAACAAACAAATGACACAAGGTGACTAATCAAAGTAAATGGGTCTTTATAATGTATCGCGAAGACATGCTTTAGCCAATAGGTGGATACTCACCCCAAGAGTTCCCAGGTAAGAGTGACTGGTCCGATTAAGTGGATTTGTACAAACACTCTAACCTTTGACAGAAAGCTTGGGGTACAGGCACCCACCCTTCCAGATTGCATGTGTTCTCAATAAAACCCAAACTTTGATGAGATTTGAAAACCTTGAAGGCATAAAGCCCAAAAATGGTTCATCTAAGAATAGATGTTTTTCTTTGCAAAAGGTTTTCGGAAAGATTTTGTGACTTTTGTATTGTTTTTGGTAATCACCTAAGGATAGGTGATAGTATTGTATTTTATTAATCTAATCGCAAGTAAACTCGCGTTAGGGTCCTAGGAAGGTTATAGTCTAGGTCAAAGCATTTCTAATAACCTAATTCCCTATAACCAGTGCTCTGATACCAATCTGTAACACCCTGACCGCGTAAAAACAACAAACTGCGGCGGAAACGTTGGGGAGTCACGTTAACAGATTGTTTCAACATCACGTGGTAATTAAAGTTATGTTTTATTGAATATTGAAATTAAATAGTTACACTGTCTTGGAGTTTAAAACAAACTAATTAAACTATTGTCTTTCATATTTTAAAGCACTAAGTCCGCGTCCAATCCTACGTGAGCATGCATCGACATCAAACTTGATTTCCTGAAAAATATGTGAAAACGAGTGAGCAAAAATATGCCGGCGAGTACATAGGTTTTGTGAGTGTGTCAAATTCATGGCCTTGTATATGTATTGCAATACCTCGTAGTCGTCAATTGAAAACCTTGTTAACAAAAAGTAATTGGTATTGCAATGATAACTAACCAACTAAAACAAGTTAGTTATAGTTTATAAAAGACTCGTAGCCATGAATCATGACCAAAACATTTATTTTGTCAATCCAAGTAGTAAATCATCTTGAAAGAAACCTTGTATGGTTTATATCTTTAATAGAAAATCATTGTGTGTCATTATTTGAAAACCTTTGTTCCAAGTGATGCAAATAACGCCACGAATGTAATACGATAAAAGCATTTATATATAGGAAGTACCAGCGGCGTATCCACCATGCTTTTATCACATTACACGCGTACCGTTATTTAAATCACTTATCATAAACCAATCGTCCATTGTTCGTGTCATAAATCATTCGTCCATTGTTCGTGTCATAAACCAATTGTTCATCGTCCGTGTAAACAAATCGTCCTTGTTTTAATTGTGAAAACTTTTGGTCGTTTTGGTTAATACATTCAAACCTGTGTTGACTCGTCTATACCACCAAAGGGTATCTTTAAATTGCAATAACAAACCACCAAAGGGTTTGTTAAAGTAAACAGTTTCGGTCGTTCCCCAAACTTCCCCACAAACACCGGGAACCTTGGTAACGGGATTGTCAGTCATATGGTACCATAACTTACTACTGGTCGGCTTGGCCAAAGCTAATGAATGTCATTCGTGTCATGTATACAACGCACCAACAAGTTCGTTCACATTATTGAAATCATCGTGTTTATATAAACCATAGCATTTGTAATTTGAAAACTTGAAAATAATTTAGCACATATGAATCACCCTAAAATATTTGAAAAAAAAACATAAAAGAGGGGACTATGTACTCACTTGGGATTGCAAAGTAACCTTGAATAAAAGATCAAACAAGCTCAAAAGTCTAAGAAAACAAACGTGTCCTAAAATTGGATAACTACGTAAGTATCGGGACTAAATCGGCGGATCGGATAGAATGAGGTCTTGTAAACTAAATGAGTGAAGGAACTCGTGTAATATGGTTTGTTAAACCTTATATTATGATTGGAATGTGTTTACAAAGCTCAAGTGTTTCCTAGGAATGATGTTTGTGGATGAATTTGGGTTATGGAAACATTGAGATTTTGAAGATGTTTAAATGTTTTTAAAGATAATAATTTGATAGCTTGCTGTGTTGTTTTTGTAAAATACTTTAAAAATAGTAAACATTGTCGAAAAATTATGAAAATTTCCAGAATAGTAAACCAAAGCCTGTTTTATAACTTTCATTTAGAAAAAAATTCTGTTTGGAACCCGAAAGATGGTCAAAAACGCTGATCTTTACAGATCATTCTGTTTTGAACCTTCAGTTTTGTTTTAAACGGTTGAGGGTCCAAACGGAAGTGTTTTTGATGTATTATACATCGTTGAAATCGTATTTCAGCCAAATTAATCAAAATGTAAGATTTTACTTTGTTTGGTTAAGTTTTAACCAAGTGATGATGTTTAAAGTAACAACACAGAATCTGTCAAAACGGGAAAAACACTTATGTGTTCCCGTTATAATTTTTTATTAAGCGTAAAAATATAGGACAGAAATAAACTACGAAACTATTTATTGAAAGAGCTATGGATAGGAACTTACTAACTTTAGGGGAATTCTTCAAAAGACTAGAAGAGAAAGCTTGCAAGACTTCTTAAGTGATATGTTTGTATTTTGAGTTGGTGTGAAGAAAATGGTGACCAAGTGGTTCTATTTATAGTGACGGGGGGGGGGGGGGGGGGGGGGGGGGGGGGTGGGGGTAAGTAGGTTAAGACAAGTGTCCCAAGGTGTTCTAAGATGAGGATTAGTGTCCCCTTATGTGTCAACACTAGAATAAGTGTGGCAAAGTGGTGAAAGGTGGCAAAATATGAACAAGACAAGTGTCTTAGGATTGATTAGTGTCCTATGATGTTCTAAGAGGTTAACAAGTGTCCAAAAGTGAAGTGATTAGTGTCTTGCTAGGTGGCATCATGTGGTAAGTTTAGGTTATTTGTATTTTTAGTCCCTTGACTTGAACTTTCACCTTATGACATTTTGACCCTATAGTTTATTGTTTGGGAAAAAAATGGTGTGAAGTGTGTGCGACTTGGGTTTCGATTCCGCGGATATCGTGAATAACGTTCGTTTGGGTCACACGACTTTGAAATTAGAAAACAAGGCATGAATGAAAGTGCGAGTATGACATTTGTTACAAAAAAGCGTGAATAAAATATGAAACTTTATTAATTTTGGAAATGACCGAAAATATACAACCTTGGTTTTGGCTTACGACTTCGAAACTTGAAAACAAAATATGAAAACGAACTTGAATAAAAGATCTAAATTTTGGGAATTTGGCTAATGTTACATCAAATCACTGGGTTGAGGGTAACAACACCTTCAAAAGAGGGGCCTACTACTATAACTAAGATAATCTATTAAGAAATCCAAAAGTGCAAAAACTATCAAAGGATACATAAAAGGGAACTTGGATCCAAGTGATTCTTCTTGTCTATTTGTATTTCATTTTATTTATTTTTGTTTTATTCATTTTTATGTTTCAAAACTTTTATCCAAATTTAGATCGATTAGACGTTGATGCTAAACCGGTATTAAAAGCTCTTGTGTCCTTGGACGATCTCAGTATCTTACCAACACTATACTACGCTCACGATGGGTGCACTTGCCCAAGTGTGTGTTTAGTGTTAGTTAAATATCGTGTTTTATAAATTTAAAACTTGACTAACGCGTAAAATAGGCTCAAAATATTAATAAATTCATAACACGCTTTACGCACACCATCCAACAACTGGGGACAAGCCCAATAAATGATAAAACTTGAGTTGACGTGAAGACGTTAGAAACCTTAGGATGCTGGTGTATGGCCCGACGATTAACCAAACTTAAATGACATGAAAATGCCAAAACCTTAGCTAACGTGAAAACGTTAGAAACCTTAGGAACGGATGTATGGTACGTCTACCATTACACTTAGGATCCTAGATATAGCCAACAACAATGAAATCGTCAGCCCCTAAAGCGGGTACTGGTCCCACTGCGTCGAACTATACTTGGATAACGTGCGCTACTGGCGGGGTATCAAAACCCAATTCGTGTGAAAGGTGAAACCTTTAAACCTTAGAAGGTAATGGATACCTTAAGCTGGGGACAAACCCGAGAAACTTTGGAGAGGTGTCCAACCTCTTGATCCTTTGTTAAAAATGTAATAAACTCTACAAAAACTTAAAACTTTGATAAAATCGGATGTTAAGAATTTAACATCCTTTCCCATAATAAATAAGAAGTAAAATCAAAAAGAAAAATATTACCGAGATGAGGATCATATTTCCTTTGAGGATCCTTCAACCCAAACTGAATATCAGACTCCTTAAGGATCCTTGATCCTTACATATAGTACTTCTATCAGCACCCGAATCGAAAAGAACAGAAGCAGGATGATTGTTGACAAAGAACGTACCGTTAACGACATCGTTATCAGCAGGATCCTCGTTGGCATTAGTATTGAATGCTCGTCCACGAGCTTGATTGGCATTGGCTAATTTCGGGCAATTGTTCTTGTAATGGCCCATCTCGCTGCAGTTAAAACATGACCCGGGTGGAAAGTGAGGTCGAACAGGATTTGCTTGGGGTTGGACAGGATTATGTGCAACTTGGTTTGGAACAGATCGACAAACGTTGGCCAAGTGGCCAAATCTTCCACAAGTAATACATTGACGACATGGTTGGTGAACTTGGTGGTGACCGTTGCACCGATTGCACAACAGTGCAATACCAGCATATGGCTTCCTCACAGGAGGTTGAGCTGGTTGGTTTTGGGGAGCATGATTCGGTTGAGCGGCTGAAGCGGGTTGTGTAGTAACATCGAAGTTCTGAGAAGCCTTACGCTTCTTTGATCGTATAGAAGGCTCAGCTTTGTTTCCCTTTTGTTTCTCTTGAGTGGTTTTGGTGGATGATTTCTTATCGTCTTTGCGATGAAGGTTACCCTTTTTGACCTGAGACTCGGTCAAAGTCGCAGCTAGCTCAATGGTCTGTCGGACAGTGGTTGGGTTACTTCCGGTAACAATGTCCTGAATAGGATCAGGCAAACCATCGATATACTTCTCGAGTGCCTTATCCAAAGGTGTCACCATTGAAGGACAGAGTAAACTCAACTCCTCGTACCGGTCATATAAGCACGATGCGCACCACTATCCTGTTTGAGATCATGGAATTCGTTTTCGAGCGCCCTCTGCTCATGACGAGGACAAAATTCCTTCATCATTAGAGCTCGAAGGTCCTCCCAGGTTTGTGCCATTGCCACATTGGCACCTCTATCTCTCATAATACCGTTCCACCGTGCCAATGCTCTTTTCTTGGCAGGATATCACCATCCATGGTTACCAACCGATATGCCCCCTTTCCAGCCTCGGCTTTAATCAGATAGGGGCCTTCCCACTTTGGTGCTAACGTGGCATCAATAGGATTTGTGGAATTCTGAAATGCTTTCCTCAACACCAAGTCACCAACTTGAAATCTTCTAATCCTGACATCCTTATTATAAGCACCAGCCATTCTCTTTGATAGCTAGCCAACCTTATCCTTTCCATGTCTTGAATTTCTTCCATAGTATCCAGGTCTTGAATTAGAGTCTCAGCATTTGCTTCAGGATCATGGATGCTCGTTTTGGCTGTAGGGACTACCATTTCTGTAGAGATCACTTCTTTAGTTCCAAAGACTAGGGAGAAAGGATTTTAACCCGTAGCATTCTTAGGGGTTGTTCTATCTGCCCATAAGACATATGGTAATTCTTCAGCCCATTTGCCCTTCTTGGATCCAAGCTTTTTCTTCAAGTTGTTGATGATGATCTTGTTAGATGATTCTGCCTGGCCATTAGCTTGTGGGTGGACTGGTGTTGATGTTATCATCCTAATCCCCCAGCTGTCACAAAAGTTAGTAGTACGACTCCCAATAAACTGGGATCTGTTATCACAAACAATTTCAGAAGGAATTCCAAATCTAGTTATGATATTTCTTTTAATAAAGGATATGACTTCCTTTTCTCTGACTTGGGCAAAGGCTTCTGCTTCTATCCACTTAGAGAAATAGTCTGTCATAACTAGCATGAACACTTTTCCTCCTGGTGACTTGGGAAGCTTACCTACGATATCCATTCCCCACCTCATGAATGGCCATGAAGAGGATATAGGATGCAAAGGTTCTGCCGGTTGATGAAGAATGTTACTATGTCTTTGGCAAGCATCACATTTCCTTGCATACTCCACAGCATCCTTCTTCATTGTAGGCCAATATTTTCCTGTTCTGAGGATCCTTGAAAATAGTGCCCTGCCCTGGTGTGATTTCCACAGTCTCCTTCATGAAAATGCTTCAAGACTTCTTGGATCTCAGGATCCTCAATGCATCGAGATAGGGACCTGCAAGAGATCTTTTATACATCAAGTTATTAATTATAGTGAATTGGGATACCTTGATCTTGAAGGCTCTAGGATATTCCCCATTGCTTCTTTTTGTTCGATTGCAGGAGACAACATATTGATGATAGGTATCTTCACATCCCCTGGCATTTTTAAGGATGATCCAAAGTTAGCTAAAGCATCTGCTTCTACGTTGTCTTCCTTAGGTACCTGTGCTAAACTGAAAAAAAAAAGAATCTGCCAGTTTCCTAGTTTCCTGACTATTTCTAAATACTTGATTAGCTTTTCACCTTTAACAGTATAGGAACCATTATAATGATTAGTAATTAATAGGGAATCTACAAATACTTGAAGATACCTGATCCTCGTATGCTTAGCTAATTGCAAACATGCTATCAAGGCCTCATACTTTGCCTCATTATTAGTGGTCTGAAATTCACATGCAATAGATTGGGGTATAATGTCCCCCTGTGGTGATTTTTGTAGTAACCCTAGTCCAGTTCCTCTAACATTTGAAGATCCATCTGTGAAGAGTGTCCAAGGATCCTTGGTCTCCTCAAGTTGTTGCACTTCCAATTCAGCTTCCCTTTATAGATCACTACCGAAATCAGCTACAAAGTCAGCTAAAGCTTGGGACTTGATGGCAGTCCTGGGTTCATACTTAATGTCATATGCACTAAGCTTGACTGCCCACTTCGCCATTCTACCCGACATCTCAGGATTCCTGAGAACATTCTTAATTGGAAAGTTAGTTTTAACAACAATAGTGTGAATTTCGAAATAATGTCTAAGTTTAGTAGAAGCCATGATTAAAGCAGAATAAGTTTCTCTAAATGAGAATACCCGGCCTCAGCATCAAGTAGACTTTTACTTACATAGTATACCGGATGTTGCTGGCCTTCGTGATCCTTAACTAGGACCCCACTTACCGCTTTACCTGAGACAGCTAGGTATAAGGATAATGGTTCTCGGTCTTCTAGTTTCATCAAAGCTGGAGCAGAGGATAAGTAATTCTTGAGGGCTTGTAGAGCAGCTTCATGCTTCTCAGTCCATTCAAATCTCTTATTCTTCCTCAGAATATCATAGAAATCCTTGCATTTTTCTGAGGATTTTGAGATGAATCTGTTTAAGGCTATGATTTTTCATGTCAACCTTTGCACATCCTTGGCATTGGCAAGAGATTTGATGTTCATAATGGCCTTGATCTGCTCTGGGCTTGCCTCGATCCCTCTTTTGGTCACCATATATCCTAAGAATTTTCTAGCTCTAACTCCGAAATGGCATTTGGATGGGTTGAACTTCATGTTATACTCATCAAGGATGTTGAATGCTACTACAAGATCCTTCAGGTGATCCTCAGCTCTTTTGGATTTGGCCACCATTTCATCTATGTACACTTCCATTGTATGTCCAAGTTGTTCCTTGAACATCATATTCACCAATCTCTGGTATGTGGCACCTTCATTTCTTAAACCAAAGGGCATAGCAATATAGCAATATATATTGGTGGGTGTCATGAACGCTATGTCCTCTTGATCAGATGGTTCCATATGAATTTGCTGAAATCCAAATGAAGCATCCATAAAAGTTAACAACTCATGACCCGTCGTAGCATCCACCATGAATTTGTTTATATCAGTAAAATCAACGCATACCCTCCACTTTCCATTTTTCTTTTGAACAACAACCACATGGCTAACCATCTTAGATACTTAACCTCTCTAATCATACCCGCCTTTAGTAATTTGTCTACATCTTCTTGGACGATGGCATTTCTTTCAGGTGCAAACTTTCTCCTATTTTGGTGTATTGGCCTGAAAGACTTGTCAATACCAAGTTTATGAGTGATAACATCTTTTGAAATACCTATCATGTCTTCATGTTTCCAAGCAAAGGTAGATTTTCTTCTTTTCAAGAAGGATACTAGATCCTGCTCTATGCTATCTTGGATCCCGTATCCTATATACACCTTGGTTTCAGGATCGTTAGGGTCTAACAGAATATTCGTGACGTCTAGTTCTATAGCCTCTATGACGTCTCTCGTAGGATACTTTAATTGCTATGCTTACTAGACTTTTGTCACACCCCAACGGATGGCGGAAACATCAAGATGAGACGAACAAATCGCTATTGATGACAATATGTTTAAATTCCATTTCATAAATAACTAGAGATTCAAGTACTATGTTTCAAATAAAAACAAACATAACAATTGTTTATTAATATGCCTTTCTAAAGCTTGTCCTAACTTGATTTCTTCATGTCTTGACTATCAACCTGTAACATGTATTAAAATACAATCAACAAAAAAATGTTGCCGAGTATACAAGTTTGATACATATCATAATAGAATAAAAAGTTTCAATACTCAAATCCACCATGATTAATATGATACAAGTTACTAATATGCTGAAACGATGTCACTATATGACGAAACCCTAGTTTACAACGCAAAGTATCTTTCCCAAAGGTCTAACGGGAGGGTGTTTAACTTAACAATACCCTAAGTCTCAAGGGTGGTGCGTTACTTCTGTAGCATATGCATAGTACCGTAATTGTTAAGGTGGGCTCATATAGACATAAGAAGTTTACATAACATACGAGACAAACAAACATCAGGTTTTTTCATGTTTAAATGTGGATAGAGCGTGAATAAATAAGTTTCAAGTGTCACGTGTTTTGATATAGAATACATGTTGCACCAAAGTGTTTAAAAAACGAAAATGGGATCGAGTATACTCACATTGGTTGCGTGTAAAATCCCTTGTGAAATAACGCACGAGTGAAGGATTTGAAAAGTCCAAGAGAACGAAATGATTATCCTAAATTTAAATAGCGAACTCGTTATTATTATTTTTTTATTGATTTGAACCGTACTTATTCTAATATGTATTATTTATAAATTAATCAATCTAACTTTATTTATAAAGGAATGTTCTAATTTCTTGTTAACTAGATGGCAAAAAGTTTTTGATTATAAAAGTTATTGTAATAAGATAGAAATGATAATAGCTGTAATAATAAAAAAGTAAAATAAAAGGAATTAATTGTTATTAACATAAACTGTTTATAATTATAATAGCAATATTAATAATATTAATAAACATAAACTATGAACAAGGAATAATAATTAAAGAACCAAAACCTTTGTCATGTATGAGTTCCACTAACGATGTTGTATTTAGAAGAAAAATTAAGATAAAAACAAAAAAAATCAGCCAAAACGGGCCTGAATCACAAAGGCCCGGACTCGAACTCGCTCTCATATTCATGTGACGCAGCCGCCGACTCGAACTCGCTACTCATATTCATGTGTACGCAGCCCGACCAACTGGGTTGCGTGTCTAACCAATGGATTTTAAATATACTAATACCGTCTTTAAAGTGATTCATGGTTTTAAAACGAAAAAAAATCATGGCAACAAATACAAAGAAGACAGCGTAGAACTCGGGACCTTTGCATCCAAACAACAACAAACCACTTGTGCTGCATCCACTATTGTGCGTTTGTTTGTTTTTTATCCCTTTTAAGTGCTAACAGAAGGTCATGTTCTTCACTAAAAAAGAAGCATCTTACTGTTAGTTATAAACTCGAAATTTTTGTTATTTAAACCATATAAAGTCAGAAATGGTAGGTGATTAACGAAAAATAATAATAATAACATACTGATTAAATGAATCATTTGGTTTTTTTTAATAACACATTATTTGAACAATGTATGGTTGTTAAATAACTAGTAAATATCCCCGCGCGATGCGGCGGGTCCAAATGTAAAGTTACTTGTATTTGTGCAGTAAATATCTAAATCGTTTTTTGAACAAAAGTTACGTCCAAACGTAGATAAACTCATCATCATCATACTTAGTAAATCCCACCTATATCAAAGCTAAGGTAGGGTCTGAGGAAGGTAAGATGTAGACAGCCTTACCTCTACCTCGTAGAAATAGAAAGGCTGCTTCCAGTGAGACCCCCGGCTCGATAGTAGTTTTGCATCAAGCCTTGTACATAAGGCACATAACACTTAGCAATTGAGACAAAAGCCGATTAGTGCATGTACCCCATTGTCTTTCGGCTATCAACGCCACCACATGATGCATGATTAACCAACCGTCCCTCGCTTTTTGACGTTATTTTCATGAAATGAGTAAAATAACGTTAAAATTAGTGCACTTTCACTTTTGCCCCCCAAGGGCCCACACATATATACATTATATGCGCATACCACAAATGGGGCGTCAAACGTAGATAAACTAAAAATGTATATAAAAATAAACATGTAAACGTATTATATATTGCCCGACTTATTTGCGAAAGAAATTTACATCGAACACCTAACCTTACCTTATACTAACACGTGCAAAAAATAAGTAAAAATCTATGTTTTTAAAGTAAAAATGGCACCACGCATTACGGTGGGGACGAAACGTAAAGTTAATCAAATTTGTAAAACAAAATTTATGCCAAAACGTAGATCAACAGAAAACGCACAAAAAAAGCAAAAAAAACATATTATATCTGAATCTAACTATTTTCAAAGAAACGTAATGAACTTGAATTTATACGACATGTACCGAAATATAAGGATGTAAAAATCATTACAATTTTTTTAGAAAGTTGAAGGGTTGTAACTGTCAATACTAAATGTTGAAGGGTAAAGGCTTTAACAAAAACTTACTAAAAGACAAAAAAACGTAATAAACTTGAATTTATACTGAGACGTACAAATATATAAGCATGATTATAAAGTTTTTAGAAAAGTTGAAGGGTTGTAAGTGACAATACTAAATGTTGAAGGCAAATGCTAAAATAAACAAAAAGTTACTAAAAGACAAAAGGAAAAAAACTAAAGAAAAGTGACGAATGGGCAGTTGCCCGCGCGTTGTGTCAACGTCGAAACGTAAAGTAACTCCAACTTATACCGTCTAATAAAAACGTATTTTATTTGAGCCAACTCGTTTTTAAACAAAAGTTACGTTAAAACATAGATTAACCAACATATACATAAAAAATACAAAGTTGAGAGATTATAAGTGTGAAAACTAAATGTTAAAGGGTAAAGGTAAAAATACAAGAAAAAACAAAAGAAAGTAAAAAAAACCTCATTGTAGACCAAAGTTGTGGTCGTAGCTTTATATAATATTAAAGGTATTATTTGTAAACTTATTTATTGTTTATCAATAATACTGTTTTTTTTAAGTGTCCAACTTCTTCAAACAAAACTTAACCCATTACCTCAAACAACCGATGTTGAACTAGAAGAGTGGTAGTTTATGAATGATAACACGAAACGGAACAAAAAGAACGTGGAATGAAAATAAAAGAGGTACACAGAAACGAGAGTTCGTAGTCTCCGGCTAGTTCCAACGAGAGGTTTTGGCTCCGACGGCAGACACGGTCATCTTCTCCGGGGCGAGCTTCCGGCAATGGACGGCGGTGGCGGTTCGCCGAACAGAGTGAGAGAGTGTAGGTATATGATGAGAGTGGTGAAGTGAGGGTGAAATTGAGGTGTTGTGGTGACGGGTATTTATAGGGTAGCGTACAACGAATCAAGTCGTCTATGTGTTCGGGTTCGTGATTGAAACGTGAAAGGAAGGCTTGATCTTGATTGAAAACGGGAATGGAAAGGAAGTATGATTGATCATTGTGATTAATCAGGCATGCAGCTGTTTACTTGCTGTGTTCGTCAACGATGGATTTTGGTGGTAAAACAAGAAGTTGGGTTTAAATCTAGTATGCATATATATGTTAGTAGATTAAGAATAATAAACGAATGAGGCTTATAGCCGAACGGCTATGTGTGTTGGTTAAAACGTGGAGTGTTGTAGAACTGGTTTCTATCCTCAGCCAACCCCTTATACTTGTTTTTTTTTTCTTCAAATCAAGCTTTAAAATTTGCACAAATGGTCCCTGTACCTTAGTTTTGATAGAAAGCACCTTTAGTCCTTAGACTTAATACTTAACTAGAAAAACTTATATTAGTTAACTTAATCTTAGGGATTTAACTAACTTAGTTAGAAAGTTAACTTTTAAAATCATAATTCAACTACTTAATAAATGTTTAAATAAATGATTAATTAATTAATAAATAAATATTAAATAAATAATTAAATAATATTGAATATTTACCTAAATAAATGATTTAAATAGTTTAATAAATTACTAAATAAAATGTATAATTATATAATGATAAATAAATAGTTAAACTTAAATAAATGGGTATATATTTAATAATTAATTAAATAAATAAACACAAAAATACGGAGCGTTACAACTTTGAAGTTGATTTCATAGAGGAAGTGTAGCAGTTCTTTACCTCCTGCTGATCACTCCCTATCTTGACCACCCCCCATGGAGTTGGGAGCTTGACATATTGGTGATACGTTGAGGGGACTGCCTTCATGTCATGTGTTTTGGTCAAAAATCTGATCAAGGATAATGTAACCAAACTTTGAATGTGAGGTTGGATGCTTTGTTAAATGAATAAGTGTGCGAACAAATATCGAAAGCAAATGACAATGAAGACAATGATTTGTACGAGGAAAAAGCTCTTGATCAATGAATGATCTCCGGCATAAAAAACCTCGGGTGATGGAAATTACCGATCCCCAACTATATTGAACTATAAAGATTACAACTTTGGAAATATTGAGCTTGTTACAACGAGAATTCTAATGTGTGTTTGAGAGTAGCAAAAGTATGTATGCGAGTGTGTGTTTTTTTAGATAGTCTGTATCTATCAAGCTCAATACCCCTAATAACCAGCTAAAAATTATCCTTAACTAACTATCCGAAAATTATGGCAATATCCCACGTTCTCCATCAACAGCCACGAACTCCCTACACGTGCTGGAATAAGAGTATATTCCCCTTGATTCCCGGTTAGAATAGGCCCTCTTCGAAATACACCTGTAAAACAAGACCATAATATACTGGAAACAATTGTTAGTTAACTAGAATAATAATGAGAATCAGTGATCATTAGCCTTCCTGCACCATAACTTGAGGATCCATGATCCAGATTCAGTAAAGGATACATGATCCATAAGCACTAAAATTCTATCCCCAACAATTGCCCCCAAACATGACTGGTTGGATAAGAACCAAGTAAGTCATGTTTCACTAAATTCGGACTAGCCGTTACTTGCAGATGTAGCCGTTAGGATGCTGACGTCATTTGATTCGACTGCCTGCAACAAACCATCATTATATATAGGATAGGGATAGAGATCAAATCTCTTATTCAAAACTTGATCTCTGCCATTAAAAGCATAATCGGAACATCAACAGGTATTCTCTTTCTCTGTTCTTCAATTCTCTGTCTTTTTCGCCATTTCTTCTCTCTAAATCCATGGGAAAAATGGCAACCTGATCCTCCCCTCTCAAGGATCAAAAGCAAGATCCTAAATCCCAAAGCCAATATCTTCTCAAAAACCCTTCAGAAGAGCTCTGTCGTTTCACCGACCCTGAAATAGACCAAATTCGCTCTTGTTTTCCGGAGGGAACCATTTTTAGACCCTTTGATTCATCACTAAAAGTGATTGTGAATCAGATTTCTGGATCTGTTTCCCTGCCGCGCCTTTCCAAATCGGCTATTCATACCCCTTTCCAGTTTTTACCCAAACCTTCTTTAGCCAGACCGGATGTGCTACAACCTGGCGATGCCCATGTTATGGAGACTGTTGTATACTCTCGAACAACTGATCAAGAACGAGGGCATAAGCTTTGGTATCACCGAACTCCCCAACCTGTATAGTCTTGTGACTCACGGGTCTCACCGGTATCTTCTTAAATCCAAGTCCAAAAATCGTCATCCTCTACTCAAGGTCACCAAGAATGATACGAACTGGAAAAATTAGTTCTTTTTTGTGAGAAGGGACTCCATTCCTCAAGGGGAGTATCTTCCCAAAAAGTGGAACTTGAAGGGTAGGACTTAGGGCATTTTTCTTTCCTTTGTACCAAGGATAACTGATCCTGTTTTCTTGTGCATGCAGTGACTAGCTACGCCACTTGGAGAGATTTACCTACTACCCCTGCAAGAGTTGCTGCCTTTTGGGCACTAGATTCATCAGTGAGGACCTTCAATCCCAGGATCAAGGATCTAGAAGAGAATACCTCCACTACCTTCACAATGTCAAGTAAGTGTTTGTGCATAAATATAGATAAATGTGTAATGAAATAAATTATGTAAACTTATCTGAGTTTTGTGCTTGTAGGTGCCGCTAAGTCTTCATCTAAATCTTCCACCCAGTTCGGTCTTGGAGAACTTCAAAGCATGATATCTCCCCGCTCCACCAAAGCTGAACCAGTCTCTGCCCAAGGTCAACCACCAGCGAAGAGCATGACTACCCGGGCCAAGGAAGGGAGCAAAAGGAAGAAGCTGAACGAGCCCACTGAAGATGCTTCCTAGATCAACCAGCAAGCTTTAGATCTCATCGCTGAGGTAAGGATCACCGATCCACATTTTGCTTTGAAAATCACCAATCCTAAAAGTTTTGGCGCTGTTTTGTGCAGAAATTTGTCCAACTAAAGGCTCTCCAAGGACAACAACTAGCTGAGGCTGATGACACCATTGTTGGACTCCGAACCATCGTTGCCGCCAAAGACAAGAGGATCTCGCAACTGGAGAAGGAAAACAAAAGGCTGGAAAAGGAGATCCTGGTGGACCAGATTTGGGTTAACAAGGAGAGGTTGGAGGCTGCTGATGAGGCCAAGCTTTCTGCTGTGAAGTATATCCTAAAGGATAGGATCAAAATGGCCCAAGAGGCTGTGGATCCTTCCTTTGATAGGACTGAATGGGATGTGGCTGCTTGGAAGCAGAGGCTAGTGGAACTTGGTGATGATGAAGAGCTCGAACAGGTGCCCATGCTTGAAGCGGAGCCCAGCAGCATGGTGGATTTGGCAGATGCGGCTACTGGCAGCAAAGGTGATGGTGGTGTAAGGTGGTGAAGCAGTGGTTGATGAAGTAGCGAAGGATTAGGCTGCATCAACGGGCAATGATGGAAATTTCTAAACGTGGTCGGAGCCCATTTTTTATGATTGTTGGTTTTTATGGTTTGTTTTGAACAATTTGGTGTTGTACTTAAACAATAGTATTTAAGGTTAAGGATCACTAATCCTTCAGACAATAGGTAGGATGACAAAGGTGGATGGATCCTCTATTTGGGGGATGAAGCCTTTATTATCCTCCTCTTTATTTCCTGCATTTTACTTTTCTGCATGAACATTAACTGTTAGATAAACCCGATCCGGCCTGGATGGATGGTCCACGTTTTGCTGGTGAAGTTCGGGCCGGATACTTTTGGCAAATATTAACGGGCCTAATAATATTAAACTTTTAACTATCTCCGAATTGTTCAATTGTATGGTAAAGTTTATTTGTGTCACACCCCAACCGATGGCGGAAACATCGGGGTTAGTGGCACTAGGCGACCAGATTGATTTCACGAGATGTTCCATAACAATCATTTAACATATCACAACCTGCTTAATATCCCATACTATTAAACGTAATATTTAAGCAATCATTACAAAACAAAGATTTCTCATAAAATTCAACCGGGTTTGATTTCCCCTAGATTTCATACATAGGTTCCAAATCTGAAGTACATCATCAAAATAACAAAACAAAACACACTAAACTAAGCTACGCTAAGCATGCAACATCCAAGCATCCATAGCTAAAAATTCTCAACCTATTACATACGTTAAAATAAAATGTCAATACAATTAAGTAAAGGTGAGCATACAAGTTTTTGTAATACTAGCATTATAGAGAAATCGTTCGCGAGATAATCTAACTACATATCATGATACATCGAAACATTTTCACACAGATTAACATAGGATTATTTCTCATGCTAACTACCGTGAGAAGGCTTGCGCGTCCATCCTAACTAGACCCCGTCGGGTGTAAGCCACACTATAGTACCATACTAGCTAAGGAAAGACAAGTTAACGAAAATAAGTCCTAGTCACATGTTTCTAGCATCTCGTATTGAGCATATATAATCAGATTATTCGTGTGTGATAAACAGTTTGATTTGTGAAGTGACTTTGATGTAGGAACGTATGTAACACCCAAAAAGTGCGTTAAGGCAAAAATGGGTCAAGTATACTCACTGTGGGTGCGTTTAGGTAAGAGTTCGGGATCTGAGGAGAGTCGAGAAGAGTGCCGGATCAGCCTGCATACGCGAACGGAAGTGCATCAGTCTCCGAAAAGCTGAAACGGTTAAGTCTTGGTTGGGCAGTAGCCAAGTTCGGGTGAACTTGTGTGTAAACACACAAGTTTGAGCGAACTTGTGTGTCACACAAGTTCGAGCGAACTTGTGTGTCACACAAGTTCGAGCTAACTTGTATGGTTTTGGTGGGTTTAGAGTCAAGTTCGGTCGAACTTGAGAGTTTTCTTAGGAAACTTGTCAAGTTCGGGCGAACTTGTAAGAAAACTTCACCGAAGAGGCAAGTTCGGGCGAACTTGTGTAGTTTCTTAAGAACTATACAAGTTCGGGTCGAACTTGGAATGAATCTGATGGAAGTGGTCCTAAGTTCGGTCGAACTTGACCAGAGAACTGATGAAATCTTAAGCGAACTTGAATGTTTTCGGGTCAAAATCTTGCGTTTTCGCGTTGTTTGCTGAGGAAAATCAAGTGTTCATCCCTCCAACCTTGTGCTACTAAGCAAACTTAGGTCGAAGGGGTCTTTTAGAGTTGTTTTAGTCGTTTTACAAAGCGTGGCTAATCCGAGCGAACTCGGGGTTCGTTCGGATTAGTCCGGCTTGTGTAAACCAACATAAATGTCCTTGTGCTTCCAGATCTGGGATCTTGAATGATAGATGCTTCGTTTCATATCAGAAGATGAACAAAACATCATCAAGAGTCCGTATTTGGTGTAGAAATCAATGTTTATCAAAGGTTTTTCTCAGATCTATAACTTACAAGCCGAGATCTTTCAGATCTCGTGTTTGCGAAGCCTCCGCTAACACTAAACGAACACGTACTGTGTAGATCTAAGCTTAAAACAGAAGTTTTGGAAGAAAAAGATGAAGATTTTCGTAAAAGAATGAGTTTTGATGAAAACGAAGGCTATGCCTTGTGCCAAAATCGTTGTAAACCTTTGTAGATCGTTGATAAACGTTGTTGTAGTTGAAATCGAGTTGATTCTTACTTAGAACACGAAGGTTTCGGGTTTTGAGAGCTCTGGGCGAACTTATAGCAAGTTCAAATGAGAGGAATAAGCTGGGTATTTATAGGAGAAGGCAAGAAAGTGAGGCTGGTGAGTCAAGTTCGGTCGAGTTTGCATGAATTTCATGCAAGTTCGGGCGAACTTGCTTGATGTTTGAGGAATACCAGTCAAGTTCGGCCGAACTTGCTGATTCTGTGAAGAATCAGGCAAGTTCGAGCGAACATGGGGGCAAGAGAGGGATTCTTGTGTCATTAGGCAAGTTCGGGCGAACTTGTGGTAGCCAAGTTCGGCCGAACTTGGCCTGGTGACCGAGTTTCGTTTGCCGATTTCGCGTTAAGAGTTCGTTTGGTTATTCAGTTCGTATTAGTTAGTTTATTAAGCTTAATTAAAACGTTAAGCGTTATAGTTGATATAATATTGCGATTTAGCGATTTGAGAGTGCGAGAGCGATGCGATAGCGATTGTAGTTATAACCACAAACACACATAACACATAAATAATATAAAACCACATAAATAACTGCGGTTTGCGATGCGATTTAATAAGCGATTAGATGCGATATAACATACAATACCATAATTAATTAACATAAACTTTATTAACAACCGAATCTCGGGATTACAAAAGAAGTACAGCGATAAAAATAAAAAAAACAAGGAAAAAGACAACAACGAATTTCCGAGTTGTTACAATTTGATAAGCTAGTGTTTCCAAATTTATATAGATTATTTGTGAAAAATCATAAGTTTGATCTTATAAGAATTTAGAAAAAATCATGTCGTTAAAAATTTTCCAATTCTTGTATATAATAATCATAGGGAAGATCTGATTAGATATATGAAGATAAGTCAGATATCCTTAATTGCAAGGCTGAGGGTAAAGTCAATAAGATAAACAAGTATGAGAATAAAGCATACCAGAAAATCTAGGTTAGGATTTTGTATCCTTAGGAACTACCTTTGTACAAGCAAATAAACAAGTTACCGTTAGACAAATTTTAAGGATCCAGGATCCTTTTTGAATCAACTTGTGAATCTTCGAGGCTCCAAAACCTGTTGAAATCAACTTGGAACTAAGCCAAACAAAACAAACTGGGGACAAGCCCAAACAACTGGGGACAAGCCCAAACAACTAGGGACAAGCCCAAATAACTGGGGACAAGCCCAACAAACTGGTGTAAACTGGAGTATGGCCCAAACTGGCATCTATCCAATCGTGAGCGACATGAAAATGCCGAAACCTTAGCTAACGTGAAAACGTTAGAAACCTTAGGAACGGATGTATGGTACGTCTACCATTATACTTAGGATCCTACATATAGGCAACAACAATGAAATTGTCAGCCCCTAAAGCGGGTACTGGTCCCATTGCCTTGAACTATACTTGGATAACGTGCGCTGCTGGCAGGGTGTTGAAACCCAATTCGTGTGAAAGGTGAAAACCTTTAAATCTTAGAAGGTATTGGATACCTTAAGCTGGGGACATGCCCAAAGTCTTGGAGAGGTGGCCAACCTCTAGATCCTTTAGGTAAATTCTGCAAAAGCTTAAAACTAGATAAAATTGGATATTGAGAATTTAACATCCTTAAGCAACAAATATATTATAAAAGAACTAGTAAAATGTTACCAGAGAAATGATCACATATCTTTTGAGAATTCCTCAGTTTGAACGGAACATTAGAGTGCTTAAGGATCCTCGATCCTTAGATAAAATACTTCTTGAGGTGGATACCATTCCAAGCTCTTGGCAGAAGGTTAACATCCATAGTTAGCAAACGATATGCCCTCTTTCCTGTTCAGCTTCAATTAGATAAGGGCCTTCCCATTTTGGTGCTAACTTGCCATCAGCATGATTCGTGGTATTTTGGAATGCTTTCCTCAATACCAAGTCACCGACTTGAAATCTTCTAATCCTGCCATTCTTGTTATAAGCTCCAGCCATCCTTTGTTGATAACTAGCTAACCTTATTCTTGCCAAGTCTCTAAGTTCCTCCACGGTGTCCAAGTCTTGAGCTAGAGTCTTAGCATTCGCCTTAGGATCACGAATGCTTGTTCTGGCTATAGGAACTACCATTTCTTAGGGATCACTGCCTCAGCTCCAAAGACCAAGGAAAAAGGAGTCTGACCCGTAGCATTCTTGGGAGTTGTTCTGTCTGCCCATAGAACATATGGCAACTCTTCAGCCCATTTCCCCTTCTTGGATCCAAGCTTTTTCTTCAGATTGTTGATGATGATCTTGTTAGATGATTCTGCCTGGCCATTAGCTTGTGGGTGGACTGGTGTTGATGTTATCATCCTAATCCCTCAACTGTCACAAAAGTTAGTAGTACGACTCCCAATAAATTGGGATCCGTTATCACAAACAATTTCAGAAGGAATACCAAATCTGGTAATAATATTTCTTTTAATAAAGGATATGACTTCCTTTTCTGTGACTTGGGCAAAGGCTTCAGCTTCTATCCATTTGGAGAAGTAGTCTGTCATAGCCAACATGAACACTTTTCCTCCCGGTGCCTTGGGAAGCTTGCCTACTATATCCATTGCCCATCTCATAAATGGCCAAGAGGAGGATATAGGATGCAGAGGTTTTGCCGGTTGATGAAGGATATTACTGTGTCTCTGGCAAGCATCACATTTCTTCGCGTATTCTACAGCATCCTTCTTCATAGTAGGCCAATAATATCCTGTTCTAAGGATCCTTGAAAATAGTGCTCTGCCCTCAGTGTGATTCCCACAGTCTCCTTCGTGAAAATCCTTCAGGACTTCTTGTATCTCAGGATCCTCAATGCACCTTAGATAGGGTCCTGCAAGAGACTTTTTATGTGAGTGCACTTTGTGTCCATCACTGGGCGAATAGGCTAGTTAGAGCGTGTGTTGAATATTGTAGAGATTAGATACAAACACACGACCCGAGCACGAACGTCAGATGAGAAAATGGATACATTTTGTAAGAAATCTGTCAGTTCGTACGAAATGGTCAATTTTTGTAAGAAAATATGTAGCATTTTCGTACGAAAATGCTCATTTTCATACAAAAATCTCATCCCTATATATATGAATTGTGTGTTCATTTGTTTGTAAGTTTTGGAAGCTCCCTGAGGGAGAGGCTGGCGGATCTCTCCAGGAACTCTGCCAGCCTGACAAGATGTATGCTCTTTCGGTATGAATGAATAAACGTATGACTTCTGCTTCATTCTACTTCTACCCCATTCTGTAATAACGTTCTACCGAATCGACTATCTAACACCCAAACTTCCGTCTAGAACTGCCGCGATCCGGACCTACAAATGGTATCAGAGCCACGGTACCGATTCATTCAATCTAATAGTTGATGAATCACCTACGCTCATGAATTATGAACTTAGGAGGGGTTTTAGACGTATAGCATCAAATAAACGGACAATCCTCGGACAAAATGTAAAATTGTGTTGATGCATATGTCTGTTGCCTATGTCATCGTATAACTTCGAGTCAATATTTAGGAGCGAAATGTCAAAGTTTATGTATATATAGGGTCAAGTTCGCTTGAAAAGGAAGTATTGTAGTCCAGTTCGGCCGAACTTGACTAAGCAAGTTCACCCGAACTTGCATCTCCTCCAGCGAACTTGTTCTCCTATATATAAGAGACTTGTCATTTCATTTGTAACATTCAGAGATTTTGTCACGACAGAGGCGAAGCTCTGTCCAAGTGTTTCCAGGATCTGTAACGTCTACACATTAATGAAACAGTGATTAAACACTAAAGAACTTGTATTTAATGTCGCCTATGCAAACGGATTCCGCATGTTTACCTTAGGTTTGCCAAATTAGGACCCGAACGATCCGTATAACGGACCTTCAATTGGTATCAGAGCAGGATTGGCCTAATTTGAAGACATTGGACATAGAACTTCTCATCTTCTGCTCATTTCTTTCATTTTAAACTTTTCTTGGACATTTCACGGACAAAATGGACTGATTTTCAAGTATAATACGTAAAATCCATTATACTAAAAACCTTGAAAAGATCAAAACTTAAAAAAAACAAATTCATCCCGAAAAATTGAAAAAACCATTTTGAAATCGCATGTTCGCTCGAACTTGTAAGCAAGTTCGCTCGAACTTGACTGAAAAACTCACTTTTTGAGTGATTTTTCATCAAGTTTGCCCGAACTTGACTGTTTTTCATTGAATTTTCACTAAGTTTGCTCGAACTTATTAGTTTTTTTATCAAATTTCAATCAAGTTCGCCCGAACTTGATTAAATCTTGCTGAAATTTACTACAAGTTCGTCTGAACTTGTAAGTTCTCTTGAAAAATCTCACAAGTTCGCTCGAACTTGTCAAGTAATATACAAGTTCGCCCGAACTTGTCTATTACAAGTTCGCCCGAAATTGTTTAAGGGTTTCTAAAAAAAAACAGTTCTAATCTGGTAAAAACAGTTTTTCGAGAATTCAGCTTTCCGAAAATTTTTAAACGCTTTTAGCAAACCGATACATTAATATTGTCGGTTAAAGTCAAATTTTTACAAAAATTGTCTGTTTGCTAATCATTTTTCAAGTGTTTTGAATGACAGATTAGTTTGGAAAACGAAATGGGGTCTGTGAAGCCGCCAATGTTGATGAGATTAAAGAGTATGAAGCCTGGAAAGAAAAGTTTACCAACTGGGTCCAAGCTATGCACTTTCAAAGTTGGGTTGCGATCAAAACAGGATATGTCGTTCCAAGAGATGAGAATCAGAATATTCTAGAGAAGTACAAGTATTCTACGCAACAAAAATAGGAGTATTTTGCTGAAAAGAAAATGATTAGTCTGATTCAACAATCCGTTAAGGAAGATATCTTGATACTACTGCCTGAGTACAAAACTGCAAAAGAACTCTGGATATCTTTGAAAAATAAATATCAGGTGAAGAGAGAAGAGAATGTAGTGGTTAAGAACTGTGAAGCTCAACTTTCAAGTACATCTACAAATGGGTCTTCAAGTTCTAAACCAGTCTGTCCAGTTTATGATGTAGATAACTATCGGGCAGATAATACCAAACTCTTGAGTGAAATTGAGAGTTTGACATTAAAAAATAAAAAATTAAAAGAAAATGAAAAGAATTTTGAAAAACTAAAAATTTGGAAAATGAAAAACTACAAATGGTAGTGGATTTTCAAAATGATATAAAAATGTTTAAAAATGAAAAAAATATTTTTGAAAAATTAAATATAGAAAATCAAATAGCAATAAATTCTCATATTGAAAGAATAGCTCAACTTGAACATAAAGTTGAGACTGTTAAAAATAAAGCTGTTAATTCAGAAAAATTATTGAAATGTTTTGTGACCTCCTCATTAAAGTTAGATCATATATGTCCAAAACGATCAATAATAATAAAAAGGAAATTCCAATAAGTAACATTGTTACAAATTATGACGATGTCATAATTGAAGATTGTGACGATAATACCGATGATGAAAGAGCTAAAAATGATAAACATGAAATATTTTTAAAACTAAAAGAAAAATTTCAAGAAACTGTTCTACAATCTACTGAAAAAGGTGAATGCTCAACGCAAAAACCTTCTATGCAGAATAAAGAACAAAAACAAAGTTTTAAAAGTTTTTCAAAACAAAAATAAAAGCTCATCGGAACAATCATCCAATCATTATAAAAATTCAAACAAATTTGAAAAACAAAACTCACAAAAATTTGAAAATAAGTGGTGTAGGTCGGACCACACTGCTTCAACGTCAAATCAAAGGAACACGAGAAGCAGGAAAGATGGCTACCACACATCAAATCAATGTTATGATTTGAGTGTATGGTTTGATAGAAAAGATCGATATGAGAACAGAAAGTGTCATAAATGTGCAGTAACTGGACACATTGCTAGTAAATGTTTACAAATTAAACCTAATCATGCTCATACTGATAACAAAAAATCTGGAATACCAACTCATGTTTTGAAACAATGTACAGAAACTACAAACAAGGTAAAACCAGTTATTACTAAGTTTTCAAATTTTGAAACTGGCGAATCCTCGAATAGTAGTGAACAAAAAGTTTCTACATTGTATTTCAAGAAAACTTTAATGAAAAATCAAACATGGTTGGTGAAAGGAAAAAATTTACACAATCAGTGAAAATTGAAAGTTTAGAGGACTTACTGAAACTTGAGAAAGTCCAAAATAAACCTGATTATGAAAAGAAAGTCAAAATTAAGTTTGAAGAAATATCACCTAAGACTGAAAAGGCTTAGGTCTCACTATTCAACTAATTGTGTGTATTTTTGTGCAGGAACTTCCGAGGAAAAAGCAAATTACTGAGAATGGAGTTCCGTGGCACACATTGGAAAAGGGCCGGGTTATCAAGTTCTATATAAAGGCCTTATTACAGTTCCAACAATGTTTACTTTAAAATTTTGAAAATTTTTGGAGAAAATTGTTCGAAAACACATTTAAATAATGTCTACTTGAAAATTTTTACAAATTTTTTGAAGAAAAATTTGAAAAAAATTCACAGAACCCTCACTGTTGAGCAAGACAAAGCTCACGTTCCGAAAATTGTTATAAATACAGAAGTGTCAAGGTTTTTGTCATCATGAGGGGGAGAGTGCTTTAAATGAAAAAATGTGAAGCAGTAATGGATGGAGAATTGAAGTGATTCTCATCGGTTGGTCAATGTTTTTCTATAAACAAAAATTCCAAAAATATGTTTTTGAATTTTAGGGGGAGAAAATTTTTTCAGAAAATCCAAAAACATATTAAATACGAAAAGTAAAAAAACATTGGAAAAGGCAAAAAGTGTTTTGTGGATAAAATGAAATGATAGTGCATCAGTGGACTATCACAGTATGCTAAGGATTTGTAATGTTTAAAAAGTTTAAACATGTCTTACTGTGGATGTGTCCATAGGCTTTACACGTTGAGTAAATTGTTTCTGAGATATAAACTAAATTTTACAACTGCTTAATTTTGTGGATTAACATCTCTCGGATATATGGACTTAGTACTCCGAAATTTCGTTTGAGAGATTGCCTGATTCTGAGATACGAGGTCTTTATAGATGACTGATATCTGGGGTATTATATAGGTTCTTTTGATTTTGCGTAAGCAATGGCCTAGAACTTCTATAATGCTTTTGCAAAAATCCTCTAAAACTGCATTCAATTGAAAATATCAAAGATACTACAATTGGAGTACAAAAAGATTCCTTTTGGAATACTACCTTATAAGTCGAGCCTTCATCTCTCTGTCGGTACGGTGGTACTAACCTAAGCTCTCAAGGTTTCGCATTAACCCAGATACAGATATCAATTACGCTATATTCACCTGTAAGATGAAATCTAGGGAATCTTAATACGGGAGTATATTCAAGAGGTGGGAACCACAGTTAAGTCAAGTTTTCTTAATTCTACATAACGTATCTTGGAACAATTGAGAAATGTGTTGAAGTTTAAATGGACAAACATATCGACAATCTAGGTAAATTTGTTTAAAACTTAGTGTCATGAAAAACGTCAATGGTACTGGTGATATGTCTCAAAAATTGATATGATCCTTTAACACAAACTCAACAAAAATATGTCTGTAAATATGTTTTGTATATAGTTAGAGTTTGATATTCTTTACTTAAAAAAAAGATTATATTATCTTTCAGTTGTGACCATTAATGTTGAAAAGTTGATTTTCAAAATCTAAAGCTGTTGATCAAAAGTTTGAAAATTTCAAATTGATCTTAAAAGTTTAAAAGTTCATTAAGTTGAAACTTACATTTGAATAAATGCGTCAGTTTAGTGTCAAAACGTTTGATTAAGATCATTATGTTGAACTTGATACATGAATCAGATATTCAAGGTCATTAATTTGGACTTGATTAACTGAGAGGGTTTAAAACTGACGAGAGATTAAAATTTGAAATGTTGGTGTTTAGAAATTTCAAAGTTTAAATCTGAAATATTTGTTAGAATATTTGAAGAACTTTGAAACAGGAAGTTGATTTTAAGGGGAGCTGAATAAAACACGTTAATTGAAGATCCCAGAAATCTCAAAGCAAGGGGGAGCATGGTGATTAACGTTTTATCAAGACAAGCTCAGGAAAAGAGATAAGGATTGTAGATGTTGTGAAGATCAAGGAAGTTAAAGTTATTCAAGAAATAAGATTAAGAGAACATTAAAGATTCAGGAACTTAATTGAAGAATGATGACTACGGCAACATCCAAAGGGGAGTCTGTTGATGCATATGTCTGTTGCCTATGTCATTGTATAACGTCGAGTCAGTATTTAGGAGCAAAATGTCAAAGTTTATGTATATATAAGGTCAAGTTCGCTTGAAAAGGAAGTATTGTAGTCAAGTTCGCCCGAACTTGCATCTCCTCCAGCGAACTTGTTCTCCTATAAATAGGAGACTTGTCATTTCATTTGTAACATTCAGAGATTTTGTCACGATAGAGGCGAAGCTCTGTCCAAGTGTTTCCAGGATCTGTAACGTCTACACATTAATGAAACAGTGATTAAACATTAAAGAACTTGTATTCATTGTCGCCTATGCAAACGGATTCCGCATGTTTACCTTAGGTTTTCCAAATTAGGACCCGAACGATCCGTACAACGGACCTTCAAATTGAACTTATAGGATTGTTAGAAAGTGATTTTCGACCAGATCTATGCAAAAATCGTCTTGACATTCGAAGAAACGAAGTCTCTGGATCGAAAAATGTCATCAATTCAGTTTGGTGCGAAAACTACAATTTTCGTGCGAAAATAAGTGAGGTACCAAAAAAAAATTGGTGACAGAAATTTTTTTGAAAATTTCATGACCGATACGCGATGTTCGGGGACACCGTCTAGAGCTTCAGAGTACAGATTTGATGATATGGTCACAAAATGTTGAAGATATTGGGAGAGTCACTGATACATGCACAAAATGCTGATCATCCGATGTAGTGACTTTCATTGGGCCTAGCGCCAAATCCGCATTTCATCAAAACTGCAATTTTGGGAAATTTTTCGCAAAATTTTGTTTTTGTGGGACGATGCTCAAAACGTTATAATTTGCTAAAAATGAGAGGGAATAAAAATTTGTCAAAACATTGAAAATCCCGGCATTTTTAGAAATTCGGACGGTGCAGCTAGCATTCGGGTGTTTTTCGATGCAGATATCTGATGAAGCATTAGTGATGAGATCAGGTTGATATCTACTTTTCGTAAAAGTGGGTCGCATAACTGAGTTCTGGTGGAGGAGTTGTTTATCAGATTCTATAGTCAATGGTCACATTTATGCCTGGCAGTCGTCAAGTTCGTGGAAGCACACACGACCGCTTAGTGATACGGAGTACCCATTTTAACTCTGCATTGCATATGAACTATTTTCCGGACTAACCGCCAGGAAATAGGGATGTCTTGTAGTTTCAGTGCCCCGTGCGTTCCGACCACGGCTAAATGCCCGTCAGTCGTAAAGTTCGCGGAAGCACACACGACCGCTTAGTGGTACAACATATTCAATTTAACTCTACATTGCAAATCAAATATTTCCGGACTAACCGCCAGGAAATAGGGATTTCTTGTAGTTTCAGTGCCCCGTGTGCTCTGACCACGGTAGATGTTTGCCTTTATGACTAAAGAGGATGATTTATGGAATCGGATCTTTCAGAACAAAGATGTGTACCAGTTGCTCATGAAATGGATTATACTTGGGATTTCGTGATTAAAGGAAGTTCAGAATTTTCAGATCATGATACAGGTTGATGCTTAAGGGATGTAGGATTTAAGTCCTGATTTCCGATGTGAGGTTGATGCATACACGACAGCTTATCTTTAACTCTACAATGCAAATGAATTATATTCGCGAGTAATCCGGAAATGAGGATGTTTTGTAGTTTCAAGGCGTCCGCTTCAGCGGAGATAGCTATACATATGTTACTGTGACTGTAGAGGAAGAATGTGATTTTTATCACGGATGAACGTTTCTCAGATTTGATGTGTTACTGGATAATTTAATTCCGATGAAGATTTGATGGTTGAAAAGATTACCGATTTGTTGATCTATCTTTCCAGGAGTGTGCTTAAGATATGATTACGGAAATCAGGATTTCAGATTTTCATAGGTATTCATTGATTTGAAGGTTACTAGTGTGGTAATTCGAAGTTTCAATCAATTGCCGGTTGGGTCTTGAAGATCAGAGGATCAAGCATAAGAGATATGCGCTAAATCGAACACGAATGTGGTTAACAAAGAAACAGAGATGCTGCACTGATTAGTTTTTGTTTCGGTGTTTATTCAAGAAAATTTGTTGATCAAGCAAATCAGAGGAGGTCGGAAACCGTGCAAACAAATTTCTGAACTGGAGATTACCGGGGGGAATTTAATGTTGATAATGCAAACACGGATCATCAATTAAGGGGGAATCTGTTGACGCGTTCTACGACATTGACAGATACCTTGATTGAAGCTGCAGAATATTCAAACACGGCTCGGAGATTTCAAGATCAAGAAAAAGCTTCGACAGTAACGGACAAGGGGAATCTGTGAGTGCACTTTGTGTCCGTCACTGTGCGAATAGACTAGTTAGAGCGTGTGTTGAATATTGTATAGATTAGATACGAACACATGACCCGAGCACGAACGTCGGATGAGAAAATGGACACATTTCGTACGAAATCTGTCAGTTTCGTACGAAATCGTCAATTTTCGTATGAAAATATGTAGCATTTTCATACGAAAAGTTTCATACGAAAATGCTCATTTTAGAACGAAAATCTCATCCTTATATATATGAATTGTGTGTTCATTTGTTTGTAAGTTTTGGAAGCTCCATGAGGGGAGAGGCTGGCGGATTCTCTCCAGGAACTCCGCCAGCCTGACAAGATGTATGCTCTTTCGGTATGAATGAATAAACATATGACTTCCGCTGCATTCTACTTCTACTCCATTATGTAATAACGTTCTACTGAATTGGCTATCTAGCGCCCAAACTTCCATCTAGAACCGCCGCGATCCGGACCTACATTTTATATAACATGTTATTATAATGGTAACCTGGGATACCTTAATCCTGAATGCTCTTGGATTTTCCCCAGTAGGGATTTCTCCATTCTGAATGTATTCCTCAGAATTGGAAGGATCCAGGATCCTGAATTCGACTGCATCATCATTAAGAACAACTGCAACATCATCCACTATTTCCATTGCTTCATTCTCTTCAATTGCAGGAGTTAGTACATGGATAATAGGTATCTTCACATCCTCAGCCATCTTCATTGAGGATCCAAGGTTGGCTAGAGCATCAGCTTCTACATTCTCCTCCCTAGGTACCTGTGTTAAACTGAAAAAAGCAAAAGAATCTGCCAGTTTCCTGACTATCTCCAAATATTTGATTAGTTTTAGCCTTTAACAGCATAGGATCCTTATAATGATTAGTAATCAATAAAGAATCTACAAATACTTAAAGATACATGATCCTCATATTTTTAGCTAGTTGCAAACCTGCTATCAAGGCTTCATATTCAGCCTCATTATTAGTGGTCTGAAACTCACACGCTATAGATTGGGGTATAATGTCCCCCTGTGGCAATTTTTGGAGTAGGCCTAGTCCGGTTCCCTTGACATTCGAGGCTCCATCTGTGAAGAGTGTCCAAGGATCCTTGGTCTCCTCAAGTTGTTGCACTTCTAGTACAGGTTCCCTTTGTAGATCACTACTAAAATCAGCCACAAAGTCAGCTAAAGCTTGGATTTAACAACAGTTCTGGGCTCATACTTAGTGTCATATGCACTAAGTTTTAACAGCCCATTTTGCCATTCTTCCGGACATCTCTGGTTTCCTGAGAACATTCTTAATAGGAAAGTTAGTTTTAACAACAGTAGTGTGAGTTTCAAATAGTGTCTTAGTT
Organism: Scalesia atractyloides; assembly: GCA_947069175.1. NCBI lineage: Eukaryota > Viridiplantae > Streptophyta > Magnoliopsida > Asterales > Asteraceae > Scalesia > Scalesia atractyloides. The sequence continues at coordinate 61,041,979 of CAMTDV010000014.1, forward strand.
TAGTAGAAGCCATGTTTAAAGCAAGAATGAGTTTCTCTAAATGAGAATACCTGGCCTCAGCATCAAGTAGACTTTTACTTACATAGTATACCGGATGTTGTTGGCCTTCGTGATCCTTAACTAGGACCGCACTTACCGCTTTACCTGAAACGGCTAAGTATAAGGACAAGGGCTCTCCATTTTCTGGTTTCATCAAAGCCGGTGCTGAGGATAGGTAATCCTTGAGAGCCTGTAGAGCAGCTTCATGCTTTTCAGTCGACTCGAATTTTTTATTTTTTCTCAGAATGTCATAGAAATCCTTGCATCTTTCTGAGGATTTTGAGATGAATCTATTCAAGGCGGCAATCCTTCCTGTCAATCTTTGCACATCATTAGCATTGGCAGGAGACTTGATGTTTACTAAAGCCTTGATTTTTTCTGGACTTGCTTCAATTCCTCTCTTGGTCACCATATATCCTAAAAATTTCCAGCTTTGACCCCGAAATGGCATTTAGAGGGGTTTAGTTTCATATTGTACTGGTCAAGAATATTGAATGCTTCTTCGAGATCCTTCAGGTGATCCTCAGCTTTCTTAGACTTGACCACCATATCATCTATGTATACTTCCATTGTGTGTCCAAGTTGCTCCTTGAACATCATATTTACCAGCCTTTGGTATGTAGCACCTACATTTCTTAAACCAAAGGGCATAGCAATATAACAATATATGCCGGTGGGTGTCATGAACGCTGTATCCTCTTGATCAGATGGTTCCATCTGAATTTGCTGAAATCCAGATGAAGCATCCATAAAAGTTAAAAGCTCATGACCCGCCGTAGCATCCACCATGGAGTCAATGTGAGGTAAAGGGAAAGGATCTTTGGGACATGCCTTATTTAAATCAGTAAAATCGACACATACCCTCCACTTTCCATTTTTCTTTTGAACAAAACCACATTGGCTTACAACCTTGGATACTTGACCTCTCTTATCATACCTGCCTTTAGTAACCTGTCTACCTCCTTTTGGATAATTGCATTTCTTTCAGGTGCAAACTTCCTCCTCCTGAAAGACCTATCAATACCAAGTTTGTGAGTAATCACATCTTTTGAGATAACTGTCATATCTTCATGCTTCCAAGCGATGGTAGATTTTCTATGTTTCAGGAAGGATATTAGATCCCGCTCTATGCTCTGTTGGATCCCGGATCCTATATACACCTTGGATTCAGGATCCTCGGGAACTAAGAGTATCTCCTAGACGTCTTGTTCTCTTGCCAACATGATGTCTCTTGGAGGATGCTTTAATTGCTATGTTTCCCTAGACTTGGAGGCATGTTTCATCGAGGAAGTGTAGCAATTCTTTTCCTCCTGCTGATCACTTTCTATTTTGACTATTCTCCATGGACTTGGATGTAACGTCTGGCTTTTCGTACTTTCCATACTTGGAAAGCATCCCACGTTTTTCTATTTTTAGAAACCTTGTACTCTCTTTGTAGTCGACTTTCGTTTCTATTTATAATTGAGACGGTTGATCATAATGAGAACGGAGCTATTTTATCAAGTTTGAGCGTTATGTTATGCAAGACTCTTGATTTGTTATTACATAGTGACACTCGATACTCGTTTAACAAAATTAATTCAACTCGTTACGAATATGATTACTTGTTCGTTGTTTAAAATTAATTAAATTAATTGATTAAATTAATTTTTGCAATTTAAAAGTTAATTCTTTTATATATATATAATCATTCAAGTGGTTCCATTAGATTTTAAACTAACCTAGTTAATTTAATGGAGATGTAATAATAAAGTTAAGGGTTTAAGTGGTAATTACTGATATTAGAACTTGCAGGGACCATTTATGTACATAATTATAAGTGGTATTTTTTTATCAAAAAATAAAATAAATATCCAAAACCGTGACCGCGGGACTCGAACCCAGGTCACCCGGTTCATCAAGCGCACAAATAACCACTCCGCCACCAGCTTCACATCTGATTAAACCATACCAAACAGCCCAGCTCGCAGATAAAGGGGATCAGACGTGTTTGGGCGAGATTTTTGTGTTGTTTTTGATTTTTTATCATGTTTTAAGCATTTAATACTCACCTAACTCAACCACAACCTACCCTAATCCTTCCCTATAAAACCCAATCATAATCCAAGCCTTTTTACACTTTTCTAATCATCAAAACACTCTAAAATCCTCCATTATCAAGCTGAAAGTTGCAAATTCGGGCGTTTCTCAACGAAAACACTCGATTCTTTTTTCCCACTTGCTTGGTTTGACCTTGTGCACATCTCCAATGGTTTTCCATGGAAAATCAGGCCCTGGAATGTAACGAAAAAGGCTCCAAATTGGATTGTTTTGATTTATACTCTTCAAACTTTTATAAAACTTTTTATCTTGAGTTTAACTCATCTCAAACCTATGTCCTAATGGTTACAACACTATATGTGGTTGGTTAGGCTTAAAAACAAGGTTGAGACATGTCAAATTAGAGGTTAAAACCTCACAAACTTTCTGTTTTCGACTAGGGTTTACACCCACAAGTAGTGTTCAAGTTAAGCTTGATGAATGTGTGATATTTTGACTAGCTTGGGCTATCCATCATGGAATCCACACACTACTTGATAATTTTCATAGCTTAGTTGTCTCATTTCATTCTTTACTTGTAAGTTCATGACCTCCTTGTGTCTAAGACACATGTGTAGTGGTGAATCCAAAGAGGTCTTAAGTGGATGGTAAATCCTCCCACCTCCTACTTGACTTATGTAAACTACAAAGAGGTTCCTAAATGGATGGTTCAACCTCCTACCTCATGCTTGACCTATATGACATAATGTACACTATATAATACTTATATATTATCAAAGTAATCGAACTCTTGATGATGAACAAGTGGTCATTTGTCAAAATAGTAGGGCCATAATGCTTGTCATGATTATAGTGGGTTGCCCCACGAAAACACATAAACTCTCTTGAGTTTCAATAGGGTCAAGAACAAGTGTCATGTGTACATGATGATTACTTTCATAATACTATTTTCATGTCATTTTAATTCCGAATCTATAATCTTCCGTTAATTCCCAATACTCACACGCCTATGTTTCTTCGTGTAGAAGGACAAGGTGCTCGAAACTAATCCATCAACCAACAACGTTCGCGGGATTTCAAGTAGGAAAGGTTGCAAGACCGTGAGCATACTCGATCCATTTTTTCCTTTTTACACTTTGGGTGCAACATGTACATTATACAAAATCACACGACACATAAACTATTTTAATCTCTATCCATGCTTAACATGAAACTACTTGATGCTTGTTATGTAAACTAATTGTGTCGATATATGCTTCTTTAACTTTGCTAGCCTACCTTAACAATTATAGCGTTATAGGATTAACGCACCGCCCACGAAACTTGGTGTATTGTTAAGTCAAACATGTTAACCGCCTGCTACTCTATTGGGATAGGCTACTTTAGTGCGTTGGATTCTTGGGTTTGAACATATAGTACACCGTTTCGGCATGCTAGTAAACTTGCAAATATGATTGATGTTGGATATGAGACTTTAAACAAATTTATTTTATATTATGCTATGTAACAAAACTTGTATGCTCGCCAACTTTTGTTGTTATATTTTAATACATGTTGCAGGTTGATTGATGAGGCGATATTGAGAAGAAATGCAATTTAGGTGGACTTAGATACACACCTAGATAAATTTTGTTATTTTAATATTATGTTATGAAAAATGTTGCTTTTATTTGGAATCTTTGTATGAAATTTTAGTCTTGAAATGAAATTCGAATTTAATTTATATTGCCACATAGTGTTGTGAAGTTTTGAGCAATTTGTTCGTCTCATCCCGATGTTTCCGCCATCGGTTGGAGTGTGACAGATTGGTATCAGAGTCATAACTATTGGGAATTAGGAAAAGTAGGAATGCTTTGCCCTAGTCTATAGTTTTAGGAACTTGATTCTTATTCGTTGTTTAAAACTTTATTCATTCTACCTTATTCGCTTCTATTTCTCCTTCTTGGTCTATTAAACTTATATGCCTCTCCTAAGGCCAACACAAATACACTTGAAGCTTTGAAAACACTCATATTTTACCAACGAGGCGATTTGCACCAAGATAGGCCCAATGGCCCATAATTTTTGGTGAAGTCCCTCATTCCGGGTATTCAATTTTGCACGAAGTTACGCCATCAAGCTAGGAGTGATACCACATCTTGATGGAAAACTTCCATTTCATACTCTAGTGGACCTTACTAACAGTAGGAATTCGCTCCTCGTTTAGTAAGAAACAACCGCATTAGGGTACGAAATCGTCAAGTTAGGGGGAAACCCGCATCTTGTCGATTAAGTCCCATTCCTCGGTTTTCAATATCGCCAAAGTCTTGATTGTTTCATCGATTAGAGACGTGTAGTAAGTGGAAGGGTAAGATACCGTTAATCGCTTCTCGACGAGAGTATATTACCTATAGGCCATAGCACATTTCTCTAATTTGAAAGGACTTTCGATCCACTTTGGAATAGTCGACGCTTCTCTACCCGAAACAATCCAATATTTTTATGAGCCTCTCTTTTATGTTATCTCAATTTGTATGTGATTTTATACTTGATACTTCGTTCATTTCAAACTTTTTACACAATTCGCACGTCTATCGCAATAAAAAAACAATAATAATCCCTCGTGAACAAACTATTTTTACGATTCTTTCATTATACATGTTATGCTATGTGGAATTCATGAGTATGCTATGTGAGACAAATTGTGCATTTTATACACTATTTGAAACTATATGATATGTGATGCATTCATGAAATCAACTTTTCTTAAACAATCATTATGATTAAGTCTCACCTATTCGTTCTTTTGAATCTTAGATTTCTTTTCATCTATCCAACTCGATTAAGAAGTCGAAGACCAACGCCAAAAAGAAGATGATGGCTTTCATGGCCAATCAAATCGCTCGTATCGTCCCAAAGATCGTCACCGAAATTCAAGCTTCGAACACCCCAACGGTTCCGTGGAATCGAAAGCGGCTCAACCCAAAACTGTGACCTTTAATTACAAGCACTTTTCGTCTTGCAACCCTAAGCCATTCACTAGCAACGATGGGGTGACTGCTATGCTCGAGTGGTTTGACAGCATAGAGGTCATGTTCATCAATAGTGAATGTCGTGAAGAGCTCAAAACGCGTAGTGCGATAGGGGTATTCCAAGCCCGAGCTCTAGAATGGTGGACAAATGAAAGGAATCTTCGTTCTAATGAAGGGGCTTACGCTTTACCTTGGGAGGAAGTTAAGACACTCATGATGGAAGAATTCTGTCCCCCGCACAAGCAACAAAAGCTAGAAGATGAATTTTGGACTATAAAGCAAATTGACGACAACAACCTAGCCTACACTACCCGTTTCAAGCAACTCAGTTTCATTGTTCCTCACCTTGTTTCGACTCTCGATCGCAAAATCCGCAAGTACCTCCATGGGTTACCTCCTACTATGCGAGATACCATCGAGGCAGCCAAACTCGATAATATCGAAGCCGTTTATCGCCTCGCCGCTTCCCTAAACAACAATCCCATTCGCGATAAGCAAACTGCAACCCCCGTTTCTTCCAAGCAAGCCCATCAACTTACCCAACAATCAAGTGGCAACAAGGGAAGAAGTGAAAGCAATCGAACCGTGGTTGTAACGTGATTGTACAAGTTGTTAACCCAAACCCTGCTACACCTGCAAGCGATCGAAAATCGTACACTTGGATTCATCCCAAATGTACTACCTGCAACTATCATCACCCTGCTAACGTCAATTGTCGCCATTGTACCATTTGCAACCGTTTTGGCCATAACACCGCCTATTGCAAGAACAATCCTACACCGTAATCGCATCAAGCCCAAAACATTAGACCAGCTAGAGCCTGCTAAAAATGTGGTGACGCAAATCATCTTCGTCCTCAATGTCCCCAACTGAATTCAGAGCAATAAGCTGCTAGAGGACGAGCTTTCAACCTCAATGCAAACCAAGCAAGCAACGACAATGAAGTTGTTAATGGTACGTTTCTCGTTAATAACCTTTACGCTTCAATGCCATGTGATACTGGTGCGGACAAAAGCTTTGTGTCCATTGAATTTGAATCTTTGTTAAATTGTGCACGCTCTAAACTGCCTAAGTCGTTTTCCGTGGAAGTTGCCAATGGCAAATCCATCTTAGTCGATCCGTTCTTCATGACTGTCTTCTCACTCTTAACGAGCACACTTTCCCTATCGACCTTATACCCATGCAGCTGGGTAGTTTCGACATCATAGTAGGCATGGATTGGCTTCAAAAGAACCATGCTGAAATTGCTTGCCACGAGAAATACGTTCGTTTGCCTCTTCCTTCTGGTGACACCTTACGCGTCTATGGAGACCGACCTTCAAAAGGACTGAAATTGATGTCCTGCACAAAGCGAATAGGTACTACGTAAACAGTACTGTGCCTTTTTAGCCCACGTTGTGGAAGAAAAAGGCAAGGGAAAGAGCGTAAGTGATGTTCCAGTGGTGTGCGACTTCCCTGACGTCTTTCCAGAAGATTTACCTGGCCCTCCTCCACCTCGATCCGTTGATTTTCGTATTGATCTCGTACCTGGGTCGATTCCTGTTGCCAAAGCTCCTTATCGTCTTGCACCCTCTGAGATGCAAGAGTTATCTACTCAACTCCAAGAACTCCTCGATAAAGGTTTCATACGTACAAGTACCTCACCTTGGGGTGCTCCTGTGCTTTTCATCAAGAAGAAGGATGGCTCGTTTCGTATGTGCATCGACTATCGTGAGCTTAATAAACTCACCATCAAAAATCGCTATCCTCTCCCGCGTATCGATGATCTCTTTGACCAACTTCAAGGCGCAACTTGCTTCTCCAAGATCGATCTTCGATCTGGTTATCACCAACTTCGTGTTCTCGAAGAGGACATTCCCAAAACCGCTTTTCGCACTCGCTATGGGCATTACGAGTTCGTGGTTATGCCTTTTTGCTTGACCAACGCACCAGCCGTGTTCATGGATCTTATGAATCGTTTTTGTAAACCATATTTGGATCATTTTGTAATCGTTTTCATCGATGACATTCTTATTTATTCAAAGACGCAAGCTGACCATGAACGTCATTTATGCCTCATACTCGAACTTTTGCGTAGTAATCGTCTATACGCGAAGTTTTCCAAATGCGAATTCTGGATCAAAGAAGTCCAATTCCTTGGACATGTTGTTAGTGAAAAAGGAATCCATGTTGACCCTTCCAAAATCAAAGCAGTGAAGAATTGGATCGCGCCTAAAACTCATTCGGAAATCCGTTCTTTCTTAGGATTGGTGGGTTATTACCGTCGATTCATCTAGAACTTTTCTAAAATCGTCGTTCCTCTCACTTCGTTGACTCAAAAAGAGAAACCTTTTGCTTGGGGTCCTGAGCAAGAGGAATCTTTTCAAACCCTCAAAAACTTGCTTTGTAATGCTATTATTCTTGTCCTCCCTGACAGGAATGATGAATTCGTGGTATATTGCGATGCCTCAAATCGTGGTCTTGGGTGTGTTCTTATGCAACGAGACAAGGTCATCGCTTATGCCTCTCGTCAACTCAAAAAACATGAGAAAAACTATACTACCCACGATCTCGAGCTTGGGCAGTTGTTTTTGCGTTAAAGATTTGGCGACACTACCTATATGGTACAAAGTGTGTGGTTTTTACTGACCATAAGTGCCTACAACACATCTTTGACCAAAAGGAACTAAACATGCTCAGCGACGTTGGGTGGAATTGCTTAACGACTACGACTGTGAGATTCGCTATCATTCCAGTAAAGCGAATGTCATGGCGATGCTCTTAGTCGTAAGGCTCATGTTAGTAGCATTCGTTGTTTTCGAATCTTAAGCGATCTCCACACTTGCATTCGTGAAGCTCAATATTCGTCAGCAAATGAAGGAAGTCTAATTGATGAAGTACGAGGTGCGCCTGTGGATCAACTCGTGACTAAATCAAACGGACTTCAATACTATCTTGATCGCATTTGGGTGCCAGATCGCGACAATCTTCATGAACTCATCATGAACGAGGCACACAAATCCAAATACTTGATCCATCATGGTGCTGATAAGATATACCATGATCTTCGTACGTCCTATTGGTGGCCTGGTATGAAGAAGGACATTGCCATCTATGTTTCAAAATGCCTCATTTGCTCAAAGGTCAAAGCTGAGCATCAGCTTCCTTCTGGGTTACTCGAACAACCTGAGATCCTCGTTTGGAAATGGGACAACATTGCTATGGACTTCATCACCAAACTTCCCCGTACACCTTCTGGCCATGATAGCATTTGGGTAATCATCGACCGTTTGACCAAGTCAGCTCATTTCCTTCCTATTCGTGAAGACTTCAAAGTTGAGAAACTTGCTCGAATCTACACTGATGAAATCATATGTCGTCATGGTATACCCATTGACATCATCTCTGACCGTGATGGTCGTTTCACTTCCCGTCTTTGGCAAACTTTCCAGTCCGCTATGGGTACTCATTTTAATCTCAGTATGGCTTTCCATCCTCAAACGGATGGACAAACTGAACGTACTATCCAAACCCTAGAGGACATGCTCCGTTCTTGTGTCATCGACTTTGGTGGTAGTTGGGACGTGCATTTACCATTGATCGAATTCTCGTACAACAAGAGCTACCACTCCAGTATCCAAATGGCCCCATTCGAGGCATTGTATGGTCGCAAATGCCGATCTCCTCTCCGTGATAATCTACTCAAGGCTCGAAGTTGATAAAGAGCTATGCTGACAAGAGACGTAAACCATTGGAGTTTAACGTTGGTGACCATGTACTCCTCAAAGTATCTCCTTGGAAAGGAGTAGTTCGTTTTGGTAAAAGAGGAAAACTGGCCCCTCGCTATGTTGGTCCTTTCAAGATACTCGAGAGGATTGGTAAGGTGGCTTATTGACTCGATTTACCTCAAATACTCAATAACGTTGACCCAACGTTTCATGTTTCAAACCTCAAGAAGTCTCTCGCAGAAGAAGGACTTCAAGTTCCTCTCGATGATCTCCAAATTAACGACACCTTGCATTTTGTGGAGAAACCCGTCGAAATCAAGGACCGAGATATCCAGAAACTAAGGCGCAGTCAAATTCCTATCGTCAGTAAAACGTGGCGCTGAATTTACTGGGGAACTCGAGAGTGATATGAAGACTAAGTATCCGCATCTTTTCGTTACTTCTTCCTAAATTTCGGAACGAAATTTCCTAAAGGAGGGGAGACTGTAACGCCCGGCTTTTCGTACTTTCCATACTTGGAAAGCATCCCGCGTTTTTCTATTTTTAAAAACCTTGTACTCTCTTTGTAGTCGACTTTCGTTTCTGTTTGTAATTGAGACTGATGATCATAATGAGAACGAAGCTATTTTTATCATGTTTGAGCGTTATGTTATGCAAGACTCTTGATTTGTTATTACATAGTGACACTCGATACTCGTTAAACAAAATTAATTCAACTCGTTACGAATATGATTACTTGTTCGTTGTATAAAAGTAATTAAATTAATTGATTAAATTAATTTTTGCAATTTAAAAGTTAATTCTTTTATATATATATAATAATTCAAGTGGTTCCATTAGATTTTAAACTAACCTAGTTAATTTAATGGAGATGTAATAATAAAGTTAAGGGTTTAAGTGGTAATTACTGATTTTTGAACTTGCAGGGACCATTTATGTACATAATTATAAGTGGTATTTTTTTATCAAAAAATAAATAAATATCCAAAACCGGTGACCGCGGGACTCGAACCCAGGTCACCCGGTTCATCAAGCGCACAAATAACCACTCCGCTACCAGCTTCACATCTGATTAAACCATACCAAACAGCCCAGCTCGCAGATAAAGGGGATCAGACGTGTTTGGGCGGGATTTTGTGTTGTTTTTGATTTTTATCATGTTTTAAGCATTTAATACTCACCTAACTCAACCACAACCTACCTTAATCCTTCCCTATAAAACCCATCATAATCCAAGCCTTTTTACACTTTTCTAATCATCAAAACACTCTCAAATCCTCCATAATCAAGCTGAAAGTTGCAAATTCGGGCAGAATTACTCTTCTTCACTAAAGTGAGTGTAACTCACTCGTTTCTCAACGAAAACACTCGATTCTTTTTGCCACTTGCTTGGTTTGACCTTGTGCACATCTCCAATGGTTTTCCATGGAAAATCAGGCCCTGGAATGTAACGAAAAAGGCTCCAAAGTGGACTGTTTTGATTTATATTCTTCAAACTTTTATAAAACTTGTTTAACTTGAGTTCAACTCATCTCAAACCTATGTCCTAATGCTTACAACACTATATGTGGGTTTGGTTAGGCTTAAAAACAAGGTTGAGACATGTCAAATTAGAGGTTAAAACCTCACAAACTTTCTGTTTTTGACTAGGGTTTACACCTACAAGTAGTGTTCAAGTTAAGCTTGATGAATGTGTGATATTTGGACTAGCTTGGGCTATCCATCATGGAATCCTCACACTACTTGATAATTTTCATAGCTTAGTTGTCTCATTTAATTCTTTACTTGTAAGTTCATGACCCTCCTTGTGTCTAATGACACATGTGTAGTGGTGAATCCAAAGAGGTCTTAAGTGGATGGTAAATCCTCCCACCTCCTACATGACTTATGTAAACTACAAAGAGGTTCCTAAATGGATGGTTCAACCTCCTACCTCATGCTTGACCTATATGACATAATGTACACTATATAATACTTATATATTATCAAAGTAATCGAACTCTTGATGATGAACAAGTGGTCATTTGTCAAAATAGTAGGGCCATAATGCTTGTCATGATTTTAGTGGGTTGCCCCACAAAAACACATAAACTCTCTTGAGTTTCAATAGGGTCAAGAACAAGTGTCATGTGTACATGATGATTAATTTCATAATACTATTTTCATGTTATTTTAATTCCGAATCTATAATCTTCCGTTAATTCCCAATACTCACACGCCTATGTTTCTTCGTGTAGAAGGACAAGGTGCTCGAAACTAATCCATCAACCAACAACGTTCACGGGATTTCAAGTGGGAAAGGTTGCAAGACCGTGAGCATACTCGATCCCTTTTTTCCTTTTTACACTTTGGTTGCAACATGTTCATTATACAAAAGCACACGACACATAAACTATTTTAATCTCTATCCATGCTTAACATGAAACTACTTGATGCTTGTTAGACTTGTATGATATGTAAACTATTTGTGTCGATATATGCTTCTTTAACTTTGCTAGCTACCTTAACAATTATAGCGCTATAGGATTAACGCACCGCCCACGAAACTTGGTGTATTTTTAAGTCAAACATGTTAATCTCCCGCTACTCTATTGTGATAGGCTACTTTACTGCGTTGGATTCTTGGGTTTGAACATATAGTACACCGTTTCGGCATGCTAGTAAACTTGCATAATATGATTGAGGTTGGATATGAGACTTTAAACAATTTTATTTTATATTATGCTATGTAACAAAACTTGTATGCTCGCCAACTTTTGTTGATATATTTTAATACATGTTGCAGGTTGATTGATGAGGCGATGTTGAGAAGAAATGCAATTTAGGTGGACTTAGATACACACCTAGATAAATTTGTAATTTTAATATTATGTTATGAACAATGTTGCTTTTGTTTGGAATCTTTGTATGACATTTTAGTCTTGAAATGAAATTTGAATTTAATTTATATTGCTACATAGTGTTGTGAAGTTTTGAGCAATTTGTTCGTCTGATCCCGATGTTTCTGCCAGCAGTTAGGGTGTGATATTGGAAGCTTGACACAATGGTGGTAAGTAGAGGGGACTGCCTTCATGTCGTGTATCCATAGCCTGCCAAGAATAACATTACAGCAAGATAAGCAATCTATGACACAAAATTTTTGGATAGAATTCACTCCCTTTATGTAATTGGGAGTTTGATGTCCCCCAATGTATTCTTGGTTTCCCCACTGAATCCCACAAGCACCGATGATCTTGGAATGATTCGGATTAAGGAATGTTCATCTTTTTATGGACATACAACTGAATTATGTTAACTGAACTCCCTCCATCAATAAGGATCCTACGAACAAATGGTTAGAAATAAATAAAGTAATGACAAGACCATCATGATGAGGATCCTGAATGTCTGTGCGATCCTCCTCATCAAAGGATATCACTTTTTGCTGCGTCAGGGTAGATGTTCGAACTGGCCTATTCCCGTTCTCCATCTTTGTCTCCTTAGCATGCCTTTTAGCCGCTGAAAATGAAGTTCCACAGATATCAGAACCATCAGAAATAAAGTTAATGATTTGAGCATTTGCTGGCGATGCAGGAGCTCTTTCAGGAAATTTCTTAGTATCCTGAGTTCTTGAACGTTTCCTTCCCAGCAATTCCTTCAAATACCCTTTCCTAACAAGATAGACAATCTCCTTCCTCAACGCTATACACTCATCAGTAAGGTGGCCAAAATCCTTATGATAAGCGCACCATTTGTATTTATCTTTGTTGACTGTGGCCTTTTCATTTTTCCAAGGCCACCTAGCTTTGTCACCTAGACTCTGCATAGCAAGGATTAGTTCATGATTATCCACAGAAAAACAATACTTAGATATTTGAGGATAATCCTCATCGTCTTCGTCTTGTTCAACTGCATTAACATTGTGATTGTCATGTTCAGAGTATGACTTGGATCGATTATTCTTAAAGAATGATCCTTGTTTTTCCTGTTTCGAGGATCCTGAGAGCCTCTCCTGGATCCTTTTGGCATCTCTAAACGAATAAACCTCAATGCCCTGTTCCTCACTTCATCTAAATTCCTGCAAGGTGTGATTACAAGGTCATCATAGAATAATGAATCCTTAAGCAATCCCATTTTGAATGCCTCCACAGCAGTGGCAATGTCCAAATTAGGAACTTCTAAGGATTCTCTACCAAACTTAGTGATGTAATCTCTTAAGGATTCATCACGAGCCTGGGTTATTCTATATAGATCACTAGTTAGTCGTTCAAAGGTTCTACTACATGAAAATTGGTTATTGAACAAATTAACTAGATGAGAAAATGAAGTAATTGAGTAAGGACGGAGACTTAGCAGCAATTTGAGTGTTGATCCAGTGAGTGTGGATCCGAAGCCCTTGCAAAGGCAGGCTTCCTTTAACCTTTCTGGAATGGGATTGATCTCCACTCTTTCCCGGTATTGTGCTACATGGTCCTCTGGATCAGTTGTGCCATCATAGAGCTTCATGTTGGGGGTTTGAAAGCGTTTTGGTATCTCAGCGTTGCAGATAGGAGGTGCAAAACGAGACACCCTGTGACTTCCATCCAGGATCTTAGGAATGGGCTTAACCACTATTGGGACACTGGATATCATATCCTTAAGCTTCTGGAGCTCCCGTGCCATAGCCTGATTGATGCCTGTATCCTGCATGGAACCATAGTTAGTTCCAGAAGAAATATTGACATTGTTACCTCCTGATTGGTTTGGAAGTGGTATGCCAGAAGTATATCCAAAGGTAGGCCTTCAGGTGTAACAGTTGGACCAGATGAAGCAATAGTCTACATAGGGATGAAGTCCCCTTTGTGAACTTCAGAATCCTTGAATATCTGACTCCCTGAAGATCCTTGATCCTGAAAGATATTAAGTCCAGGACATATAGGTGCTGATGGCCTTGAAGGATACTGCATGGATCCTTGAATGTGAGAGGAGGATCCTTGAACCTTAACCCAAGAAGATGATCCTTGATCCTTAGAAAAGGATCCTTGGTGCTGGAAATAGGATTCCTTTGGTGCGACTATCTCCAAATATCCTCTGAGCTGAGATAACCTCCTTGATACTGATACGATGATCCTAGGAGATTGGGATGAGGATCTATAAGGCTGGTAATGAGATGCTTGTGGCTGCGTCATTGCCAATGATCCATGCTGCAATCCTATGGATCCTTGAGCCTGTGTCATCGCCATTGATCCCTACTAGTAAATGGAGGATCCTTGGATTTGAACACCGGATCCCCTGGAATGCTGGATTGCTGATGCTGGAGAAGTGAGATCCAATGATCTGGGCATCAGCGGAGAGTGATCCTCCACTGATCTCTTCTGCTTCTTGATTTCATCAATCTCCCGAAGGATCCTCTGGTTAGTTTTGTCCTGCTGTTCCATGTATCCTTTCATCTGCAAAATCAAAGTAGACAGATCATTGTTTGTAGGTGTAGAGGATGAAACAGTGGAAGACTTCGAGAAAACTGGTGTTGGCTTCTTCTGAGCATTATCAGCACTCCTCGCCGGTGCAGGGGGAATTGGAGGCAATGATACACAAGTCTAAGATGAGGTAACTGCCGGCATGGCACTTGAAGCAGATTTTCCTTGAGAAGCCATGTGGTTGACGGAGATAAACAAAAATGAATGAAATGAACAGAATCTTTTAGAATGAAGCACCGATTGCCCCACAGTGGGTGCCAAACTGTTTTGGTCAAAAATCTGATCAAGGATAATGTAAGCAAACTTTGAATGTGAGGTTGGATGCTTTGTTAAATGAATAAGTGTGCGAACAAATATCGAAAGAAAATGACAATGAAGACAACGATTTGTACGAGGAAAAAGCCCTTGATCAATGAATGATCTCTGGCATAAAAAACCTCGGGTGATGGAAATTACCGATCACCAACTATATTGAACTATAAAGATTACAACTTTGGAAATATTGAGCTTGTTACAACGAGAATTCTAATGTGTGTTTGAGAGTAGCAAAAGTATGTTTGCGAGTGTGTGTTTAGATAGTCTGTATCTATCAAGCTCAATACCCCTAATAACCAGCTAAAAATTATCCTTAACTAACTATCTGAAAATATGGCAATATCCCACGTTCTCCATCACCGGTCACAAACTCCCTACACGTGCTAGAATAGAGTATATTCCCCTTGATTCCCTGTTAGAATAGGCCCTCTTCGAAATACACCTGTAAACAGACCATAATATACTGGAAACAATTGTTAGTTAACTAGAATAATAATGAGAATCAGTGATCGTTAGCCTTATTGCACCATAACTTGAGGATCCATGATCCAGGCTCAGTAAAGGATACATGATCCATAAGAACTAAAATTCTATCCCCAACATCGTGTATCCATGGCCTGCCAAGGATAACATTACAACAAGATAAGCAGTCTATCACATAGAACTTTTGAATAGAATTCACTCCCTTTATGTAAATTTGGGAGTTTGATGTCCCCTAATGTATTCTTTGTTTCTCCACTGAATCCCACGAGCATCGATGATCTTAGAACGATTTTGGATCAGGAATATTCATTTCTTGAGGACATCCAACTGGATTATGTTCATAGAACTGCCTTCGTCAATAAGGATCTTGCGAACAAAAATGACTAAACCATCGTGATGAGGATCCTGTATGTCTACACGATCATCCTCATCAAATGATATCACTTTCTGCTGTGTTTGGGTGGAGTTTTGAACATGTCTTTCTCCATTTTCCATCTTCGTTTCTTTGGCATGTCTTTTAGCTGCAGAAAACGAGGTACCACAAATATCGGATCCTCCAGAAATAAATTTAATGATTTGAGCATCTGCTGGTGGTGGAGGAGCTCTTTCAGTAATCTTCTCAGAATCCTGATTCCTTGATCGCTTTCTCCCAAGAAAACTCCTTCAGGTATCCCTTGCTGAGAAGATAACCAATTTCCTTCCTCAAGGCTATATATTCATCAGTGAGGTGACTGAAATCCTCATGATAATCACACCATTTGGACTTATCGTTGTTGGCTGTGGGCTTCTCATTTTTTCGCAGCCACCTAGCTTTGTCACCTAAATTCTGCATAGCAAGGATTAGTTCATTATTATCAGCAAACAAAATATTCAGAAATTGGAGGATAATCCTCACCGTCTTCCTCTTGTTCAACTGCATGCACATTCTGGTGAGTATTGCTTGGATCGGTTATTCTTGAAGAATGATCCTTGCTTTTCCTATTTTGAGGATCCTGACAGCGTTTCCTGTATCCTTTTGTCATCCTCTAAACGGATGAACCTTAAGGCTCTGTTCCTGACTTTGTCTAAGTTCCTACAAGGTGTCATAACAAGGTCATCATAGAAGGAGGAATCCTTTAGCAATCCCATTTTGAATGCCTTCACAGCAGTGGTAATAACTAGATTAGGGATTTCTAAGGATTCTCTACTAAACTTAGTGATGTATTCTCTTAATGATTCATCACGGCCTTGGGTTATCCTATACAAATCACTAGTTAATCGTTCAAAGGTTCTACTACATGAGAATTGATTATTGAACAGATTAACTAAACGAGAAAATGAAGTAATTGAGTAAGGAGGAAGACTTAGCAGCCATTTGAGTGCTGATCCAGTGAGTGTGGATCCGAAGCCCTTACATAGGCAAGCTTCCTTTGACCTTTCTAGATTGGGGTTGATCCCTATTCTTTCCCGGTATTGTGCTACATGCTCCTCTGGGTCTGTTGTACCATCATACAGCTTCATGTTGGGGGTTTGAAAGTGTTTTGGTATCTTAGCATTGCATATAGGAGGTGCAAAACGAGGCACCATGTGACTTCCATCTGGGATCTCAGGAATGGGCTTAACCACTCCTGGGACGTTGGATATCATATCCTTAAGCTTCTGGAGCTCCCTAGCCATGGCCTAATTGATACATGCATCCTGTATGGAACCATAATTAGTACCAAAAGACGTATTGAAATTGTTACCTCTTGATTGGTTTGGAACCGGTATCCTAGAAGTATATCCAAAACCAGGCACTTCAGGTGTACCAGTTGGACCAGATGAAGCAATAGCATGCATAGGAATGAAGTCTCTTATATGAACTTCAGAATTCCTAGATGGTTGACTCCCTAAGGATCCTTGATCCTGATAGAAGACGGGTCCAGGATACATGGGTGCGGAAGGTCTTGGAGGATAATCCATGGATCCTTGAATCTGAGACGAGGATCCTTGATGCTGGAGAGAGGATCCTTGAGCTGGAACTGTCTTCGAGTATCCTCCTGAACTGAGGTAGGATCCTTGAGGTTGGAATGAGGATCCATAAGGTTGATAATGAGATGATTGTGGCTGCGTCATCGCCAGTGACCCATACTGCAATCCTGAGGATCCTTGATACTAAACACTAGGCGCTTTGGAATGCTGGACTGTAGAAACTGGAGTGGCAAAATCCAACGACTTGGGCATCAATGGAGAGTGATCCTCAGCTAATCTCTTCTGTTTCTTGATTTCATCAATTTCACGAAGGATCCTCTGGTTAGTCTTGTCCTGCTGTTCCATGTATCCTTTAATCTACAAAATCAAAGTAGATAGATCACTGTTAGTAGGTGGAGAGGAAGAAACAGTAGGAGCCTTTGAGAAGACGGGTGTCAGTATCTTCTGAGCATTCTCAGCACTCCTCAGCACTAGTTTGGGATGAGGTAAACTCCGGCATGGCACCTGAAGCAGATTTTCCCTGAGAAGCCATGTGGTTGATGGAAATGAACATAATGAATGAGATTTTTAGAATTGAAGCACCGATTGCCCCACGGTGGGCGCCGAACTGTTTTGGTCAAAAAACACAAGAAGGATATTGTAAACAAATCTGATTTTGTGAGGTTGAGTGCGTGATACAATGAACAAGTGTGTGAACAAACATGAAATGTAAACGATGATGAACACAATGATTTGTATGGGGAAAAAGCCCTTGATCAATGAATGATCCCCGGCGTAAAAAACCTCGGGTGATGGAAACTACCGATCACCAACTATATTGCATGAAAAAGATTACAACTTCAGAAGTATTAAGCTTGTTACAACGATTGCTAGTGTGTGTGTGCGAAAGAGAGATTGTCTATGAGTATTGTACGTAACCAATGTGCAAGTGTGTTTCTACTCAGCTCAATACCCCTCATAACATAGCCAAAAATATCCACAACTAACTATGCGAAAATCATGCCACTATCCCACAATCCCACAACGTCTCATTTGCTCCATTCGCACGTGCGGAATAAGGGAATATTCTGAGAGATTCCCGCTTGGAACAAGTCTAGCTCATTATGAACCTGCAAATACAAACATAACAATATAGGAAACAATTGTTAGGAAATGTCAATATAAATAAGGATCCTTGATCCTCAGACTTCCGCACCACATGCTAAGGATAAATGATCCAGGTCAATCTCGAGACAAGTGATCCATAGCTATAAAAATAGTCCCTAACAGGTGTCTTTATCAGACTTCAATTTTAGAATTTTTGGATCAGATGGTTTTCTTGAGAACTGTTTTATTGCTGAGCTTGGTGGCTGAGATTTTCTTGCAAACTTAGCTAATGTTTCCATCAGTTTATCACTTGCACCATCAGTGTGGTAATCAATTTGGCACCTGATCCCTTCTTTTCTTTGTTCTTAAAACAACCTTTGATCCTGGAGCAGTGGTTGAAGATGATCTTTTGGAAGTTTAGGTCTGTTGAAGGGTATCATCTGCTGGATAATTTGGCTTTTGTGTCACTGTTGGATCAGTCTTTCTCAAAATTTCTACCTTTTGTAGGTTTCCACCACATTTGCCTCTGACCAGTGCTTCCTTTAATCTTTTCAACTTCAAAGCAATGTTTGGCACATTCTTCTTATATTTGCTCCAGGCTGGAGAGTAGGCTTCTTAGAAGGATCCTTTCTATTTCTGATTTAAGATCACTCACAGACTAGTCTTTAAATTGTTCTCTTGTGGCCTTGTACTGCTTGTGTTGCATAATGTGGTTCAAGTAATCTTTCCTTAATCTCTCATCATCTCTTTCAGACAACTTCTTGCACAGATCTCTTGCAAAGTCTTCAAGTCTTCTTACTTTACTTAATTAATACTGCAAGAAACTATATACCTCTATATTACCCTTTCCTTTTTTATCCATTTTGGTTTTCTGCTTGTATAGCCTTGAGTTGCAGATATTCATCAATATTCATTGGCTTTTGTAACCAAGAAGGGAAGGGAAGGGAAGTATCTCTTTTCTGGGTCCTCAACTGCATAGAAGGATTTAATTTCTTCTTTAACAACCATTAAGTCTAGAGGAAACTGTGTGGTGAGAGGAAGTATTGTAGGTTGTGGCATGTTGGATTGTGTTGGTTTTGATGTGGGTGGAAGTGATGAGGATGATGTGGTTATTGGTTGTGAGGATAAAGGGAGTGGTGATGGAAGTATGTTGTCATCTTCAATAAGAAAAGTTTTTCTTCTGCGTTTTGAAGGTAAGTTTAGGTGAAGGTGGATGTTCTGGAATTTTTGTTGGTGTGGGAATTGGGTGAGTTGTAGTGGGAAAAGTGATCATGGCAGAGGTTTGAGAAAAAATTGTTGTAACCTCTGTTGTGTCAAAAACTGTTGACACAACAGGTGTAAGAACATCTGCTGGAATGGTTTTAGATATGGTGATTTGAGGATTCAAACTTTGAGTGGTTTGGGCAGAGGATACAATAGGAATTGCACTCAACTAGAAAAAGTAGGTCCCGTAGCGTATCGGTTGAAGCTACCGACCGAGCTTAGTGCCATTCATAATGTCTTGCACATTTCAAACTTAAAGAAGTGCCTTTCGGATGAGGCCACTCAGATACATACCATCGGAAGATATCTACGTTGATGATAAACTCCACTTTGTGGAAGAGCCGGTGGAAATACTTGATGGTAGGGTCAAACAATTAAGGCATAACAAGATTTCACTGGTTAAAGTCCGGTGGAACTCGAAACAAGGACCTGAATATACCTGGGAACGGAAGGATGAATTCCATAGAAAATATCCACACTTTTTCCCCTAGCTAGACAGGGTAAATTTCGGGGACGAAATTTCTTAACCAAGGGACACTGTGATACCCATGACGAAACCAGGTACACCTTAATTGATCCTAAACTTAAAGCATGATTAAAACTATAATTGCGCGTAAACATTCTGAAATTTCATGACTTGTGTGTTGTGCGAAACAATATATGTTATGGTTGACATGATACTAATAAGGACCAACGATGCAAGGTTGGCGTCCTTAGCCTTGAACAACATGTTAAACGGTGACTTGACGTTTAACAGCGCATTAGACATTTGACGTTGATTATTAGGTTATCGGTAGCATCATTTAAGATTCCAAGTTTCAGGAACAACTTAGTTTTGTGCCATAGACTGTGACATAAGTTTTGAAAATAATCAAAGCTCGGGCACGCAAAACGAAGTAGCTCCCGGTTGGGGAAACGCTTTCGTTCCGGGCATAACATAAGGCAACCAAATGTGCAAGGAACGATCGATCAAGCTTAAAAACACTTAAACGAATGTCAAACGAGACTTTTATGATTAAAACATAACCATGCTCGGATTTCGAGACGGTTATGCTCAGTTTTTAAAACCGAGTCTTTTGACACTAAGAACGCGCAAAACGAAGCCCGTTTCGCAAATCGAGACGCGTCCGGGACCCGAAAATGGAAGATAAACGTCATTTTTTATCACGCCAACTGAAGCACGAGGTGTCCCCTTGGGACTCACCTCCCAAACCGCCACCATCCCCCCCCCCCCATGTATAAATAGTTTTTTTTCTTTTTTCATTTATTTTCATTCATTTTCATCAAACAAATTCCACCTTTTCTCCAAGAAATCTGCCATAACTCGCCTAAATATCAGCTGATTACACCCCTAACAACTCCAAATCAAAGGTATTCTTCAAGTTCTAAGAGGTTTTGATTGAGTTTTCTTCATTAAACGCGATTTCTAGCCGAAAAACTCATTTTAATCCGAGATTTTTGGAAGTTTAAAAATGTTTAGGGGCTGAACAAGAACACCTTGTATTTACCAGTGTTATATGGCAGCCAATTTCACAAACCTTTGGAGATTGTGTCACACCCTCAATTTCCACTTGCGGAGTTCTACCGCGAGACGTGTGAACAAACCAGAATCTAAGACACTAGTACGTCGAACGACTCTATATGATTTGATAATACGTTTTCCAAAATCATTTGTTGTAAATTTTAGATTACCAATATTTAGCATGAGTATCAGTTTTTAAAGTTTGAGCGGAAGCATAAATAAGTAGTGATGCGGGCGCCAACACAAACGCCAAAACAAAGGAAAAATCCCAAAAACAATATTAATAAATGAGACTCGATAATGATGTCTTGTTCAATGCATGTGCGTGCACCTAGAGCTCCTAGCGTCCTGAGAAACATGTAAAGAAACAAGTGTCAACATTAAAGATGAGTGAGTTCACAGGTTTTCATAAATTAGTTGTTCGGTTTTAGTTTGTTACTCTGTTATCCCCAACCCGGGATAACATATCAGTTCCGTTATTCCAAACCCGGAATAACAAGTTGTTGCTTCCAATATTCCCAAAACCGGAATATTAAGTTGTTGTTTCCATTATCCCCAACCCGGGATAATAAGTTGATGTTCCAATATTCCAAACCCGGAATATTAAGTTGTTCCGTAATTAAGTTCAATATTAATGTATATAGGTAGCTAGCCTAAAGTCATGTCACTAAGTGTTCGCGATCGAAGCTGACATTTGTGCCTCCGTTTTGCCAGGCCTATCACATGACCATGGCGATGTTAGGCCAATCATACACCCGTTGACCAAACCCGGTCAGCTAGCGCGACTAGCTCGGATGGGGCTCGTCAGACCCAGTAGTACTACTTATAATTCCCCCGCTATTTAACCCAAATACTAACGATCCGAGGAGATTGTCGAGGACTTAAGTGATAAAGCTGCATAGTGACCATAACATTACATTAACATTAACTTAGTTACCGCATAGTTATGTGACGTTAATTTCGTATAACGTAAAGAGATTGAGTTTGAGAGTGTATACATGTTTCTCCCCCTGTTGTTTAAAAACCGGATAAAGTTAGGGGCCGTGAACTCACCTTTATTAGCTCGGTTAGTGTGGCAAAGATATTATAAGAGATGGGACCGCTAGTTGCGTCCTAACAAACCAATTAATTCCATGTCAGTGTGAATCACACCAATACAAATTCCACACGTAATTTACTCACAAAGTGATACACACAAACAACATAACTAACACTTCAAACATGCATGCAAGTATTCTCATATAATCATAGTGATCAAACAACTTATCATGAACACATTCCAAATCCATGCAACACTTTAATGCATAAAATCACAAGTTAACAACTTTCTGCTTAACACGCAATTATTCAGCTGTTTTCTCTGATTTTTATAAAATAGTTCCAGCAATCTAAAAATTCCCTTATTTTTACAGTAGGTGACATCTATACCACAGAAATTTATATAATTTTTCCAAGTCCTAAATCTTTAACAATTAACCATAAATATTAATTCACTAGGCTGCAGTCAGATTCACCGCTTTCTGACTGCAGTCCACGGAAGAATTTATTTAAAAATCACTGATCGTCCGATTAACAAAATTCTAGTTGGAGTTGCCCGGAAATTTCTATACCTAGTTGCTGTACAAAAATCATGACTCAACTCTCTACTGATTTTAAAAATCTAGCTTGATAAACAACCAACAAAATTCCAGAATTTTAACAGTTTTACCTACCGAACTTGTTTAACCCTTTAAAAATATCAAACGATTTCAGAAAATTATGAATCCAGCGCCATTGGATTCCTTATTCAAATCTCTACGTTCTAGACCTCAGAAAATCCGTTTTTCGACAACTAACGACCAAGTTACAGCTGATGAAGTCGGCTGAAACTTTCACTCAGCATGCTGTTTTCTGCATATGTTTATCCGGAACTCGTATAACCCGTTCATGCGATTAACTTAAGCGATCTAGAACTGACCTCTAGTCCTAGATTAATACTAGTAACCTATCCATGCAAACCCTTCTCAATACTTCAGTTTTTATACACAAATCACAGCCTATACAATCGGCTTTCAATATAACATTCAATTCGGTTTAAACACTCCGAACTCATACAATCATCTAACGCAAACATCATTAACAAATCAGCTAGTCTAACATTCATTCAATCATGCTTGGCAATCTTATATGTTCCGGAAACAACCATACTTGTAACTATGATACATCAGCCGATTAACACATGTATACTCTGAAAACACACGATCGTTTCAATCAATAAATCAATCCGAAACAACAACAAAATCAACACACATAACTCAGAACTTTCAAGTCTCTATATACTTGCGGACAACCTACATATGCATATAATCCGAAACAACTTAAACATTCAAGCACATAAATATATATATATCCGAACATGATCTCAAATCAAACATGATCCTAACCTTGAGTAACTAGACAAACGAGCCGAGATGTGGACAAAGGCGACTCGGCTGCTGCTTGCTGCGACCGAGAGAAAGCAAAACAAAACTGATCTTGCGATCTAGACTGAACGGGACTGGAGATAACCGGCTGCTAGCGACCGAGATGATGATGGCTTCGGCTGATGTTTGCTGCGACCGAAAGAAAAGAAAGAGAAGCCGTCGCGATTTATGGAGCAAGAGGAGGGTGGTTTAGAGTTTGTGTTTTAGAAGGAAACATGCACAAGTTTGTAGATATAGGCGCAAGAGATAAAGATTTCAATTTGGGATAAGTATTGTGGCCGAGGAACTAGGATGGTTGGTTCGGTTTCGCGGTCAAGGGATAGGGTTACGGTTTGGGTTTGGGTCTTGCGGCCGAGGGATTAAAGTCGCATGCTATTCGGTTTTGGTTAGTGTTTGTGACCGAGAGACTTACGGAAGTTAGTTTGGTTTGAACTTGATTTCGCGGTTAAGGAATGGGTTTGTGTATTGTGGCCGAATTCTGATTTGG
This sequence comes from Scalesia atractyloides, assembly GCA_947069175.1. Lineage (NCBI taxonomy): Eukaryota > Viridiplantae > Streptophyta > Magnoliopsida > Asterales > Asteraceae > Scalesia > Scalesia atractyloides. The sequence goes on from CAMTDV010000014.1 coordinate 61,065,779, forward strand.
TTTGGTTTGGGTTTTGCGGCCGAGTGGTTAGAGAACTAAGGTTTTGGTTTGATCTTTGATTCTCGTTCTCTTTTGGCCGAAGACTTGGGTTCCAAGTTTCCTAGTTTCCCAAAGGGTTTCGGTTGTGTGCATATTTACAATAATAACTAAACAATCACATAAACACTCATCACGTATTCATTCACGTTTAATACTTAGCACGCATATTATTCGACAAGTGTCACGTATAATTTATCCGAAAAACCCGGGATATCACATTATCCCTTGTTGAAAGAATTTTCGTCCCGAAAATTGAGTAAACGCGGTTTAGCATGTAACGTACATGTTTAGAGTGCCACGCACAAAGAGTTAGTTCGTTTATAATGGTACGCAACGTTACAAGAAGTTCCCAAATGTCATACACAAAGATTTCCAAGTGCCATGCACGAGAATTTAGTCAACAATAGTACACGAAAGTATGAGAAAATTTCCAGGTTGTCACATCATCCCCTTGTTGAAAGAATTTTCGTCCCGAAAATTTAGGTACTGTCATCGTTAGTTTGCTGCTCAGTTGCAAAGAGGTGTGGGTATTTGCCTTTCATTTGGTCCTCTCTTTCCCACGTGAACTCCGGTCCACGCTTAGAGTCCCAACGAACTTTAACGATTGGAATCTTGCTGTGCCTCCGAGTCTTGATCTCACGATCCATGATCTCGATAGGCTTTTCCACGAAGTGTAGTTGTTCATCCACTTGGATCTCCTCCAATGGAATAACTAAAGTTTCATCTGATAGACACTTCTTCAGATTTGACACGTGAAATACGTTGTGAACTCCACTGAGTTCGGCAGGAAGGTCTAATTGGTATGCTACGGGTCCAATTCGATTCAAGATTTCAAATGGGCCTACGTACCGTGGGTTAAGTTTGCCCCGTTTTCCAAAACGGATTACACCCTTCCAGGGTGACACCTTTAGTAGGACGCGATCGCCTACTTGAAATTCGAGCGGTTTGCGTCGTTGATCAGCGTAGCTTTTCTGTCGATCTCGTGCCGCCGCCATGCGGTTTCTGATTTGTACAATCTTTTCAGTGGCCTTAAGTATTAACTCTGGGCCTGTGAGTTGACTGTCACCGACTTCTGCCCAACAGACCGGTGATCTACATTTGCGACCGTATAATGCTTCAAACGGTGCTGCCGATATACTCGTGTGATAGCTGTTGTTATATGAGAATTCTACTAGAGGCAGGTGAATTTCCCAATTATTTCCGAAGTCCACTACGCATGCCCTAAGCATGTCTTCCAAGGTTTGTATGGTCCTTTCGCTTTGACCATCAGTCTGAGGGTGATAAGCTGTGCTCATATCCAAGCGTGTTCCCAACGTTTTCTGGAGTGACTGCCAGAAGTTTGACGTGAAGCGAGCATCTCTATCTGATATGATGGACGTTGGCACCCCGTGCCGAGAAACTACTTCCTTAATGTAGATGCGAGTCAACTTCTCCATCTTATCCGTTTCTTTGATAGCTAGGAAGTGTGCGGACTTAGTTAAACGATCCACAATCACCCAGATGGTATCGCAACCACCCAAGGTTCGTGGGAGTTTAGTGATGAAATCCATTGAGATCTGATCCCACTTCCACACTGGGATCTCTGGTTGTTGGAGTAGCCCCGATGGCTTTTGATACTCCACCTTGACTTTTGCATAAGTCAAACATTTACTCACGTAGGTGGCTATATCAGCTTTCATGTTAGGCCACCAATACGCAACTTTAAGGTCCTGATACATCTTATCCGAACCCGGATGGATAGAGTATCGAGATTTGTGAGCTTCATCCATGACTAGCTCTCTGAGGTTTCCGTAGAGAGGTACCCATATACGATTCATAAAATACCGGGCTCCATTGGGCTTTACTTCCCAGTCGCGTTCCATTTTTCCCACTGATTCGGCTTTGATGTTTTCCTCCTTAACCGCTTCTAACTGAGCGTCGCGTATTTGATCGGGTAGCCCCGAATGAATAGTGAGTTGTAGTGCTCGTACGCGACGAGGTTTCAAGTGTTCCTTCCTGCTGAGGGCATCAGCTACCACGTTAGCTTTACCCGGATGATACCGAATGGCACACTCATAATCGTTCAAGAGTTCGACCCAGCGACGCTGTCGCATGTTCAACTCCTTCTGATCGAAGATGTGCTGGAGGCTTTTGTGGTCAGTGAAGATTGTGCACTTCGTTCCATAGAGGTAGTGTCTCCAAATCTTAAGTGCAAACACTACTGCTCCCAATTCTAGGTCATGCGTCGTGTAGTTTTTCTCGTGAACCTTCAGCTGTCGCGACGCATACGCGATGACCTTATCGCGTTGCATGAGTACGCATCCCAATCCCTGAATGGAAGCATCGCAATACACTACGAAGTCATCTGTCCCTTCCGGCAAGGACAAAATAGGTGCACTGCAAAGTTTCTGCTTCAGCAGTTGAAATGCCGCTTCTTGCTTGTCACCCCAAGTATACTTGATACCTTTCTGGGTGAGGGTAGTGAGCGGTTGTGCAATCTTTGAAAACCCCTCGATGAAGCGTCTGTAGTAACCAGCCAATCCCAAAAATTGGCGGATTTCCGTCGGAGTCTTAGGTGCTTCCCAGTTTTTGATGGCCTCAATCTTGGCAGGGTCTACGTGGATACCCTTTTCATTCACGACGTGCCCGAGAAACTGAACTTCTCGGATCCAGAAATCACACTTCGAAAGCTTGGTGTATAGCTTTTCCTGTTGAAGTAATTCTAGCAGCAATCGTAGATGCTCAGCATGCTCTTCTTTACTCTTGGAGTAGATGAGTATGTCATCGATGAACACAATGACAAATTTGTCGAGGTATGGTTTACACACGCGGTTCATGAGGTCCATGAACACCGCAGGTGCGTTAGTGAGACCGAATGGCATGACCAAGAACTCGTAATGGCCATACCGAGTGCGAAATGCTTTCTTAGCGATATCCTCCTCTCTGACGCGTAGCTGATGATAACCAGACCGTAAATCAATCTTAGAGTAGTAGCTTGACCCTTGCAGTTGGTCGAATAGATCGTCGATGCGGGATAACGGGTATCGGTTCTTGACTGTAACCTTGTTGAGTTCCCTATAGTCGATGCACATGCGGAAAGTCCCGTCCTTTTTCTTGACAAACAGGACTGGAGCTCCCCATGGCGAAACACTTGGTCGGATAAATCCTTTTTCTAGCAGCTCTTGAAGTTGGGTAGACAGCTCCTGTAGCTCGGCTGGAGCTAGGCGGTATGGAGCCTTGGCGATGGGAGTTGCATTGCTTGCCAATTCGATTTCAAACTCCAATTGTCGATGTGGTGGAAGACTAGGTAGTTCTTCTGGGAATACATCGGAAAAATCACGGACGACAGGGATGTCTTCTATACGTTTCTCGTCCTTAGGCGGTTCGGTAATTAGTGCGAGTATAGTGAAGGAATTCTTTTTCCGGAGATACTTCTGAGCTTGCATAAATGAGATAATGTTGGTGACGGCGCTTGCCTTGTCGCCTTGTACCGTCAGGATTTCGTCGTTCGAGAGTGGAATACGGATAGACTTTTCGAAGCAGAGAACTTCAGCCCGGACGTCGGATAGCCAGTCCATTCCGACTACCACGTCAAAACTACCCAGGGTAGTTGTCATCAGATCAATGGTAAAAGTGTGGCCCGCGAGTTTGAGTTGACAGTCGGATACGATTTGGGTCACATTTACAGATTTACCATTGGCTAATTCTATCACATAAGGGGTCTCTAATGGTTTGAGCGTGAGATTTAGGTTCTTCCTAAAAGACTCAGATATAAAGCTCCTATCCGCACCCGTATCAAAAAGCACAGAAGCAAAATGTTCATTAAGGGGAAACTTACCGGTGACCACGTTCGTGTCGTTTCTGGCCTCTCCGCGGCCCAATGTAATGCACGACCTTTGGCACCTCCTGTGCCGCCGTTCCCATTGTTGTTGTTGTTATTATTGTTGTGGTTATTGTGGTTGTTTCCACCATTATTGTTGTTGTTGTTGCGCAACTGTGGGCAGTCTTTTCTGAAATGAGCGGTGCTACCACACTGATAGCATCCCCGGTTTATACCCTGCTGCTGACCCTGAGGCTGATTCTGATTTTGTCGGGACATGATTTCCCCACGACAATCCTTTGCCGCATGTCCCATCTTGCCACATCTTTGGCAGCGAATTCCGGCACAAGGGCCGTTATGATGAAGATTACAACGATTGCACTGCGGCTTTCGACCTACATAGCCGCCTGCATTCTGGTTGTTATTGTTGTAGTTGTTGTTGTTGTTGGAACGATTTTGATGACCCCGGTGGTTGTGGTAGTGATTGAACCGTTTCTGGTTCCCTTGCTGTGGATGTGATGACGAAGACTGTCGAATGGTGGAGTCTTCAAACTTTCTTTTGTTATCTAAGGCAACTTCAGTGGTACCCTGTGCTGGCAGTTTCTTCTGTTCCACCGCTTTATCGGTGAGTTTGTGAGCCAATCGGATAGCTTGATGTTCTGTTACAGGGTTACTAGTCATCACCATACCCTGAATTTCCGGAACCAGACCCCCGAGATAGAACTCGAGTCTTTTCTCCACCGTGTTTGCCAAATCAGGACACAGAAATACCAAGTCATGGTGTTTTGCAGTGTAAGCTTCAATTTCCGATCCCACCATCTTGTGGTTCCACAAAGCTTGCTCTAGCTGTTGCACTCTGTCTCGTGGACAGTACTCTCTTTAATCAGGGCCTTGAACTCAGTCCATGCCATTGCATTTGCAGCTAACAGTCCACGTGTTTGGACTTGGGCATTCCACCATGTCAGTGCCCCATCTTCCAGCGTTGAGGCGGCGTATTTGACCTTGTTGGCCTCTAAGCAGTTGCACATTTCAAAAACAGATTCCGACTTTTCGATCCAGCGGACCAATCCAATGGGTCCTTCCGCCCCCGAGAACTTGCTAGGCTTTGCGTCAAGGAACATCTTATAGGGTTAAAGCCCCCTCCTGCTGACAGAGAACAGGAAGTCAGCAAGGAATTGTACTAGCCTCACTATTAGATTTTCACGCGAAAACTTAATAATGGTTACCTGCCGGCTGGTTCTGCACACCCGCCAATGCTGCGTTCACATGCTCCTGGATCATGGCAGCTAGCTCTTCGGGCGTCAGGTTAAGGTTTCCACGTCTTCCAGTCGCCATTTAAATCTTCGAAACACAACACAAACACACTCCGATAAGTCTATATGCCCAATAGAGTTATCCTACTTCGTACTTTAATAATTATTAAGTTATGTCAACTCAATATGTTAAATAGTCAAAGAAATACTTGAGTAACTGAAATCTCAACGTCTTACAAAGTGCAAATCAAACATACGAATTTTACTATAAAGTCTCAAGTTTAAATACAAGTGGGAAAATAATAAACTAAAGGAAAACAAATAATATAAACGAGATGTGTCAGTCGTCTACATCTCCATCCCCCAAGTCACTGTCGTTGCCGTCATCCTGTGCGGCATTTCCAGCTTCCTCAGCTGGGTCCTCCTCCTCCGGATCCTCCTCAGGATCCTCCTCTGGATCCTCTTCTGGATCCTCCTCTACGGCACTGGAGGGGCAGGTGCTGGTTCAAGTGCTTGATTTTGCAGTTCCTGAATGTTCCAACTGTTTTCCAGGACTCTGTCCTCAAGCCAGTCAGCTCTTATCTGCTCCGCACGCAGATCTCTAGCTATGGTGTTACGAGCTATCTTGCTCGTACGATGCTCTTCCTCGAGCGAGTCGGTCTTTCCGGTAAGGTGTCGGATCATCCATCCTTGTGCTAAGATGGTTTCCTGCATTCTTTCTAACTGTTTTTGTTGTGTATGTACCAGGATTCTAAGCATGTCAAGTCCTATTTCTACAGGATTAACCGGTTCAACCGGTACAGCAATAGTTGGGCGTAACGATGACTCCTCCCCCAGAGCGAGCCTTTTCCTCGCTGCTGAGCGTGTCTCCACGCCATAAGGTGGTATGGGTTCCACCATTGGTGCCTTTCCTGATGCTCTTGGTGGCGTAAGTCTGTCGGACGATGATGACGATGAGGATGATGACATTGCCTGTTAGGTCGTGTAGTTAGTTACGAGTTGTTTTCATATTTTTTTTTTCTATTATGAATGTGTAACCTACCAAACACGTTTGTAGCATATTGCATAACAAGATATAATAATTCAGTGCCAAACTAAGTCTAGTGTCGTGATATCAGCTATAGTTTAGGTCTACTTCTAATGCAAACCTGGTTCTCTATAGCTAGTGGCTCTGATACCAATCTGTCACACCCTCAATTTCCACTTGCGGAGTTCTACCGCGAGACGTGTGAACAAACCAGAATCTAAGACACTAGTACGTCGAACGACTCTATATGATTTGATAATACGTTTTCCAAAATCATTTGTTGTAAATTTTAGATTACCAATATTTAGCATGAGTATCAGTTTTTAAAGTTTGAGCGGAAGCATAAATAAGTAGTGATGCGGGCGCCAACACAAACGCCAAAACAAAGGAAAAATCCCAAAAACAATATTAATAAATGAGACTCGATAATGATGTCTTGTTCAATGCATGTGCGTGCACCTAGAGCTCCTAGCGTCCTGAGAAACATGTAAAGAAACAAGTGTCAACATTAAAGATGAGTGAGTTCACAGGTTTTCATAAATTAGTTGTTCGGTTTTAGTTTGTTACTCGTTATCCCCAACCCGGGATAACATATCAGTTCCGTTATTCCAAACCCGGAATAACAAGTTGTTGCTTCCAATATTCCCAAAACCGGAATATTAAGTTGTTGTTTCCATTATCCCCAACCCGGGATAATAAGTTGATGTTCCAATATTCCAAACCCGGAATATTAAGTTGTTCCGTAATTAAGTTCAATATTAATGTATATAGGTAGCTAGCCTAAAGTCATGTCACTAAGTGTTCGCGATCGAAGCTGACATTTGTGCCTCCGTTTTGCCAGGCCTATCACATGACCATGGCGATGTTAGGCCAATCATACACCCGTTGACCAAACCCGGTCAGCTAGCGCGACTAGCTCGGATGGGGCTCGTCAGACCCAGTAGTACTACTTATAATTCCCCCGCTATTTAACCCAAATACTAACGATCCGAGGAGATTGTCGAGGACTTAAGTGATAAAGCTGCATAGTGACCATAACATTACATTAACATTAACTTAGTTACCGCATAGTTATGTGACGTTAATTTCGTATAACGTAAAGAGATTGAGTTTGAGAGTGTATACATGTTTCTCCCCCTGTTGTTTAAAAACCGGATAAAGTTAGGGGCCGTGAACTCACCTTTATTAGCTCGGTTAGTGTGGCAAAGATATTATAAGAGATGGGACCGCTAGTTGCGTCCTAACAAACCAATTAATTCCATGTCAGTGTGTAATCACACCAATACAAATTCCACACGTAATTTACTCACAAAGTGATACACACAAACAACATAACTAACACTTCAAACATGCATGCAAGTATTCTCATATAATCATAGTGATCAAACAACTTATCATGAACACATTCCAAATCCATGCAACACTTTAATGCATAAAATCACAAGTTAACAACTTTCTGCTTAACACGCAATTATTCAGCTGTTTTCTCTGATTTTTATAAAATAGTTCCAGCAATCTAAAAATTCCCTTATTTTTACAGTAGGTGACATCTATACCATAGAAATTTATATAATTTTTCCAAGTCCTAAATCTTTACCAATTAACCATAAATATTAATTCACTAGGCTGCAGTCAGATTCACCGCTTTCTGACTGCAGTCCACGGAAGAATTTATTTAAAAATCACTGATCGTCCGATTAACAAAATTCCAGTTGGAGTTGCCCGGAAATTTCTATACCTAGTTGCTGTACAAAAATCATGACTCAACTCTCTACTGATTTTAAAAATCTAGCTTGATAAACAACCAACAAAATTCCAAATTTTAACAGTTTTACCTACCGAACTTGTTTAACCCTTTAAAAATATCAAACGATTTCAGAAAATTATGAATCCAGCGCCATTGGATTCCTTATTCAAATCTCTACGTTCTAGACCTCAGAAAATCCGTTTTTCGACAACTAACGACCAAGTTACAGCGTGATGAAGTTGGCTGAAACTTTCACTCAGCATGCTGTTTTCTGCATATGTTTATCCGGAACTCGTATAACCCGTTCATGCGATTAACTTAAGCGATCTAGAACTGACCTCTAGTCCTAGATTAATACTAGTAACCTATCCATGCAAACCCTTCTCAATACTTCAGTTTTTATACACAAATCACAGCCTATACAATCGGCTTTCAATATAACATTCAATTCGGTTTAAACACTCCGAACTCATACAATCATCTAACGCAAACATCATTAACAAATCAGCTAGTCTAACATTCATTCAATCATGCTTGGCAATCTTATATGTTCCGGAAACAACCATACTTGTAACTATGATACATCAGCCGATTAACACATGTATACTCCGAAAACACACGATCGTTTCAATCAATAAATCAATCCGAAACAACAACAAAATCAACACACATAACTCAGAACTTTCATGTCTCTATATACTTGCGGACAACCTACATATGCATATAATCCGAAACAACTTAAACATTCAAGCACATAAATATATATATATCCGAACATGATCTCAAATCAAACATGATCCTAACCTTGAGTAACTAGACAAACGAGCCGAGATGTGGACAAAGGCGACTCGGCTGCTGCTTGCTGCGACCGAGAGAAAGCAAAACAAAACTGATCTTGCGATCTAGACTGAACGGGACTGGAGATAACCGGCTGCTAGCGACCGAGATGATGATGGCTTCGGCTGATGTTTGCTGCGACCGAAAGAAAAGAAAGAGAAGCCGTCGCGATTTATGGAGCAAGAGGAGGGTGGTTTAGAGTTTGTGTTTTAGAAGGAAACATGCACAAGTTTGTAGATATAGGCGCAAGAGATAAAGATTTCAATTTGGGATAAGTATTGTGGCCGAGGAACTAGGATGGTTGGTTCGGTTTCGCGGTCAAGGGATAGGGTTACGGTTTGGGTTTGGGTCTTGCGGCCGAGGGATTAAAGTCGCATGCTATTCGGTTTTGGTTAGTGTTTGTGACCGAGAGACTTACGGAAGTTAGTTTGGTTTGAACTTGATTTCGCGGTCAAGGAATGGGTTTGTGTATTGTGGCCGAATTCTGATTTGGTTTGGTTTGGGTTTTGCGGCCGAGTGGTTAGAGAACTAAGGTTTTGGTTTGATCTTTGATTCTCGTTCTCTTTTGGCCGAAGACTTGGGTTCCAAGTTTCCTAGTTTCCCAAAGGGTTCGGTTGTGTGCATATTTACAATAATAACTAAACAATCACATAAACACTCATCACGTATTCATTCACGTTTAATACTTAGCACGCATATTATTCGACAAGTGTCACGTATAATTTATCCGAAAAACCCGGGATATCACAGATTGATACCCTAATCAACTCTTATTCGACTAAAATCGCTTAACTATTCGATTAACCGAAAAACAATGAATTAAAAATTGATTGATCTAAGTTCTAGCATATTTGGGTTGTACTTGATGTGTAGGTACTGAATATAGCCTTCACACACTTCTAGGATCAAGATAAACGCTTGGAATCGGAAGAATCGCTAGGTATAACATCCGAGAACCGAATCTAGGCTAGGCAGAAAATTGTTTTGCCTATAACTTGGTCCGTGTAACTTGGATTGAGCTGAAATTTGGTGTGGTGATGTAGGGTATTGTCAGGAAGCTCCACGTAAAATTTAGAATTTTTGGAATTTTCTACGTGTTTTGGTGAATTTTTAACTGTTTTACCAAAAGAATTTCGGAAAAATTATCAAACGAATTCAATAAATCACCAAATTTTACAGAGACACTAAGAAACATATGGGGAATGTTCTGGGAAAATTCGGATGTGGCAGCACGGAGCATTTTCATAATAGTTGTCCGAAGTTAGCCTAGCAGATGGCAGGAAGGAACACCCAGAACCAAGCATCTACCTCGAATGCAGCTCGAGGTCGTGCCTTTGTCATGGGACCTGGTCACGCACGCCAAGATCCCAACGTGGTTTCAGGTACGTTCCTCATTTCCAATCAATTTGCTTCAGTATTATTTGATACGGGAGCCGATAGGAGTTATGTGTCGATTGCATTTTTGCCACTCTTGAATATGACTGCTGTTGACCTGAAACAACCCTATACCGTTGAACTTTCCAGCGGAAGACCGATTACCGGTCACCAACTTATTGTTAATTGCCCTATAAACCTTAACGGTTACCAGTTTACTATTGACCTTTTACCAGTAGAATTGGGTAGTTTTGATATTGTCGTAGGAATGGACTGGTTGTCCAACCATCATGCGGAGGTGTTATGTGAACAAAAGGTTGTGAAGATGCCTTTATCCCCCACAGATGCAATTATGGTACAAGGAGAGAAGTTAGGCGCCACGTTGAACTTTATATCTCACCTTAAGGCGTGAAGTGTATACGACGAGGATGTGACGTGTTTTTGGCCAGCGTCACGACCGAGGAACCGGCCGAGAAGCGTATTGAAGACATCCCGGTAGTATGTGAATACCCTGATGTGTTCCCGGAGGAATTGCCCGGGTTGCCAATCGGCAAGTCGAGTTTTGCATCGACTTAATACCGGGAACGGCACCCGTTGGTAAGGCTCCATATCGTCTTGCACCGTCTGAGATGCAAGAACTATCGACGCAACTGAAGGAGTTACTTGATCGTGGTTTCATCCGTCCTAGTTATTCCCCATGGGGAGCCCCAGTTTTTTTTGTAAAGAAGAAGGATGGTAGCTTCCGAATGTGCATCGACTACAGGGAATTGAATAAAGTCACTATCAAAATCGGTACCCTCTTCCGATAATCGATGATCTCTTTGATCAGCTGCAAGGAGCCTGATACTTTTCTAAGATAGATCTTCGGTCAGGTTACCATCAAGTGAAGGTCCAAGAGGACGATATTCCTAAGACCGCATTTCGAACTCGTTATGGCCACTACGAATTCCTAGTTATGCCCTTTGGGTTAACTAACGCACCCGCGGTGTTCATGGACCTCATGAACAGGGTATGTAAGCCATACCTTGACAAATTTGTCATCGTCTTCATCGATGATATCTTGATCTACTCCAAGAGTAAGGACGAGCACGCGCATCATTTGCGTGCTATCTTGGAGATAATACGGACCGAACAACTATACGCTAAGTTGTCTAAGTGCGACTTTTGGTTACAAGCCATACAATTTCTAGGGCATGTGGTGGATCAGCATGGAATTCATGTGGATCCAAGCAAGATTGACGCAATTAAGAATTGGCCAGCGCCGAAATCTCCAAAAGAAATACGCCAATTCTTGGGATTGGCAGGGTATTATCGTCGCTTCATCGAAAATTTCTCTATTATCGCGCAACCGTTAACCGCTTTGACGCAAAAGGACCGGAAGTATGAACGGGGTGAAGATCAGGAAATAGCGTTTCAGCTGTTAAAACGAAAGTTATGTGAGGCCCCAATCCTGACGTTACCCAAAGGCAATTACGACTTTGTCGTATATTGTGACGCATCGCGACAAGGGCTTGGATGCGTCCTTATGCAAAGGAATAAAGTTATCGTGTACGCTTCTAGACAACTGAAGGTGCACGAAAAGAACCACATGACCCATGACCTGGAACTAGGAGAAGTTATATTCGCATTAAAGATTTTGAGACATTATCTATATGGTAACAAGTGTACTATATATATCGATCACAAAAGCCTCCAACATATCTTCGATCAAAAAGACTTAAACATGAGGCAGCGCAGATGGGTGGAATTGTTAAATGATTATGATTGTGAGATAAAGTACCACCCAGGGAAAGCTAATGTGGCAGCAGATGCGCTAAGTAGGAAGGATCGAATTAAACCGCTCCGAGTACGAGCATTGGAAATGATTGTGCATACGAGCCTTATCGAGCAGATCCGGAACGTGCAGATACAGGCCTTGGAGGAAAGCCAGTTACCTAGTGAAAGGTTGCACAGGAATGAGAAAAGCTGTGAAGAAAACGGACGAAGTGTGGTATTTCAAGAATCGAGTGTGGATTCCTGCAAGTTCGGAGCTGAGACAATTAATCATGGACGAGGCTCATAAATCGAAATATTCGATTCACCCTGGTACAGACAAGATGTACCACGACCTGAAAGAGTTTATTGGTGGCCGGGAATAAAAACGACGTGGCCGAATATGTGAGCCAATGCTTTACTTGTGCGCGAGTCAAGGCTGAGTATCAGAAACCATCGGGGATGTTGCAACAACCCGAAATACCTCAGTGGAAGTGGGAACAAATCACGATGGATTTCGTGACCCATCTTCCGAAAATGCCTCGTGGTCATGATGCGATTTGGGTAGTCTTCGATCGATTGACCAAATCTGCGCATTTTATTCCGATTCGTACGACTTATAAGACCGACCAGTTGGCCGAAATTTATACTAATGAAATAGTAGCTAGACATGGTGTCCCAATTGCTATTATTTCCGACCGAGACAGCCATTTCACCTCGCGGTACTAGCAAAAGGTACAAGAAGCTTCGGGATGCGAATTGATTTAAGCACTGCTTACCATCCCCAAACCAATGGCCAATCGGAACGCACGATTCAGACACTAGAGGACTTGCTTCGTGCTTGTGTCCTGGACTTCGGAGGAAGCTGGGACAAGCATCTCCCACTAGTGGAATTTTCTTTTAACAAAATTACTACAGTAGCATTCAAGCAGCCCCGTACGAGGCACTCTATGGTCGAAAGTGCCGATCACCACTTTGTTGGGCCGAAGTGGGTGACACTCAACTGACGGGATCTGAACTAGTTCAAGAAATGACCAATAAGGTCCATCAGATTCGGAATCGTCTGAAAGCTGCTCAGAGCCGACAAAAGAGTTGGACTGATACACATCGGAAACCGCTATCGTTCAAAGTTGGTGAACGAGTGTTGTTAAAGGTATCGTCGTGGAAAAGGCGTTATCCGATTTGGAAAGACCGGAATATTAGCCCCACGATACATTGGACCCTACGAGATCCTAGAAAAAGTAGGTCCCGTAGCGTATCGGTTGAAGCTACCAACCGAGCTTAGTGCCATTCATAATGTCTTCCACATTTCAAACTTAAAGAAGTGCCTTTCGGATGAGGCCACTCAGATACCATTGGAAGACAACCACGTTGATGATAAACTCCACTTTGTGGAAGAGCCAGTGGAAATAGTTGATGGTAGGGTCAAAAAATTAAGGCATAACAAGATTTCACTGGTTAAAGTCCGGTGGAACTCGAAACAAGGACCTGAATATACCTGGGAACGGAAGGATGAATTTCGTAGAAAATATCCACACCTTTTCCCCTAGCTAGACATGGTAAATTTCGGGGACAAAATTTCTTAACCAGGGGAGACTGTGATACCCATGACGAAACCAGGTACACCTTAATTGGTCCTAAACTTAAAGCATGATTAAAACTATAATTGCGCGTAAACCTTGTAAAATTTCATGACTTGTGTGTTGTGCGAAACAATATTTGTTATATCTCGGAGGAATCTGAGAGCACGTCATGGTTGACATGACACTACTAAGGACCAACGATGCGAGGTTGGCGTCCTTAGCTTGAACAACGTGTTAAACGGTGACTTGACGTTTAACAGCGCGTTAGACCTTTGACGTTGATTATTAGGTTATCCGTAGCATCATTTAAGATTCTGAGTTTCAGGAACAACTTAGTTTTGTGCCATACACTGTGACATAAGGTTTGAAAATAATCAAAGCCCGGGCACGCAAAACGAAGCAGCTCCCGTTTGGGGAAACGCTTTCATTCCGGGCATAACATAAGGCGACCAAATGTGCAAGGAACGATCGATCAAGCTTAAAAACACTTAAACGAATGTCAAACGAGACTTTTATGATTAAAACGTAACCATGCTCGGATTTTGAGACGGTTATGCTCAGTTTTTAAAACCAGTCTTTTGACACTAAGAACACGCAAAACGGAGCCCGTTTCGCAAATCGGATACGCGTCCGGGACCCGAAAACGGAAGATAAACATCATCTTTTATCACGCCAACCGAAGTACGAGGTGTCCCCTTGGGACCCACCTCCCAAACCGCCACCATCCCCCCCCATGTATAAATAGTTTTTTTTTCTTTTTTCAATTATTTTCATTCATTTTCATGAAAAAAATTCCACATTTTCTCCAGAAATCTGCCATAACTCACCTAAATATCAGTTGATTACCACCCTAACAACTCCAAATCAAAGGTATTCTTCAAGTTCTAAGTGGTTTTGATTGAGTTTTCTTGATTAAACATGATTTCTAGCCAAAAAACTCATTTTAATCCGAGATTTTTGAAAGTTTAAACATGTTTAGGGGCTGAACAAAAACACGTTGGTATTTACCTGGTGTTATATGGCAGCCATGATCACAAACCTTTGGGGTTTGATACCCTAATCAACTCTTATTCGACAAAAATCGCTTAACTATTCGATTAACCGAAAAACAATGATCACAAACCTTTGGGGTTAGAATTTTTGGATTTTCTACGAGTTTTAGTGAATTTTTAACTGTTTTACCAAAAGAATTTAGGAACAATTATCAAACGAATTCAATAAATCACCAAATTTTATATGGGTAATCTTCTGGGAAAATTTGGAGTCCATTGGTTAAGTTTTGATTTGGGTTAAAAATCCGCATTTGTGCGAGTTTTCGGTAGCTGGGAACGCACCCAAAAGAAATCGGAAAAATCTAAAAATTTTATGAGAAGTTTCTAGACATGTAAAAGGTGTTTTGGAATGTTTTTGAAAATTTTGAACTACTTATGGTATTTAATTTTAATTATGTGGTTAAAAACAGTTAAATAAATAATTTATTTAAATGAGTAAATTAACAAAATAAATTCCCAGAATTTTTTTCCATAATCTACAGATTTTTATGATTTATATAAAAATTTACAGATTTTTATATAAAATATAGATTAAATGGGAATTAATCGAATTAAAAATAGATTATTTTAAGCAATTTCGGCAGTTTACCGTATAACGAACCTGTCGGAACTGGGAACTGACCCAACCCGACAAATACTATAATTGGAACACCGGGAGTATTCCGGGAGATTCCCGGGCAAATTGGGTACTATGGGTGTGTCCTAAGGCAGTTCGGGAGAATTCCAAACGGTGAAAATGGAAACTCAAATTTGGGCAACCTAGACTCCTCAAACACTCAACCTCCCTTATATAACCACGTGTTGGCTTTATTGGTATTCTTGTACCATTATTCGAACACGTTAAACTATTGACTTTGGCTGGCACGCGAAACGGTGCCCGGAAGGCAAACTGAAAACTAATACTACCCTGACGTCGATCACCATACCAGTGTCCTATAGACTCAATCCAGAGTAAAAAATCCTGACTGGATCCAAGTTATAACCATTACCAACTTAGATACTAATTTGAGTCCATACTTGCATGTAGGTTATTAAAGTTGATCCGGCTGCTTGATCACTCGTGTGTTGAGACCAATGTTTGCACTGTGAGTTTTCACTTCCCCGCTTTTAAATGGTTTTACTGTTTTCTAGGGACTTGCATGTTAAAAACTGTGTTGATTACACCAAGTGGGAGTGAGTTTCACTCCACCACTTTTAAACTGTGTTGTTGTTTTCTAAGATGATTTGCATGTTACAAAACTGTGATTGCACCAACTTGTGATGATGTAAATTTTATAACTCACGGTCCGGCAAGCTGCAGGTGTCTGCTATGACACGGTTCGACGAGTCGCAGGTGCTTGTTATAACACGGTCTGGCAAGCTGTAGGTGTCTGTTATGACACGGTTCGGCGAGCCGCAGGTGCTTGATGTACCATGGTCCTGCTAGCTGAAGGTGTTTGTGTTGATAAATCCATAAACTGTGACTTGTGCAATTAATCTTGTTAACACATATGGTTACACAACAACTGAACCAGTGGAACTCACACAGCGTTCAGCTGATCTTTTTTAAAACTACATGCATTCAGGTATACCGAAGCAAGAGTAAGAACTGTGCGTGTGGATGGCTTTGGGTAGTGACTGTAGCAGAATAAGAGCTGTGATAGCTCGTAGTACTCTACTTGAACTTTTGGTGTGTAATATGATACTAATAGTGTGTTGTAACCAAGGTTCCCTTTTTATGTGATATCATGTTTTTAAATTATCGGGAATTACCATGTGTCTGCCGCACCCTGCAATTGTCTTCCGCTACGAATCGGGTGTGACAAATTCCTCAGCCTTTTCTACTTATCTTCAATCATCTTATCAGTTTCTTTGTTCAGAGAATCATCAATCTCTTTACTAGAAGTATTAGCAGATGCTGCAGTAGTGGTATCAGGCTTTTTTGGCTTTGTTGATAAACCATGCTTTAATTTTCTCATGGAGTCTTTCTCCCCCCTTTTGGCATCATCAACAGTGTCCTCAGGGAAAATAGGAGTAGGGCTAGAGCCAGTAGTTTTCAACAGGTGATCCTTTATGGCTTTAATCTCAGCTTGTGTATCTTTGTATCTTGCGTCAACCATCTCTCTGATAAGCTTCATTTGAGTGGTGCACTGAATCTCTGCCAATTGCCTTTGAGCAAAGATCACTGGTTCAGTGATTTTCCATAATTGATCAGCAGTGGTTTGTGCAGGTGGATGAGACTCATAAAGTTTTAACAATTGTTGCACCATGGATTTGACATCATCCATTGATGATTCCATGTGAGTCATTCTCTCCGTCAATTCCTTGTATCTTAGCTCATCACCTAACTTAATAGGTTCATCCGAGCTCCCACCAGTGGTGGTTTTATTTGGATTCTCCATGGAAGCAAATCCCATATCATTAAAACCAGATGCCCTTTTGTCTTGGTTCTGGGGACTTCCAACTAGAACGGAGATTACAGTAGTAGCCTCAACAGTTGTTACCTTCAAGGAAGTCTTAGGAATGCAACCACTGTCCAAATGAGAAACAGAGGTTTCAACACCTGTAGTGGCTGCTTCACTTGAACTACCTCCAAGAGTTACTGTCACACCCCGAGTAGCAGCGGAAGCAATAAAAAGGATGCAACAGACACCTCTGGGTTGAGCTCATTGTTATAAAGATACTCTATTTTACATTAATTAAACAACAGCTTACATCATTGTTTACAAACATAATATTACACATCATTGTTACACACTTCGGATGTGTACAACGTTGGTTCCCGTGAACCGTCTTATTTAGTTACGCGGCATGCTTCTATCCACATAATATCACACAACAACTTCACAAGCAGCTAACACAAAAGGGGTCGTCAGGCAGTGTCTTGGTTACCTGAAAAGTTAATTTTTAAAAGAAAAAAAATCAACAAAAAGTTGGCGAGTTTCACAAGTTTGTTTGTTTTCAAAATATATTTGAAAATGTTTTGTTGCACATGTGATAAAATGTCTCTGATTTACAAGTTAAGCTGAGACCAATATCCAATCACCGTGGCCAACACCAACCAAAACCAATAACCAAGTACCCCATGTGGCTATGCCTAATACATCATAGCTCGTTATGAATATGTGTGACCGCATGTTCGCGTAGTAGGCATACAGCCGTGTATTCAGTGCGGTATAGGTTTGTCGTGCCAAATAGTACAATCCACAATATTCACCGGCATTGTACAACTTGCTTGTGCGGATTTAAGCATGTTAGGTGTCTACTCAGATAAATAGCATCAAAATAGTTTGCATGGGCACACGTATGTCAATCAGATGTACCCTCTAAGAAAACAGTAAAACATGTATTAAAAAGAGAGGGATAATGAAGCTCACAGATTGCATATGTACTAAGCTATCAAAGACTGCTAATCCATACCTAATACTAGTTCATTCGGTTAACGTGTGTAGGCTAGGTTAGACTCGGTTTAACTATCTAGGAACTGACTAGGGTTATTAGAACATGGAGTTGCACATAATCGGCATTTTGAAATCAGGTTTGGACGCCGGACACTATTTACCGTGCCAGACAAAGTTTTTTGTTCGAGGTGTTTGGGAAATGATATATTTAAACAAAGTATATCGTTTTATAGTATATGAAAAATGATTAGTTTTATATTAAGGGAGTTCGGGCGTTTGGAAGGTCTAGGTCGCCCAAATAAGCATTTCCGTATTTACAGTCAGTTAATTACCGGATAAGAGTGTAATATACCTGTTTTTACCCAATTTATTCGGGAAGGGTCGGAATTTATTCGCCACCTTACAATTATTGCCAAGTAGCACCTGAGTGGTATAAAAACTTTGGCGGGTTCGTTACGCGTTAAAATTTGTCATTTATTATTTAAAAACAATAATTAAACGCGAAATTTTATAAAAATAAATCCGTAAATTATAAAACTACAAAAATTTTTGTAGAAACTATTTCTGATATATATTTTCCAGATAAATTATTTTTGTAATTTTTAAAAATAAATTCTTAATTTTAATAAATATGTTTTATATTGTAAATAAACCGTTTAATTTGGTAAACCGACCATCCGAACTCTAAAAATTCCAAAAATTTTACGTAGTATTCTTAATATGTACATAAACTCCCAGAAAAAAATTTGAAGTTCACGAAAATTTTCTAAACCAAGTTTTAATATACCGAAAACCTCGAAAAACATGCGTTCTAAAACTATAGCTCAATTTATCCGTTGAGCCCAAATTTTTGTGTGAAACTTAACAATAATATATGTGATCATTCTGAAAAATTCGGATTTTATTGAAATAATTAACTATTTTTCCTGATTTAATTGCCTTTAAAAGTAATAAATTCGCCAAATATTCCTTGTTTGTCCAAAAATTCCCAAATTTTGCCCTGATCATTTTTATATTGTCCTAAACCATTTTCTAAAATCTCATGATCAAATATTACCCACGTTCAAATTTGTAGGCAAAACAAATTCTATAAATCTTAGAATTTCGCCTAAAATTTATACCTTTCCGCGTATCGTTCGTTAAGCCTAGATTCCGTGATCCGTTTGCGTGGAGTTTCTAGGTATAGTACCTACAAAGCATGTACAACACAAACATGTATTCGGATTCATCAATCAAGCCCTTATGATGTTCTTTTTCGATGCTTTTCGTTAGGCGATTAAAGTGTCGAACAAGTGTTGTTTTTGATCCAAAACTCATCCTTTTTGATCCAAATCAATTGTAAACTTCTTGTTACATAAAACCTAGTTGAAAATAGATTGGATGGCCATAAGCTTGGTCTTGTATGGATCAAAATAGCCATGGTATGTTAAAGTTTATAAAGAAAAGAAGAGCTTAACAAAATCCATGTTCTTGAGCTTGTATGTGTGAAAATCTGATCAAAATGGCTGGGTAAAGGTTTTTATAATAGGTTTTTGGTAAAATATGTGGCTAGAAATTGAATGATTAAGGTGTGTGTGTGTGTTTGCTTTGGTTTTGTGGTACTGAACGAATAGGAAGGGAGGACTTTTGTCCTCCTTTGACTAGTCAAAGGCCCTTTATTCACTATAGATCATAAGTCCAAGCAGATTTTTAAAAACGGGTTTCTTATCGGGTCTTAAACGCTCCCCGGGTGCGGTAAAAGTTCGTTAAAACGGAACGTTTTTATATGCGTTTTCGCGCAGAAAATTAAAACGAACCCAACCGATTCAAAAACTCAAACACTTGGACGTCACTACTCAAAACATCTTATATTTATATTATATAAGTCTTTTTGGGCTTAACTGATGATACAACGCATGTTTGAATTGTATAGTTCACGTTAAATTTGAGGGCGTTTCGCTAACCGAAAACTGTTTTCTTTAACGCATTTTCTACCCAATAAAGCATCAATGATTCTATGTTATAGTTTACAGATCATGTTTGAGCATTTCTATACTCCTAGGTTCGCGTACGGCACCTACTACATTTTTCTGAACTCAATGGCCCCAATGCAGTTGTTTTTTTTATGTTATGCATAACGTGCCCTCGGATTCAACCAAGGCATAATCTGTGACAACTGTGCCTTCAGTTGTCATTATAAAATCCCGAACAATTTCATAAGTAATAAAACCTTGTGTTTTATTTATTGAATTGTGAAATTTATCCATAACAATTGCACAATATCAATCCTTGTTCAAAATCGATCTCTTAAACAATTTATGGAAAGTTATACGTAAGCTATTATATAAACATAATCAGTTTAATGCAACATATATTTTGGAATAGTGACATAAGCTAAACATACCCTCAATATCCTTTACATAACTTAGAAATAAGTTTTGAAGGGTTTGGTATGTCAAAAACAAGCCTATTCAATCACAGGGACTATTTACGACAAACTATGAAAATCTGTTAATTCTCGTAGCGACGCACACTCCAGAACAAGGTCATAAGCTAAACATACCCTAAATACCCTTAACATAGCTTAGAAATAAGTTTTGGAGGGTTCGGTGTGTGAAAATATGCTTAATTTGGTCACAGGGACTAAAAGCGTCAAAACTGCAAAACTATGCCAACTCGTGTATATTATGTGTTCATACCATATCCGTACATCCAAAAATTTTTGTAATCCTTAAAATATGTTATTTTAATGATGGGAATGCAAAAATACCTTTCGTTTCACAATTTGGATCGTTTTCGCGTTCGTTACAACTTCCGTCGTAATTAACCGAAAAACGTAACCGTACAGCCAAACGAATCGACATCCATGACATTTCCAAGCATATTTCAAGTTCCCTAAGCTTTATCATCCTTATAAATCCTAAAAATTGGGTTAACGGGGTTAAATGTGTTAAAAAACACCTTAAACAAGTGCAGGGACCTGTTTTGCCATTTTTCAAAACTTGTTTTCCACGCCCAGGCTTACGGACCATAAGCAAAACTACCATACGGTCCCTAAGGACCCCCAGCACTTTAGAAATGTGGCAGATTCATGTTTAAACCACAAATTCGAAACTAGGAGCTTCCCTGCTGCTTGTAACACGTTAGGAGGCACTTGTAATGATCCTACAACCTCCCCTAACACCTGGAATGATCTTGTGAATCATCCACAAGTATAAATAGGTGGTTGATGCGACCTCATTCCTTGTTCATTCACTCTTTTCTTCCTCTCTAACTCTAAGTGGAGGCTACCACATTGTTGGAGGCCTCCCATCTGAGTTTTCTAGTCCATTCTTCATCCTTGGATCACAAGTAAGTGTTCCATTCCAGTCTTTTTCATTCTTTTAGCTTATTATGAGCTAAAGATCAAACAATTTGACTTTTTGTTTGACTTTCAGTTCTGACCATAATCGTTTAAGTCAAAGTTAATTGAACTTTGCACGTGATCGTAATCAGATGGTTATAATCTTTGCAACGTGATCGTAATCACGATGGTTATAATCCTAGCGTTTATCCTATTGATTACCACGTCTACTAGTCGTAATGACGAGTCAAAGTTTCGGTCAAAATACACGTTTATGTGCATTTTGCAACGAAACTATTTTCGGGTATCAAAACACTTTGTTTTGATACCAAATCAGTTTTCTAACTTAGATAAACATGTTGTAACATGTTTAACTCGTCACTTTTAGTTTAGTGCTTTATTAGGGTCGTAAGTCGAGCGGTCTTGACAACCGCTTTCACTTTCGAATCCGACCGTTTGTCAATCTTAGGATCCGACCAAACAAATATTTGTGACCATAGTTATATAGGGAATAACGTTGGTGCTTAATGTCTATCGTCTAAGTCTTAGATCGAGTCTGTATTGTATAGGGTTTGATTTGTTATATTTCAAAGTATTTATGTTGTACTAGCGCAAGTTCGGCCAAAGTTGTAATGTCCAATGGACAAGTTCGCCCGAACTTAAGTTCGGCCAAACTTGGCCATGGCCTTTTTCAACCGAACTTGTTCTTCTATAAATAGCAAGCCTTAGGATTTCATTTGTAACTTTGCAACTTATGAGGCGAAGCTCTGTCGATTTGGAATCTCACATTGTAAAGACATTTGAACTAATAAATCGACGTTTAAAGATTAGTTCTTGTGTATTTGTCACTATTCACGTAAATTCCGCATACAATGACATAGATACAATCTAGGTTTCCGTGGATGGATCAATCCTAACAAGTGGTATTAGAGCCATGGATACCTAGTTTGCAGATATCTACACAAGATTGATGAATTTACAGTTAAAAAAGGCTAATTCTTGAATATGTCATACATAATCACCTAATATCAAACCCTTGAAAGTTTAAGATCAAAATTCAACCCATTTCATGCCAAAATTCACAAAAACCATGTTTAACAAGGTCATGTTGTCCGAACTTGTTACATAAGTTCGACCGAACTTGAATAAAATCAACAGTTTTGAGTGTTTTTTAACAACTTCGAGCGAAGTTGTACAGAATTTTACAAGTGATTTTCATACAACTTCGGACTAAGTTGTCAAAAGCTTAAACAAGTTCGCCCGAACTTGTTAAATTGAATTGTTTTTCTGAAATTGGTTACAAGTTCGACCGAACTTGTTGTTTGTGAATCTGAATTTGTTGATCAGTCAAATTCGCCCGAACTTGTCTGTATTCTAATCAAATTTCAAGTGTTTGTGAGTGTGTTTTTAGATATAGTTTCAGTTTGTCAAGATGGATACGGATCTTCATATTGCCTTCGCTACAGCAGTGGCTCAGACATCGAACGCAAATGCAATGAACCAGATCAATCTAGACAACGAGATGGGGACTTCCGTGAAGCCACCCAAGTTGATGAGTATCAAATATTATGAAAGCTAGCGAGATAAGTTTGAAAATTGGGTTCAAGCAAATTTCTTCCATAGCTGGGTCGCAATACAAACTGGATACAAATGGCCAGCTAATGAACGTGGTATCGAGATTGCTTTGCAAAGTTTTCACCTGGAGAAAAAGCTTTGTACGTATATGAGAAAAAGATGATGAGCTTGGTACAACCTGGAGATAAAGCTTTGTACGGTTAAAGAAGATATCTTGATTCTGCTACCAAAATATGAAACAGCGTAGGAGATGTGGAATGATTTACGTGCAAAATATCACGGTAGTACATATATTCCAAAAAGTAAGAAAGCTCTCATCAATAAGGAGTTCGATATCTTTACGATGATGAAAGGTGAAACGATGAAGCAAATGATAGAGCGTTACTGTCATTTGGTGGTTCAGTTAAGAAGGCACGAGCTTCCAAAACAGATGAGGAGTTGGTAGATAAGTTGGCAGATGCACTACCTGAGGGGGAGTGGTCTACATACTTGATGGTATTGAAAATGGTCCCGGTTATGCAAATTATCGTTTAGCTGATTTCATTGACAAGTGGGAGGGTCATGAAATGGAACTACAAATGATCGCTAAATCGAAAAATGCACAAGTTGTACAAGACGTCGGATTATACTACAAAGTTTTCGGATACTTCAAGTTCGAAGATACAAACCGCCTTTAGTGCAAATGCTAATTCTTCAAACCATTCATTTCAAACATCACATCCAAGCTATGATCAGACACCAAACACATCATATTCCAGTTCAAGCTCAAATTCTCCATTTCAGAATCAAACCAATAAGTCGAATCATTCCAGTTCCGTTCTGGATCCGAATGTGATTCACTGCAACATCGTCAACCTAAGAATGCATTCTCTGAGCAAGCAGCCAAACAACACATGGTGCTACTAGCAACTGTACTTGAACCATAGGAAAGCTTAGTTGCAGGAAAGATCGGGAACCCGAAAATGACTGCTGAGGGTTATGATCAAGTTGATGAAGAAGAATTTGAGTTGATGGATATCAAGTGGTATTTAGCATCGATAATCCGAAGGGTTACGAAGTTTGTTGCTCTTACTGGACGAGATATTGGAAATTCAAGCAACAAGCTGGTTTGGACAAGTCAAAGGTGACATGCTTCAAGTGTAGAGAAAAGGGGCATTTCAAGCGTGAATGCACAAATTGTGAAGCTAGTGGAAATCAAAGTCCGTTTGGGAACAACAACGATTACTACAAGAAAGCCTTGCAGTACAAACCATTTCCAAATAGGGTTCAAGTTGAAGTTCAAGATGGTTCATCAAAACCAACGGAAAAAGCTTAGTTGTGTCACACGAAGATGAAGGATTTGACTGGAACAACTATATTTCTAAGAAAGCTAATGTCGCTTTGATGGCCGAGATCGTGGAAGAGCCAAAGTCGATGATACATGAAGCAGCTCTTGAAAACGCAATCCTAGAAGAATATTTGAAACGATCAGAAGAGGAGGTGATCTATCATGAAACTAAAATGAAGAACATTATACCCCTAATCTTCAATCTAGTTTTGCAGGTTGTTTCGATGCTACATCTCAAGAGCAAGTGATGGAAGAAAAGAAACCTGTGATCGAGGAGATCATTGATGTGACGAAAGAGATGAACGAGGAAAACCTTACCAAGATCGCCGACAAAGCGATGATGGCCAATCTGAGAGAGGTAGGTCATGAGGTCGATTTAAGGTAATTGAGAAGAAAGTTATCAAAGTACAAATTGTGGAGGTTGAAAAACCTTGCACAAAGTGTGCTAAAGCTTGTGAACAATGTGCTGAAAAGTCAGTAATCATAAGTGACCTAAAAGTGCATAATGAAAATTTTAAATATAATTATCGCACAATGAAAGAAGCTTATGATAAAATGAAAGGCACTTATAGCATTTGTGAGAAAGCTAATCAAGAACACACTAACGTAATCAGAATGTTAAAGGCAACGTTAATGGAAAAACAAGAAGCCATTAACATGTACATTAATAATATTGTTGAGTTAAAACATGAGCTTCAAGAAATTAAAATTGAAACTGAACGAGTAAGGCAGTTGTTGCTCAGCTACACCACGAATGCTTATGTCATCGATCATTTTCTTCCAACGATTTCGTCGGAAGAAAATGATAACAAGCTGAAAGGTAAGAAACGTGGAGATTATAGCAATGTTCCACCTCCATTGTGCGAAATCTACTGCAGAAAGAACGTAGACGGAATGGAGAAGGCACTCAATGTAAAACTTTTATCTAAAACAAAAGATGAGTTGCCTTAGAACATTGATATAGTTTACACAAAATCAAACAATGACAGTGAAGCAATTGTGGGTAATGTGATTGAAAAAGTGTTGGGAAATGATTCTGATGACGGTAGCTTTGAGAGCGCCGATTCGAGTTTGAATAGTTCTGAATCACTATCTGAAAATGAAGATACTTTGTCAGAGAATAGCCTAAGTGATGATCCTAACATTGTGCTATACAAAGTTAAGGAATATGATAGACTATATTTTGAAGAAAGCTTTCGATTCGGAATGTGAAATAAGATATCATTGATAAACTATTCAAACTGGTTGAAGTGTCATTAGAGGATCTAGATAAAAATGAGAAAAACTTTTATTCAAAATCCAAGAAGGTTTATAACAACTACCGGAAAAAATGGTAGGGACTTTCCTGAGAATAGGATAGGGGGTGTGGGTTTTGAACCAGAAGAAAACGAGAAGAAAAAGTCACCATTTCACAAATATAAAAAGAAAAACATGAAATTTGTGTTTGGGACTAACACTGTGGTAGAGAGAATTTGATTGGAAAGCAATCAAATGATGAGTTTAAAAAGGAGAAAGAACTTCGTGATCAGGCTAAATCTAAAAGTGGAGTAAAATCTACAAGTGGAAAAATTGTTGACACTCTAACATGTTTCAGATGCAATGAGAAGGTCACATTGCACGAAAATGTCCAAAGTCAAAGTCTGATCGCCGAGGAAACAAAATTTCAGATGATGAAAAATTAAAGAAACCATAGGTTTTTCAGATTAAGATTTTGAAAAGAAACAATGAATCAAAATTTGAAAATAAATCTAAAATTGAAAAGATCTCTAATTTTGAAAAAAGGAGAATCTTCAAAACAAGCAGAAAATAAAGATTCAAATTTTTACATAAAAAAGCAAGAATGAAGACACAATCCTGGGTTCCAAGAAAGATCTCATCATCATCTGAAATCGTTAAACCAACTGGATCAGTCAAAATCAATGATGTCAACCAAACTAAGACTGATCAGTGGATACCTAAGAAAGAAATGAAAATTCCAACTTTTGATATCCCAAATCCACCCAAGACCGACAAGGCTTGGGTTTCCCTCTTTAACTTTTGATGCATATGTCTGTTGCCTACGTCATCGTATAATATCGAGTCTGTATTTAGGAGCGAAATGATGAAGTTTATGTATGTTAAAGATCAAGTTCGCTCGTAAATGTAGTTGAAGTCAAGTTCGGTCGAACTTTACTAAGCAAGTTCGCCCGAACTTGCACTCCCACCTGTGAACTTGTGATTAGTATAAATAGGAGCTTTGACATTTCATTTCTAACTTTCAGAGATTTTGTCACGATAGAGGCGAAGCTCTGTCCAAGTGTTTCCAGGATCTGTAACATTGAATATTAATGAAACGGTAATTAAATAGAAACAAATGAGTGTATCCAATGTCGCCTAAGCAAACGGATTCTTCACGTTTACCTTAGGTTTGTCAGATTAGGACCAGAAAGATCCGTACAACGGACCTACAAGTTAGATGGGAGAACTTAGCTTTTTAAACAACTCAGCAACCATCTGCAAGTTTGGTCAAACTTGCTGTTTTGATAAACATAATTTTGTTTAGCAAGTTCGGCCGAACTTGCCAAACCATCCTTAATGCGAAAAAATAATGGTTCAAAGACTTCAAGCTGAAAGCTAGAAGTGAGTGATTCTTAAAGGTAGAAGCTGATAAGCCTAAGAAGAGACGAGCAGCTAAAAAGGTTGAAACAATGCTCATTGACGAAGATGAACTAGAAAACATTCAGACTGAAGCAGGTTCGAGCGTTGCGGTAGTTGTTAAGAGTCGGGAAACTGTTAAGACGACTTAGGAAGATGTTATTTCAGCAACTTCTGAACAAGATGATGATTCTGACGAAGAACACGTGAAAGAATCTGAAAAGACAGCAACAGAAAAGAAAAAGAAATGGATGCTGATTTTGATCCAAATCAAGAAAAAGAGTCAGATGAGGAAACACCAAAGAAGAAATCTAAACATGTAAAGTCTACAACTGTTTCGTTGACAAAGACTATAGGGTCTCCCTAGACAAAAGGCAAGAGGAAATCAAAGAAAGCTCAAAAGGTTGTCAGCAAAAGATACAAAGGATCGTTGAAAAGTGCAGAAGTTACACAAGAACCTTCTGGCGCACAGGAGAAAGGAGTTACACAAAAAGGATTGTTGATATAAGTGAAGCTGAACGTCCAGGAGTCACACAAGAACCTCCTGTGATTGTTTCATCAGAAGCTGAAAGGCCAGGAGCTACACAAGAACCTCCCGTGTCTAGTTTTGTGGAAGTACCTGTTATTCAATCACCAGTTGCTCCAACGACTTCAAATTTAGAAAGTTCTACTCCAAGGAAGTCAACACCAAAGGCTGCTACTCCAAAGTCAACACCAATATCTTCAGGGCCTAATATACTTGGTGATATGCATAGTGATCCGATTAGCCTGCAATATCTAAATGACTTCTTTCCAGAGACGAATGTTGAACTTTTGGAAAAGCGTGTGAAGGTTTTAGAAGGCAAAGTGGCACAAAATGAAGTTGAAAAAGCAGAGCTTATTTAAAAGATGAATCAAAGCAATGTTGAGAAAGAAATGCTAGACGATAAAGTGAAAGTGTTTGAGAATGAGCGAGAATACTTTAAAGCGTTGATAGAGAGTTTGCAATGATGCTAACGAAAAAAATGCAAACTGAGATAGTTGATCTGAAGTCTATCCAAGCCTTAAATGATTGAATATTCTCCAGGATGCAGAAAGTTTTATCTAATGCACTGGGTATCGATTTCATCAAAGAATATGATCGTCTGGATCAACAAGAAGCCAAAGAAAAGTCTGAGATAGAACTAGCAGTGAGTGGTAAAGGAAAGAATGTTGAGGGTGAAGTCCCTAAATCTTCTGAAGCTGCTGAGAAATCTGTTGAAGATGTTTCTAAAGCTTCTGAGTCCGATATTCCAAAGGTTGACGAATCTGTCATGCCTTCTGATCATGTAGTTGCTTCTGAAAAGGATGATGAAGAAGCTGAAAAGGAGGATAAAGATGATGAAGAAAAAGATGATTCGGAATATGAGGATTGGAACGTAGCTGATGACGATGATGATGATGACGATCAGGGTGGTGTTGGTATTAGAGTCACTGAAGCCAAAATCTCTAGTGAATTTGATTTCTCTTCGCTAATGGATGATGAATCGAACAGAATGGATGATAAAAGTGAGTGAGAGTCAGGGCAAAAAGGGCCATCTGATGATATTGATTTGTAGAATGTTGATAGATTTGCTAAGCCAGTTGCTGCTATACCCACGAAGCCTTTATTGTTAATGCTTGAACATAACGTGGAGGAAGGCGAGTTTATACACAATTATACTAAGGAAGATCTTGCAAAGTTAGTTGAAGTTGATGCTGCAGATCTACAGTTTGATTTCGAAGAAGATGTGCTGAATGTTAACACTTTCGAGCCAAATGATTATCAGTATGTTAGAAGATTTGAGGCTGACGAGTATAATAGAGTGATTGTGGAAGATTGGTCTTCTGATGATGAAACAGACCAAACTGCAAAGTACGCCGGTCTTAATCCTGGAAGTTTTCCTACATTTGAAGAGATGTACAAGCAGCTAAATGAAGACATGCTGAAAGAAAACATTGAAGAATCTTTGCGTGAAGGAAAAGTACCAAAGCCAATGACTAAAAAAGAAATTGCTCAAGCAAAGAAGTTCTGGTTTAAAGAGATGCCTCGCAAACGTAAGTTTCGACGTCCTCTAGCATTCTTTACCAGAGACAAAGATGTTTCTTTGGGGGATATCTTGAGTTGGGGCTGGTTTAAAGAGCTGAACGTTTATGCAATCAAGAGGGAATTTGGAGTGCAATACTTCAAGTATCTTTCTGATTTCAAGACCTTACCATATTGGGATGTGGAAGAGCTGGTATAGACAGTGAATGTTACATACCACATGAAGGTGATTGATCAGTTCTTGTGGAAATTGATCAAGTTAGAAGCGGTGAAAGGATTTAGATATTGGAAGCCATTCATTCCTAGTCGCAGAATCAAGACAAAAAAAGAGGGGTGAAAAAGACATCACTTTGATAATGAAGCGACCGAGGGCAATGAGAAACATGCCGTTGATGCCGATTGAACAAGACTTCTATCCATTGTTCAAGTGGTGGAAAATAGATCCATCGACTTGTGAAGCAGTTATTGTTTTAAAGTTTGAAGAACACTTGGATATTTCAAAGGAAAGAGTTTAAGTATTGGGATATCAGGGTATGAGGGGGTTATGGAGAACAATTAGGGTTCTTGATCCGATGTGGTTAGTTAACTGCTCAAGAGAAGACATCAAAACCTTGTTCTACAACAAGATTGTATTTGAAGAACGTGAGAAGGTGCAAGCGATGCAGTTTCCGAAAGTAGTGAATGTTTGTTATGCACACGAAGTTAATTCAGGGAAGATGTGGCAAACAAAGTGGAGAGATATAGAAAGAGTAGAGTTTCTGAAAGAAGAAAAGCGTCTTGAAGCTATTCATGAGAGAACTAAGAAGGCAAGTATTAAAAGGTTTCAACATTTGAACAAAGTGCCTCCTGCAGATCAGACGCCGGATCCTAAGCAAGAGCGACGAAAGAAGCCGTACAAGAACTTCTTCGGTCTGGTGCGCTAAAGTATTATGAAGACATAGTTTTGGAGACTGATACAAGACGAAGACTATATCTGTTGGTGCATAATGTCTATGTCTTAGTCTTATATCGAGTCTGTATTGTATAGAGCTGAAGAGGCTAGGTTTTGAAGTATTTATGAAATGTTATAGCCAAGTTCACCCATAATCATGTATTGTATGCATGTTCAGCCGAACTTGCATAGGCAAGTTCGGGCGAACTTGTACCTTATGGGCCGAACTTGTTGTGCTATAAATACCTAGCTTGTGTGTCTCATTTGTAACTTTGGCATTGTAGAGGCGAAGCTCTATCAGTCTGTATCCAGAACGTTTGATATATAAAACTGACGTTTAACTGATTAACCCTTGGCTGTTGGTTACATGACGTAAGATTTCCGCTATTATGGAGTTAGATATCAAATTTAGGTTCCTAAGCATCGAGGATCGGTCCTATAAGTGGTATTAGAGCTAGAACAACCTGATTTGATAGTATCAAGACAAGAACACTTCTATTTCTACTCCACTCTTCTTTTTTCTTAACTTTTGATCACAAAATGAAGAATTCATGGTCAAAATATTTTTATTTTTGAATATATCATGTAAAATACAACAAAGATAAACCCTTGAAAGATTGGAGACCAAATTAAGCCGAATTCATGTCGAAATTTAGAAAAAACCATGTTTTTGAAAATTTCCCGGAACGAACTTGTTGGCCATGTTCGGCCGAACTTGCAATAAAACATCACTTTTCATGTGATTTTTAGTAAGTTCGCCCGAACTTAGGTGATTTTTGAGTAAATTTCAGTCAAGTTCGCTCGAAGATACTGAATTTTCATCAATTTTACATCAATTCGACCGAACTTGTGTAAAATCAAGAAAGTTTTAAGTAAGTTCGCCCGAACTTGTTTGTATTTCATCAAAATTTTGTTGACAAGTTCGCTCGAGGTTCTGTTCAAATATTGTAAGTTCGCCTGAAGATAAACAAAATTTTTCAAAGAAGATCTAACAAGTTCGACCGAACTTGTTAGAAAATCCAAAATTCTTCATTAATTGCTACAAGTTTGACCGAACTTGTAGTAGGACTAATTGTTTTCAAAGTTTTTGAAAAATTTTCAGTGTACACGTTTCGTGATTCACAATGGAAGATCAACTAAGAGCTTATATGTCCGGAGCTAGTTTGTCAAATGCCAACGTGATTAATCAAGTTAATCTTGATAACGAAATGGGAATGACCGTCAAACCGCCCAAGCTGATAGCATGGACGAATACGAAGCATGGAAAAAGAAATTTACCTACTGGGTTCAAGCCATGCACTTCGCTGGCTGGGTGTCAATCGAAAGAGGCTACACTATTCCAGTAGATGAACATCAACAAGTTCTTAAGAAGTACAACTACTCGACAGCTCAGAAAGACGAATACATTGCAGAGAGAAAGATGATCAGTCTCATACAACAGTTTGTCAAAGAAGATATTTGATTCTGTTACCAGAGTATACTACTGCAAGAGAGCTTTGGTTGTCGTTATAGAAGAAATACCAAGGCAGTGCTGAAATGATCAAAAGCAAGAAGGCCTTCATTCTGAAAGAGTTAGATATCTTCAGCATGCTAAAGAATGAGACCATTAAGCATATGATTGAGCATTTCTGTCATCTTAAAGTTCAAATGCGAAGACACGGTCTTGAGAAGACGGAACAAGAATATATTGACAAACTTGCTGACGCACTACCAGAGGGTGAATGGACTACGTATTTGATGGTTCTGAAGAATAGTGATAAGTGGGATTTCTTCAAGTTGTCAACGTTTATCGATAAACTCGAAGATCAAAAAATGGAGCTTCTGAAGATAGCGAAGTCAAAAAACGCTAATGTTGTAAAGACATTGGTTTGTACTACAAAACCGGAATGCAAGATAACATTTCGAGTCCAAAAATTGGAACTGCTTTTAGTGCAAACATGAATACTTCTCCACAAAATCAGAACCGTTCATAGCCTCAGTTTGACCAAAGTCCACAAAGTTCTTACTCAAGCACTGGTTCAAGTTCAACATTTCAAAGTCAAGCAAATCAGAACCAACAGCAAAGTTCTGATCCGAATGTTTACAAGTGCAATATTGCAGTAAATTTGAACAATGTTGTTTCAGAAGAAGATGCAAAACAACATATGTCACTACTTGCTACCGTCTTAGAGTCTTATGAATGTCTTGTTGCTAGTAAGATTGGAAATCCCGAGATGACCGCAGAAGATTATGACCAGGTAGACGAGGAAGAGCTCGAACTAATGGACATCAAATGGTCCTTAGCTTCAATCATCAGGAGAGTGACAAAGTTTGTTGCACTCACAGGCCGTGACATAGGAAACTCCAGCAACAAATTGGGTTTTGACAAATCCAAAGTCACGTGTTTTAGATGTTGACAGAAGGGACATTTAAAAAGAGAGTGTAAGAACATCGAGGAAACCGAAAATCAAAGTCCTTTCGGAAGAGGGAATGAATATTACAAGAAGGCACTTCAATATAAACCGTTCCCGAAGAAAACTCAAATTGAGATTCAAGAAAAGCCAAACAGTAGTACCACGGAGAAAGCCATGATTGCATCCACAGAAGATGACGGTTTTGATTGGAATTCATATATTGGGAAAAAGACCGGAGTTGCTTTGATGGCAGAGATAGTTGATGATAATTCTTCAGAGGAAGCAACGGCAGCAGCAGAAGCAGCAGCTTTCGAACAAGCTATTCTGGAACAATACTTGCATCAACAGCAGGAAGAAGAGGAATATATCCATATGCAGAGACAAGGAATTTTATCCTCTAATTCTTGTGACAGTTTTGCAGGTCACTTTGATGGAAGCACGAAAGAACAAGTGGTTGAGGAGAAAAAGATTGATGAAGTGATTGTTGATATCACTCAAGAAATGAAAGTCGAAGACCTCAAGGACATGGCAGATAAAGCTTTAATGGCGAATCTAACCAAGGTAGGTCCAGAGGTAAAAATTATCGAGAAATAAGTTGTCAAAGAACAAGTTGTATAGGTTGAGAAACATTGTACAAAATGTACTAAACCTTGTGTCGAATGTGCCGAAAAGACAAAGATCATCACTGAAAACAATGTGCATAACGATTTGTTGAAATATGATTATCGCACAATGAAAGAAGCGTATGACAAAATGAAAAATGATTACGGCAGACTCGACAGAAATAACATTGAACAACATGATAATATAAGAATGTTGAGTGGTACAGTAATGGATAAACAAAGAGCAATTAACATTTATATCAACACCATTGCTGAAATCAAACAACAACTTCAAGATTTGACAATTGAAACTTAAAGAGTTCGACAATTGTTAAGAAGTTATACCACTAACGCGTATGTTATCGATCACATTCTTCCAACAATCTCATCGAAAGAAAAACCTAAAAAGAAAGCGGGCAAAGAATATAAGCAATGTTCCTCCACCCCTTTGCGAAAAATACTATGTTAAATCTACAGACGGTATGGACAAGGCACTCAATGTTGAGTTACTTTCTGAAAAGAGAAACGAGTTGCCCGAGAACATTGATATAGTGTATGCTAAATCTGATGATGATAACAACGCTGTAGTTAACAAAGTGGTTTAAAATGTTTTAAGTGATTCTTATGATGGCAGCTTCAAAAACGCCAAATCGAGTTCAAAGAATTCCGATTCACAATCTGAAAATGACGATAAGTCATCGGAAGATGGTCTAAGTGACGATCCTAATATTGTAATGTACAAAATTAAGGATTCGGATAGACTATACTTTGATGATAGCTTCCCGATTCAGAATGTGAAGGAAGAATTGCTAGACAAATTCTTTAAACTCGTGGACGTCACATCAGAGGAATTGGTAATCAATGAACGAAAATTCTATTCCAAACCTAAAAGAAACAATTACCAAAGAAACGGTGGTGATCATTTGGAAAACCGGAGAGCGGGTTGGGTTTAGAAGAAGAAACTGATGAATCTGTAAAGAAACCGTCACCATTTCATGAATATAAAAATAAAAACATGAAGTTTGTATATGGGAAAATACAGTTCATGAGGAGAATTTGAATAGTAAACAATCAAATGATGAGTTCAAAAAGGAGAAAAAATTCGAGATAAAGCCAAGGTTACAAGTGGTGTTAAAACTTCAAGTAGGGTAAAACCACCTGTTAAAGGACATCCACTTGATAATCGGACATGTTTCAAGTGCAATGAAATTGGTTATTTGGCAAGATAATGTCCGAAATCAAAACCGGCTTATCTTCAAAGAAAAGAAGATTGAAATGTTGTTAAACCAAAGCAACCAGTGTTTGCAAAACATGTAAAGATTTTGAAATGAAATGAATCAAAACCAGAAATTAAACCAAAGTCTGAAAAGATTTTTGAAAATTCCATCTTCGAAAAAGGTGAAACCTCTAGGTTTAATGAAAACAAGTTTTACATCAAAAAGACTAATATCAAATCTGGATTGCCAAGAAAAGGTCAACAACATCTGGTGTTGTTAAGTCTTAGCTGGTAAAGACTGACAACACAAAAGAATCAAAGTCTAAAATCACTAAGTCTGAGCAGGTGAAGACTAGTGAGAATGTGAACGAAATTAAAACAGAAATCAAGATCGATAATGTCAAATCTGTAATATAAGAAAAAAGTGAAATTTTCAAACATTAACATTGTTGAAACATATGATGAATTTGATTTTGATGATGTCGATGAGTTTGAATATGCTTTTGTTGATGGTTATCCAGTAAAACCCAAGACCAGGAAGGCTTGGGTAGAGCTTTTCACCTAATTTCTGAATTTTGTAGGGGCTCCAAAGATCCGTACTTTCAAAGTGGATTTTGGATAGTGGAGAATCCAGGCACATGACGGGAATGATAGCGTTACTATTCAACATTAAAGCTATCAATGGTGGATATGTTGGATTTTCAGGAAATCAAGGTGGAAGGATAGTCGCCGAGGGAAAACTCTCCAATGGCGTAGTTTCATTTGATCACGTGAACTATATTGCAGAACTTGAGAACAATCTTTTGAGTATATCGCAGATTTGTGACAAGAAATTCACAGTCCATTTCAATGATATGGAGTGTATTATCTTGAAGCCGGGTTTCAAAATACCAGATGAGTGGATTCTGATGCGAGCACCACGAGAGAATGATTTATATGTTCTTGATATGGGTGTTGCTACCACTTCATCACAATCAGCACAATGTTTTGTATCAAAGGCTACTGAAAATGATTCTATTCTTTGGCATCTTACTATGGGGCATATTCATTTGTGAAAAATGAATTTCTTGGTTCATAATGATCTTGTAGAAGGCGTAAATCTTCAAAGTTTTCAGATGTCTGATCATTGCTTGGAATGCAAGAAGGAAAAACAGATCAAGAAATCATATCCGAAGAAAATTCTAAACTCAATCAAGTTGCCATTAGAACGTCTCCACATGGATTTATTTGGTCCTGTAAATGTTCGAAGCATATCAGGAGACTTATATTGCTTGGTAGTGACAGATGACTATTCGAGATATTCATGGGTATTCTTTCAACAATCAAAAGACGCATTAGAAGTGACAACGGCACAAAGTTTAAGAATAACAAAATGAAAGAATTCTGCAACGCAAAAGGGATTCTGCACGAGTTTAGTGCTCCCTATACTCCACAGCAAAACAGAGTTGCTGAACGGAAGAACCATACTTTGATTGAAACTGCGAGAGCCATGCTTGCAGATTCTAAACTTCCTATCAGCTTTTGGAGTGAAGTGGTTGCTGCGGCTTGGTACACGCTAAACAGGGTTCTCACTGTCAAACCAACAAAGAAAACATGTTTTGAGATGATAAACCGTCAGAAGCCAAATTTGAAGTTCTTATAACCATTCGGTGCTCCATGTACCGTAATAGACCAAGATTGCAAATTCGGAGCTAAATCTCTTGAAGGTTTCTTTGTCGGATATGCGAGTTCGTTGAGAAGAGTATATGTTCCTTCATTGCGAAAGGTTATTGAAGCACATCATGTGGATTGTTTCAATTACACGGATCTTGTTCAAAGGAAAGGTGACGCGTGGCTGTTTAACTATCAAGACCTTTGGAAGTCATTTGACTTGCCCAAAGAACCAACTGACGAAGAAGTTGCAGCATTATATTATCTTCACCAGTCAGCGAATCAAGAACAAATTGTTGGACCAATTGTGGTTAATCAACCCATGTTGGATCTATCTTCTTCTTGCGCAAGTTCAAACATTAGTGGTGTTCCGGCTGAAAATGTTTCTAAAACATTATCAACATCTACTACTCTTCCAACAACTGCCTCTACTGAACCAATGAATACAACAACGGAGCCCAGTATGCCTCAGAATCAAGATTCTGATTCAGATGAAGCACCAACATTTGATGCTGATCGGGAATCATCTTCTTCAGATGAAGAAGTGGAGCAGATAACAAGTCTTCTTAATCAATCTGCAGTCCCAAATAACAGAAATGAAGCTTCATCAAGCTCTCCAAACATTGAATTGGTTGTTGGTCTCAACATCACGAATCAGCCAAACTCAGTAGATGTTCCAAGTGAAGAATTGCCGCGATCATATTCCTATCATCCGTCAACAAATATTATCGGAGAACTTCAAACTGGTGTTAGAACTCGAGGGAAAATTAATAAAGCACTCAGTTTTTTCTAAACACGCGTTGCTACAACCCAGAACTACTGTTTCTATTCATGTTTCATCTCTCAGATTGAGCCTAAGACAACTAATGAAGCTTTAGCCGATGAAAACTGGGTACAAGCAATGCAAGAAGAATTATTGCAGTTTGAGAAATTGGGTGTGTGGAAGCTTGAAGACCTACCAGAAAATCAGAAAGCAATTGATACAAATTGGGTCTTTAAGTGTAAACGTGATGATAGAGGAGTTATTGTTCGTAACAAAGCTAGGCTTGTTGTCAAGGGATTTCACTAGCAGGAAGGGATAGACTACACGGAAGTCTATGCACCAGTGGCTCGATTGGAATCTATTCGAGTATTTCTAGCTTTTGCATCATGGAAAGGATTTAAGGTCTATCAATTGGATATCAAATCGGCTTTTCTATACGGCAAATTACGCGAGAAGGTGTACGTTGGACAACCACCAGGGTTTGTCGATCCACTTAACAAGAAGAAAGCATACCTACTGGATAAAGCACTCTACGGACTACACCAAGCCCCAGGAGCTTGGCACGAGACGTTATCACAACATCTCGTCGGAAAGGGCTTTATCAGAGGAACTGTGGATAGTACTCTTTTCACCAAAGAAGTTAATGGCCATTTGATTATAGTTCAAATCTACGTTGACGACATCATCTTTGGATCTACAAACGATAGTCTCTGTAAAGAGTTTGAGGGAATCATGAAAAAGAAATTCGAAATGTCCTCGATGGGCGAAATGAAGTTCTTTCTTGGTTTGCAAGTAGATCAGCTTCCGGATGGTATTTTCATTCATCAGACTAAGTATGTTCAGGACATCTTGAAGAAGTTTGGAATGGAAAGCTTGAAGCCTCTATCTACGCCTCTTGCTCTAAATCATGGTATTTGCATTGACGAGATTGGAGCCAAAGTTGACGAGACGTTATACAGATCGATGATTGGATCACTGATGTATCTGATGCCATCGCGCCCAGATAATATGTATCCAACCTGCCTATGCGCCAGATATCAGTTAAGCCCGAGGATCTTACACATGCAGATCGTGAAGCGTATCTTTAGATATCTGAAAGGATGTCCAAGCACCGGCTTGTGGTACCTGAAGAACGACAATTTCGACCTTACAGGCTATGCTGATTCAGATTTTAGTGTAGATAAGTTGAACTCAAAATCAACTACAGCGGGATACCAGTTCTTCGGAACAAGAATGGTAACCTGGCAGTGTAAGAAACATACTATGATCGCTCTCTCTACCTGTGAAGCTGAGTATATCTCAGCCTCCAGTTGTTGTTCACAGATTCTGTGGATTCAACAACAGATGAGAGACTATGGTCTGCAATTTCTAGACACTCTGTTGTATGTTGATAACAAGGCAGCCATCGATATAACTAAAAATCTGGTTCGTCACTCACGCATAAAACACATTGAAATTCGTTATCATTTCATTCGTGATTGCTACGAAAAGAAATTGGTACGAATAGAAAAAATCCACATCGACGAACAAAAGGCTGATTTTTATACTAAACCATTTTCATTATCATGATTTAAATACTTGTTGAGAATTAACGGTATGAAAAATTTGCGGACAGGTGCGAATGCTGAGGTTGAATACGGATCGGAAGACGAGTTCGCGTGATCCACATTGGTTTGTAAATATCTTTCTAGTTTAGAATTTTATTAAAAAAACTAAAATCCAAAAAGATGTTTTTTATTTTAGGTGGAGAAATGTTAGAGAAAATACAAAAACAGTCGAAAATTTTTAAAAATCCAAAAACATATAAAATTCAAAATATACAAAACATTGAAAAAGACAGAAATAATTTAGTGTCATAAAAGGAAATGATAGTACATCAGTGGACTATCATAGTATGCAAAAGAAATGTAAAGTTTAAAAGTGATAAACGAGTCTTATTGTGGATGTGTCGATAGGCTTAACACGTTCAGTAAACTATTTTCGAGATATAAACTAAATTTTACAACTGCTTAAACTTGTGGATTAACACATCTTGGATATATGAACTAGTACTCCGAAATTTCGTTTGAAAGATTGCCTGATTCTGAGATACGAGGTCTTTATAGATAGTTGATATCTGGGGTATTATACAAGTTCTTCTGATTTTGCGGAAGCAATGGCCTAGAACTTCTATAATACTTTTGCTTTAAACCTCTATATTGCAAGCAATATTGAAAAGTATCGAAAGATATAATCATATGCAATGCTGAAAAGATTCCTTAAGTGGAACACACCTTAAAGACGAGCCTTCATCTCTTTGTCTGTATGCTAGTACTAACTTGAGCTCTCCAGGTCTTGCACAACCCAGATACAGATATCAATTACGCTATATTCACCTGTAAGATGAAATCTAGGGAATCTGGATACGGGAGTATATTCAAGAAGTGGGAACCACAGATAAGTCAAGTTTCATAAATTCTACCTTAACATATCTTGAAACAGTTGAGAAATGTGGTAAACCTTAAGTGGACAAACATATTGACAATCTAGGTAAACGAGTTTAAAACTTAAAGTCATTTAAAGGTCAATGGTACTGGTGATATGTCTCAATCAACTGATATGATATTTAGACACGAATTCACAAAAATATGTCTGTAAATATGTTTGTACATAATTTACATTGCTTATTTCATTGTATTTCAGCTTTACAGATTAAATCAAAAAGATTTTCGTTGTGTTTTAGCATAAACTTACAAAAATACAAAAAGATTTTATTTCTACATTGTTTTCAGCAAACCAATGTTGGAGAACGGATCTTCGAAGTCTGGTAAGGTGCTAGAACTGGTGGGAATCTCTTTGACAATGGGCTGGGAGATAATTTGTTAAAATCTAAAATGTCAGAACGATGAAAAGTTCATTAATTTGAAACTTTGATTTTGAAAATATCAACAGTTTGTTCGTAACGGGTCAAACTGAGGTCATTAACTTGGACTAGGCAGACAAATCGGTTAACCAAGTTCATTAGCTTGGACTTGGTCAACTGAGTGGATTTTCATAACTGGTAAAAAGTTTGAAAGTGCAGGGTTAAAAATGAAAAATTTTGGAAAAGTTGAAATTTTGAGGTTTGGCAAGTTCGGCCGAACTTGCTAAACAATTCAAGTTTTACAATCAGCAAGTTTGACCGAACTTGCAAATATTTGTTTGTTGGTTTTACAATAAGTTCGCTCGAACTTAATCTGGGCCTTCATGATGGGCTTAGCAAGTTCGCCCGAACTTGACATGGTATAAATACCATTCAAGTTCGGCCGAACTCATTTACTTGTTATCAGAACACTTGAGCGAACTTGAGCTTTTAGAGAGAATTTGTGAGAAATTGGCATTTGTATACTGTTATACTGTCCGAATCAAGATTGTTTTTGGTGATTTGCACACCAATCACAATGGCAGAGGTATAAAATTGCTGTAAAATCATGAATTGAACTGTTAACAAACAAAACCAGATCTAAAAGTTAAAATCTGATAGATTTAGGTGTTGTTGGAAAAAAATGATCATAAATTCTGTACATACACTTAAAATCGACCGTGAAATTGTTTTTGATTGAACTAAAATGCACTTTTGCATGTTTGAATTTGTTTAGTTTGTTGAAGAAGACGACAAGTTCGGCCGAACTTGTTGTCAAGTCGACTGGACTTGTCCAAAATGTGCTTAAATGATTCAGTTTCATGTTCCACCGAACTTGATTAATGAAATGATTTAATTCTTCATCTTCGACCGAACTTGGATCTTAATAAAACTAAGTGTTGATAACATAAGTTCGTCTGAACTTGTTCTTTAATAAGGAACATGTGTTTTATACATGTTCGGCCGAACTTAGTTAAAATTGAATGATAAAAATTGTTGTAAGTTCGCCCGAACTTGCATTTGAAAATGTTGAACATGTTTATCACATGTTCGGGCGAACTTGATCAAAACAGAATGTTGTAACACGTAACCAAGTTCGCCCGAACTTGATTAAAGTGTTAGGATTTTTTTTGTGATTTTTTCTCGAAAAGCGTGCTAATTGTTTTATGTCATTTTTGAGGCACAGATTCCAACGCGTGTATCTCAGTTGAGTTTTCCAAAACTCACAATACATGCATCACACTTGACAAGTCTATTTGTCCGTCGCTGAAAGAATATGATAGTATCTTGAAGTTTCTAAAAGATAGTCACATTCGCCGTGCAATTACTGAGCGCACATTATCTTATCGATCTCATATTGTTCACTTCTGGATGAACGCGAGTCTAAGTGCTGATGAGAAGACAATCTCTTCTACAGTACAAGTTGGTGATGAGCTAAAACCGATCACAGTAACCGAAGGCGATATCCGAAGGATTTTAGAGCTCAAAGATAAAGAAGATGATCCAATTCATCTAGATGAGAAGGTTCGCGGATGCTTTTTCCGCATGGGCTACAAAGCAAGTGTAAACAAGCCAACGCTGAAGAAAGGGGAAGTGCCTAACCCCTACAAGCTTCTGATTCATGCATTGATTCATACCTTTAGCCATCGCAAAGCCGGTTTAGATGATGTCATGATTATTTGGCTAGCATGGCAACGACGCTTATTCTGAAGAAGTCGTTCAACGTTTCGAAGTTGATTTTTACTCACATGTCGAAGAACATGGAGGACTCAAGATTGTGCCTTTATCCAAGATTTATTCAGATGTTGATTGATGAAAAGTATGCCAACATTGCTCGAGATCCGAATGACGTTCTTTACTTAGTTCATCTCGATGAAACCACAGTGAAGAAGCTTATTAAGTTTCAGAAACAAGCTTCAGCTCCTATTACCAAGCCAGTATTCGAAGCTATAAAGATTCAGATTATGTATCGCCACTTGGAAACAAATGGAGAAAAGAAGGTAGCGACGATGAGAATGAGCTTAAAGCTAAACGAGAGTGGTTTAAAGAATTCAAACCAAAGGCAAGGAGTGAATGGTTTTTGAAAGCTGAAGCTGATAAACCAAAAAAGAAGCGAGCATCAAAGAAAGTTGAACTTTGCTTGTTGATGAGGAGGAGACTGATAATGTTGAGGCAGTGGCTGGATCGAGCGCTGCAGTTGTGAATGAGAGTCAAGAAACTGTGAAGTCGACTCAAGAAGAGGTAATTTCTACTACGTCTGAAACTGAGGAATCTGATAAAGAGCCTGAAAAGATAGAGGCTGAAAT
Source organism: Scalesia atractyloides (assembly GCA_947069175.1). Lineage (NCBI taxonomy): Eukaryota > Viridiplantae > Streptophyta > Magnoliopsida > Asterales > Asteraceae > Scalesia > Scalesia atractyloides. The sequence continues at coordinate 61,107,266 of CAMTDV010000014.1, forward strand.
TAGAGCAGAAAAAGAAAGGAGATTGGATGCAGATTTTGATCCGAGTGCTGAAAAAGAATCTGATGAGGAGAGGCCAAAGAAAAAATTGAAGCGTACAAAGTCTCCAGCTATCGAAATATCTAAGAAGACTACAGGGTCACCTCATACTAAAGGGAAACAAAAGGCTAAGAAAGCTAAGAAAGCGGTGAGCAAAAGATACAAAAGCAAGGTGCAAAGCATAGAAGCCACACAAGAACCTTCTAATGCTCAGGAGAAAGGAGCCACACAAGAACCTCCTCCACAAGAACCTCCTGTTATCGTTCATGATGAAGCTGAAAGGAAGGAGTTACACAAGAACCTCCTGTGTCTGAATTTATTGAAGTTCCGATCGCTGAATGCCGAGTGCTCCAAAGACTTCTATTCCTGAAAGCTCTACACCGAAGAAGTCTACACCGAAAGCTGCAACACCAAAAGATTCAACACCTAAGACGCCAAGGGGAAGTATGTTTGGTGATATGCCACACGGTCCAATCAGTCTTGAAGACTTGGATGAATTTTTCCTAGAGACTAACACTGAAATGATAGAAAAACGTGTGAAGGTTTTGGAAGATAAAGTTGCACAGATTGAGATTGAAAAGGCTGAGCTTATAAAGAAGGTGAGTCAAAGCAAAGTTGAAAAATAAATACTTGACGATAAATTGAAGGTGCTCGAGAATGAACGTGAGTATTACAAGGCGTTTATAGAAAGTCTGCAGGACGCCAATGAAAAATTACAAACAGAGATTGCAGAATTGAAGAAAATTCAAGCTTTGAATGATCGAAGATTCATCAGATTACAAAAGGTGTTATCCAACAATCTGAATATTGATTTTATCGCTGAATACGATCATCTGGATCGTCAAGAAGCCAAGGAACGTGCTGAGAGAGAATTGGCTGAAGGTGGTAAAGGGAAGCAGGTTGAGGGTGAAGCCCCTAAATCTACTGTTGAGAAATCTTCTGATGACCCCAAGAAGCCTACTGAATATGTTTCAAAAGCTTCTAAGTCTGATATACAAAAGGTTGAGGAATCTGTCAAGCCTTCTGATCCTACCATTGTTACTGAAGGAAAAGACAATGAAGAAGCCGAAAAGGAAGATAAGAATGATGAAGAGGAAGAAGGTTATGAAGATTGGAATGTAGGGGATGAGGATGATGATTTTGATCAAGGTGATGATGATTTTGATCAGGGTGGTACAGGTTTAAAGATCAATGAAGCTAAAGTTTCTGATGAATTTGATTTTTCTGATCTGATGGACGATGAATCGAATAAGATGGAAGATAAAAGCCGGGGGAGTCAGGGCAAAAAGGGCCTTCAGATGATATTGATATGTTAGATGTTGATCGATTTGCGAAGCCTATGACTGCAGTACCTACGAAGCCTTTAATACTAATGTTGGAACATAATGTTGAAGAAGGTGAGTTTGTACATAATTACTCAAAAGAAGATCTGGCGAAACTAGTTGAGGTTGAAGCTGAGAACTTGGAGTTTGATTTTGAAGAGGTTATGAATATTAATACATTTGAGCCGAAAGAGTATCAGTATGAAAGAAGGTTTGGGGCCGATGAGTATAATCGTGTGATAGTTGAAGATTGGTCCTCAGATGACGAAACAAAACAGAAAGCTAAGTATGTTGGTCAGGATTCAGAAAGTTTTCCTACATTTGAAGAGATGTATAAATAGCTGAATGAAGATATGTTGAAAGATAGAATTGCTGAAGAGCCACGTGAAGGAAAGATTCCCAAACCAATGACCAAAGAAGAGATAGCTGAAGCGAGAAAGTCCTGCTTCAAGGAGATGCCTCGTGAACGTAAATTTCAACGTCCACTAGCATTCTTCACCAGAGATAAAGATGTTTCTTTGGGGGATATACTGAGTTGGGGATGGTTTAAAGAGCTCAACGTATATGCAATCAAAAGAGAGTTTGGAGTGCAATACTTCAAATATCTTGCTGATTTAAAGACATTGCCGTATTGGGATATGGAAGAGCTGGTACAAACTAGTGAATGTTACTTATCAGATGAAGACAGTTGATCAATTGTTGTGGAAGATGATTAAGTACGAAGCTGAAAAAGGTTGGAGTCACTGGAAGCCGTTTATTCCGAGACGAAGGGTTAAGATCAACAAGGTTACAGGAGAAAAGGACATAACGTTAATCATGAAACGTCCTATAGCCATGAGGAATATGCCGCTTATGCCGATCGAACAGAACTTTTATCCTTTATTCAAGTGGTGGCAGATTTATCCAGCTACTTGTGAAGCAGTGATTATATTAAAGTTTGAAGATCACTTGGATATTGCTAAGGAACGAGTTGAAGTGATGGGTTATCAGGGTATGAGAGGTTTGTGGAGGACGATAAGGATTCTAGATCCTATGTGGTTGGTTAACTGCTCACGAGAAGATATAAAATGCCTTTTCTATAGCAAGATTGTTTTTGAAGAAAGAGAAAAGGTACAGGCGATGCAGTATCAGAAAGTTGTCAACGTTTGCTATGCACGTGAAGTGAATTTAGGGAAGATGTGGCAGACAAAGTGGAGGGATTTGGAAAGAGTGGAATTTCTTAAAGAAGAAACCAGAAGTGAGGCAATCAAAGAAAAGATGGAAAAAGCGGTATGGCAAAGTTCGCTCAAAATGGCTAACTTTAAAAGACCACGCGAACTGATCAAACGCTGGATCCGAAACAAGAGAGACGAAAGATGCCATACAAGAACTTCTTTGGTCGGGTACGTTAATGTTTATATGAAGACAGAGTTTTGAAGACTGATAAAAGACGGAGACGATATCCAAGGGGGAGTCTGTTGGTGCATAATGTCTATGTCTTAGTCTTATATCGAGTCTATATTGTATAGAGCTGAATAGGCTAGGTTTCGAAGTATTTATGAAATGTTATAGCCAAGTTCGCCCATAATCATGTATTGTATGCATGTTCGGCCGAACTTGCACCTCATGGGCCGAACTTGTTGTGCTATAAATACCTAGCTTGTGTGTCTTATTTGAACTTTGGCATTGTAGAGGCGAAGCTCTGTCAGTCTGTATCCAGAACGTTTGATATATAAAACTGACGTTTAACTGATTAATTCTTGTCTATTGGTAACACGACGTAATATTTCCGCTATTATGGACGTCAGATATCAAATTTAGGTTCCTAAGCATCAAAGATCGGTCCTACAATATCCAAGGGGGAGTCACGTATAGGACCGATCCTTAATGCTTAGGAACCTAAATTTGATATCTAACGTCCATAATAGCGAAATTATTACGTCGTGTTTACCAATAGACAAGAATTAATCAGTTAATCATCAGTTTCATTGATTAAACGTCAAGAGTACAAACTGACAGAGCTTCTCCTCCAAAATGCCAAAGTTTTTCATTTTAACCCCTGAACTTTCCAACTTTATACCAGTTATGAAAATCCACTCAGTTGACCAAGTCCAAGTAAATGACCTTGGTTAACCGATTTGTCTGCCGAGCCCAAGTTAATGACCCCGGTTTGACCCGTTACGAACAAACTGTTGATATTTTCAAAATCAAAGTTTCAAATTAATGAACTTTTTATCGTTTTGACTTTTCAGATTTTACAAATTAGCTCCCAACCCGTTGTCAATGAGATTCCCACCAGGTCTAGCATCTTACCAGACTTCGAAGACCCGTTCTCCAACATTGGTTTGCTGAAAACAATGTAGAAATAAAATCTTTTTGTATTTTTTGTAAGTTTATGCTAAAACACACTGAAAATCTTTTTGGTTTTAATCTGTAAAGCTGATAAACTATGTACAGAACAATGTAAACTATGTACAAACATATTTATAGACATGCTTTTGTGAATTCGTGTCTAAAGGATCATATCAGTTAAATGAGACATATCACCAGTACCGTTGACCTTTAGATGACTTTAAGTTTTAAACTCGTTTACCTAGATTGTCGATATGTTTGTCAACTTAAACTTTACCACATTTCTCAACTGTTTTAAGATATGTAGTATGAATTATGAAACTTGACTTATCTATGGTTCCCACTTCTTGAATATACTCCCGTATCAAGATTTCCTAGATTTCATCTTACAGGTGAATATGGTGTAATTAATATCTGTATTAGGGAAATGCGAGACCTTGAGAGCTTAGGTTAGTACTACCATACAGACAAAGAGATGAAGGCTCGTCTTTAAGGTGTGTTCCACTTAAGGAATCTTTTAGTACTGCAAGTGAGTATCTTTCTATTCTTTTCAATATTGCATGAGGTTTGGGGATTTTTTGTGAAAGTATTATAGAAGTTCTAGGCCATTGCTTCCGCAAAATCAGAAGAACTTGTATAATACCCCAGATATCAACTATCTATAAATACCTCGTATCTCAGAATCAGGCAATCTCTCAAATGAAATTTCGGAGTACGAAGTCCATATATCCAAGATGTGTTAATCCATAAGAATAAGCAGTTGCTAAATTTAGTTTATATCTCGAAAATAGTTTACTGAACGTGTTAAGCCTATCGACACATCCACAGTAAGCCTCATTTGTTACTTTTAAAATTTCCATTTCTTTAGCATACTGTGATAGTCCACTGATGTACTATCATTTCCTTTTTGTGACATCGAATTCTTTTTGTCTTTTTCAATGTTTTTGTACATTTTTAAAATTTTTCATATGTTTTTGTATTTTCCCAAATATTTTTCCCCCTAAAATCAAAAACATATTTTTGGATTTTAGTTTTTTTAAGAAATACTAAACTAGAAAGATATTTACAAACCATACAAACCAATGAGGATTACGTGAATTCGTCATCCGATCCGTATTCAACCTCAGCTTCTGCACCTGTAAGCAAATTTTTAATACCGTTACGTCGCATTAGATATTTAAATCTTGTTAATGGAAATGCTTTGGTATAAAAATCAGCCCTTTGTTCGTCGGTGTGGATTTTTTCTATTCGAACCAATTTCTTTTCGTAGCAATCACGAATGAAATGGTATCGAATTTCAATGTGTTTTGTACGTGAGTGATGAACCAGATTTTTAGTTATATCGATGGCTGCTTTGTTATCTACAAATAAAAGCGTGTCAAGAAACTGCAGACCACAATCCCTCATCTGTTTCTGAATCCGGAGGATTTGAGAGTAACAGCTGGAAGCAGAATGTATTCCGCTTCACAGGTTGAGAGAGACCGTGGTCTGTTTCTTACACTTCCACGTTACCAAACGTGTGCCAAAGAACTGGCATCCTGCAGTTGTAGATTTCGAGTTCAGTTTGTCCACTCCGAAGTCCGAGACAGCGTATCCAGTGAGATCAAAATTGTCGTTCTTGGGGTACCAAAGGCCGGTGCTGGGGCAACCTTTCAAGTAACGAAGATTCGCTTGACTATCTGCAAGTGTGACATTCGAGGACTTGACTGATATCTCGCACATAAGCATTTAGGATACATGATGTCCGGGCACGATGTCGTTAGATACATCAATGAATCTATCATCGATCGATACAATGTTTCATCAACTTTCGTTCCCGTCTCGTCTATGCAAATCCCATGGTTCAGTGCCAGCGGTGTCGAAAGCGGCTTCGAAGAATCCATTTCAAACTTTTTGAGAATGTCATGAACATACTTAGTCTGATGAATAAATATCCCATCTGGAAGCTGATCCACTTGAAGACCTAAGAAGAACATCATTTCGCCCATCGAAGACATCTCAAATTTCTTCTTCATGATTTTTCGAACTATTTGCACAAACTGTCATCTGTAGAACCGAAAATGATATCGTCCACATAGATTTGTACTATAATCAGATGCGATCCAACTTCTCTGGTAAACAAAGTGTTGTCCACTATGCCTCGTGTAAAGCCATTTCCGACGAGATGTTGCGATAATGTCTCGTACCAAGCTCTCGGGGCTTGGTGTAAACCGTACAAGGCTTTGTCCAGGAGATATGCTTTGTTCTTGTTCAGTGGATCGACAAACCCCGGTGGTTGGCTGACATACACTTGTTCTTGAAGTTTACCGTAGAGAAATGCAGATTTTACATCCAACTGGTACACCTTAAATCCTTTCCAAGCTGCAAACGCTAGGAAAATGCAGATAGATTCTAATCTCGCAACCAATGCGTATACCTCCGTATAATCTATACCTTCCTGCTGGTGGAATCCCTTGACAACCAGAGCTTTGTTTCTTACTATAACCCCCCGATCATCTCTTTTACACTTGAAGACCCACTTTGTATCAATAGCTTTCTGCTTTGGTGGAAAGTCTACAAGCTTCCAAACACCCAACTTCTCGAACTGTAAAAGTTCCTCTTGCATTGCTATCACCCAATTCTCGTCTGCCAGAGCCTCATTAACTGTCTTTGGCTCAATTTGAGAAATGAAACATGAGTAGTAGCAGTAGTTCTGAGTTGGTGCAACTTGGGTGTAGAAACAACTAAGTGCTTTGTTGATTTGGTTTCGTGTACGCACACCAGTTTGTAGTTCTCCTATAATATTCGTTTAAGGATGGTACAAATCTGATCGCGGCATTTCTTCTGTTGGAACATCAACTGAGCTTTGCTGATTTGAAATAATTAGATCACTATTCACATCAAAATTAGGAGTATTTGTTGAAGCTTCATTCTGATTTCTCGGACTAGCAGATTGATTCAACAGGTTAGAAATCTGCTCAACTTCTTCATCCGATGAAGTTTCATCATCAGCATCAAATGTTGGTGCTTCATCTGAATCAGAATTCTGATTCTGAGGCGTACTGGGCACTGTTGTGTTTTTTGGGTCATTAGAAGCATTCAGTAGAGGTGTAGCAGGTGTTACTTCTGTTTCAGAAGTATTTTCATCTTGAACACCACTGCTATTGCTTGGACCTGCTCCGGAAGATGAAGAATCCAACGTGGGTTGATTAACCACCATTGGTCTAATGATTTGTTCTTGATTCGCTGACTGGTGAAGATAGGATAACGCTGCAACTTCTTTGTCAGACGGTTCTTCCGGCAAGTTGAATGACTTCCAAAGGTCTTGATAGTTAAAGAGCCACGCATCACCTTTCCTTTGAATAGGATCCGTATAGTTGAAACAATCCATGTGTTGTGCTTCAATAACCTTTCTCAACCAAGGAACATATACTTGTAACATCCGTCAAAAACGGATTTACCAAACCCGCTCCGTTTAGTAACCGAACAGTCAGTCAAAATTTTCGTTTCGAATTAAATGTCCAAACATTTTAAACGATCCGTAATCAATTATTATACGTGAATATATATTTAGTTTTTGAAAAACCGTCAAAAATCGCAAAATAAAAATAAATTACATCTGCCGGGTTTCGAACCCGGGTCTGTACCGAGAAAGAAACCTGCAAGAGATTTAGCTCTGAATTTGCCATATTGGTCGACAGTGCATGGCACACCAAAAGGATATAAGAATTTCAAATTTGGCTTCCGTCGGTTTATCATCTCAAAACATGTTTTCTTTGTTGGTTTGACAGTGAGAACTCTGTTTAGCGTGTAGCAAGCCGCAGCAACCGCTTCACTCCAGAAGCTGATTGGAAGTTTAGAATCTACAAGCATGGTTCTCGCAATTTCAATCAAAGTTCTGTTTTTTCGTTCAGCTACTCTGTTTTGCTGTGGAGTATAGGGAGCACTAAACTCGTGCAGAATTCCTTTTGCGTTGCAGAATTCCTTCATTTTGTTATTCTTAAACTATGTGCCGTTGTCACTTCTAATGCGTTTGACTGGCAAATGATAAAGATTCTCAAGTTTCTTGAATAGAATAACCAAATTCTCAAACGTTTCGTCTTTTGATTCCTGAAAGAATACCCATGAATATCTCGAATAGTCATCTGTCACGACCAAGCAATATAAGTCTCCAGAGATGCTTCGAACATTTACAGGACCAAATAAATCCATGTGGAGACGTTCTAATGGCAACTTGATTGAGTTTAGAATTTTCTTCGGATGAGATTTCTTGATCTGCTTTCCCTTTTTGCATTCTAAGCAATGATCAGACATATGAAAACTCCGAAGATTTACACCGTCTACAAGATCATTATGAACCAAGTAATTCATTTTTTGCAAATGAATATGCCCCATCTTACGATGCCAAAGAATAGAATCCTTTTCAGTAGCCTTTGTCACAAAACATTGTGTTGATTTTAATGAAGTGGTAGCGACGCCCATATCAAGAACATATAAATCATTCTCACGTGGTGCTCGAATCAGAATCCACTCATCTGGTATTTTGAATCCCGGCTTCAAGATAATACACTCTTTGTCGTTGAAATGCACCGTGAACTTCTTATCACAAATCTGCGATATGCTCAGAAGATTATTTTCCAACTCTGCAATATAATTCACGCGATCGAATGAAATGACGCCATTGGAGAGTTTTCCCTCGGCGACTATCCTTCCACCCTGGTTACCCGCAAATCCAACATATCCACCATTGATAGCTTTTAAATCGAATAGTAACGCTTTCATTCCCGTCATATGCCTGGACGCTCCACTATCCAAAATCCACTTAGAAAGTACGGATCTCTGGAGCCCCTGCACATTTCAACATCTATTTAAAAAGCGAGACCCAAGCCTTTTTGGTCTTGGGTTGAATTGGATAACCATCATCAAAATCAAACTCACACTCATCGGCATAATCGAATCCACACTCATCTGCATAATCAAATTCATATTCATCATCTGTATTTTCTATGACTTTTATGTTTGAAAACTTTACTGTCTTTTTATCTTTTGAATTGTTACCACTTGTAGTTTTGACATTTTCAGATATGGTTTCAATTATGATTTCAGATTTTGATTCTTTCATGCTATCACTAGTCTTAACAAGCTCCGACTTAGTGATCTCAGATGTTGTTGACCGTTTCTTTGTAATCCAGGCTTGAGATTTTATGTTAGCCTTCTTGATGTAAAAATTGTTTTCATTAGCCTTTGAAGTTTCACCATTTTTAAAAATTGAATTTTCAAACTTAGGTTTGACTTCAGCTTTTGATTCATTTCTTTTCAAAATCTTTACAGGTTTTACAAACACTGGTTGATTCGGTTTCACAACATTTGAACTTTCTTTCCTTCAAAGATAAGCCGGCTTTGATTTCGGACAGTAATGTGCAATATGACCAATTTTATTGCACTTGAAACAAGTCCGAGATTCATGTGGATGTCCTTTTGTGGGTTTTACACCACTTGTTTTGACAACACTTGCAATTTTGGCTTTATCTCGAAGTTCTTTCTGTTTCTTGAACTCATCGTTTGATTGTTTCCCGATGAAACTTTCCTCATGAACCGTGTTCGTCCCATATAAAAATTCTTGTTTTTATTCTTGTATTCATGAAATGGTGGCACTTTAATTTTAGGTTCATTTGATTCCTCTAATCCCAACCCAGCTCTCCGGTTTTCCGGATGATCACCACCATTCTTTCGGTAGTTATTTCTTTTAGGTTTGGAATAGAATTTCTTTTCATTAATCTCCATATCATCTGATGTGACTTCCACGAGTTTAAAGAATTTGTCTAACAATTCTTCCTTTACATTCTGAATCGGAAAACTGTCATCAAAGTATAATCTATCAGATTCCTTAATCTTGTACATGACAACATTAGTATCATCACATAGATCATTCTCCAATAATGTATCGTCATCTTCGGACTGTGAATCAGAATTCTTTGAACTCGAGTCGGCGCTTTTAAAGCTGCTTCATCAGAATCGTTCAAAACATTTTCAACAACCTTTTTAACCACAACATTATCATCATCTGTTTTAGTATAGATTACATCAATGTTCTCTGGCAACTCAGTTTTCTTTTCAGATAACAACTCAATATTGAGTGCCTTATCCATCCCATCAGCGGATTTGCGACAATATTTCTCACATAAGGTTGGAGGAACATTGTTGTATTCTTTACCAATTTTCTTTTTAGGTTTCTCCTCCGATGGAATTGTCGGAAGAATGTGATCAATGACATAAGCGTTAAAGGTGTAACTTCTCAAAAGTTGTTGAACACACTCTGTTTCAATTGTCATGTCCGGAGTTGTTGCTTAGTTTCAGCAATGGTGTTAATATAGATATTAATCCCTTTTTGCTTATCCATTACTGTTCCTTTTAACATCCTTATTGTATCATGTTGTTCGATGTTATTTCTATCAAGCCTTCTATAATCATTTTTCATTTTATCATACGCTTCCTTCATTGTGCGATAATCGTATTTCAAAAGTTCATTATGCACATTGTTTTCAGCGATGATCTTTGATTTTTCGGCACACTCAGAACATGGTTCGGTACATTTTGTACAAGGTTTTTCAACCTCTACAATTTGTACTTTGACGACTTCATTTACCTCTGGACCTACCTTGGTTAGATTTGCCATCAATGCTTTGTTGGCGATGTCCTTGAGGTTTTCGGCATTCACTTCTTGAGTAACATCAATGACTACTTATCAGTTGATTTCTTCTCGGGATCTTGTTCCTGAGAACTTCCATCAAAGTGACCTGCAAAATTTTCACAAGAATTAGGAGATAGCTTCTGCATGTGGATATACTCCTCTTCTTCACGTTGTTGCAGATATTGTTCTAGCAGAATATTCTCCAAAGCCGCTGCTTCTTCTGAAGAAGTATCTTCAACAATTTCAGCCATTAATGCAACTCCGGTCTTCTTGCCGATGTAGGAATTCCAGTCGAAAACGTCATCTTCATTTGATGCAACCATAGCTTTTTCAGTGTTACTGCTATTTGGTTTCTCTTGAATTTCAACCTCAGTGTTCTTCGGGAAAGGCTTGTACTGAAGTGACTTCTTGTAATACTCGTTGCCTTCTCCGAACGGACTCTGATTTCCCGTTGCTTCAAGATTTTTACACTCTCTCTTGAAATGTCCCTTTTGGCGACATCTGAAGCATGTTACTTTTGTCTTGTCAAAACCCAGTTTGTTGCTTGAGTTTCCGATATCTCGGCCAGTGAGAGCAACGAACTTTGTGACTCTTCAAATGATAGATGCTAAACACCACTTTATATCCATGAGCTCGAGTTCTTCTTCATCCACTTGGTCATAATCTTCTGCCGTCATTTCGGGATTTCCAATTTTTCCGGCTACAAGACTTTCGTATGACTCCAGAAGAGTGGCAAGAAGCGACATATGCTGTTTAGCGACTTGTTCCGAAACAACATTGTTCAAATTCACTGCAATGTTGCACTTGTATACATTCGAATAAGAAAGTGTTTGTTGATTCTGATTTGCTTGACTTTGATAAGATGAATTTGAACCAGTACTTGAGAATGAAGACTGTGGACTTTGATCTTATTGAGGATATGACTGATTCTGATTCTGATGCGAATTGTTCGAAGAATTTAAACTCGCATTCAATGCTTTCTGAATCTTTGGACGTGAAATGTTATCTTGCATTCCACTCTTGTAGTACAAACCAACGTCTTGAACAACATTAGAGTTCTTTGACTTTGCAATCTTCAAGAGTTCCATTTCGTGACCTTTGAGTTTATCGATAAATGTTGACAGCTTGAAGAATTCCCATTTATCGCTTTCCTTCAGAACAATTAGATAAGTAGTCCACTCTCCATCTGGTAGAGCGTCAACAAGCTTGTCGATGTACTCTTGTTCCGTCATCTCGAGACCGTGTTTGTGCATTTAGACTTTAAGATGACAGAAGCGTTCAATCATCTTCTTCATGGTTTCACCCTTTAGCATGTTGAAGATATCGAACTCTTTCATAATGAGCGCCTTCTTGCTTTTGATCATCTCCGCGCTTCCTTGATACTTCTTTTGAAGTGAGAGCCAGAGATCTCTTGCTGTTGTGTATTTTGTAGCAAAACGAGAATATCTTCTTTGACGGATTGTTGGATAAGATTGATCATCTTTTTCTCAGCAATGATTCGTCTTTCTGTACAGTCGTGTAATTGTACTTTTCCAACACTTGCTGTTGTTCATCCACCGGAACAGTGTAACCTCTTTCAATCGACACCCAGCCTGCGAAATGCATGGCTTGAACCCAATATGTAAATTTATCTTTCCATGCTTCATACTCGTCCATGCTCATTAGCTTGGGCGGTTTAACAGTCGTGCCCATTTCGTTATCAAGATTGACTTGATGGATCACGTTGGCATTTGACGAACTAGCTCCAGACATAAAAGCTCTTTGAATATCATCCATTGTGAATAATGAAACGTGTACGCTGAAAATACTCAAAAACTTTGAAAACAATTAGGTCTACTACAAGTTCGGTCGAATTTGTAGTTGAAATGAAGAATTCAGAAATTATTCACAAGTTCGGTCGAACTTGTGAATGTTGATTTAAAACTTTCCTTTTAATAACCACGGTCGAACTTGTTGATGGATCTTGTAAAGATTTTGTAAGTTCGAGCGAACGTAGCAACTGACTTTGATGAGAAACTAGCAAGTTCGGGAGAACTTAGCTAAAAATCTTTGAAATTTATCAAGTTCGGTCGAACTTGACAAAAGTTCAATAAAATTCTTGCAACTTTGAGCGAACTTAACCAATTTTCTTCAAAAATTCACTCAAGTTCGAACGAACTTGGCAAAATTTTCTCAAAAACAACTCAAGTTCGGGCGAACTTGGCAAAAACTCACTTGAAAAGTCATTTTTAGCACAAGTTCGGTCGAACTTGGTTAAACAAGTTCGATGGACAAGTTTTGGAAAACATGGTTTTTTCAAAATTTTGACATCAATTCGGTTGAATTTGGTCTCCAATCTTTCAAGGGTTTATCTTTGTTGTATTTTACATGATATATTCAAAATTGAAAAGATTTTGACCTTGAATTCTTCATTTTTGATAAAAAAAAAGTTAAGAAAAATAGAAGAATGGAGATGAAATAGAAGTGTTCTTGTCTTGATACTATCAAATCAGGCTGTTCTAGCTCTGATACCACTTGTAGGACCGATCCTTAATGCTTAGGAACCTAAATTTGATATCTAACGTCCATAATGGCGGAAATATTACGTCGTGTTTACCAATAGACAAGAATTAATCAGTTAATCATCAGTTTCATTGATTAAATGTCAAGAGTACAAACTGACAGAGCTTCGCCTCCAAAATGCCAAAGTTACAAATGAGGAGCACTAGCTAGGTATTTATAGAGATGCAAGTTCGTTCATGAAGGATGTAAGTCGCCCGAACTTGTCTCAACATGACAAGTATGAGCGAACTTGACCTCCTATTACATAAATACATCACACACCTAGCCTATTCAGCTCTATTCTATATAGACTCGATATAAGACTAAGACATAGACATTTTGGACCCACATTAACTAATTGCTTTAACATGTGCAGGGGCTTCCAAGGTCCATCTTGTCAAAGTGGATTATGGACAGTAGAGCTTCTCAGCACATCACGGGGATGCGAGCCTTATTATTCGATATCAAAGCTATTAATGGAGGCTAAGTAGGATTTGCTGGAAATCAAGGCGGAAGAATCATTGGAGAAGGAAAATTGTCGAATGGCATGGTATCTTTTGATAAGGTCAACTACATCGCTGAATTGGAGAATAATCTTATGAGTATCTCCCAGATTTGTGACAAGAAGTTCACCACTCATTTCAACGACAAGGAGTGCATGATTCTAAAACCGTGTTTCAAGATTCCAGCAGAATGGATTCTCATGCGAGCTCCTCGAGAGAATGATCTTTATGTGCTTGATATGAGTACTGCTACAACTACATTGAAGTCGGCACACTGTTTTGTCAAGAAAGCCACAGAAAAGGAATCTATTCTTTGCATAGAAAGATGGGTCATATGGACTTGAGAAAAATGAATGTTCTAGTTCACAACAATCTAGTGGAAGGAGTGAATCTAAAGAGCTTTCACATGAATGATAATTGTTTAAGCTGTAAGAAAGGAAATCAGATTAAAAAGTCTCATCCATGAACGATTCTGAACTCGATAAAGCTTCCACTGGAACGTTTGCATATGGATCTCTTTGGTCCTGTTAACGTCAAAAGAATTTCAGGAGATCTTTATTGCCTGGTAGTAATTGACGATTACTCAAGATTTTCGTAGGAAGCTTGAAAATATGTATCATCTTCCTGTTAGAAGAATCCGAAGCGACAACGGTACAAAATTCAAGAACAAACGTATGCAAGAGTTTTGTAATGCAAAAGGGGTTCTTCATGAATTCAGTGCTCCGTATACTCCACAACAAAACGGGGTTGCTGAATGAAAGAATCGAACGCTAATAGAGACAGCACGAACGATGCTTGCAGATTCTAAATTGCCCGTGAGTTTCTTGGGTGAAGTTGTGGCATCATCATGTTATACGTTGAACAGAGTCTTAACTGTTAAACCTACCAAGAAGACATGTTTTGAACTTCTTTACCAACAGAAAAGCTAATTTGGAGTATCTAGAACCGTTTGGATCTCCCTGCACGGTTATTGATCCTGATGGAAAATTTGGTGCAAAGTCATTAGAGGGTTTCTTTGTTGGCTACGCAAGTCCACTCAGACGAGTCTATCTTCCTAGCATGAAGCAAGTAGTTCTTGGTCAGCATGTCGACTATCGAAGGTATACAATGCCAACACAAAAGGCACGTGATGTTTGGATGTTCAACTATGACGATTTATGGAAATCTTTCGATCTTCCAGAAGAGCCGACTGATGAAGAAATTGTTGCTTTATATTATTTGCATCAATATGCTAATCAAGAGCAGATTTCAAGGCCAACAGTGGTTAATCAATCATCTGTTGGTACATCTTCTTCTTCTGGTGGTGATCAAAGTAATGTTCCAGCGAGCCAGTTACACCTGTCATAGAACCAGTAAAGACTACTTCAGAACCCAATCTTTCTCAAGCACATGATTCTGGTTCTGATGAGGCTCCGACTTTTGATCATGATGGAGAATCTAGTTCTGATGAGGAATCTGAGCAGATCACTAGTATGTTAAATCAATTTGCTGGCCCGAGTACAAGAAATGAAGCGTCTTCTAGTATTCCTGCTGTTGAATTGGTGGTTGATCCGAATGTTAACAATCTTGAGAGTTTAGTTGATGTTTCTAATGAAGTGATGCCGAGATATTATTCTTACCATCCATCAAACACTATAATTGGTGAATTACATGCTGGTGTAAGAACTAGAAGCTAGATTAACAAAGCATTGAGTTGTTTCTACAATAAGATAGCTCCAGTTCAAGATTATTGTACTTATCAGTGCTTCATATCTCAGATTCAGCCGAAGAATTTTCTGAAGCTTTAGGAGATGAGAATTGGGTGCTTGCAATGCAAGAAGAATTATTACAGTTCGAAAAGCTGGGTGTATGGAAACTTGTTGACCTCCCAGAGAATCAAAAGGCAATAGATACTAAATGGATCTTCAAGTGTAAGCGTGATTATCGTGGAGTGATAGTGCGAAACAAAGCTCGACTTGTTGTCAAAGGTTTTCACCAACAAGAAGGAATTGATTATACAGAAGTATATGCACCAGTTGCAAGATTGGAGTCAATCTGCATTTTCCTTGCATTCGCTACTTGGAAATGTTTTAAAGTATATCAATTAGATGTGAAATCCGCTTTTCTATAAGGCAAGCTATGAGAAAAAGTGTACGTCGCCAACCACCGGGGTTTGTCGATCCGCTGAATAAAAAGAAAGCCTATCTTCTGGATAAAGCATTGTACGGGTTGCATCAGGCCCCGAGAGTCTGGTACCAGACATTATCTCAACATCTCGTTGGCAATGGCTTTATTAGAGGAACAGTGGATAGTATGCTATTTACAAGAGAAGTTCGAAGTCATCTGATTATCATACAAATTTATGTGGATGACATCATCTTTGGTTCGACAAATGACCATCTTTGCAAAGAATTTGAAGCTATCATGAAGAAGAAATTCGAGATGAGCTCAATGGGTGAAATGAAATTCTTCCTCGGTTTGCAAGTTGATCAGCTGCTAGATGGTATCTTCATCCACCAAACCAAGTATGTTCATGATATATCGAAGAAGTTTGAAATGGATAGCACGAAGTCGTTATCTACTCCCCTGGCACTCAACAACGGAATTTGCATTGATGAAACCGGAACCAAAGTTGATGATACTCTCTATAGGTTGATGATAGGATCGCTCATGTATCTGACGACATCTCGCCCGGATATCATGTATCCTACCTGCCTCTGTGCACGATATCAGTTCAGTCCCATAGTATCTCACATGCAGATCGTGAAGGGCATTTTCATATTATTTGAAGGGTTTCCCAAGCACCGGCTTGTGGTATCCAAAGAATGACAACTTCGATCTGACCGGATATGCAGACTCTGATTTCAGTGTTGACAGATTGAACGCAAAGTCTACGACGGCCGGTTGCCAATTCTTCGGAACACGACTTGTAACTTGGCAGTCCAAGAAACAAACCACAATCGCTCTCTCTACTTGTGAGGCAGAGTATATCTCAGCTTCCAGCTGTTGTTCACAACTCTTGTGGATCCAACAGCAGATGAGAGACTAGGATTGCAATTTCTTGACACTCCATTATATGTAGACAATAAGGCAGCAATCGACATAACAAAAAATCCAGTTCATCACTCTTGAACTAAACATATCGAGATTTGTTACCACTTTATTCGTGATTGCTACGAAAAAAGATTGGAACGAATTGAGAAAATCCACACCGATGAACAAAAAGCTGACTTTTATACCAAAGCTTTTACTTTAACAAGATTTAAATATCTAATGAGGCTTAATGGTATGAAAAATCTTTTGACAGGTGCGGAAGCAGAGGTTGAATATGGATCGGACGACGAGTTCTCGTGATCCTCATTGGTTTGTTATCTTTTAGGATTAGATTTCTTTAGAAACTAAAATACAAAAATATGTTTTTGATTTTAGGGGGAGAAATGACACGAGAAAATACAAAAACATATAAAAACCAAAAAGCACAAAAACATTGAAAAAGACAAAAAGGATTTTGTGTCAAAAAGGAAATGATAATACATGAGTGGACCATCACAGTATGCTAAGGATTTGTAAAGTTTAAAAGAATTAGATAAATCTTACTGTGGATGTGTCGATAGGCTTTACACATTCAGTAGATTGTTTCCGGGATATAAACTAAATTTTACAACTGCTTAAACTTGTAGATTAACATCTCTTGGATATATGGACTTAGTACTTCAAAATTTCGTTTGAGAGATTGCCTGATTCTGAGATATGAGGTCTTTATAAACGGTTGATATCTGGGGTATTATACAAGTTCTTCTTATTTTGCGAAAGCAATAGCCTAGAACTTCTATAATGAGTTTGCTAAAAACCCCTAAACTGCAGCAAGTTGAAAGAATCAAAAGATCTAATCAATTGCATTCAAAATATTCCATAATTGGAACAACACCTTAAAGTCGAGACTTCATCTCTTTGTCGATATGGTGGTATTAACCCGAGCTCTCAAAGCTTCGCATAACCCAGATACAGATATCAATTACGCTATACTCACCTGTAAGATGAAATCTAGAGAATCTTGATACAGGAGTATATTCTAATATGGGAACCATAGTTTAGTCAAGTTTCATAATTCTAATTAACATATCTTGGAACAATTGAGAAATGTGTCGAAGTTTAGGTGGACAAATATATCGACGATCTAGGTGTTGGGATTGTACCCTTTGTAAAGGAACAGATGATATAAAGCCAAAATACTCTATCCGCGGTTTGGTCCAACTATCAGAGTATAGATCCTCTAATCTCTAAACTCTGTCTTCCTAAAGTCTGATACTTATGCATCATCTGCTACAACTTTTATCAAAGGTCTGACAGAAGAAAAGGAGCAGAGCTTAGTCATCAGAGTTTAGTTTTATTTTTATTTTCAATGTAACATTGCTTTTTGCACTATCAGTTGTTAGGGGTCAGTGCTTAGAGTTAGTTATATTATTGTTAGATGTCACTGTCAACCCTGATGTCATCAAAAGATGCTCAGAGGTTAGATAGTTAGTATAAATAGTTGAGTCGATGTAACAGTAAACTTTGTCTTCTTAAAAAGATCTTTACACCAATCATCTTCTTTCATTTCTGTACTATCAACCTTGTTGCAATAGGCTGAGGGGGAGTTTGTGAATCACATGCAAAGTTTACAAACTTGAAAGCATGATGATAATGAAAACAAACGACCTTTACTTGTACTAAAAGTTTTCCATTCTATTCAGCAGCATTTACTTTTAATTTCAATCATATTTCCATTTTAGGAACAAAAACTACAAGTAAATCAAACTCGAATCCTAACAATTGGTATCAGAGCCTGGTCAATCAAAATTTGATTAATATCAATTTGATTTGAAAGATCAGCTCTCCCTGCTAATTAGTTTGATAGTTTTACTTGAAAACAGAGTTGTATTACGTTCAAAGTTTTTAAAACACAAATCTATTGTAATAAATCAGAAATGTCTCAAAACGCACAAGAATCAACCATTGGATCTATGTTTAAACCACCGATGCTGAAACGAAATGAATATTTCATATGACAACGTGGGATGGGTCACATATTAGCATAAATGAACACCGGTTGTTGGCGATCCATTGTATATGGACCACATGTTCCTATGGTTCCCAGTACAGAGGATCCCAATACTTAAGTGCCAAAAGTCCTGAAAATTACTCCCAGCAGGATTCCAAAACATAGAATTGGATGCTAAGGCAATTAGCATTGTTGCATCTGCCTTACCTATGAAATCTATGTTGGTCTGCTCCACTACAATAGCGCAAAGGAGTTATGGGACTCACTAAAAGAGCAATTCGGTGGCACTGAAGAAGTGATCGAAAACAATAGAGAAGTTCTGAATCAACAGTGTGAAACATTTTGTCACGTAAAGGGTGAGTCATTAACACAACAGTTCAAACGTTTTAGCGTCTCATTAGTGAATTGAAACTGGTTAACGTGGAATTTCCTAATTCGACTGTCAATAGTCGTTTCTTAAGATCGTTACCAAAAAATGGGAGACTGTAGCTTACGTTACTCGAACATCGGTTGGTTTTAAAGAAATGACTCTCACGCAACTTCATGGTCGACTCCTCACATATGAGATAAGTGCAATGGGAGAGTTACAATATTTTCTTGGTTTACAAGTCAAACAAATGCACAAGAGCACTTTCATACATCAAAATAAGTATGTCAAAGAACTGCTTAAAAAGTTTGATATGGATGATTGTAAACCTTGCAGCACACCTATGACAACATCTAAGCTGGTCACTATTGTTGATAAAGATGACTTGGTTGACCAAACACCTTATAGAAGTATGATTGGGTCCTTATTGTACCTAATTGCTTCCAGGCCAGACATCATGTTTGCAACATGTGTTTGTGCCAGATCCCAGTCTCTACCTAGAAAGTCTGATCTTATTGCTGTCAAAAGGATATTAAGGTACATAAAAGGTGCTCCCACACTTGGTACATGGTATCCTTCTAATGGAAATATTGTGCTTTCAGGTTACTCAAATAGTGATTTGCTGGATGCAAGACAACAAGGAAGTCCACGTCAGGAGGTGTCCAATTCCTAGGTGATTGCCTAGTGTCTTGGCAGAGTAAAAAGCAAGTTGCATTTTCCACATCCACTGCTGAGGCAGAATACATTGCTCCTGCAAGTTGCACTGCACAAATCCTATGGATTTTGGTATCTCTGCTTTAAGGACTCCTCTCAAAATTCATAGTCAAGCAGCAGAAAATATCATCAAAAATCCTGTCTCTCACTGCACAACAAAAACACATTGACATCAGACATCACTTTATGAGGGATTGCTAGGCAATATAGTGTCCAAAGAACTCCAGAACAAAATGGGGAGTTGAAAGGAAAAATCAAACTCAAGTTGAATCTGCAAGAACCATGCTCGTAGACTCTGGTTTACCCTTGTCTTTTTGGACAGAGGCTGTAAACACTGCTTGTGATGTTCAAAATAGAGTTTTGATTAACCCAGGTATCAAAAGACTGACTATGAATTGCTTTACAAAATCGAACCTCTGATCTCATATTTCAAAGTTTTTGGCTGTCCTTGTTTCATCTTGAACTTAAAAGATTCTATCTCTAAGTTTGCAGCCAAAGTTACTGTGGTTATTTTCTGGGATACTCAACCACTGCCAAAGCCTACAGAGTGTTTAACTCTAGGACCAAGTGTGTTGAAGAAACTCTGAATGTAAAGTTCAATGAACTTTCAACTTTAAAAATCCCAACGAATCCTGCTGAACTATTTGATCTAGATAAATTTACTTTTGAAGTTGTGTTTGTCAAGACTAACACTGCAGGTATATCACAGTCATCACCACAAAAGCAAGGATATGATTGCATTCTTCCAAACTTCAAAATCTATCCTTCAAGCAGAGGAGCATATGATAGTAACGATGGTGAAAGCTCTGCTGATTCAACAGTGGTTAATTCTCAATCTTTTGCTACTCTCAAAACCAAAAAACTGTTGATAAAAATCCATCAAATTTGGATAAAAATCAAACAGTCACTACTATACCACCACCTCCATTCCAATCTAAGACTGGACCATCAAATTCACCAACAAAGGACAGCTCAGATGATACACATTTGCAAGCTTCACCTCAAAATGCACTTGTCCCATATCAAGGTGAGTTTATTTTCCTCAAAAGCCATCCATTGGATCAAGTTACTGGCAACATAATGAGGGAGTGCTCACAAGAAGCCAATCCCAAAAGATTTACCTCTTTGCTAGTTTTCTATCACTCATCCAACCTATCAAGTACCAATAGGCACCAAAAGACAATAGTTGGGTAGAAGCTATGCAAGAGGAGCTCCTTCAGTCTAGAAGACAACAAGTTTGGGAACTTGTACCACTGCCTAAGGATGTAAGTCCAATTGGCACAAATGGATCTTCAAGAACAAAACCGATGAAAGGGGTATTGTTGTCAAGAACAAAGCAAGGCTCGTGGTTCAAGGCTATAGACATGAAGAAGGCAATGACTATGATGAAAATTTTGCTCCTATAGCAAGGTTAGAAGCCATCAGACTGTTCTTAGCTTTTGCTGCTAACCACAACATCAAAGTGTTTCAAATGGACATCAAAAGTGCATTCCTGTATGGAAAGATCAAGGAAGAAGTGTATGTGTATCAACCTCCTGGATTTGAAGATCCATTTCATCCTGATCATGTGTACAAGTTAAACAAAGCAATGTATGGTCTTAAACAAGCACCAAGAGCCTGTTATGAAACTCTATCAACTTTTCTCATGTCCATAGGTTTTTCAAGAGGTAAAATTGATAAAACCTTGTTTTTAAAATGGAAAGGAAAAGATTTGATGCTTGTCCAAATTTATGTGGATGACATCATTTTTGGATCCACATGCATTGCCATGAAGAGTTCAGAAAACTCATGGCAGCAGAGTTTGAAATGAGTGCAATGGGTGAGTTGCAAAGTTTTCTTGGTTTACAAGTCAAACAAATGCACAAGGGCACTTTCATCCATCAAAATAAGTATGTCAAAGAACTGCTTAAAAAGTTTGATATGGATGATTGTAAACCTTACGGCACACCCATGGGAACATCCAAGCTAGTCATTATTGTTGATAAAGATGACTTGGTTGATCAAACACTTTATAGAAGTATGATTGGGTCCTTATTGTACCTAACTGCTTCCAGGCCAGACATCATTTTGCAACATGTGTTTGTGCCAGATCCCAGTCTCTACCTAGAAAGTCTGATCTTATTTTTGTCAAAGGATATTTAGGTACATAAAAGGTGCTCCCACACTTGGTATATGGTATCCTTCTAATGGAAATATTGAGCTTTCACGTTACTCAGATAGTGACTTTGCTGGATGCAAGACAACAAGGAAGTCCACGTCAGGAGGTGTCTAATTCCTAGGTGATTGCCTAGTGTCTTGGCAGAGTAAAAAGCAAGTTGCAGTTTCCACATCCACTTCTGAGGCAGAATACATTGCTGCTGCAAGTTGCACTACCCAAATCCTCAAAATCAACTTTTGGATTTTGGTATCTCTGCTTTAAAGACTTCTCTCAAAATTGATAGTCAAGCAGCAGAAAATATCATCAAAAATTCTGTGTCTCACTCCACAACAAAACACATTGACATCAGACATCACTTTGTGAGTGATCGCTAGGCAATTTAGTGTCCCAAGACTCCAGAACAAAATGGGGAGTTGAAAGGAAAAATCAAACTCTAGTTGAATCTACAAGAACCATGCTCGTAGACTCATGTTTATCCTTGTCTTTTTGGACAGAGGCTGTAAACACTGCTTGTTATGTTCAAAACAGAGTTTTGATTAACCCCATGTATCAAAAGACTGACTATGAATTGCTTTACAAAATCGAACCTCTGATCTCATATTACAAAGTTTTTGGTTGTCCTTGTTTCATCTTCAACTTAAAACATTCTATCTCTAAGTTTGCAGCCAAAGTTGACTGTGGTTATTTTCTGGGATACTCAACCACTGCCACAGCTCTTTACAGAGTGTTTAAACTCTTCTAGGACAAGTGTGTTGAAGAAACTCTGAATGTGAAGTTCAATGAACTTTCATCTTTAAAAATCTCAGCAAATCCTGCTGAACTGTTTGATCTAGATAAATTTACTTTTGAAGATGTGTCTGTCAAGACTAACACTACAGGTACAACACAGTCATTACCACAAGAGCAATGGATATGATTGCATTCTTCCAAACTTCAAGATCTGTCCTTCAAGCAGAGGAGCATATGTTAGTAACAATGGTGAAAGCTCTGCTGATTCAACAGTGGTTAATTCTCAATCCTTTGCCTGCTCTCAAAACCAAAACACTGTTGATAAAAATCCATCAAATTTGGATAAAAATCAAATAGTCACTACCATACCACCCATACCACACCTCCATTCCAATCTGAGACTGGACCATCAAATTCACCAATAAAGGACAGCTCAGATGATACATATTTGCAAGCTTCACCTCAAAATGCACTTGTCCCATATCAAGGTGAGTTGATTTTCCTCAAAAACCATCCATTGGATCAAGTTATTGGCAACATAAATGAGGGAGTGCTCACAAGAAGCCAATCCCAAAACATTTGCCTCTTTGCTGGTTTTCTATCACTCATCCAACATGTCAAGTACCAAGAGGCACTGAAAGACAATAGTTGGGTAAAAGCTATGCAATAGGAGCTCCTTCAGTTTAGAAGACAACAAGTTTGGGAACTTGTACCACTGCCTAAGGATGTAAGTCCAATTGGCACAAAGTGGATCATCAAAAACAAAACCAATGAAAGGGGTATTGTTGTCAAGAACAAAGCAAGGCTCGTGGTTCAAGGCTATAGACAAGAAGAAGGCATTGACTATGATGAAAATTTTGCTCCTGTAGCAAGGTTAGAAGCCATCAGACTGTTCTTAGCTTTTGCTGCTAACCACAACATCAAAGTGTTTCAAATGGACATCAAAAGTGCATTTCTGTATGGAAAGATCAAGGAAGAAGCGTATGTGTGCCAACCTCCTGGATTTGAAGATCCATTTCAACCTGATCATGTGTACAGGTTAAACAAAGCACTGTATGGTCTTAAATAAGCACCAAGAGCCTGGTATGAAACTCTATCAACTTTTCTCATGTCCATAGGTTTTTCAAGAGGTAAATTGATAAAACCTTGTTTTTAAAATGGAAAGGAAAAGATTTGATGCTTGTCCAAATTTGTGGATGACATCATTTTTGGATCCACATGCACTGCCATGAAGAGTTCAGAAAACTCATGGCAGCAGAGTTTGAAATGAGTGCAATGGGTGAGTTGCAAAGTTTTCTTGGTTTACAAGTCAAACAAATGCACAAGGGCACTTTCATCCATCAAAATAAGTATGTTAAAGAACTGCTTAAAAAGTTTGATATAGATGATTGTAAACCTTACGGCACACCCATGGGAACATCCAAGCTAGTCATTATTGTTGATAAAGATGACTTGGTTGATCAAACACTTTATAGAAGTATGATTGGGTCCTTATTGACCTAACTGCTTCCAGGCCAGACATCATGTTTGCAACATGTGTTTGTGCCAGATCCTAGTCTCTACCTAGAAAGTCTGATCTTATTTTTGTCAAAAGTTTATTTAGGTACATAAAAGGTGCTCCCACACTTGGTATATGGTATCCTTCTAATGGAAATATTGAGCTTTCACGTTACTCAGATAGTGACTTTGCTGGATGCAAGACAACAAGGAAGTCCACATCAGGAGATGTCCAATTCCTAGGTGATTGCCTAGTGTCTTGGCAGAGTAAAAAGCAAGTTGCAGTTTCCACATCCACTGCTAAGGCAGAATACATTGCTGCTGCAAGTTGCATTGCACAAATCCTGTGGCTTCAAAATCAACTTTTGGATTTTGGTATCTCTGCTTTATAGACTCCTCTCAAAATTGATAGTCAAGCAGCATATAATTTCATCAAAAATCATGTCTCTCACTCCACAACAAAACACATTAACCTCAGACATCAGACAATTTTGCGCAAACGCAGAGGTTCATTCTCAAAAAGATGTTCCTTATGCTATTATATCAAGAGTGGGCAAAACACTGATGCAAATTAGCCCTCAGTCGATTTCTCAAGTGTTTGAATTGAATGATATGGCACATCCTGTGTCATTCTCTACAAATGAGATGCATGCCGAATTTCTGGAAAGGGGTTACATTGGACAACTTAAAGGTATGACAATCTTCAAATCCAATTTTCCTGCTGAGATGAGATTTTTTTTTCACACTCTTCTAACTTGTCTCTCAGCAAAGGCCACAGCTTTTAATGAAATACCAATGAACATTCAGTATCTGGGCTATGCCATTTTAACTGGATCAAATTTAAACTTTTCTCAGATCTTGTGGCAAATTTTAGTAATATTGCAAAAAGGAAAGCTTTTCTGATACATCCACGATTCTTGAGTGTTTATCTTCATAATCAGTTACCTGAGAATGATGTTAAACAAGGTGCTGTTTCACAACCAGGCTGCCTAACTCATGAAACTTTTATTATAATTACAAATCAGGATAAAGTTTCTAAACCACAAGTAGAGGAGGCTAAGCATGCTTTACAAGAACAAAATGTTCAATCTCAACCTCCTGCTACTGAGCCCACTGCCTCTGGTGATCAGGGCACTATAACCACTGCCCTGAAACCCACACCAACAATCTCCAAAAAGAAACCCAAGAAAATCTCCAAAAAACCCACCAAACCTAAAAAGGGCCCTCTGGAAGATGAGATCCTAGAGGTTAACCCAGTGATAACACAAAAATCACTTGAAAACACTGCTGCTACTTCTTCACAGCAGATGTTAGATTCTCAACCTGGCTTTGAAACTCCTCCTTCTTCCTCACAAAAGGAAAATGTTGTACGGGGACACCAAATTATGAAGCTCTGGATCCACTTTGTTCCATCATCAATAGCCCCTCTCCCAGGGCAATGTCTCTTTCTGCACCATAACCTTCACCAACAAAATCACTGCCGCCTACTATAGTGCCTTTGCTGAATGCAATCGAATTGGAACAAACATTAACCAGTTCTTCTCACCAACCTATCAATGAGAATGTACTCCAACAAGTGACTGGGTCTGATTCTTTATTCTTTGCTATCCCATTAGCAGCTGAAGAGGATACATCCCTTGGGTTACATGTAACCCTAGGTGATAGTTCATCAAGAGAAGCCACTACAATTGCTCAACTCCCAAGTTTACCTTTGGACAGTGGTTACATTCCTAAGACTCTGATGAAGGCAACCACTGTTGAGGCTACTACTGTAACCTCTGATTATTTGGGAAGTCCCGAGTACCAAGACAAAGGGGCATCTATGTTTGAAACAGGGGTTGAGACCCTTGTTCATGATGATATAGATATAACTACCACTTTTGGTAGGAGTTCAGATGATCCTATTAAGTTAGGTGATGATCTAAAATATCAGGATTTGACGGAGAGAGTTACCAAAATTGAAACTCTGTTGATGAAATCAAGGATTTACTGAAGCAGATGTTAGCTACAAAGAGCCAACCCTCTGTCCTATCCACTGATGATCTCAAATAAGCCTTAGACCCTCTGTTTCAACAACAAAAGTATTATGCTGATCTTCAACACAAGAATCAGATGAAAGAGGTTAGAAACATGGTTGATGCAGATATATGGACATTGTTGCAGATATTAAGGCAATCAAGGCCTTCAAACCACTGGTACTTCTCCTCCCACAGTAATCTTGGTCAACACTGATGATGCCAAAAAGGGGGACATACCTTTAAAGAAAGAAGTGCTAAAGCTTGATGAAAAAGATGCACGACCAACAGTGGTTATCCCTAGACCAGATGGTTCTAAATCAGTTGATGAAACAACTGATATCTTTGCAAGGGAAAAGGAGAATACAAAGAAAAGGGTAAGGGTTGATAGCAGAGCTTTGGTTAGAAAAAGAAGCTCTGCAAAAAGAAAAGGAAAATGTTGGTTCTTCATCAAAGAAAATGGAAGTTAGAAAAACAAGGCAATCAGCATCCATACTTTCCAAACCTAAGTCAGTTGCTAATCCAACCACATCCTCTGTTCCCACAAAAACACCTACACCTCCATCTACCAAAGCAGTTTATACACCAACCTTAACAGATGTTACAACACATGTTGTTTCAACATCTATTGACACAGCAGAGGTTATAACAAATGTTAATCCAACCACTACTATGGTCATATTTCAAACTTCCACCATGTCTCTACCCACTCCCACAAGAATACAACAACCACAATCACCTTTTCTCAAGTTCAAGAGGAGAAAAACCACAAATGTTATACTTGATGACAAGATCATCCGTTCTCCTATCCCGCGTTATCAAAACCAGTGTCCACCACAACAGTTACTCAATCTTCTTCTTCTCAAACTACTGTAGTGCCTCTTGCCACTCAATACCCACTGGAGTTACAAGCTATCAAACCAGAGATTAAATCTTTCTTTTTAGAAGAAGATTTAGATAAAAGGGAATTTCTATCTCTGAAAGTTATCCCAAACCAAGAAACTTGGAAGATTACAAGAAGCTTAAAGTCAAACAAGCAAAAGATATCACCAAAAGGGATACTTAGGGAAAGTCTGACAAAGTAATACAAAATTACTCGCAATTTCAGTTGAGCAAAGTCAGAAGTATAGAAGACTATGCAAGAGACTTATCCAAATAACTATCAGAGAGAGAAGATAAAAGCCTTAAAGAAGACTATTTCTATCACATCATGGAAACCAAGTTATATAAGGCTATAAGGGCACAATTCAAAGACTGGGCCTGTGAGAGAGTTGGAAGAAGAAGTACAAAGAATGCAAGATATGCTGAAAGATCCTCTCAAAAAGCCAACTCCTCCAGATTGGAATAAATACAAGAAAGTGCCTGAAAAGAACTTACCGTTAGGAAGAATGAAGGAATAGTTGATTGCTGCAAATTATGGGCCGAAGAACCAAATCATGAGGTGGACAGAGGTTAAGGTGGTTGAAACATACAAGTGGCTTGAGAAAAGAAGAAAAATTGATCCATCGTTGCGAAAGAAGCCAGAGTATCCAGCAGAGGATACAGCTCGTCAGACCCAACACTCTTTAAAACCATCTGAAACATCTGATCTATCTATCTTGGCCTTGAATCAAAGAAAAAAGCAAATGAATATGGAAGAAGAAGATAAAAGAGTGTATGAGCACATAAAGGAAGGCATCCAAAATATGATTGACTTCCATACTGATGAGACCAGTCAAAAGCTTGCAGAAGATCTGTCTCAAATGGCACCTCAAACAATCTACCAACCTCAGCAATAACTTTCCATCCTAGAAAGCCTTCAGACCCAAAAATTCTAAAGTTGAAAGTTGAAAAAACTCCCACGAATTGACTCTGCTCAAGTCTGATGGCATAACTACCAAGATGAAAATGGAGGATGCATATGGGCTGAGTGTAGAAGACCTCCATGAACTTATGGATCTGGTACTGGAGAAGGATGATGATGATGAGGAATCTCTAAATTTCGAATTGCAGTTCAAAGGTCAAATCAGAGATTTGCTGTTGAGGAATAAAGACCAAGAATAAAAGATGTTTTTGGCATCATCTGTTCCAGGGGAGATTGTTGGGATTGAACCCTTTGCAAAGGAACATATGATATAAAGCCAAAATACTCTATCCCCGGTTTGGTCCAACTATCAGAGTTTAGATCCTCTGATCTCTAAACTCTGTCTTCCTAAAGTCTGATACTTATGCATCATCTGCTACAACTTTTATCAAAGGTCTGACAAAAGAAAAGGAGCAGAGCTTAGTCATCAGAGTTTAGTTTTATTTTTATTTTGAATGTAGTAGTGCTTTTTTGCACTATCAGTTGTTACGGGTCAATGCTTAGAGTTAGTTATATTATTGTTAGATGTCACTATCAACCCTGACGTCATCAAAAGATGCTCAAAGGTTAGATAGTTAGTATAAATAGTTGAGTCGATGTAACAGTAAACTTTGTCTTCTTAAAAAGATCTTTACACCAATCATCTTCTTCCATTTCTGTACTATCAACCTTGTTGCAATAGGCTGAGGGGGAGTTTGTGAATCACATGCAAAGTTTACAAACATGAAAGCATGATGATGAAAACAAGCGACCTTTACTTGTAGTAAAAGTTTTCCATTCTATTCCGCTGCATTTACTTTTAATTTCAATCATATATCCATTTTTGAAATAAAAACTACAAGTAAATCAAACTCAGATCCTAACACTAGGTAAACAAGTTTAAAATTTGAAGTCATTAAAAGGTCAACGGTACTGGTGATATGTCTCAAACAACTGATATGATCCTTAGACACGAATTCACAAAAATATGTCTGTAAATATGTTTGTACATAGTTAATTTGATAGCATATTTAAACCCAAAAAGATTTTCGGTGTGTTTTAGCATAAACTTTCGAAAATTCAAAAAGATTTTGTTTCTACTTTGTTTTCAACAGCCAATGATGGAAAGCGGATCTTCAAAGTTCGGAATGGTGCAAACTGTTGGAAATCTTGATAACAACGGGTTGGGAGCTAATCTGTAAAATCAAAATTGGTCGAAAAATGATTAAAATTCATTAATTTGAAACTTTAAATTGAAGAAAACATCAGTTTGTTCATAACGGGTCAAACCGAGGTCATTAACTTGGACTCGGCAGACAAATTGGTTAACCAAGGTCATTAACTTGGACTTGGTCAACTGAGTGGATTTTCAAAACAGGTAAACTTGTGAAAGTTCAGGGTTTAAAGTGTAAAATTTGAAAATTTTCGAAAAACCCTAGACAAGTTCGGCCGAAGTTAGGTTGTTAATGTTTATATTTGAATTTTGACAACTTTGGGCGAAGTTATTCATGAAAATTAGTTTGCTTTTGGAAATCAAGTTCGGCCGAAGTTAGGTTGTCTGTGTTTTGTATTGAATCTTGACAACTTCGGACGAAGTTATATAATGGTTTATCTGCTTTGAGTGTCAAGTTCGTCCGAAGGTATGTAGACTATATATAGCCACAACTTCGGACAGAACATCATTTATCTGTTGAGCGAACTTGGTGATTGAGAGCAAACTTAGTAATTTACACAAAAATTACTGTTATTCTGCCCAATTTGAGTTTGAATCTAAGTGATTGGCACACTTAGATCCATGGCAGAGGTGATGTTTTGCTCTAAAATATTTGAATTTCATGTGTTCTTGACATGTCGGACTTTTAATGGTTAAAACACATAGTTTTAGGTGATTTGAAATGAAATTGAATGATTGAAGATGTTATATAACATGTATAGATCAAATAGGAATCATAAAATCAAACATCGGACCATAATTTCATGTTGCAGATTTGAGATTAGTTTTGGGGACGTGGACAAGTTCGCCCGAACTTGTTCAATGATGTTTTAATCAACTTCGGGCGAAGTTGCATGTAATGAACTGTTTCTTTGTTTTGAACTTCGAGCGAAGTTAGTTAATTAGGTTCAAAAACTTAAATGTGACAAGTTCGACCGAACTTATGATTAAATGTTATAAAATCTGTTTTGGTGTCAAGTTCGTCCGAACTTATTCAAAGTGGTTATAAATCATGCCATTTGGCAAATTCGAGCGAAGTTGTTCTTTCATGTTGTTAAAATTAGAAAAAAATGCTAAGTGCTTGTGTCTTTCACGTTGCAGGTTGTTCAGCTTACGTATTCGAAGTTCCAAAATACGTGTGTCTCGCTAGACAAGAAGTTATATCCTTCTCGGGAGCCGTTTTCTTATGTATTAGAGTTCATGGGCGTATTCCTGTGATAAAGGCTATTACAGACAAGCACATTGTTTATCGCTCGCATGTAAACTTCTTCGGGAGTTCTGCAAAGTACATCGAAGTTAACAAAGTCATCAATTCATTTGTTCGTGTGGGGGATGAGGATAAGGAATTTAAAGTGACGGAAGCCGATATTCGTAGAATGCTAGAATTTAATGACAGTTCTGATGATCCAATGGGTTTTAAAGAATGGATGGTTAAAGGGTGCTTTTACCGTATGGGTTACCATGGATACGTTAACGAGTCATCTTTTAAGAAGGGCAATCTGGGTCTTCCTTACAAAATCTTTATGCATGCCCTAATTCACACTTTCAGTCATAGAAAAGCCGGTTTGGATGATTTGAAGGATTACATGATGTGCATGGAAACGGTAATGGTTCTAAACAAGAAATTCAACTATTCTGGAGTCGTTTTTGAACACATGTCAAAGAATATGGGAAATGATAGATTTCTGCTATATCCTCGGTTTGTACGGATGTTTATAGATGATCAGTTCAAAGATATCGTCAAAGATCAGAATGATGTACTTTATCTATGTCATATGGACGAGACTACTTTGAAGAAGCTTGCTATGTATCAAAGACAAGAAACTATTCCTATTGCAAAACTAGTTTTCGGTGCGATTGTTAAAGCTGATTACGTGTCACCGCCAGATAGAAAATGGAGGAATGAAAGAAGTGGTGATGATAAATAAAAGTATCTAAGTGTATGGTTTGTGAAGAAAGTCGTTGAAAAGCCGAAACGCAAAAGGGCTTCAAAGAAAGTGCAAACTATGTTAGTGGATGAACCGAGATTGAAGTAGAAAACGTGGAAAATGTTGCAGGATCGAGTGCAGCAGTGAATGTTGAGAGTCAAGTGGTTGAGACTGGAACTGCTGGTGGAGATCGTGATGATGTTATATCCGCTACTTTTGATAAAGATGAAGAATCATCCGAAGATTCTGTTGATATTCATCAGAAACAAGCTGAAAAGGAAAAAGAAGAAGAGCGTTTAAAGAAACGAGGTGAAGACTTGTATGTGCCATCTGAAGAAGGTTCTGATGAAGACAGACCAAAGAAAAACTCGAAGCGCTCTAAATCAAAAGGTGGTGATACAAAGAAGACAACTGGATCTCCTAATACAAAAGGAAGAAAGTTGGTCAGGAAAAGGTATGCTAGTCAAATAAAGAAGAAAGCTACTCCTCCGCAAACATCCGAAGTTCAACAACCATCATCAGTGTCTATGCAAGCTCCTCAACAACCTCCACAAGAGCCTATTATTACTACATAGCCAATCTCTCCACAACAACAGACAACTCTGAAACAAACAACACCAAAGGATACTTCAAAGCAGCACACTCCTCAAAGTCAATCTTCTGCTCAACGTCAAGAACGTTATTTCTCTAGTGAATTTGGAAAATATATGACGCCTCAACGAAATGTTGATACGGAGATTTATTCTGATGAGTTGCTTGATATGTTCAATGAATCGAAGATGCAAGAGTTGGAAAGAAGAATAAAAGCTCTTGAAGTTCAAATCAAGAAGAATGAGACAGAGAAAAAGATCATGGAAGACAAAGTTAAGTTCTTGGAGAATGATCGTGAGTACATGAAAGCGTTAGTTGAAAGTTTCGGTGCAGACAACGAAAGGTTGAGGAAAATAATTTCAGAGAATCAGACAGAAAAGGCCCTAAACAACAAAAGATTCAGTATGCTACAGCGTGTTCTGACAAACAATCTTGGTATTGATTTCAACGCTGAATACAACAGACTGGAAGTTCAAGACGAGAAAGATCGAGCTGAAAAAGAATTAGCAAGGCAGGGCAAAGGAAAGCATGTTGAAAGTACTGTTGAAACAGTGATCGGTGAAGACTCAAAGTCTGCTCAAGTACCTGTTTGAAGAAACTCATGTTGTAGAAACTCATGAAGTTCAGAATGTTGAAAAAACTGAAGAACCTATAAAAAATTCTTTTATAGGTCGGAACTCTAGAACCTAAAGACTTTCTCAATCAGACATGATAGATTGATTTTCTGAAACTGAAAAAGAAACTGAAGAAAAAGAGGATGATGATGATGAGATGATAAAGACGATGATCCAGTCGATGATCGAATGATGATTCAGACCATGGTAACGACGATGATGATGGTCAGGGTGATGTTGGTTTGAAAGTTGATTCAGCAAAGTTCTCTACAGATTCTGATTTTGATACTTTGATGAATGATGAAGCGAATGCTGAAGATGGTCAAAGTAAGGGGGAGCAAGAGGGTCCTAAAGATGTTGATGATTTTGATGCTGTTATTGCTAAACCATTCGCAGTAGTTTCTGATAAACCCCTAATTCTGATGTTGGAACATAATATTGAAGATGGAGAGTTTGTTCACGACTATTCTAAGAAGAATTGGCAAAGATGTTCGAGATAGAGCCTGAATCGTTCGAGTTCGACTTCGAAGAAGAGTTAGTGAACATTGATACTTTTGGGTAAACCACCTGAAGGTGATTATTATAACAGAGTTATTATTGAAGATGTGTCTGATGACGAAAAGGGTGTTGGAAAGTATTCAGGGGTGAACACTGACAACTTTCCAACGTTTAAAGAAATGTATGAGGAATTGAATGATGATATGCTGAGAAGGAAAGTTGAAGAGACAGTTTGAGAAGGTAATATTCCATGAGGTATATCAAAAGAAGAAATCGCTGAAGCTAAAAAGTCTTGGTTTAAAGAAATGCCGAAACAAAGAAAGTTTAGACGTCCGCTTGCATTCTTTACTAGAGACAAAGACAAATCGTTGGGTGATATTTTGTGCTGGGGATCGTTGAAAGAATTGAATGTGTATGCTATTAAAAGAGAGTTTGGGGTTCAATACTTCAGACATATGGTAGATTTGAAGACATTGCCGTTCTGGGATATTGAAGAGTTGGTGCAAACACGTAACATCAGCTACCAAATGAAATTTAACGATCAAAGGCAGTGGAAAGTGATTAAGTTTGAAGCATTACACGGTTTTAGATACTGGAAGCCGTTTATTTCTAAGCGTCGAATAAAGATTGATAAGAAGACAGGTGAGAAAAAATAAACACTTGTGATGAAAAGGCCTAGAGCAATGAAGAAAATGCCTTTAATGCCGATTGAGCAAGATTTTTATCCAATGTTTAAATGGTGGCAAATAGACCAAGAAACATGTGAAGCGGTGATCGTATTACGTGCTGATGATAGCTGGGATGTTACTGAAGAGATTACACCAGAAATGATAGAAAGACGAAGGATATGGGGCTTATGGTGAACAATACGAATGCTAGACCTGATGTGGCTTGTGAATTGCTCGAAGGAAGATATTCGATGTTTATTCTTCAACAAGATCTGCTTTAAAAAGAAAGAGAAAGTTCAAGCATTAAAGTATCAAAGTGTTATAAATGTTTGCTTTGCTCATGTGATAAATTCAGGTCATATGTGGGAATCGAGCTTGAGAGAGCTAGAAAGAGAAGAATTTCTGAAGGAAGGGAAACGTTTAGAAAAAATTCATGAAAGGGGTAGAGAGGCGAAAGACTACGAAGATTTCAGTTTATGAAATGGGTACCTCCTACTGACCAAACGCCTATTCCTAAACAAGAACAAAGGAAAAAAGTCATACAAGAACTTTTTCGGAAGAGGTTGAAGATTTTGAAGACTGATCAAGACTACGACAATATCCAAGGGGGAGTCTGTTGGTGCTTAATGTCTATCGTCTAAGTCTTGAATCGAGTGTGTATTGTATAGGGTTTAATTTGTTAGATTTCAAAGTATTTATGTTGTACTAGAGCAAGTTCGGCCGAAGTTGTAATATCCAATGGACAAGTTCGCCAAAACTTAAGTTCGGCCAAAGTTGGCCATGGCCTTTTTCAACCGAACTTGTTCTTCTATAAATAGCAAGCCTTAGGATCTCATTTGTAACTTTGCAACTTTTGAGGCGAAGCTCTGTCGATTTGGAATCTCACATTGTAAAGACATTTGAACTAATAAATCGACGTTTAAACAGTAATTCTTGTGTATTTGTCACTATTCATGTAAATTCCGCATAACGATGACATAGATTCAACCTAGGTTTCTGTGACGCGTGGACGGATCGATCCTAACAAATAACCTACTGAGGTTATACCTTATAGCCACTTTGTTTGGTTAGTTATTTGATAAGTTGTTTTACCTTTAAATGACCAAAATGCCTTTTTGTGCATAAATTCATTTTTAGCATATGTAATCAAACTTTTGACATCTAAACTGATATAATAACATTTACAAACATGTTTGGGCATATAGGACTTATCATATAACATATATAACCATCCAACCTTATATATACGCAAATGACCCGTTAAAGTAGCGTAAACTACCTTAACGAGTCGTAACGGGTCAAGAGCACTTAAGATTACTATCTAATCAGAATGTTAGGTTCATTAAATCATGTCGTATAAGTTCCAATACTCATTTGATTTATAGAACTTCATTCTATTCTATCCACCGGTTTAGTCCCGACTTATAAACTTAGTATCCAATACTAGGTGCCACTTGATTCCTTGTTCCTTCAAGCATTGTTTGATCTATACTACAAGACTTAAGCAATCCCAAGTGAGTACATAGTCCCCTCTTTTACATTTTCAAATATTTTGGGGTGATACACATGTGCATATAACTACTTTCTTGTTTTCCTGACATTATACATGCTTTAATTACATAGTACATATAGTACATGATTTCAATTGCGTTTTGCTTCGTATGTTGACTTAGCATGCTTAGCACATTAATTTCAAGGATCCTTTTTGCTTCATATGTTGACTTAGCATATCTAGCACTTTGATTTCATGATCACTTTACTAGTACATGGTTTATAAAGACGTTTTACATGACATGCTTACATTGATTATGAAATTTTGCTATGTTGAACGAAAAAAAAACATTCATAAACATTACCCCCCGACCGGTAGTATGTTATGGTACCATAGGTTTCATAACCTCATTCCCGCTTCTTAGTTTGTTTGGAAGTATCCATTGGGGAATGACAGAATCCGATGAACAATTGATAAATCTTTGTCCTAATAAGGGTTTATCCGACATATGACAAAGCTTGAATGTATTCGATAACAAACCACATAAATGTTTATATCAATAAAAGCCATGGTTTTCAAAACATAACTTTTGATTTAAACGTTTATTTATTCAAAGACATTGTTTTGTACACTACATTCGGTTACACAAGACATTTGGTTATACATGACACTATTACATGTGGTTTGAGTAAATACTTTTTACTTACCATACAAGACATTGGATATTACTTGACATTGTTACACATGACATTAGTTTATACATAACACTTGGTTTACACTAGACATTGTTTATACACAACATCTGGTTTACACAAAGACATTGAATTATATATGACACTTGGTTTATACAAAAACATGACATATTTTTTTCACAAGGCAGTGTTTTATATATAACATATTTTATACAAGGACATGATACTTTTTATACAAAGACACGACAATTTCATACAAAGACATGACTACTTTTACAAAAGACATATTTTGGTTATTAAGTTAACCATGCATCATTCTTTTAAATCATTTGATTTTCGTATGATTTTACAAAAGAAAATATTTTTACAAAGGTTCATTGGCTACTTTTAGTTAAACTTTTCTTTTAACAAATCAAAGCCATGAATCCTCATCAACAAAAACGTATGTTACTCACAGGCATTTTTATGCTGATGTACGTATTTTCACATGTGTTTCTGGTGCTTCTGTTTGATATGAGCATGCTTCACATAGGATGGACTTGGCCTTAGTGACTTTAAAATATGAAAGACAATTTGATTGTATGTCATTTCCAATATTCAAAGAAAATGTAATTCAATGATTCAATAAAACAAATCTTCAAATACCATTTGTTGTGAAACAATTTGTAACGTGACTCCCCAAGTGTTCTTGCCGTGTGTGTTGTATACGCGATTTGGGGTGTTACAGATTGGTATCAGAGCCAATGGTTATAGGGAATTAGGTTATTAGTAATGCTTTGACCTAGACTATAACCTTCCTAGGACCCTAACGCGAGTTTACTTGCGTTTAGATTTTAAAACAATACATTCACCTATTCTTAGGTGATTACCAAAAACAATTTCACAATAATTCGTTTGGAAAATCAATCATCTATCCTTAGATGATTTGTTTTTGGTTGCATGCCCTCAATGTTTTCAAAATCTCGTCAAAGTTTGGGTGTTTCATTAATGTGAAAAGTGCAATCTAGAATGGTGGGTGCCTGTACCCTGAGTTTTCTGTCTAAGGCATAGAGTGTTCGTACAAATCCACCTTATCAGACCAATCACTCTTACTTGGAGACTCTTAGGGTGAGTGTCCACTTATAGGCTAAAGCATGTCTTCGCGATACATTATGAAGACTCATTTACTTTGATTAGTCACTGTGTCATTTGTTAGTTTTAAGTAACAAACAAATGATTGCAATCTTTATTCTTCGTCGATATTTTTAAATCCCTTCTGTTTATTCAATGTCAATCTCACACATTTCTCTCATGTTTCCTTTCTTTTAGAATGCGTCCTCGTCGCAACACTGCTCAAGACGTCGAAATGGCAGCTTTAATTGCACAACAAATGGTCGCTATACTTTCGAACCTTGTGACCCAACTAAATCAAACTTACAATAACAATAACAACAACAATGCATCTTCTCAGTGCAACTATAAACAATTTTGTTCAGCTAAGCCACTCAAGTTTTCTGGGTTTGAGGGAGCTACTGGGCTCCTACAATGGTTCAAATGTATCGAAATCACTTTTCGTTATGTGCAGTGTCCTAATGAACGCAAAGTAGAGTTTGCTTTGAGTGTCTTTCAAAAGAGAGTGCTTACATGGTGGAATGGTGTCAAAAGAGACAAGGGTGCTGAAGTAGCGAGGGCTCAAACGTGGAAAGAGCTTCGAGCTCTCATGATGAAAGAATTCTGCCAACGTCATGAGCAAAGGAACTTGAAGATGAATTCCATGATCTTAAACAAGATAGTGGAGAATATCGTGCCTACACTAACCAATATGAGAAACTAAGCTTGTTGTGTCCTACGATGGTTACGCCTTTGGACAGGGCAATCGAAAAGTACATTGATGGCCTGCTGAACCCGTTCAGGACATTGTTACTGATAGCAACCCTACCACTATTCGACAGGCTATGGAACTCTCTGCTACCCTGATTGAGTCTCAAATGAGAAAAGGGAAATTGTTTCGCAAAGGCGACAAGGAACAAGCTGCTAAAACCACACAAGAGAAACCTAAAGAAACCAAAGCTGAACCCTCAAAAAGGTCAAAGAAGCATAAGGCTTCACAAAACCTTGTGTGGTTACTCGACCTAACCAAGTTGCTCCCAACCAACAAGCAAACCCCCTGCAAGAAAACCATACAATGGAACTGCACCTATGTGCAAGCAATGTAACCTTTATCATCATGCCAATGTATAATTCCGTAAATGTTTAAATTGTGGAAATTATTAGTCATACAGCTAACATTTTCCGAGTTGCTGCTGTCACACCCCGACCCGCAGCGGAAAAGGTGATCGGGCATGATTGGGTTATCATCAAAGCTCATGACATTTATTATGCGTTTCATATTCATTAATACAATTTAAATGGAATTTTACAATAAATGTTACAACATGATCTAACTAACAATCTAAACTTCTTTGTTCTCTTCTAAGGCATATCCTATGTTTTCCTTGCTTCAACCTGTTCACCTGTATCATGTGTAAAAAGGTTTTTTTTGGATCAACATAATGTTGGCGAGTGAATCCTATGGAAAACATTTGAACAAATTTATTTAAATTGATTATAAAATATGTGCACAACCAAACATGAGTAAAATTAAATGTAACTTAATCAACAATCATAAGATATTAATTGAAACACTCATGAACAATAATGGAATAATTAGAGGCACGCGATGCTCAACTCGTCTCTCACGAGGAACTGAGGGGCCTGATGAATGAATTGCATAAACATGATAATATGAATGACACAACTACAAACAATATAAACTCAATGATACACACATGAACAATAATGAATTTGAATTGAAGCACGCGATGTTCTACTCGTCTCCCACGAGGAACTGATGGGCTTAATGAATGAGTTTCATATAATTTGACAAAAGGAATATAAGTAAATCACAACAATAAAACAATCTAAGTTTAAGTCATGATGTGGTATGGCACAAGTTTAAATAAATAAATTAATTATTTTCATAACACATGACACACCCCAAAACGTGTAATTTAAAAGGGGGAATTGTAAGATTCACTCACAGTGGGTGCGTTCGGTTGTTGATGATGAATGTACGCGAAGTGGTTTTAACCACGAGTGAGATTAACCTAGATAAATCGCATTATTGGTTTGGTAAGTAAACGGATTTTATTAATCTATTTTAGTAGGATTGTTGGGTGTATTTTCGTGAGTTTGAGGCTATTTTCTAACCTTAAAAATGTTATTTTTAAGTATTTTTAATTGATTTTTAATTAAAATAATTAGATAAAAAATAAAAAAAAATTGATTTTTTTCTGACCGTTGACCGTTTGACTGACCGTTGACCTGACCGTTGACCGGTTCAATTCGGAATACAAGTGCGCTGAGTGAGGCTCGAACCCGAGACCTCCCGTACGCGTGCACGCAGCTCTACCAACTGAGCTACGTGTCTAACCCGTTATAAATCTGATTTTAATTATATATATATTAATTAGTTTAAACCGAAAATCATTTTATTTCAAAAATAGTTTTAAGTCAATTCGGCGGTGCGCTCCACAGGTCTCGAACCCGGGACCTGTGGTTTAATCTAACACACAGTCCACCGCTGGACTGTGTGTTAAACATGTTATATAATTCGATTTTCATTATACTTAAATACAATTTAGTTATTACCTTTTCTGCCTTATTTAAAAAGAAGAGATAATTGTCCGAGTCGGTGCAGAAGACCGAACTCGAACTCGTGACCAGTGTTATAAACAAACACACAGTCCACCGCTGGACTGTGTGTCTAACTTGGTTATTATTCCGATTATTAATATACTTAACATATAACTGTGACGACTCCGGTTCAGTTTAACAAAAAAATGATTTTTATTAAGGCATTGTGTGTGGGACGGGATTCGAACTC
Source organism: Scalesia atractyloides (assembly GCA_947069175.1). NCBI lineage: Eukaryota > Viridiplantae > Streptophyta > Magnoliopsida > Asterales > Asteraceae > Scalesia > Scalesia atractyloides. The sequence continues at coordinate 61,146,594 of CAMTDV010000014.1, forward strand.
GAGACCTTTGCTTTATATGTGCACACAGTCCACCGCTGGACTGTGTGTCTAACCCGATTAATATCCAGATTTATATTATACTTATAACATACGGAAATATATCGTCTTCTTCACTGAATATAACCAGAGTTCGGAAAATCGACTGGTTCAAAGTTTATCGGTTTATTAGTGTTTTTCAGTTCGTTACGGTGAGATAAATGTGAAAAGGAAAAGAAATTAGGCGGAGAAGTATACCGACTGGACTCTCTGTTTTCCGGCAGAAACTCCGGCGACAGAATTCAACTCCGGCGTCAGGTGTCTTGCAGCAGCAAGTCTCCGGAAAGCTTGGAAAGAGTATGGATATCTCCGGTATAAGCTTCAGAGGCTCAGCAAGGCTCGGCAATGGGGAAGTCGGTTTTCCGGCGACGAACAGAAAAGTTCCGGCGAGTGGAATTACGCCGAGGAAGAGTGTGGTTTTGAGCGAAAAGGTTTGTCGTCGGTTGTGGGTCAATTTATAAGGCAAAACGTTGAAGAATCTGGTCTGATTTCCGACTGTGTTCGTATATCATAAAAACTCCGTCGGTTATGGTTTGGTCGCGGACTTCAAACATCGGTTATAACCGATGTCTGGTTAATGGTTTACGTTATAACATAAATTGTAGTTAAGACTCGCGAGATTTCCGGGATTCCGACGACTGAACTGTTTGGGCGCCGGTTTTGAATTCGTAACGTTACTTTATGATTTAAATGATTTCATTATATAACAAACAAAGTCCGCGGCGCAGTGGTTTGTGTGTGTGAGTTAATTTGTTTGCTGATTCGGTACAGACCTGGGTTCGAAACCCGGCAGAAGCAAATCATTTTTATTTTGCGATTTTTGACAGTTTTTCAAAAACTAAATATATATTCCCGTATAATAATTGATTACGGATCGTTTAAAAATATTTTGGGCATTTAATTCGCAAGGAAATTTTTGACTGACTGTTCGGTTGATAAACGGAGCGGGTTTGGTAAATCCGTTTTTGACGGATGTTACAGTATCCCCTGCTTTTTTAGAAATTTCGTCCTGAAATTTAAATAATGATATATTTTGACTAAAAGGATGGTGATGTTTTGTTTGACAGTTGTATGCTCAGAAGAATGAAGGTTTAAGTTTTTGTTCGAGGCGGTAACGTTCCTTGTAAGGGTTAAGTACCCTATTCAGGAATCGCTTTTTGTTGCCTACTGTATAAGTGTTGATAAGCAGAAATGATTTGCTAAAAATGATATCATGCATATGAGTTTAGATACGTTTGGGAAGTATGGTTATATCCTAAGGCAAATCTTCTAACACTACAACCTAAATGGAACACAACAACTGGTATTTGAACATAAGTAAACACAACAGCTAATATTCGAACATGAATAAACACATCAGCAAATATTTGAACATGGATAAACACATCAGCAAATATTTGAACATGAATAAACACAATAGCAAATATTTGAATCCACATTCTGATAGCATATATGTTTGAATGATGGAAGTTTCTCTCTCGTTTGTTATGACGGAGAGGTTAGTTTATGTAGGAATGGATCACAATCCAATCCCTTTAAATAACATGATGATATAAATGTAACACAAATTCCAACCAAGGCAATACTAGATCCTACATGGAACTTCTCATAACCGCCTGATAATGCCTCTGATCCTTTGGCAAAAATACTTATATATAGGAAGTACCAGCGGCGTATCCACCATATTCTTGTCAAATTTTCATTGGTTTTATCATTGAATTATGATTAGTCCTATAATTCTACAACCAATACAACAAACATAAAATACTGAAATGAAATCTATCTGTGCGATCAAGGCTCAATCGAACGGAGCCGATCGTATTGCATGTACTGAAAATGAAATGGATGGGCGCTCAAGGCTCAATCAAACGGAGCCGAACGTATTGAATGTACTGAAATTGAAACTGTGTGCTCAAGGCTCAATCAAACGGAGCCGAGCGTATTGCATGTACTGAAAATGAATAACTTAACCACACAAACAGCCTATGCATGGAACCTCTCATAACCGCCTGATAATGCCTCCGATCATTTGACAAGAATACTTATATATAGGAAGTACCAGCGGCGTATCCACCATATTCTTGTCAAATTTTCATTGACTTTATCCGCAAGTTATGGTTAGTTCGATGCGACTCTACTACAAACACCACAACCACAATATACTGATAATGAAATTGTCTGTGCACTCAAGGCTCAATCAAACGAAGCCGAACGTATTGAATGAAATTGTATGTGCGCTCAAGGCTCAATCAAACGGAGCCGAACGTATTGAATGTACTGAAATTGAACAACTTAATCTAAATAACCATCACACAATCATCCTATGCATGGAACCTCTCATAATCGCCTGATAATGCCTCCGATCATTTGACAAGAATACTTATATATAGGAAGTACCATCGGCGTATCCACCATATCCTTGTCAAATTTTCATTGACTTTATCCGCAAATTATGGTTGGTTCGATGCGACTCTACTACAAACACCACAACCACAAGATACTGATAATGAAATTGTATGTGCGCTCAAGGCTCAATCAAACGGAGCCGAACGTATTGCATGAACTGGGAATGTAAATTGAAATGTGCGCTCAAGGCTCAATCAAACAGAGCCGAGCGTATTGCATGTATTGAAATGTAAAATGAAATGACCGATCAAGGCTCAAACAACGGAGCCGATCGTGCGGGCACGCCAAGATCAACCACATAATAAAATGGGGATCCAACTCAACCTCGATGGATGGGGAGCCACGGCCTCGGCAAAAGCATATACTGAAAACAATATATAATATATAATATCCAATAATTTCTCTAACAGTCTACACATGGAAAAACATCAAACTAAACGATAGGGGTTGGATCTGGATCTTCGGCGAAGAGGACTAGTTGAGTATCTTCGTTTGGGCCGTCATTATCTTCGTCAGGGTTGGCGTTGATATTGAAGACTCTTCCTCTTGCTGATGGCATAGTGTTTGGGTTTTCTTGGTTTACTTGGTTAACTGGGTTTGATTGGGCTTGAGTGTTGATAACGTTAACCAATTGAGGGCATGTGTTTCTAAAGTGGGTAGGGTCGCCACAATTGAAACAAGCTCAAGCATGTGGGAACATGGGGTATTGGGGTTGGTGATGAGTTTGGGCCATGTTTTGAGTAGGGGAAAAGGTTTGGTTTTGAAAGGTGCGACAAACATTGCTCAAATGACCATAGCGTCCACAAGTTGCACATAGACGACAAGGTAGGGTATGGGGATGGTGATAAAAACAGTTGTTGCATCGAGGGTGAGGTCCAAGATATGGTTTCTTATCTGGGTAAGCTGAGTTGGGTGCCACTTGGGTGATTGGGATAGCTCGGATGGGTATGGCGTGTAAAACTGGTTGATTTCGTTGGGTAACAGCGAAAAGTCGCCCGACTCTTCTTCTCTTAGGATCGGGTTGAGAAAGGGATTCGGTTTGAGTGGAGTCGGAGGTTTCAGTCGATTCTTTACCCTTCTTCTTCTCCTCCTTGAAGTCTTTGTTTCGGATTCGGTTCTCGGTGAGCTCTGTTGCTAGCTCCATTGCTGCTTCCAAAGTTGCAAGCTTGGTACTAATTACAGGGTCTTGAATCTTTGACGGAAGACCACGAATGTAGTGCTCTATCAAACGGTAGAGGGGAGTGAACATGTTGGGAACCATTTGATGTAACCGAGGAATCTTTTGTTGTAGGTGATGTGGTCTCCTTCCACTTGCTTCAATGAGTAGAATTCATCTTCTAACTTCTTGATTTCGCTCCTTGGGCAAAATCGTCTGGTCATGATTTCCTTCAATTCATTCCAAGTTAAGGACATAGCATCTTCAACACCTCGTTTGGCCTTCTCTGTGTTCCACCAAGTAAGTGCTATCCCATATAATCGACCGGTAGCATAACGCACTTTGCGATCATCAGGGCAATCGCAATTTAGAAAAGTGTTCTCCATTTCTTCAAACCAATGGTGAAGAGCAGTGACGCCTTCAGTCCCTTTGTATTTCGGAGGGTCGCATGATTTGAAGTGCTTGTAGGTGCATTTAGTGGTATTTGGGGAGAGTTGAAAATGTTTTGGTTTGCTTGATTGACAGGATTAACGGTAAGTGCTTGCTGAACTTGGATTACAATGTTGGGTATTACGGCTGCCATTTGTTGAGCGATTAAGGCAGCCATGCGTTCGCGAGCTTTTCTTGCTCTCGTCTTCCTACGGGCGAGGTTAGAAGACATCTACAAGGAATACATGACAAGAGTATGAGTTGGATGCTTTTGGGTTCATGGGTCGCATTAGGAATGAACACTCATAAAATAATTATAGATAAATAAATTACTACATCCATTGGATGTCTTGGGTTTTGCTCGCTGTTAGGCCCTTCATGCCGCCATACTTTACCTGTGTAATCATGTGGGCCCCCATGAATACCGGTTTTTCATATGGTTCGCACGGTTTCTGCCAGGTGCGCACACAAAAACCCGGAGAAAATCGAGAAATATGTATACAACGTGTGATATTCGGAATGTGTCCAGGTGTAGACACGGTGACAACTCAAAGTAGGGTTAGTTCGAACGACGCTTGGTGTGGCATGCTTTGGCCTAATAGGTCCTTCGTACTCTCATCGTTGGTCCCCAGGTAGGCAAACTGGTCCGTTATATTGGATTTATACGAATGCCAGCCTAGACAGGACGTTCCGACTACCGGTACTTGTACCCTTCCAGTTACTACATGCCCGTCGCAGAACTTACTTTGATGAGATTTGAAAATTGCACAAAATTTTTGGATAATGAGAATATGAAAATAAATTGAATACATGAACATCGATATATGTATAATGAATATGTATATATGTATGATGAATATGTATATAAACATGAAATGTAAACAAATATGAAACAAATAAATATCACAAGTTTGTATGTAACCACCTAATCAATTAAAATTTAGGCAGACTATAGTATAGGCTCTAAGGGTCTAATAACCTATCCTATATCCCTATAGTCATGGCTCTGATACCAATCTGTCACACCCCGACCCGCAGCGGAAAAGGTGATCGGGGCATGATTGGGTTATCATCAAAGCTCATGACATTTATTATGCGTTTCATATTCATTAATACAATTTAAATGGAATTTTACAATATATGTTACAACATGATCTAACTAACAATCTAAACTTCTTTGTTCTCTTCTAAGGCATATCCTATGTTTTCCTTGCTTCAACCTGTTCACCTGTATCATGTGTAAAAAGGTTTTTTTTTGGATCAACATAATGTTGGCGAGTGAATCCTATGGAAAACATTTGAACAAATTTATTTAAATTGATTATGAAATATGTGCACAACCAAACATGAGTAAAATTAAATGTAACTTAATCAACAATCATAAGATATTAATTGAAACACTCATGAACAATAATGGAATAATTAGAGGCACGGATGCTCAAATCGTCTCTCACGAGGAACTGAGGGGCCTGATGAATGAATTGCATAAACATGATAATATGAATGACACAACTACAAACAATATAAACTCAATGATACACACATGAACAATAATGAATTTGAATTGAAGCACGCGATGTTCTACTCGTCTCCCACGAGGAACTGATGGGCTTAATGCATGAGTTTCATATAATTTGACAAAAGGAATATAAGTAAATCACAACAATAAAACAATCTAAGTTTAAGTCATGATGTGGTATGGCACAAGTTTAAATAAATAAATTAATTATTTTCATAACACATGACACACCCCAAAACGTGTAATTTAAAAGGGGGAATTGTAAGATTCACTCACAGTGGGTGCGTTCGGTTGTTGATGATGAATGTACGCGAAGTGGTTTTAACCACGAGTGAGATTAACCTAGATAAATCGCATTATGGTTTGGTAAGTAAACGGATTTTATTAATCTATTTTAGTAGGATTGTTGGGTGTATTTTCGTGAGTTTGAGGCTATTTTCTAACCTTAAAAATGTTATTTTTAAGTATTTTTAATTGATTTTTAATTAAAATAATAAGATAAAAAATAATAAAAAAAATTGATTTTTTTTCTTGACCGTTTGACACGGTTCAATTCGGAATACAAGTGCGCTGAGTGAGGCTCGAACCCGAGACCTCCCGTACGCGTGCACGCAGCTCTACCAACTGAGCTACGTGTCTAACCCGTTATAAATCTGATTTTAATTATATATATATTAATTAGTTTAAACCGAAAATCATTTTATTTCAAAAATAGTTTTAAGTCAATTCGGCGAGTGCGCTCCACAGGTCTCGAACCGGGACCTGTGGTTTAATCTAACACACAGTCCACCGCTGGACTGTGTGTTAAACATGTTATATAATTCGATTTTCATTATACTTAAATACAATTTAGTTATTACCTTTTCTGCCTTATTTAAAAAGAAGAGATAATTGTCCGAGTCGGTGCAGAAGACCGGACTCGAACTCGTGACCAGTGTTATAAACAAACACACAGTCCACCGCTGGACTGTGTGTCTAACTTGGTTATTATTCCGATTATTAATATACTTAACATATAACTGTGACGACTCCGGTTCAGTTTAACAAAAAAATGATTTTTATTAAGGCATTGTGTGTGGGACGGGATTCGAACTCGAGACCTTTGCTTTATATGTGCACACAGTCCACCGCTGGACTGTGTGTCTAACCCGATTAATATCCAGATTTATATTATACTTATAACATACGGAAATATATCGTCTTCTTCAATGAATATAACCAGAGTTCGGGAAATCGACTGGTTCAAAGTTTTATCGGTTTATTAGTGTTTTTCAGTTCGTTACGGTGAGATAAATGTGAAAAGGAAAAGAAATTAGGCGGTGAAGTATACCGACTGGACTCTCTGTTTTCCGGCAGAAACTCCGGCGACAGAATTCAACTCCGGCGTCAGTGGTCTTGCAGCAGCAAGTCTCCGGAAAGCTTGGAAAGAGTATGGGTATCTCCGGTATAAGCTTCAGAGGCTCAGCAAGGCTCGGCAGTGGGGAAGTCGGTTTTCCGGCGACGAACAGAAAAGTTCCGGCGAGTGGAATTACGCCGAGGAAGAGTGTGGTTTTGAGCGAAAAGGTTTGTCGTCGGTTGTGGGTCAATTTATAAGGCAAAACGTTGAAGAATCTGGTCTGATTTCCGACTGTGTTCGTATATCATAAAAACTCCGGCGGTTATGGTTTGGTCGCGGACTTCAAACATCGGTTATAACCGATGTCTGGTTAATGGTTTACGTTATAACGTAAATTGTAGTTAAGACTCGCGAGATTTCCGGGATTCCGACGACTGAACTGTTTGGGCGCCGGTTTTGAATTCGTAACGTTACTTTATGATTTAAATGATTTCATTATATAACAAACAAAGTCCGCGGCGCAGTGGTTTGTGTGTGTGAGTTAAGTTTGTTTGCTGATTCGGTACAGACCCGGGTTCGAAACCCGGCAGAAGCAAATCATTTTTATTTTGCGATTTTTGACAGTTTTTCAAAAACTAAATATATATTCCCGTATAATAATTGATTACGGATCGTTTAAAAATATTTTGGGCATTTAATTCGCAAGGAAATTTTTGACTGACTGTTCGGTTGATAAACGAGAGGGTTTGGTAAATCCGTTTTTGACGGATGTTACAACTGCTACACAAAACCAAGTTGTTAACAACCCTGCTCAGGGACGTGCTCCTAACGTTGGAGTTAACGAGCCTCATGCCAACAATGATGCAGTTATAAATAACTAGAAGTTTACATTTTGATTTCTATTGTTATCCAAAACTCTTTTCAGTTATTATGTATCGACATTTCAATTATAAACTAATGTGCCTTATGTGTAATGTGTGTCAAGATATCAAATTACTAAACTCTCATTCTATAGGAAATTGAACAAACTCTCTTAGTACATCTCAATATGATCGCACGTTCTTTACCAAACCTATAAACTCATCTATCCAAGGAAAACGTACAGTCTTATTGGCTGGCGTGAAACACATGAGATACACGTAATATTTCCATTATTGAAACAAAGCATCTTTATTTGACCATGTCCACAATTTATCACTTGGCAAGATAAGCTATGCAGACTATGCAACGAGTTAAGTAATTATGGGTGCACACATAATTATGAGATTTGATGCATGGAAACCATAGTGAGTCTTGTTAAGTGTGATGGCATAAAATCTAGAGTGATTAGATGACGAGGCGATTGTAATATAATAAGAACATGGTGGATACGACGTTGGTACTTCCTATATATAAGTGTTCTTATTGTATTATTTTTCGTAGCGTTATCCAAATCACTTGAGGATTTTATATTATCCTAGACCCATATGTGTTAACTTAAACAAGAATTGAAGGCCATCGATATTCATTTTCGTTTTTGATGAAGTATCCATTGTGTAGGACCGATCCTCGATGCTAAGGAACCTAAATTTGATATCTAACGTCCATAATAGCGGAAATATTACGTCGTGTTTACCAATAGACAAGAATAATCAGTTTAACATCAGTTTTATTGATCAAACGTCAAGAGTACAAACTGACAGAGCTTCGCCTCCAAAATGCCAAAGTTACAAATGAATGAGGCAAGCTAGCTATTTATAGAGTTACAAGTTCGCCCTAAGGAGACCTAAGTTCGCCCGAACTTGCCTTAGCAAGTTTGGCCGAACTTGACCTTTACATGTCAATGAAAAGCGAACTTGACTCAAACTTACATAAATACTACTTTCAGCTAGCCTATTCAGCTCTATTCTATACAGACTCGATATAAGACTAAGACATAGACATTATGCACCAACAGACTCCCCCTTGGATATAGTCTTCGTCTTGTATCAGTCTTCAAAACTCTGTCTTCATAATATACTTTAACGCAAACGACCGAAGAAGTTCTTGTACGGCTTCTTTCGTCGTTCTTGCTTAGGATCCGGCGTCTGGTCTGTAAGAGGCACTTTGTTCATATGCTGAAATCTCCTAAAACTTGCCTTTCTTGTTCTCTCATGAATTGCTTCAAGACGTTTTTCCTCTTTCAGGAATTCAACTCTCTCCAAGTCCCTCCACTTTGTTTGCCACATCTTCCCTGAATTAACTTCGCGCGCATAGCAAACATTAACCACTTTGTGAAACTGCATCGCATGTACCTTTTCACGTTCTTCAAAAACAATCTTGCTGTAGAATAAGGTTTTGATATCTTCTCTGGAACAGTTAACAAGACACATCGGATCAAGAATCCTGATTGTCCTCCATAAACCCCTCATTCCCTGAGAATCAAGTATTTCAACTCGTTCCTTCGTGATACCAAATGTTCTTCAAACTTTAAAACGATAACTGCTTCACAAGTGGATGGATCTATCTGCCACCACTTGAACAATAGATAGAAGTTCTGTTCAATCGGCATCAGTGGCATATTTCTCATTGCCCTTGGTCGCTTCATTATCAACGTAATGTCTTTCTCCCTGTTTTCTTGTTAGTCTTGATTCGGCGACCTGGAATGAATGGTTTCCAATACCTGAATCCTTTCACCGCTTGGAACTTTATTAACTTCCATAACAACTAATCAATGTACTTCATCTGATATGTAACATACAAAGTCTGAACCAGCTCTTCCACATCCCAATATGGTAAGGTTTTGAAATCAGAAAGATATTTGAAGTATTGCACTCCAAACTCTCTCTTGATAGCATAAATATTCAGCTCTTTAAACCAACCCCAACTCAAGATATCTCCCAAAGAAACGTCTTTGTCTCTGGTAAAAAATGCCAGAGGACGTCGAAACTTACGTTCGCGCGGCATTTCTTTGAACCAGGACTTCTTTGCTTGAGCAATTTCTTCTTAGTCATTGGCTTTCGTACTTTACCTTCACGTAAAGATTCGTCAATCTTTTCTTTCAGCATGTCTTCGTCAAGTTGCTTGTAAATCTCCTCAAATGTAAGAAAACTTCAGAATTAGGACTGACGTACTTCACAGTTTGATCTGTTTCATCATCAGAAGACCAATCTTCCACAATCACTCTATTATACTCGTCAGCCTCAAATTTTCTAACATACTGATAATCATTCGGCTCGAAAGTATTAACATTCAGCACGTCTTCTTCAAAATCAAACTCTAGATCTGTAGCATCAACCTCAACTAACTTTGCAAGATCTTCCTTAGTATAATTATGCACATACTAACCTTCCTCCACATTAGGCTCTAACATCAACAATAAAGGCTTTGTAGGTACTGCAGCAACTGGCTTAGCAAATCTTTCAATGTTCGACATATCAATCTCATCAGTTGGCCCTTTCTGCCCTGACTCCCCCTCACTTTTATCATCCATTCTGTTTGATTCGTCATCCATAAGCAAAGAGAAATCAAATTCATCTGACACTTTAGCTTCAGTAATTTTCATTCCAACACCACCGTGATCATCGTCATCATCATCAGCTACATTCCAATCCTCATATTCAGAATCATCCTTTTCATCATCTTCCTTATTCTCTTTATCTGCTTCTTCATCATCCTTATCTTCAGAAGCAACGATAGGATCAGAAGGTTTGACAGATTCGTCAACCTTTGGAATCTCAGACTCAGAAGCTTTAACCACATCATCAGACTTCTCTGCAGCTTCAGAAGAAGTAGGAGCTTCACCTTCATCCCCTTTTCTTTTGCTACTCGCAACTAACTGTTTCTCAGATCGTTCTTTAGCTTCTTGTTGATCCAGACGATCATATTCTTTGATGAAATCAATTCCCAGAGAGTTAGATAAAACTTTCTGCATCCTGTAAAATCTTCGATCATTTAGAGCTTGGATTGATTTTAGATCTGCAATCTCTATTTGATGCTTTTCATTTGCGTCTTGTAAACTTTCTATCAAAGCTTTAAAGTATTCTCGTTCATTCTCCAATACTTTCACTTTATCATCTAACATTTCTTTCTCAACATTGCTTTGATTCAACTTTTGAATAAGCTCAGCCTTTTCAACTTCATTTTGTGCCACTTTGTCTTCTAAGATCTTGACACGCTTTTCGAGTAAATCAACATTCGTTTCTTGAAAGAAATCATTTAGATCTTGCAAACTGATCGGATCATTATGCATATCACCAACAAATTAGGCCCTGAAGTCCTTGGTGTTGACTTTGGAGTAGCAGCCTTTGGTGTTGACTTCCTTGGAGTAGAACTTTCAAGATTGAAGTCGTCGGAGCAACCGGTGTTTGAATAACAGGAACTTCTAATAAACCAGACACAGGAGGTTCTTGTGTAGCTCCTGGCCTTTCAGCTCCACTTGAAACAACAACAGGAGGTTCTTGTGTAGAAGGTTCTTGTGTGACTTCTTTCTCCTGTGCGCCAGAAGGTTCTTGTGTAACTTCTGCGCTTTTCAGCTTTCCTCTGTATCTTTTACTTACAGTTTTTTGAGCTTTCTTCATTTTCTTTCTTCCCTTTGTCTAAGGAGACCCTATAGTTTTAGTTGTAGAGACTGTTGCAGACTTAGACCTTTTCGCCTTTTTCTTCGGTCTTTCTTCATCAGATACTTTCTCAAGATTTTGATCGAAATCAGCATCCATTTCTTTCTCTTTTTTGGTTTGTTGCCTTTTCAGGTTTTTTCACAGGTTCTTCATCAGAATCATCTTCAATTTCAGAAGTTGCAGAAATAACATCTTCTTGTGTTGCTTTCTCAGTCGCTTGACTCTCAACAACTACTGCTGCACTAGAACCTGCTTCGCCTTGAACATTCTCAGGTTCATCTTCATCAACGAGCATAGTATCAACTTTCTTTGCCGCTTGTTTCTTCTTAGGCTTATCAGCTTATGCTTTTAAGAACCATTCACTTCTAGCTTTCGGATTGAAGTCTTTAAACCATTATTTTTCAGTATTAAGTTCTTTTTAATCATCGCTTCCTTCTTTTCTCCATTTGTTATCAGGCGGCACAATGTAGTTTGAATCTTTGATTGCTTCGAAAACTAGTTTAGCCACTGGTGCTGATGCTTGTTTCCGAAACTTTAAGAGCTTCTTCACCGTTGTCTCATCGAGATGAACTAGGTATAACACATCGTTCGGATCTGTACAATATTTGGGTACTTCTCATCTATCAGCATCTGTACAAATCTTAGATAGAGACACAACCTCGAATCCTCCATATTCTTTGACATATGAGTGAAAACCAGCTTGGAATAGTTGAACGGATTTTTTAAAATTAGTGTCGTTGCCATGCAGGCGAAATAATCTTGCACGTCGTCTAATCCCGCCTTTCGATGACTTAATGTATGAATAATCGCGTGCATAAGGAGCTTGTAGGGGTTAGGCACTTCCCCTTTCTTTAACATCGGCTTGTTCACGCTCCCTTTATAACCCATTCTAAAGAAACATCCTCTGACCATCTTCTCATCTAGATAAATCGGATCGTCTTTGTCATCGTTGACTAGTCACTGTGTTGTTTATTCGTTTTAAGTAACGAATAAATGGATACACTCCTTATGCTTCATTTATATTTTAATATTTCTTTTTAACCATCCTTTATCAATCTCACTCGTTTCCTCTCATATTTCCTTTTCTTTTAGAATGCCTCCTTGTCGCGACACTACTCAAAACGCCGAAAGGGCAGCTATGATCGCTCAACAAATGGTTGCGATACTTCCAAACCTTGTGACCCAACTCACTCAACTCAACAATAACAATAACAACAATGTACTGTGTAATTTCAAACAGTTCAATTCGGCTAAACCACCTAAGTTTTGTGGGTCTGAAGGAGCTACTGGGCTCCTACAATGGTTTGAAAGCATTGAGAACACTTTTCGCCATTGTCAGTGTCCCAGTGAGCGCAAAGTAGAGTTTGCTTCAAGCGTATTCCAGAAAAGAGCGCTCACATGGTGGAATGGGATCATGAGAGATCGAGGTGCGGATATAGCCATGTCACAAACTTGGGGAGAACTTAGAGCTCTTTTGATGAAAGAGTTCTGCCCACGCAATGAAATAAGGGCACTTGAGAATGAATTCCATGATCTCAAGCAAGATAGTGGCGAGAATCGTGCCTACACAGATCGGTACGAGGAATTAAGCCTACTATGTCCCACTATGGTCACTCCCTTGGATAAGGCCATTGAGAAATACATTGATGGCTTACCTGATCCCGTTCAAGACATCGTTACTGGTAGCCATTCAACCACCGTTAAGGAAGCTATTGAACTAGCTGTAACTCTAACCGATTCTCAAGTCAAGAAAGGGAAACTTTTCCGCAAAGGTGACAAGAAACAATCTGCTAAGAATACCCCAGAGAAACCAAAAGAAACCAAAACCGAACCTCCCAAAAACTCAAGGAAGCGAAAGGCTTCCAAGAATTTTACTGTTGTTACGCCAACCAACCAAGTTACCCACAACCAACCAGCTCAACCTCCTGCTAAGAAACAATATGTTGGTACTGCACCCTTATGCAACCGATGCAACCGTCATCACCAACATCATTTACCATGTCGCCAATGTACCCTCTATGGATGATTTGGTCACTTGGCCAACGTTTGTCATTCTGCACCTACCCTGAACCAAACTGTTCCAAATCCTGTTCAAAATCAAGCAGTACCTAACCGCCCTCATTTCCCACCTGGATCCTACTATAATTGTGGTGATCTTACTCTACCGAAACAATTGCCCGAAGCTTGTTAATGCTAATCCAGCTCGTGGACGCGCCTTTAACCTGAATTCTAATGTGGCTCGTGCTGACAATAACATTGTTAACGGTACGTTCCTTGTTAATAATCATCCTGCTTCTATTATTTTTGATTCAGGTGCCGATAAAAGTTTTGTATCCATAGCATTTGAACATTTTCTTTCGATGCCCCGAACTAAGCTAGGGAAACCATTAATGGTAGAAATACCTAATGGCAAACCCCTTTTACTTGATTCCATTATTTTCAATTGTCAACTAAACCTCAATAACCATATTTTTTCCATTGACCTCACACCAATGCAACTTGGAAGTTTTGACGTCATAATCGGAATGGACTAGTTAACCAGACACCATGCTGAAGTAATCTTTTTTGATAAGATGGTTCGTATACCTCTTCCATCTGGCGAAATCTTAAAAATTCATGGAGAGGAACCTTGTAGTAAACTCAAACTCATGACATGTACCCAAGCTCAGAAATACCTACGAAAGAACTATGTAGCCTTCTTGGCGCATATCATGGAAAAGAAAGACAAGAGCAATAGCATTCAAGACATCCCCATTGTTCGGGACTTTCCCGAAGTATTTCTGGAAGATCTACCTGGCTTACCTCCGGTACGCCAAGTGGAATTTCGCATCGATCTTATACCTGGTGCTAACCCAATTCCAAAATCCCCTTACCGTCTTGCACCATCTAAAATGCAAGAATTTTCAAAAAAAACTCCAAGAGCTTTTAGACAAAGGTTTCATTCGTTCGAGTTTTTCACCTAGGGGCACTCCTGTGCTTTTGTGAAAAAGAAGGACGGATCCTTTCGCATGTGTATCGATTATCGTGAGCTCAACAAACTCACGGTTAAAAATCGATATCCCCTACCTCGTATTGATGATCCTTTTGATCAATTACAAGGTGCTACCTTTTTTTTAAAGATCGACCTCCGTTCAGGGTATCATCAACTTCGTGTACAAGAAGAAGATATTCACAAAACTGCTTTTCGAACCCGATATGGCCACTATGAGTTCACTGTCATGCCTTTTGGATTAGCAAATGCTCCTGCCGTTTTCATGGACTTAATGAATAAGGTTTGTAAACCATATTTAGATAAGTTCATCATTGTTTTTATCGATGACATCTTGATTTATTCGAAATCTCGAGCTGACCACGAACATCACCTCCGTCTCATGATGGAACTTCTAAAGAAGGAACAACTTTATGCCAAATTCTCTAAGTGTGAATTTTGGCTAAATGAAGTTCAATTATTGGGTCACATTGTCAATAAACATGGCATACATGTAGATCCTTCTAAGATTGTAGCGATCAAGGATTGGAGTACACCTACTACTCCTACCGAATTTCGTTCTTTTCTTGGTCTAGCCGGTTACTATCGTCGTTTTAATTGCAAACTTTTCTGGAATTGCGGTTCCACTCACTTCTTTAACTCAAAAGAATAAACCATTTGAATGGGGACCTAAACAAGAGGAAGCTTTCCAAACCTTAAAATAAAAGCTTTGTGATGCTTCTATTCTATCCTTACCCGATGGCAATAACGACTTTGTCGTATATTGTGATGCCTCAAATCTAGGCCTTGGTGGTGTTCTCATGCAAAGAGACAAAGTCATAGCATATGCATCAAGGCAATTGAAAAGTCACGAAAAGAACTACACAACTCATGATCTTGAGTTAGGTGACGTTATTTTTGCTCTTAAAATTTGGATTACCTCTATGGCACAAAATGTGTGGTTTTCACTGACCACAAAAGTCTCCAACACATTTTCAATCAAAAGGAACTAAACATGAGACAACGACGTTGGATCGAACTTCTGAACGACTATGACTGCGAAATTCGTTACCACTCTGGTAAGGCGAATGTCGTAGCAGATGCACTTAGTCGCAAGGAACAAGTCAAACTTCATTGTGTTCGTATCCAATCAGATATCCACACATGTACTTTCCAAACCCAACGTACTTGCGTAACCCAAGGCTTGATGAATAATGAACTACCACATAATCTTGAGCTTCAGCTTGAAACTAAAGATGATGGTTACTCTATTTCTTGAATCGTTTATGCATTCCAATCCAAGATAATCTTCGTACCTTACTGATGGACGAAGCACACCAGTCACGTTACTCCATCCATCCAGGTACAGACAAAATGTATATGGATCTTCGTGCCCAGTATTGGTGGCCAGGTGAAGAAGGATATAGCTTTGTACGTGTCTAGATGCCTTACTTGTCTTAAAGTCAAGACAGAACATCAACGTCCCTCCGGTTTGCTCGAACAACCAGAAGTTCCGGTATGGAAATGGGAGAACATCGGTATGGATCTCATCACTAAGTTACCACGCACTTCTAGAGGCCATGACGCCATTTGGGTAGTCATTGACCGTCTGACTAAGTTAGCACACTTTTTGCCAATTTGCGAGGATTTCTTTGCTGACAAACTTGCTAAGATCTATATTGATGAGATCGTATCTCGTCACGGTGTTCTTTCTGAACATCATTTCAGATCGTGATGCTCAATTCTGGAAGACCATGCAATCTGCCATGGGAACCAAATTAAATCTAAGCACTGCTTATCATCCTCAGATGGATGGACAAGCCAAAAGGACAATCCAAACACTTGAGGATATGCTTAGAGCTTGTGTGATTGACTTTCGTGGTAGTTGGGATTCGCATCTACCTTTGATCGAATTCTCCTATAACAACAGTTATCACTCCAGCATCAACATGGCCCCATTTGAAGCTCTTTATGGTCGAAAATGTCGTTCACCTGTCTGTTGGAATGAAGTTGGTGAAGCTCAAATCACCGGACCTAAACTCATTAAAGAAACAACAGACAAAATCATGAAAATCCGCAATAACCTATTGACAGCAAGAAGTCGTAAAAGAGTTATGCTGACAAACGACGAAAACCTTTGGAATTCCAAATTGGTGACCGTGTTCTTTCTCAAGGTATCCCCTTGGAAGGGTATGGTTAGATTTGGAAAGAAAGTTAAACTAGCTCCTCGATATGTGGGACCTTTTAAGATCATTTAAAAGATCGGAAAGGTAGCCTACAAATACAAACTCGAACTACCTCCTGAACTTGGAGATGTTCATCCAACTTTTCACGTGTCCAACTTGAAAAAGTGTTTAGCCGATGAAAACCTACACATCCCTCTTGATGAGATTCGTATTGATGATACTATGCATTTCATCGAGAAACCTGTGGAAATTATGGACCGTGAAGTCAAGAAACTCAAGCGTAGTCGAATTCCAATTGTGAAAGTTCGCTGGGAATCCAAACGTGGCCCAAAATTTACCTGGGAACGAGAGGATCAAATGAAAGCGAAATATCCACATCTTTTCCCTCAAGTCTCCTCCAATTAAATTTTGGGACGAAATTTCCCGAAGTAGGGGAGACTGTAACATTTGTAAAATTTCAACCGTTGTTTGTTTCGATCGGTTACTTTTTAATAAAATTGTGTACAAATTAAGTAATCATACAGGGACCTTAGTTGCAACCCCGGTCACGTACGACGAAACCGGAAACGAGAAAAAAAACTTGGACCTCTAAGGCGCCATGCGCCAGAAACCCTGTCATCTCCCACGACGCGCGGGTGAGTGCCAGGACAAGTGGCTCCGTTTCGCGACACGTGTCAAACCTACCTAACACCGGTGGCAATCTAGGCCTAGCTGAACTCCCCCGAGACGTGCGGGAGAGTCAAATTTCGGGTATATAAAGGCCGGCCTGGGACGAGTTCAAATCGCTCAGTTCGATCGAAATTGGCGTCTCTTTCTCTCTCGAAGCTCTGTTTAAATACCGAACCCCCCCCCCAAACTTGCGAAGCTCTGCTCCGTTGAACTCAGAATTTGCACTAGGAAGCTTTAAGTTAAAAATCCTAAAGCTACAGGCAAGTACATAGTTCCCCTTCTTTATGTTTTCTAAATATTTTGGGGTGATTCATATGTGCTAAACTATCTTTCAAAACATACTTACTACTTATGGTTCTTGTGATTACATAATTCCCTCTTTTACATGTTTGGAGGTGAATTATATATTTCCATACTAACAAAACTTATTAACCTATGGTTTATATACACAACATGCTTTACATTGTACGGAACTTGATGGTATGTTGAACATGACAATGATACATTCATTAACTTTGATCACGCCGATCGGTAGTATGTTATGGTACCATAGGATTGACAACCCCATTCCCGCTTCCTAGGTTTGTTTGGAAGTTTCCTCTAGGAATGACAGAAACTGTGAAACACATTTGACAGACATTTATTTATAAAGGTTTGTCCGACAGTCAACAAGGCTTGAATGTATTCGCCAACAAACCACACTTGTTTTATACAAAAAGGCAAATTGTTTTATATACATAACAGGACATTTTGTTTACACAAGACATTTGGTTGGTTCATACAATGTCACTAATGGTTTCTAAGTAAACCATACATTGTTTCTCTTAAATAAAATCATTTCACATACGACCTTACAAAAGAAACATTTTTGTCAAAGATTCATGGCTACAAAGATTTATTTAAAATATCAACTGTTAAAGTTGATTAAACATATTCCAATATTCAAAAGCCATGAGTCGTGACCACAAAACCCATGTTACTCGCCAGCATTCAATGTTGACTTTATTTTCACATATGTTTCAGGTACTAACGCATGATCAAGTATGCTACAGATATGATGGAAGCTGGCCTTAGCTTGATTAAATAAAATAGTTGTTGTATTTTGTTTCGAATTCTCAAAGTCAATGTAATTTATAATTCAATAAAACCAAACTTTACTTACCATGTGTTTGAATCAATTTGTAACGTGACCCCCCGACATTTCTGCCGCGGGTGGTTTTTATTACGCGGTCGGGGTGTCACAGTTTTCTTATGATCCAAGATTACTTTGCAATCGCAATTACATAGTCCTCTCTTTTATGTTTTGCAAATATTTTGGGGTGATTCATATGTGCTAAATCATTTTCGAGTTTACAAAATACAAATACTATGGTTTATATAAACAATATGATTTCAATATTCTGAACGAATTTGTTGGTGCGTTGTATCCATAACAAGAATGACATTCATTAACAATGGCCAAGCCGACCAGTAGTAAGTTACGGCGCCTAGGACTGACAATCCCGTTACCAAAATTCCCGAGGTTTGTGGGGAAGTTTGGGAAGCGACTGAAACTGTATTTGTAACAAACCCTTTGGTGGTTTGTTATACTATTAAGGGACCTCTTGGGTGGTCTTGAACAAGTCAACAAAGGTTTGAATGTATTCAACGAAACGACCAAAAGTTTTCACAACTTAAACAAGGAACGATGAACGATTGGTTTACAACAAGGAACGATAAACGATTGGTTTATTACAAGAACAATGAACAACGGACGATTGGTTATGATAAGTGATTTAGATAACGTGACGGGTGTAATGTGATGAAAGCATGGTGTATACACTGTCGGTACTTCCTATATATAAGTGCTTTTATCTTATTACATTCGTGGCGTTAATTCCATCATTTGAACAAATGTTTTCAAACGATGACACGCAATGATTTCAATTAAAGATATAAACCATACAAGTTATTTCAAGACGATTTACTACTCAGATTTACGAAACAAATATTTTGGTCAAGATTTATAGCTATAAGTCTTTTATAACTGTAACTAACTTGTTTTAGATTTGTTAGTTATTATTGCAATACCAAATACTTTTCGATAACAAGGTTTTCAATTAACGACTCTAGTAGTCCGGTAAGGTATTTCAATACATATTTAAGGCCATAAACATGACATACTCACAAAATCTATGTACTCGCCGGCATTCTTTTATGCTGACTCGTTTTTCACATATGTTTCAAGGAACAATGCTTGATAATACTGATGCATGCTCACGTAGGAATGGACCTGGACTTTAGTGCTTTAAAACTGGAAAGATAATTACTATGTTTTTTAGTTGTGTAACCTCAAGACAATGTAACAATATAATCAATGTTTAATATTAAATAAAATGAAACTTCAATTACCATGTGTTGTTGTAACAATCTGTTAACGTGACTCCCCGACGATTCCGCCGCGATTTCTTATTTTATGCGGTCGGGGTGTTACAGATTATTATCACAACACTGGTTATAGGTAATTAGGTTATTAGTAATGCTTTGACCTAGACTATAACCTTCCTAGGACCCTAACGCGAGTTTTCTTGCGTTTAGATTTAAAACACAATATAATCACCTATCCTTAGGTGATTACCAAAACAAATTCACAAATTACAAAATCGTTTTGAAAATAAATCATCTATCCTTAGATGATTTGTTTTTGGCTTTAAGCCTTCAAAGTTTTCAAAATCTCATCAAATTTTAGGTTTTAATAATGTGAACACGTGTAATCTGGAAGGGTGGATGCCTGTAACCTGAATTTTCTGTCTAGGCTAGGGTGCTCGTACAAATCCACTTACCTGGGAACTCTTGGGGTGAGTGTCCACTTATAGGCTAAAGCATGTCTTCGCGATACATTATAAGACCCATTCACTGATTAGTCACTGTGTGTCATTTGATTGTCTTGAGAGACAAATGAATGACCACCATCCTTATGTTTCGTCAATATTTTTTGATGCCTTTATTATTCTTTTTCCGAATGTCAATCTCACATATCTTTCTTCATGTTTTCTTTTAGAATGCCTCCTCGATGTGATACAACTCAAAATGCCAAAATGGCTGCACTTATCGCTCAGCAAATGGATGCGATCCTCCTGAACCTAGTGACTCAATTAAATCAAGCGAACACCAATAACAACAATAACAACAATGCACCAGCTTCGTGCAACTATAAACAATTCTGGTCGGCTAAACCCCTTCATTTCACTCGGTCTAAGTGTGCTACGGGACTTCTTCAATGGTTTGAGAGTCTCGAAAGCACGTTCTGTTTTGTTCAATGTCCAAATGTGCGAAAGGTTGAGTTTGCATCTAGTGTGTTCAAGAAAAGAGCTTTGACATTGTGGAATGGTATTATGAGAGATAGAGGTGCCGAAGTGGCCTTGGCTCAAACCTGGGAAGAGCTTCGGGCTCTTATAATGAAGGAGTTCTATCCTCGCCAAAGGGCGCTCGAGAATGAATTTCACGATCTCAAGCAGGATAGTGGTGAGCATTGCGCTTATACTGACCGGTACGAAGAGCTAAGTTTGTTATGTACGACGATGGTGACGCCTTTGGATAAGGCAATTGAAAAGTATATCGATGGTTTGCCTGACCCTGTTCAGGACATTGTTACTGGGAGCCACCCTTCATATGTTTGACAAGCAATTGAATTAGCTGCTACTTTGACCGAATCTCAAATCCGGAAAGGTAACCTCCATCGCAAGGGCGATAAGAAATCCTCTGCTAGGTTAACCCAAGAGAAACCAAAGGGAAACAAAGCTGAGCCTTCCAAACGATCGAAGAAGCGTAAGACTTCTCAAAACTTTGCTGTGACTGCACAACCCGCTCCAACTGCTCCCCAAAACCAACCTGCTCAACCTCCTGCAAAGAAACCTTATGCAGGAACTGCACCGCTTTGCAACCGATGTAATGGTCACCATCAAGTTCAGATACCATGTCAACAGTGTACTACCTGTGGAAAACTTGGTCACCTGGTGAATATTTGTCGCTTTAACCCAATCCCAGCTGCACAGAACCCAGTTCAACCACAAGCAAATCCCGCTCGACCTCACTTTCCGCCCGGTTCATGTTTTAACTGCGGTGAAATGGGTCACTATAGAAACAATTGCCCGAGGTTAGCAAACGCAAATCAAGCTCGTAGACGAGCTTTTAATATGAAAGCCAATGAGGCTCTTACTGATAACGAAGTCGTTAACGGTACGTTCTTTGTTAACAATCATGCTGCTACTGTTCATTTTTATTCGGGTGCTCATAGAAGTTTTGTATCATTAGCCTTTGAGCCTTTGCTTTCGATGCCCAGAACTAAACTAGGAAAGCCCTTGCCAGTCGAGATAGCCAATGGTGAACCTCTCGTACTTGATTCTGTCATTCGTAACTGCCAGTTGAGCCTTAATAACCATATTTTTCCTATCGACCTTACACCAATGCAACTTGGAAGTTTCGATGTTATTATAGGAATGGACTAGTTAACCAAGCACCATGCCGACGTTATTTGTTTTGACAAGATAGTTCGTATACCCATTTCGTCTGGCGAAACCTTGGAAATCCATGGAGAGAAATCCGCTAGCAACATAAAACTCATGACATGTACCCAAGCCCAAAAGTACTTACGAAAGAATTATGTGGCTTTCTTGGCACATATCGTAGAGGAGAAAGGCAAGAGCAAGAGTATTCAGGACATTCATGTTATCCGAGATTATCCTGAGGTTTTTCCTGAAGAACTCCCTGGTTTACCCCAGTACGTCAAGTTGAGTTTCGTATCGATCTTATACCTTGTGCCAACCCAATAGCCAAATCTGCTTACCGTCTTGCACCGTCAGAAATGCAAGAGTTATCGAAACAACTACAAGAGTTATCGGACAAAGGTTTCATTCGTCCGAGCTATTCTCCGTGGGTGCTCCTGTCTTATTTGTGAAAAAGAAGGATGGATATTTCCGAATGTGTATCGATTATCGTGAGCTCAACAAACTCACGATCAAGAATCGATATCCCCTACCTCGCATTGATGATCTGTTTGATCCGCTTCAAGGTGCTACATGTTATAGATCGATCTGCGTTCTGGATATCATCAGTTTCGTGTTCACGAGGAAGATATTCCTAAGACTGCTTTCCGCACTCGATACGGCCATTATGAGTTCACTGTTATGCCTTTCGGGTTGACAAATGCTCCAGTTGTCTTCATGGACTTAATGAATCGGGTTTGTAAACCTTATCTGGATAAGTTCATCATTGTTTTCATCGACAACATCCTTATTTACTCTAAGTCTTGACCCGATCATGAGCCACATCTTCGTTTGACAATGGAACATCTAAAGAAAGAACAACTATATGCCAAATTCTCCAAATGCGAGTTCTGGCTGAAAAAAGTTCAGTTTTTGGGTCACATTGTTAACGAGCAAGGTATACATGTGGATCCTTCAAAAATCGCTGCGATTAAGGATTGGAAAACACCTACTACTCCCACCGAAGTTCGCTCATTTCTTGGTCTTGCTGGTTACTATCGACGATTTATTGCAAACTTTTCAAAGATTGCGGTTCCTCTCACTGCTTTGACGTAGAAGAATAAACCTTTTGAGTGGGGACCCAGACAAGTGGAAGCTTTTCAAACCTTGAAACAGAAACTCTGTAATGCTCCTATTTTTTCCTTACCTGATAGCAATGATGATTTTGTGGTTTATTGTGACGCATCGAATTTAGGCCTTGGTTGCGTTCTCATGCAACGAGATAAAGTCATAGCCTACGTGTCCAGACAACTAAAATCCACGAGAAGAATTACCCAACTGATGATCTTTAGTTAGGTGCTGTTGTCTTTGCTCTCAAGATATGGAGACACTATCTTTATGGCACGAAGTGTGTGGTTTTCATGGACCACAAAATTCTCCAACACATGTTCAATCAGAAGGAGTTAAACATGAGACAATGACGCTGGGTCGAACTCCTAAATGATTACGAATGCGAAATTCGCTACCATCCCGGTAAGGCGAATGTTGTGGCTGAGGCGCTTAGTCGTAAAGAACGTGTCAAGCTTCATTGTGTTCGAATTCGATCCGATATGCAAACACGTATTCTTGAAGCCCAACGCACTTGTCTAACCCAAGGTTTGATGAAAGACGAACTACCTCATCAACTCGAACATCAACTCGAAACGAAAGACGATGGATTACTCTATTACATGAACCGTTTGTGGGTTCCGAATTAACACAATCTCCGCACTTTATTGATGGACGAAACTCATAAGTCTGGATATTCGATTAATCCTGGTGCTACAAAAATATACAAGGATCTCCATACCAAGTATTGGTGGCCGGGTATGAAGAATGATATTGCCTTATATGTATCTAGATGCCTTACTTGTCTCAAAGTCAAGGCCAAGCATCAACATCCATCTGGTTTATTGGAACAGCCAGAGATACCAGTTTGGAAGTGGGAAAACATCACGATGGATCTCATTACTAAACTACCACGCACATCTAGAGGTCATGATGCGATTTGAGTGATCATTGATCGTCTAACAAAGTCAGCACACTTTATAGCAATCCGTGAGGATATCTCTGCTGACAAACTTGCCAAAATCTATGTTGATGAGATTGTATCTCATCATGGAGTTCCTTTGAACATCATATCTGACAGAGATGCTCGGTTCTCATCTCATTTCTGGAAGACTATGCAATCTGCTATGGGGACCAAACTCAGTCTGAGCACTGCTAATCATCCTCAAACGGATGGACAATCTGAGAGAACTATTCAAACACTGGAGGATATGCTTAGAGCTTGTGTGATCGATTTTGGTGGTAGTTGGAATTCGCATCTACCGTCAATCGAATTCTCTTACAACAATAGTTATCACGCCAGCATCAACATGGCGCCTTTCGAAGCTCTATACGGTCGAAAATGTCATTCATCTGTCTGTTGTAATGAAGTTGGAGAGTCGTAGTTTACTGGACCTGAACTCATCCACGACACAACCGAGAAAGTCAAGAAAATACGCGATAACCTTTTAACAGCCAAGAAGCCGTCAAAAGAGTTATGCGGACAAGTGATGCAAGCCCTTGGAATTTCAAGTTGGTGACTACGTCCTACTCAAGGTATCCTCTTGGAAAGGAGTGGTGAGATTTGGAAAGAAAGGAAAACTTGCACCACGATACGTTGGACCATTCAAGATCGTTGAAAGAATCCGAAAGGTGGCCTACTGACTTGAGCTACCTCCTAAACTCGGGAATATTCACCCAACTTTCCACGTCTCCAATCTGAAGAAGTGTTTAGCTGACACAAATCTCCACATCCCTCTCGACGAGATTCACGTTGATGACACTTTGCATTTTGCCAAGAAACCGGTGGAGATAATGGATCGTGAAGTCAAGAAACTCAAGCGGAGACAAATTCCGATAGCCAAAGTTCGCTAGGAATCCAAATGTGGCCCAGAACTTACCTGGTAACGAGAGGATCAAATGAAAGCAAAGTACCCACACTTGTTCTCACGAGTTTCCTCTAATTAAATTTCGGGACGAAATTTCTTAAAGTAGGGGAGACTGTCATATCTTTGACGATCCGATCATGTAACAATGACGAACAAGTTTATCAATCAATGAAATTTTATGTTTTATTTTTAATTTTGTTTATTTATTATGATATTTGCACACATTCGACTTTTGCACGATTTCGAACTCTCAAATCGCTTATGTAAGCGAAACCGTAAACCGATACGTAAACGAAACCAGTTTAGCGCGACGTACACTCCGGAATTATGACACAAGCTTAACATACCTAAATAACCCCTACATAAGTTAGAAATAAGTTTTGAAGGGTTAGGTATGGCAAAAACACACTTTCGTAACTTCACGGCTATTTTGCAAATTTTGCGAAACTATTTTGCATATTTCGCTATCCGAAACATGTACGGACATCCAAAAAGTTTTGTAGTCATTAAAATATTATATTTTGATGATTGGAATGCAAAAATATCATTCGTTACGCTTTTACAGTCGTGCATGTGTTCGTTACGATTTTCGTCGTAATTAACCAAAAACCATATCCGTACGACCAAACCAACTGACACGAAACATTTCTGAGCATTTTCAAGTTCCCTATGCTTTATCCTCATTATAAAAATCAGGTTAACGGGTGTTAGAAGTGCCAAAACGCGATGAAATGTGTGTAGGGGCCTGTTCTGCCATTTTCTGAAACTTGTGCCCAACACCCATGCTTACGGACCGTAAGCATATGCACCATACGGTCCGTAAGGGTGCTCCAGCACATTAGAAAGGTGGTAGCAGCTGGTTAACTCTCTAGATGAGTATGCAAACGAACTTGTGTCACACCCTCAATTTCCACTTGCGGAGTTTTACCGCGAGGCGTGTGAACAAACCAGAATCTGAAACACTAGTACGTCGAACGACTCTATATGATTTGATAATACGTTTTCCAAAATCATTTGTTGTAGATTTTATATTGTCTAAATTAGTTACCAATATTTAGCAGAAGCATTAGTTTTTAAAGTTGAGCGGAAGCATAAAATAAATAGTGAAGCGGGCGCCAACACAAACGCCAAAACAAATGAAAAACACCAAAACAATATTTATAATTGAGACTCGATAAAAGATGTCTTGTTCAATGCATGTGAGTGCACCTAGAGCTCCTAGCGTCCTGAGAAACATGTAAAGAAACAAGTGTCAACATTAAAGATGAGTGAGTTCACAGGTTTTCATAAATTCGTTTGTTCGGTTATAGTTTGTTTTCCCCCCGTTGTCCCTAACCCGGGATAACGTATTGGTTCCATTATTCCAACCCGGAATAATAAGTTGTTGCTTCCATTATCCTCAACCCGGGATAATATAGATGTTGTTTCCATTATTCCAAACCCGGAATAATAAGTTGTTGTTTCCATTATCCCCTACCCGGGATAATATAGTTGTTTCGTAATTAACTTCAATGTTAACATATATAGGTAGCTAGCCTAAAGTCATGTCACGTAAGAGTTCGCGATCGAAGCTGACTGTTGTACCTCCGTGTTGCCAGGCCTATCACTGACCATGGAGAAGTTAGGCCAAATTATTCACCCGTTGACCATACCCGGTCGGCTAGCGCGACTAGCTCGGATGGGGCTTGTCGGGCCCAGTAGTACTACTTATAATTCTCCCGCTATTAAACCCAATACTAACGATCCGAGAGTTTGATGAGGACTTAAGTGATATAGCTGCTTAGTGACCACAACATTACATTAACATTAACTTAGTTACCGAATAGTTATGTGACGTTAAATTCGTATAACGTAAAGAGATTGAGTTTGAAGAGTGTATACATGTTTCTCCCCCTGTTGTTTAAAAACCGGATAAAGTTAGGGGCCGTGAACTCACCTTTTGTTGCTCGGTTAGTGTAGCAAAGAAGTTGTAAAGGATGGGACCGCTAATTGCGTCCTAACAAACCAATTGATTTCAAGTCAGTGTGTGATCACACCAATACAAATTCTACACTTAATTTACGCAAAAAGTGATACACACAAACAACATATCTAACACTCAAACATGCATGCAAGTATCCTCATGTGATCATAGTAATCAAACAATTTATCATGAACATAATCCAATCCATGCAATACCTTGGTGCACACAATCACAAGTTATCAAATTTCAGCTTAACACTCATAATTCAGCTGTTTTCTAGGATTTTTATAAAGTAGTTCCAACATTCCAAAAATTCCAATATTTTTACAGTAGGTGACATTTATACTATAGAAATTTATATAAATTTTCCAAGTCCTAAATCTTTACCAATTAACCATAAATATTAATATACTAGGCTGCAGTCAGATTTGTCGCCTTCTGACTACAGTCCACGGAAGAATTTATTTAAAAATCACTGATCGTCCAATTAACAAAATTCCAGTTGGAGTTGCCCGAAATTTCCATACCTAGTTGCTGTACAAAATTCATGACTCGAATCCTACTGATTTTAAAATCCAACTCGATAAACAACCAACAAAATTTCAGGATTTTCACAGCTTTAGTTACTGAACTTATTTGGCCCTTTAAAAATATCAAACGACTTCAGAAAATTATGACTCCAGCGCCCTTAGATTCGTTATTCAAATCTCTACGTTCTAGACATCAGAAAATCCGTTTTTCGACAACTAACGACTGAGTTACAGCCAGATGAAGTCGGCTGTAACTATTACTCAGCAAACTGTTTTCAGCATATCATTATCATGAATTCGCATAACCCGTCCGTATGATTAACCTAGGCGATCTTTAACCGGTTTCCTAGTCATAATCAATACTAATAACATATCCATGCAAACCCTAGTTCATACCTCTATTTTTATAAACAAAACACAGCCTATAATATTCAGCTTTCAAACAACATTACTTGCAATCTAGTATTAACAAATCCGCAAACAATCATTCATCTCATTCAATCATGCAAATCCGAGAACAACAAAATCAAAACACATGTATCCGAATATGATCTTGTAACATATGATAAATTCAAATCTTTTAATGATAAGGTAAATGAACGTGAGTACTATAAGGGATCGGTGATCAAAGATTGCTTGCAACCGAGAAGATCCGTGACCGAGAAAGGAGGTTATTCGCGGCTGAGAAAAAGTAGTAGGCTGTTTTGTGATTGAGGAAGTGAACAAGTGGAAGAGATGGGCTGCTTGCGATTGAAGGGATTAAGGATCGGCTGTTCGCGATCGGGAGATGAAGATGGCGATGGCTGCTGCTGCTGCGACCGAGAGAAAGCAAGAGTAAGGCAGCCGATGGCTGTTTTGCTTGTTAGGGTTTTGGAGTTGTGAAAAAGCATGCATGGGTGTGTGTATATATAGCGCAAGGAGAGATAGGGTTACGGTTTTGGGTTTGAATTCGTGGCCGAGGGACTTGGGTTGGTTTGGTTTGGGTTTGATCTTGCGGCCGAATAGTTTTAGTTTAAGGTTTAGGTTTGATCTCGGTTTGGGTTTGCGGTTTGGGTTGCACACGGCCGAGAATGGTTTGAGTTCTAAACTTGGTTAATTCCTAGAGTCACAAGGAATCAAAGTTGGTTCGTGTCGCGGTTTGGTTCGTGCACATATTTGCCATGATTATTCTATAACCAAAATAATCACATAATCACACATCACGTATTTACTAACTCGTACACGTTTAATACATAGCATATAATTCACTCGACAAGTATTACGTTTAAGTTATCCGAAAAACCCGGGATGTCACAACTTGCCACCCATTCTCCTGCTTCTAACAAGTGTTATAACACTAATCTAATTAAGTGTTGACTCATGGACACATGTCTTGATCCTATAACTCCAATTCAACTATAAATTCCATGATCTTCTTCACATTTGAATTTTAACAACAACCACTTTTTCTCTCATATGCATTTATCTCAGCAACCTTTTTGTGATCATCTTCTGAGTTCCAGGGCTCTCCTAGAGTGTTTGCAAGTGTTTCTTTCTGATCTTGTTCAATTCATTTTGTATATTTGAGCTAAAAATCAAACATTTTGACTTCTATTTGACTTTCAGTTTTGATCATAAATTGGTCAAAACAAAATCCAATTGAACTTGTTAATGTGGTCATAATCATGATGGTTATAGTCCTTAGTGATCATGCCTATTGATTACCACGTTTACTAGTCTTTGTGACGAGTCAAAGTTTCGGTCAATAATGCGATAAATGCGCATTATAGGACGGAACTATTTTCGGGTATCAAAACACTTTATTTTTTATACCAAATCAGTTTTATAAACTTAGTTAGACATGTTTAAAATGTCTAACTCATCACTTTTGTTTTAGTGCTTGTTTAGAGTCGTAAGCCGAGCGGTTTTGACCACCGCTTTGACTTTCAAATCCGACCCGTTTGGTTGATCTTTGAACCCAACCAAATACATATTTTTTGACCATAGTTGAATAGGAAATAACACTCTAAGGTTATACCTTATGGTCATATCATTTGATTAGTGTTATGAAAATTAGTTGTTATGATATTCAATAATGACCAAAATACCCTTTTTGCAAATAAATCAACTATAAGCATATGTAACATAAATTTTAACATGTAATCTGGTCAAATAACATTTTCAAACATGTTTAAGCATTAAAGAGTTATCATAACACATATCTAACCATCCGATCACACGTTTACGCAAATGACGCGTTAAAGTGGCTTAAACAACCTTAATGGGTCATAACGGGTCAAAAGCACTTAGGAACCTTTTCAAATCAGAATGTAGACTTTGTTAAATCATTTCATATGAGTACCAACACTAATTTGGTTTACAAGGCCTCATTCTATCCGATTCTCTGATTTCAAGTCCCGATATTTACATAGTTATCCGTTTTTAGGACACGTTTGATTTCTCGGATCTTTGAGCTTTGGTTTTCTTTTGATCCAAGATTACTTTGCAATCCCAAGTGAGTACATAGTCCCCTCTTTTATGTTTTGAAAATATTTTTGGGTGATTCATATGTGCTAAATCATTTTCGAGTTTACAAAATACAAATACTATGGTCTATATAAACAATATGCTTTCAATAATGTGAACGAACTTGTTGGTGCGTTGTATCCTTAAACAGAATGACATTCATTAACAATGGCCAAGCCGACCAGTAGTAAGTTACGGCGCCTAGGACTGACAATCCCGTTACCAAAATTCCTGGGGTTTGTGTGGAAGTTTGGGAACCGACTGAAACTGTATTTGTAACAAACCCTTTGGTGGTTTGTTATACGATTAAGGGACCTCTTGGGTGGTCTCGAACAAGTCAACAAAGGTTTGAATGTATTCAACGAAACGACCAAAAGTTTTCATTACTAAAACAAGGATCGATGAACGATTGGTTTATAACAAGGAACGATGAACGATTTGTTTATAACAAGGAATGATGAACGATTGGTTTATAAAAGAACAATGAACAATGGACGATTGGTTATGATAAGTGATTTAGATAACGTGACGGGTGTAATTTGATAAAAGCAAGGTGGATACGCTGCTGGTACTTCCTATATATAATTATTTTTATCGTATTACATTCGTGACGTTATTTGCATCATTTGAACAAATGTTTTCAAATGATGACACGCAATGATTTCAATTAAAGATATAAACCATACAAATTATTTCAAGACGATTTAGTACTCGGATTTACGAAACAAATGTTTTGGTTAAGGTTTATGGCTATAAGTCTTTTCTAACTATAACTAACTTGTTTTAGATTGGTTAGTTATTATTGCAATACCAAATACTTTTCGATAACAAGGTTTTCAATGAACAACTCTAGTAGTCCGACGAGGTATTGCAATACATATTCAAGGCCATAAACTTGACATACTCACAAAATCTAAGTACTCGCCGACATTCTTTTATGCTGACTCGTTTTTCACATATGTTTCAGGGAACAATGCTTGATGATACTTGTGACAACTGTCAACTTTCGGGTAATTTCCGTACAATTAAACTATTAATTTAATCATGCAATTATGTGTTAAAATGTCTTAAACCGTTTGCTGGAATCTCATATACTTTGAACTGTCATGAAAACATTTAAATAGTGCATATCATTCATGTGGATAGTCTCGTTTAAAAACAATTAGACAATGCACTAAAACAACTAGTAGACTTGCCGGTTAGACTAGCAGTGTCAGCACTAGTCCGGTACTCAGCTTAACGACAGTTCTAGGACGTAGATAGAAGTCCAACAGCAATCATATATTAAATCCAAGAATGGAGAACAAGTATTTGACTTAACAATTTCGGAAATCATTTAATGCACTTAAAAGTGCCCAAAACACACTTTAAATGCATAATTCAGCATAAATCAGCAAAATTCAGCATTGATACACTAAAATATAATGCAGAAATAAGGCTAAAGTGTCCAGAATAACTTGCAAAGTGCCGGGAATTAAAATCGTCATAAAAGCTACCTCATAACACACTAAACTGCGCCATTTAGCACTTTAACGAACCGGTAAGCAACCGAACAACCGGACACTACTTGAAACACCAAATTTTCACTATAAGCATTGTGTTAGTGTTACAAAGCTAGTTATGATTATCAAATACCATATTTCATCCTAGAACACTAAAACACCTAAATCCCTAATCATAACACTTAACTTTCTAACTAAATCCCTAACTACAAATCAAGATGCAACTAGATACCCCCCCCCCTCATTTGACGGTTTCAAAGGGGCCCCACCAAGTCAAATTCTTTTGATTATTTTATTTAGAAGTAGATATTAGACATGTTAACCAAAGGATACAAGGATGTTGGAGGATCTTGATACATATAACACCAACCTTATCACTTCACCATTTCAAAACCTCATCCTTCCTCCTTTCCCCTTCCTTGCTCACAGCACAAGCACCTCCACTATCACCTCCATTTTCATTCACTTGCTAGCCATTTCAAGCATACACTAAGGTGTCTCAAGACATACTAAGAAGGTGCAAGGCATTGGAAGCTCAAGGACCTCTTCAAGGAGCTTTTATCCACCACATTTGTGCTATCTTCATCTTCATCTTTGTTAAGCCACTAGAGCTAGTAGTAAGCTTCTTGATCTTTGTTTTGATCCATGTTACTAGTATATTACTCATGTACAAGTGAATCCATCAAGAAACATAAACTAAAAGTAATTAACACATGAAGAATACTTGAAATCTAAAGAAAACAAACATAATCTTGAGGTGTAATAAAGTTGTATGTGATTAATATGTGCTTAGCTTAATGATCATCATGTGTAGTATGGTTATATGTGAAGATCTTGAGAGTGTATACACAGATCTTGAATGATCCATGAAGAATAAGTTGACGAACATGATGTAGACCACAAATGAACTAGTTAGGATGATTTACAACACATAAACATGGATTTAGAGTTATTTTTGTAAATGGATGAACAAGTTGTTAAACATGATTTTCTACAAAAGTTGTGTAATTAGTGGATAATTAGCATTTTTGAAGATAACAAAACATGTTAAACACCATACTAGAAGACTACATGTTTTTATAAAATTTTGAGATCATCATCATGTAAAAAGTGTATGTATGAAGTTGTTTAAACCTATAGAAATTATTTTGGTAATTAAGTGAGTTTTGTAAAGCTTAAACACATGCTTATGAACATTGGAAAACTCCTAAATCTAAGGGAAACCATGGCCAAATTTTTATAAAAATTCAACACTTAGAAAAATATATAGTTTACTACTACACTTTTGGTTTTTAGATGTTTAAATAAATTAAACATGGCCATGCCCTATATTCATATAGAAATACAAGTTAAGAAAATAAATATTTCTTAAAGGATAAAAACAAGTATAAATATATTTAGGAAAATATATATTTAATGGTCACCAAGGATTTTTGTGTGGAATGTGTATATTATGTGTAATATATTTAGTAGACAAAAATAGTGAAATTAAAACACTAAAAACTCCCAAAGGAGTATAAATACATAATACCCCTAAATACCAAAGAAAATACTTGGACAAAATAGACACAAAATACTCACCCTTGAGTATTTGGGCAACCATAACAATATATATAAATATATATATATATATATGTATATATAACCTTATATATATTTCTTGGTAAAATGGACTTGGACAATTAAATGGATTTATACACAAAAATATATATATTTAACAAGATTGGTAAACATATATATATATATATATATATATTCCATAAAAGCCTTAAAAGTATATTATTTTTAAGAAGTAGAAATTCCGGAAGAAAAACATAAGATTTACAAGTAATAAATCTTGTCAAGAAATAAGAAATACGCGAAACCTTAACACTAGAATACGTGTATACTTTCCTAAGTGTACATTTGAAAAATAACAAACCTACTTATGCTAAAAATAATATTGGAAATATTATTTTACAAGTATACATATTTATTTTGAAAAATAAATATAACTAGATACAAAAACATGGGCTAGGCCCGAAGATACAAAAACATGGTTAGACCCAAGGATACAAAGACATGGGCTAGGCCCAATGACACAAACACATGGGCTAGTCAACACAAACATGTAGGCATAACACAAGAACATGGGCTAGACCTACCCAATGACAAGTGTGCTAGGCACAAGGACAATAAACGGGCGACGCCGTTCACACACTATTCAAGACACGATAACAAAACCTATATTACCAAGTAAAGAAATAATTAATCAATAAAACGATTAAGAACAACTAACCTAAGATGGGGACTTGTACATAGAACAAACATAGACTTAAGTGTCTAATGGGAATTAGAACACTTGTAGGTTTCGATTCAAGACCAAGGAAAAACACTGTGAGTTGTACACAAGGAACGCGAATCAGTGAGTTCATGTCCCCCTTTCTTTTAAATGCTTTCGGTTTTATAACATTCGGGGAAAATACATGTCAAGACATATGGTATGTTAGTTATGGAGTTAGATGACAATAAGATCAATGTGCATAAGTAGGATTGCATAACAATATAACATTAGTAACCTTTAATCACTCAGTGACCAAGGTGCAAAAGGTGTAGATCTATTGAGCTTGAGGTACGCTCCACTCCTAGTTTGTATACCATTGGGTGCTTTTGTGATCCCAATTGAGAACAAAGTGTCCTTGGTTTGGTTATATACTTACGGTGCATAGTATCGGAAGGTCGCTACCCACTGATAGATCCTTATATTCCATAATTATTTTACATACCTGGATTTCAATAATGGATAACAATTATGACAACTTATTTGAAAATAAAACGTCATGAACTCGCTCAACTTTTGT
Source organism: Scalesia atractyloides (assembly GCA_947069175.1). Classification (NCBI taxonomy): domain Eukaryota; kingdom Viridiplantae; phylum Streptophyta; class Magnoliopsida; order Asterales; family Asteraceae; genus Scalesia; species Scalesia atractyloides. The sequence goes on from CAMTDV010000014.1 coordinate 61,180,654, forward strand.
TGATTTTCGAACTACATGTATGTCAGGAAACAGGGCTTAACCTGTGATGGATTCTCGGAGCTTACAACGATGGCCACTTTTGGAGGGTTTGCCTCATATATCCCTTCCTTGTTTGGGCATATAGCGGTCAAAACCTCGAATTAAATCTACGATTATAACAAACCTATTTTGGTGATGTAACTTAACTAAATATGGTTTCGGTATACTTATGAAACTTGTTGGAACATGTAAACTTGAATTTGCATTTGTATAACATATGGTATCGTTGTTGGTTATAATTATGTTTATACGATTGATTGCAATGATTACCGTTAAGTCACACGCTTGCGCTTCCGCTACGACCAGGGTGTGACATATTGGTATCAAAGCTTCGATTTTAGTGAACCGGGGACAAACTTTTTACTAAGTTTTGTCTACAATCACCAGGGGCTCTCACACGAAAATAAAGTTTATAACATTACAAAACTGTTTTCTAGTATATGACAAAAGTATTACAAAATGTCACGATAACATGAGGATCTATCACACGAGTTCAACCATAGGTAAGAACAAAAGCTATTCCTGGTTAGTCTATAATGAATAGACATGAGAACACTAGGATTACACGAAACCAAAGAACAAATTGCATGAGATTTGATGGTTAAAATGAAATATATCATAGTAATAATTATTATTAACCTTTATGTTTATATATTGTATGGATTGTATTTGCCAGGACCATATCTTCAGTGTCTTCGTACGAGGAGGATCCTATGGAGTACTTCTCAGATGACGGATTTGGTGTCGAGGCTGCTGCGGCTATACCTCCCGAGGACGCAGCCGCTCATGAGGTTTCGGACGATGAGGACCTCGACGATTTCCAGCCCTTTGCCCTACCCGACTACTACTTGGGAGATGACTAGGATCACCCGCACGATCTTGAGGATGATGTGCTAGCCGTACCCCAGCCCCAACACGACGTGGCCATCCATGGTCACCCAGATGGGGAGCACGTTGTGATGCACTTAGTCGCACCACTAGCTGTCATCCCACCGGTCATCGAGTTACACGATGACGAGGATGATGTCATGCCTGTCTTCCAGGTCACCATTTGGATGCTGAGTTGGGAGATGGCGAGGTTATCGATGAGCTGGCCATACTTGAGCTACCCCCGCCGGTCATCCCTGTTGTAGACCTGTCATCCTCATCTTCTGACTCTGACGATGGACACATGTCTGACGATGCTATGTCTGCTGTACCAGCCACACCCTCACCTGTCCACTCACTGACACCGTGTTACCACCCTTTGTACCACCGCACACTTCTGCAGGCCCATCTTATGCTAGCATTTCTGCCCCTATGTTTACTCCATTTTCTGGACCTCCACGCCATCACTCATTGGGCGATACGCCCCAACGTCATGAGCAGCCACCCTCACCACCACCATACACGCTGTCCACACCCCCATATTTACCACCAGCACCAACGTCACCACCACCTTATACACCATCTTCACCACGACCACCAACCCCACTATACCTGTGTCCCTATCACCACCCAGCTGTCCATTTGAGGCACGTATGCGTGAGTGGGAGCGTATCCAGGCTGTCTTCGTTAACCGTGTCTCTGAGATAGAGGAGGAGTTGGCCTATCATCGCATGTTGCTCCATAGATCACCATCCCCTCCATCTCAGTAGTTTAGTACTAGCTATAATTGGGGATCACCCCAGTTTTTGTGGATCTAGCTTCCGAAGACTCGAGCCAGAAGATCCAACTTTTGTGACGACTAAAGACGAAGATGCAATGAAGAAGAAAACTTTACTTTTGTATTGTATTGTATGAACTTGTATCGACTAGGGTTATTAACCCAAGTCCTTTTGATTCTTCATGAAGAAATGTACTAAGTTGTCCATCATGTATGGAAGTGTATTTTCTTATCTCGCATTGTATTTTTATTTATGTCATGGTTGGTTGATTTGTGATGCGATTGGTTGATATTGTGATGTAATTGGTTGATATTGTGATGTGTTGATTGGTATTGTGATATGTCATGGTTGATAATTATATAGTGACATGTCGTGGTTGATTTTTTTATTGTGTTGTGGATGATGCTTATTTATTTTACCATGGTGCGCATGTACGTTAGATGTTATATGATGGTTGTGATGATTGGTTTATTCTTGTGTGTTCGCGTTTGTGTTGTACGCCATACACACGGCTCCTTACCCCTTATCCGACGTGATGTTTCTTATACTCGAAAAAAAAAACAATAATAATAAAAATATTAAACAAACAAGATTTTTGTAATATTTTTTTATAATAAATGTTTCCTTTATTATTAAACGATCATCTAATTACAATCGATATTTCATATTAGAAGACGATGCTTCCACGCGGAAGAAGTGTCAACAACGACCTGCTTCCAATGACGCAAGCAGAGCTAAATGAGCGCATATCTCAGGCCATTGCTCAACACGAGGCCAACCGCTCTGAGCATAACAGCGGAACCGGAGGTCCAAACAGAACCAAGCCACCTACCGGTAACCTTTGGTTATTCATATAACCGCATGATATCCTCGTTTATTCTATTCGTGCTTTGAATCTCATTCTTGAGTTGGGGTACCTAATCTATTTCAGGTTGCACTTATAAGCAGTTTTTGGACTGCAAGCCTCTGAACTTCGATGGCACCGGCAATGCTATTTCATTCGTGCGATGGACCGAAAAGACTAACTCGGTCATACGAATGAGCAAGTGCCCTACTGAGCAAAGAGTCACTTATGTCACTAGGCTCTTCACTGATGGAGCGTTATCTTGGTGGAACCTCCAGGTGCAGACCAAAGGAGACGATGCTGCATATGGTCCCGACCTGGGAGGAGATGAAAGAGATCATGAGGAAAAGGTATTGTGCAAGGTCTGAAATCCAAAAATTGGAAACGGAATTCTGGAATCTTAAGATGATTGGTTCTGATAGCGCGGGATATGTCCAAAGGTTTCATGATTTGTCACGAGTGGTTCTATACTTAGAGGAACTAGAATTCAAAAGGATTGAGAGATTCGTATGGGGACTCGCCCCTGAAATTCTAAGCTTGGTGACTTCATCGAAACTGACTGAAATTGGGGAAACGATTGAGTTAGTTGTGAGCCTTACTGAAGAGACTGTACGTCAAAAGAAGCTACCGAAACTTGGGGAAGTCAAGAAAGAAGCAACTGTGGAGACTACGGACTCTAACAAGAGGAATTTCTCCCACTTTAAGAAAAGTACTCGTGGTAACAACTTTAACAGAGGCAAGAGGCAAGCGCCGGGGGAAAACAAAGTAGCGAAAGCTTATGCCGCTACTGCACCAAACAATGTTGAGAGGAAACCGTATGGTGGAGAAGCACCAAAATGTCCCAAATGCCCCTTCCATCATTATGGGGAATGCCAAGGTTCAAAATACGGCAAGTGCGGAAAGTTTGGGCATACTACTACTGCATGTCGAGGAACAACTGATGGATGTTATAATTGTGGTGACAAAGGGCATTTTAAGAAAGATTGCCTGAAAGGAAATCAAGCTCGGGGTAGAGCTTTTGTACTTGGAGCTAAGGACGCACGCGAGGACCCGAATGTGTTCACCGGTACGTTCTCTATAAACAACCACTTTGCGTCTATACTTTTCGATACTGGGGCATATTTTAATTTTATTTCTAAGGAATTTGGAGACGTACTTGGGGTAGAATCGAGTAAATTAGACATTCCTTACTCAATCGAACTAGCTGACGAAAAACTGGTAGAATCGAGCGAAGTTATAAGGAAATGTACCTTAGAACTGGGTGAACGAAAGTTCGACATAGATCTCTTACCAGTTCAATTAAGTAGTTTCGATGTCGTTATCGGCATGGATTGGCTATCCGAAAATTGAGCTGAAATCTTATGTAACGAAAAGATCATTCGTATCCCAATGCCAAACGGAGAACCTTTGATGGTCCATGGGGAAAAGCGAAGCACGCCACTACGAATCATTAATTGCATGAAAGCTCAAAAGTGCTTAAGGAAAGGTTGCATCGCTTTCCTAGCATATGTTGTAGACAGGAAGGCCGAGGAGCCTAAGCTCGAAGACATTCCGATCGTGAAGGAATTCCCTGACGTCTTTCCGGAAGACTTACCGGGGTTGCCACCTCAACGACAAGTCGAATTCCGCATCGACTTGGTACCGGGAGCCGTGCTTGTAGCCAAATCTCCATATCGACTAGCACCTTCTGAAATGCTAGAATTATCTACACAACTTCAAGAGTTGCTGGATTAAGGATTCATTAGACCGAGCTTTTCGCCATGGGGAGCTCCAGTCTAATTCGTGAAGAAGAAGGACAGAACGTTCAGGATGTGTATCGATTACCGAGAGTTGAATAAGCTTACTATCAAGAATCGGTATCCACTATCAAGGATTGATGACCTATCGATCAACTACAAGGTTCGAGCTTCTATTCCAAGATAGACTTAAGGTCTGTATATCACCAGCTGCGAAATCAAGAAGAAAGCATACCAAAAACGGCTTTTAGAACTCGTTATGGTCATTACGAGTTTCTTTTTATGCCATTTGGTTTAACAAATGCACCAGCGGGCTTTATGCTTTTAATGATAGCGTGTGCAAGCCGTATCTGATAAATTTTGATCGTGTTTATCGATGATATCTTAATATATTCGTGATCGAAGGAAGAACATGAACAACATTCGAGAACCATTCTAGAACTTCTAAAGAAAGAGAAACTCTACACGAAATTTTTGAAGTGCGAATTTTGGATTCGTGAAGTACAATTTCTCGGACAGTGGTGAACGAGAAAGGTATTAACGTAGACCCGTCAAAGATTGAAGCCATCAAGAATTGGGAAGCACCCAAGACTCCAACCGAAGTTCGACAATTTCTTGGACTAGCGGGCTACTATCGAAGATTCATTGAGAACTTTCTAAAGTTGCTCAACCACTAACAACCCTCACGCAAAAAGACAAGAAGTTTGTTTGGGATGAAAAACAAGAAGAAGCATTTCAACTCTTAAAGGATAAACTATGTGATGCGCCAATCTTATCACTTCGCGACGGTACCGATGACTTCGTGGTACACTGCGATGCTTCGCATCAGGGTTTAGGTTGCGTGCTTATGCAACCAGAAAAAGTCATCGCGTATGCGTCACGTCAATTGAAGGTTCACGAGAAAAATTATACCACGCATGACGTCGAGTTAGGTGCCGTGGTTTTCGCTTTGAAGATTTGGCGGCATTACCTTTATGGTACCCAATGTACTATATTCACGGATCACAAGAGTCTTCAAAAATATATTTAATCAGAAAGAATTAAATATGCTCCAACGCCGTTGGGTTGAATTGTTGAATGACTACGATTGCACAATCAAGTATCATCGGGCAAGGCGAACGTTGTAGCAGACGCCCTGAGCCACAAGGAACGAGTCAAGACATTGAGAGTACGAGCCCTGAAGATGACAATTCAGACAAACTTCACCACCCGTGTGTGTGAGGCACAACAAGAAGCCTTAAAACCAGAAAACATCCCAGTAGAATCATTACGAGGAATGGAAAAGCAGATGGAACCAAAAAAAGATGGAACTTTATATTTCATGGGAAGAATCTGGGTTCCCTATTTCGGAGATTTACGAGACCTGGTACTGGACGAGGCACACAAGTCAAAGTACTCACTTAATCCAGGATCGGATAAGATGTATCAGGACTTGAAAGAGTATTACTGGTGGCCTAATCTCAAGGCAGACATTGCAACTTATGTTGGAAAATGTCTGACTAGTGCAAAGGTCAAGGCCGAATACCAGAAACCGTCTCGATTATTACAACAACCCGAGATTCCTGTTTGGAAGTGGGGACGGATATCAATGGATTTCATAACAAAGCTCCCAAGCACCTCTCAAGGACATGACATGATTTGGGTGATTATAGATCGGTAACCAAGTCGGCTCACTTCTTACCGATTCGTGAGAAAGATAGTACCTAGAAGCTAGCTAAGCTGTACCTTAAGGAAATTGTGACACGTGACGGAGTGCCAGTCTCCATAATCTCATACCGAGATGGTCGCTTTGTGTCGCGGATATGGCAGTCATTTCAAGCTTCGTTTGGATCTCGCCTAGATCTAAGCACGGCATTTCATCCGCAGACTGATGGGCAAAGCGAGCGACCATCCAAACTTTAGAGGACATGCTTCGCTTGTGTGATGGACTTAGTCAGAAACTGGGATATTCATTTACCATTGGTAGAGTTTTCATACAACAACAGCTATCACACTAGCATTAAAGCCGCGCCATTCGAAGCACTCTATGGACGCAAGTGCCGATCTCCGCTATGCTGGGCGGAAGTTGGTGACAAACAACTCATTGGTCCCGAACTGGTCCAAGAAACCAAAGAAAACATAGTCAAAATCCGCGAGCGCATTAAGGCAGCTCGTGATCGACAAAAGAGCTACGCAGACACAAGATGTAAATCATTACGTCGGAGACAAGGTTTTGTTGAAAGTCTCGCCTTCGAAGGGCGCAGCTAGGTTTGGTAAGCGTGGGAAGCTTAACCGATAATACATTGGACCTTTCGAAATTCTGGCAAAAGACGGTACTGTTGCGTACAAGCTAAAATTACCCGAGGAACTCAACAATGTGCACGACACATTCCATGTGTCTAATCTCAAAAGAGTCCAACCAAAGAGACAGTCATCATCCCTGCGGATGAGATCCATATAGATGACAAGCTCCAATTCACTGAAGAACCTGTTGAGGTCATTGACTGGAAAGTCCAGAAAACACAGAGAAGTCGTATCAAGCTAGTCAAAGTCCGTTGGAACTCTAGGCACTGACCCGAGTATACTTGGGAACGTGAAGATCAACTCAAGGTCAAATACCCTCACCTTTTTGAGAAGACTCCTGTAACGGATAACTCAGCTTGAATTCCGGGACGAAATTCCTTTTAACAGGGGGAGTATGTGACAACTGTCAACTTTCAGGTAATTTTCGTACAATTAAACTATTAATTTAATCATGCAATTATGTGTTAAAATGTCTTAAACCGTTTGCTTGCATCTCATATACTTTGAACTGTCATGAAAACATTTAGGTAGTGCATATCATTCATGTGGAATGTCTCGTTTAAAAACAATTAGACAATGCACTAAAACAACTAGTAGACTTGCAGGTTAGACTAGCAGTGTCAGCACTAGTCCGATACTCAGCTTAACAACAGTTCTAGGACTTAGATAGAAGTCCAATAGCAATCATATATTAAATCCAAGAATGGAGAACAAGGATTTGACTTAACACTTTCCAGAAATCATTTAATGCACTTAAAAGTGCCCAAAACACACTTTAAAAGCAGAATTCAGTATCAATCAGCAAAATTCAGCATTGATACACTAAAATATAATGCAGAAATAAGGTTAAAGTGTCCAGAATAACTTGCAAAGTGCCAGGAATTAAAACCGTCACAAAAGGTACCTCATAACACACTAACCTGCGCCATTTAGCACTTTAACGAACCGGTAAGCAACCGAACAATCGGACACTACTTGAAACACCAAATTTTCACTAGAACCATTGTGTTAGTGTTACAAAGCTAGTTATGATTATCAAATACCATATTTCATCCTAGAACACTAAAACATCTAAATCCCTAATCATAACACTTAACATTCTAACTAAATCCCTAACTACAAATCAAGATGCAACTAGATACCCCCCCCCCCTCATTTGACGGTTTTAAAGGGGTCCCACCAAGTCAAATTCTTTTGATTATTTTATTTAGAATGTTAAGTAGATATTAGACATGTTAACAAAGGATACAAGGATGTTGGAGGATCTTGATACATATAACACCAACCTTATCATTTCACCATTTCAAAACCTCATCCTTCCTCCTTTCCCCTTCCTTACTCACAGCACAAGCACCTCCACTATCACCTCCATTTTCATTCACTTGCTAGCCATTTCAAGCATACACTAAGGTGTCTCAAGGCATACTAAGAAGGTGCAAGGCATTGGAAGCTCAAGGACCTCTTCAAGGAGCTTTTATCCACCACATTTGTGCTATCTTCATCTTCATCTTTGTTAAGCCACTTCCCTAGCCACTAGAGCTAGTAGTAAGCTTCTTGAGCTTTGTTTTGATCCATGTTACTAGTATATTACTCATGTACATGTGAATCCATCAAGAAACATAAACTAAAAGTAATGAACACATGAAGAACACTTGAAATCTAAAGAAAACAAACATAATCTTGAGGTGTAATAAAGTTGTATGTGATTAATATATGCTTAGCTTGATGATCATCATGTGTAGTATGGTTATATGTGAAGATCTTGAAAGTGTATACATAGATCTTGAAAGATCCATGAAGAATAGTTGATGAACATGATGTAGACCACTAATGAACTAGTTAGGATGATTTACAACACATAAACATGGATTTAAAGTTATTTTTGTAAATGGATGAACAAGTTGTTAAACACGATTTTCTACAAAAGTTGTGTAATTAGTGGATAATTAGCATTTTTGGAGATAACTAAACATGTTAAACACCATACTAGAAGATTACATGTTTTTATAAAATTTTGAGATCATCATCATGTAAAAAGTGTATGTATGAGTTGTTTAAACCTATAGAAATTATTTTGGTAATTAAGTGAGTTTTGTAAAGCTTAAACACATGCTTATGAACATGGGAAAACTCCTAAATCTAAGGAAAACCATGGCCAAATTTTTATAAAAATTCAACACTTAGAAAAATATAAAGTTTACTACTAAACTTTTGGTTTTTAGATGTTTAAATAATTAAACATGGCCATGCCCTATTTTCATATAGAAATACAAGTTAAGAAAATAAATATTTCTTAAAGGATAAAAATAAGTATAAATAATTTAGAAAATATATATTTAATGGTCACCAAGGATTTTTGTGTGGAATGTGTATATTATGCGTAATATATGTAGTAGACAAAAATAGGGAAATTAAAACAGTAAAAACTCCCAATAGAGTATAAATTACATAATACCCCTAAATACCAGAGAAAATACTTGGACAAAATACACACAAAATACTCACCCTTGAGTATTTGGGCAACCATAATATATATATATATATCCCCTACATGCCTTAAAAATATATTATTTTTAAGAAGTAGAAATTCCGGAAGAAAAACATAAGATTTACAAGTAATAAATCTTGTCAATAAATAAGAAATACGCGAACCTTAACACTACAATACGTGTATACTTTCCTAAGTGTACATTTGGAAAATAACAAACCTACTTATACTAAAAATAATATTGGAAATATTATTTTACAAGTATACATATTTATTTTAAAAACAAATATAACTAGATACAAAAACATGGGCTAGGCCCAAAGATACAAAAACATGGGTTAGACCCAAGAATACAAAGACATGGGTTAGGCCCAATGACACAAACACATGGGCTAGGCCCAATGACACAAACACATGGGCTAGGCCTAATGAGACAAGAACATGGGCTAGGCCCAATGACATCAACACTTGGGCTAGGCCCAATGACACAAGAACATGGGCTAGACCCAATGACATGGGCTAGGCCCAATGACACAAGAACATGGCTAGACCAATGACATGGGCTAGGCCAATGACAAGTGTAGACAATAACGGCGACGCCGTCAACACTATTCAAGACACGATAACAAAACCTATATTACCAAGTCAAGAAATAATTAGTCTATAAAACGATTAAGAACAACTAACCTAAGATGGGGACATGTACATAGAAGAAACATAGACTTAAGTGTCTAATGGGAATTAGACCACTCGTAGGTTAAGACCAAGGAAAAACATTGTGAGTTGTACACAAGGAATGCAAACCAGTGAGTTTATGTCCCCTTTTCTTTTAAACACTTTCGGTTTTATAACATTCGGGGAAAATACATGTCTAAAAATTTTTGTAGAAACTATTTCTGATATAAATTTTCCAAATAAAATATTTTTATAGTTTTTAAACATTATTTCTTAATTTTAATAAATATGTTTTATATCGTATATAAACGTTTAATTTGGTGAACCGACCATCCGAACTCTAAACATTACAAAAATTTTACTGAACATTCTTAATATGTATATAAACTCCCAGTAAAAGTTTGAATTTCATGAAAATTTGCTAAACCCAGTTTTAAAATATAGAAAACTCGTAAAACGTGAGATTTTAAAACTATAGCTAGGTTTATCCGTTGAGCCTAAATTTATGTGTGTAACTTAACCATAATATATTTGATCATTCTGAAAAAGTTCGGAATTTATTGAAATAATTAACTATTTTTCCTGATTTAATTGCCTTTAAATGTAATAAATTCGCCAAATGTTCCTCTTTGTCCAAAAATTCCGAAATTTTGCTGAGATCATTTTTATACTATCCTAAACCGTGTAATAAAATCTCAAGATAAGAAAATACTCACGTCCAAATTTGTAGGCAAAACGAATTCTATAAATCTTAGAATTTCGCCTAAAATTTATACCTTTCCGTGTATCATCCATTAACCCTAATTTCCGTGATCCGTTTGCGCCGATTTTCTAGGTATAGTACCTACAAAACATGTACAACACAAACATGTATTCGGATTCATCATTCAAGCCCTTATGATGTTTTTTTCCGATGCTTTTGCGTTAGGCGATTAAAGTGTCGAACAAGTGTTGTTTTTGATCCAAAACTCATCCTTTTTTTATCTAAATCAATTGTAAAACTTCTTGTTACATAAAACCTAATTGAAAACAGATTGGATGTCCATAAGCTTGGTCTTGTATGGATCAAAATTAGCCATAGTTATGGTATGTTAAAGTTTATAAAGAAAAGAAAAGAAAAGAAAAGAAAAGCTTACCAAAATCCTTGTTCTTTAGCTTGTATGTGTGATAATCTGACCAAAATGGCTGGGTAAAGGTTTTTATAATAGGTTGTAGGTAAACTATGTGGCTAGAAATTGAATGATCAAGGTGTGTGTGTGTTTGCTTTGGTTTTGTGGTAGTGAACAGATAGGCAGGGAGGACTTTTGTCCTCCTTTGACTAGTCAAAGGCCCGTTATTCACTATAGATGATAAGTCCAAGTAGATTTTTAAAAACAGGTTCGTTATCGGGTCTTAAACGCTCCCCGGGCGCGGTAAAAATTCGTAAAACGGAACGTTTTTATAGGCGTTTTCGAACATAAAATTAAAATGAACCCAACCGACACAAAAACTCAAACACTTGGACGTTACTACTCAAAACACCTTATTTTATATTATATAAGTCTTTTGGGCTTAACTCATGATACAAGGCATGTTTGAATTGTACAGTTCACGTTAAATTTAAAGGCGTTTCGCTAACCGGAAACTATTTTGTTTAACACATTTTCTACCCAATAAAGCATCAATGATTCTATGTTATAGTCTACAGATCAAGTCTGAGTATTTGTGTAGTCCTAGGTTCGCTTACGGCACCTACGGCATTTTTCTGAACTCAATGGCCCCAATGCAGTTGGTTTCTTTTTATGTTATGCATAAGTGCCCTCGGACTCAACCAAGGCATAATCAGTTTTACTTTGTTAATCATGTAAGCTGGGTAATTCAAATTAGGATTTACCTGGTTTCGTGGCAAATGTCACAGTTACAAGTACCTAAGGGGTGTAACCTCCTCAGTTGTTGATGGGTTAGCAAGAGAAATATGATCAGACTCAAGTCACATGTAAAGGTGAACTCTCATGAATGGGTGAGTGAGAGGAACTGATATTTGTCTATCAATGTCAATTGTCGTCAACAAAGGTAATATGGTAGGTGGTATTATGATTGCTGAAGCTTGTGGAATAGAAAGCGACATTCCCTTGGAAGTAGAAGTGCACAAATCGGGTTAGGGTCTCAACCCAAATCGGTTTCAAACCGGGTTGGGGTTTAGATGAAAATATTCAAACCGGTATGGAACTCAAACCGGGTTCGATATACCGGGTTAGGAGACAATAGAATCACACCCTATGAAACCTATTCGGGTTGGGTTCTCAAATCGGGTTCAACCCTATTGCCCAACCATGTTAATATAAATTTCTTAAAAATAAATAATATACATAAATTACTTAAAATTTATACTTAAACTAAAACATAATTTCATGAAGAAAAAGACATTGTAACACGAAATAAAACTTCTTCTACATTTTCCGTCAGTCTTTGGTAGGTTCAGTAATGGAATAAACCATATGGACGGATGAATGCCCGTTTTTGATTCCATGGCATTTTGGGATGGTTTATATTTTTGCGTTTTTGAGTATTGTGATTTAACTAACATCATAAATAAAATTTTGGATGAAAAATGTCCAAGAAATCAACATCAAATGTATTATAATGGTCACAATGCCATTAAATATCCATTGGGTAATATGTTGGTCTATTTATATGGACGGTTCGTGACATCGGGTTCAAACCTGGTTCTCAAACTAGGTTGAGTGATCGGGTTGTCAATTGTCGGGTTGAAACCGGTTTGACTGTGAAATACCCAACCTGAGTCCTACCCCACAGGTTGAAACGATTCCAAACCGGGTTGGCTATAGATTGGTTACAAACAAGGTTTGGGTAGGGTTGGGTTATCGAGTTCGGTTTCTAACCCGGTTTAGGGTTGCACCTCTACCTGGGAGAGGGGCTGTGGAAGATAGAATTTAGTGATTCCATGGCTTCATAATTTTGTGTCCCTGTGCTTACAACTAGATCCTTTTGTGAGGATATAAGAGGATATTGGCTTTTAGGTGGAGATCTTTCCATCTGCTGTGAGGAAGTAACAACAATGGTTTCAAATGACATTTGTGTTGTCACAGGCATCTCTGGGATCTAATTTTCCAGAGTAACCTTTTTTGGTTGTGTTTTGGTGGGGTTTTCGGATTTGGCTGGTGTGGGTTTCAAAACACTGGTTGTAGTGTTGTGATCACCAGGAGCAGTGGGTTGAGCTTCTAATCATTGAGCAATTAAGTTTTGCTCAGCCCCCTCTACTTGTGGTTTCAAAACTTTTGATAGATTTGTTATTCTTGTAAAAGTTTCATTAGTGAGACTGCCAAAAGGGCATATCACACCTGTGTAGCTTCCTCTTTACTGAATTGTGATTGAATGTAAACATTCAGAAGCCTTGGAGGCATAAGAAAAGCTTTACCCTTTTTGATGTTAATGAAATTTGCCACCAAATCATTGAACAATACTTGAGAAAAGTTAAAATTCGATTTTGTCAAAATAGCATAACCCAAGTATTGTATTTCATTAAAAGCAGTTTTTTTGGCAGACAAACCCATAACAGGGTATGGAGAAAGAATTTCATTTTAGTAGGAAAATTAGGTTTGAAAATGGTTTTACCTGTAAGCTGACCTTCCAAACCTCTTTCAATGGATTCATCTTGTAGACCTTTTATTGGGAAGAATTTTGGGTGATTTAGGTCATTTAGACCAAACACTGTGGAGATGGTTGTTGGGGAAACTTGCATGAGTGTACCACCAACTTTTGAAGTGATAGCATAAGTGACCTTTTTCTGAGTTTGAACCTCAGCATTACCCCAAAACTGACGAAGTGTATCAATATGCATGGGAGCTTTGATTTCCATGATATTTCTGTAGTTTGATTCTTTCAGGAGTTTGATCATGGCATGGTAAGACCGATTTTTGTCGGTTTCTTCGAGAATGGGAGTGTAATTTTGAGGAGTTTTGATAATAAGATCCATGACGAATGATTATGAGAAGTATGGATTTGTGAAGAAGAACAGAGTGCTGAAAACCGCTTTTTAGAATTTTGGATTCAATACGGCGAGTAAAACTCTGTTTGGATAGAACAGGGTTTATAAAGGGAAAATTGAAAGCTGACGTGGCAATAGTTTCTCAAGATCTGACGACTATCCTCTGTCCAAGTGTAACCTCTTATATTTAATGGAAGATAGTTGTTTGGGAAACTACATCATCAGTGAATGGGAACAGTGGTGATTTTAACACTATCTAAGGATAGAGATAAGTGGATTAGGTCAACACAGAGGTTTGACCAAGCAATGAATAACAAGAGGATATACTTTATCAGTGGATAGATTTCATGCCAAGCAGAGGTTTAAGAGAAACGATGGTTATGAACAGACTTTAGAGATTTATTGAAACTTATCAATTTTAAACTATTTTTAAAAGAAAATTTGAATTTTCTGAAATATTTTAATGTTATTTACACATGGAATATAAGAATTGGTTTTCAATCCATGTTTAGCATGCCAATCCTAGAAATTAGACTTTAAAGGTAGATGTATCTAATGCTTTTGTTAGAACATCTGCCAGTTGATTTTTAGTTGGAACATGATGTAGAGAAATCAAACCGTTTTGATAGCAATCTCTCACAAAATGATGTCTGATATCAATGTGCTTAGTAGTAGAATGAGAAACTGGATTTTTAATGATGTTTTTAGCTTCTTGACTGTCTAACTAGAGGGAGTCTTTAAAGCAGTTACACCAAAATCTGGCAATTGATTTTGAAGCTACAAGAGTTGAGCAGTGCAACTTGCAGCAGCAATATATCCAGCCTCAGTAGTGGATGTGGATACTGCAACTTGATTTTTACTTTGCCAGGACACTAGGCAATCACCTAGGAATAGAACTCCTCCTAATGTGGACTTCCTTGTGGTGTGGCAACCAACAAAATCATTGTCTGGGTAACCTGAAAGCTCAATGTTTCCATTAGCAGGATACCAGATACCAAGTGTGGGAGCACCTTTTATGTATCTGGATATCCTTTTTACATCAATAAGATTAGACTTTCTAGGTGCTGGCTGGGATCTTGCACAAACACATGTGGCAAACATGATGTATGGCGTAGAAGTAGTTAGGTACAATGAAGACCCATCATGCTTCTATAAAGAGTTTGATCAACCAAGTCATTTTTGTCATCAACAGTGACAAGCTTTGATGTTGCCATGGGTGTGCTACATGGTTTGCAATCATTCATGCCAAATTTGGTAAGTAGTTCTTTGACATACTTACTTTGGTGAATGAAAGTACAATTTTGCAATTGTTTAACTTGGAGACCAAGAAAACATTGTAGCTCACCCATTGCACTCATTTCAAACTCTGCTACCATGGGTTGTCTAAACTCTTCACACCTGGCAGTGCACGTGGATCCAAAAATGATGTCATCCATATAGATTTGGACAAGCATCAAATCTTTTCCTCTCTATTTTAGAAATAAAGTTTTGTCAATTTTACCTCTTGTAAAGCCAATGGATAAGAGAAAAGTGGAAAGAGTTTCATACCAGGCTCTTGGAGCTTGTTTCAAGCCATACAAAGCTTTATTAAGCTTGTAGACATGATCTGTGTAGGACCGATCCTCAATGCATAGGAACCTAGATTTGATCTCTATTGTCCATAATAGCGGAAATATTATGACAAGTTTACCAAATAACAAGAATTAATCAGTTAAACGTCAATTTTATTTATTAAACGTCAAGAATCCAAATTGACAGAGCTTCGCCTCAGAGATGCCAAAAGTTACAAATGAGGACAACAAGCTAGCTATTTATAGAAGTCCAAGTTCGCTCATGGAGTAGGTGAGTTCAGGCGAACTTGCCTAAGCAAGTTTGGCCGAACTTGACATCCCATGATCATCATGGGCGAACTTGACCAACTAACATATAAATACTACTTTTTGCTAGCCTAATCAACTCTATTCTATACACTCGATAGAAGACTAAAACATAGACATTCTGCACCAACAAACTCCCCCTTGGATATCGTTTTTAGTCTTGTATCTGTCTTCAAATAAACATTAACGCACACGACCAAGAAGTTCTTGTAAGGCTTATTTTGTCGTTCTTGTTTAGGATCTGGTGTCTGATCTGTAGAAGGCACTTTCATGTACTGAAACCTTATAAGCCTTGCTGCTTTACCTTTCTCGTATATTTCCTCGAGACGCTTTTCTTCTTTCAGAAATTCAACCCGCTCTAACTCCCTCTAGCTTGTCTACCACATCTTCCCTGAATTCACCTCATGTGCATAACAAACGTTCACAACTCTTTGATATTGCATAGCCTGTTCTTTTTCACGTTCCTTGAATACTATCTTGCTATAGAACAAGCACTTGATATCTTCCCTTGAAACAGTTGACAAGCCACATTGGATCTAGAATCCTAATTGTTCTCCATAACCCCCTCATGCCCTGAAAACCCAATATCTCATCTCTTTCCTTTGTAATTTCCAAGTGTTCTTCAAATCGTAACACAATAACAGCTTCACATGTGGTTGGATCAATCTGCCACCAATTGAACACTGGATAGAAATTTTGCTCCATCGGCATCAATGGCATGTTTCTTATCGCCCTTGGTCATTTCATGATCAACATTACTTCCTTTTCTCCGTTTTCTTTTTCGTTTTGATTCGACGACCTGGAATGAACTGCTTCTAATATCTAAAACCTTTAACCGCTTATATTTGATCATCTTCCATAATAACTGATCTATAAACTTCATATGATAAGTAACATTCACAGTCTGAACCAGCTCCTCAACATCACAGTACGGTAAAGTCTTTAAATCAGCAAGATACTTGAAGTATTGCACTCCAAATTCCCTTTTGATTGCATATACGTTCAGTTCCTTGAACCAACCCCAACTTAGAATATCCCCCAATGACACATCTTTATCTCAGGTAAAAAATGCTAGAGGACGTCAAATGTAGGAAAACTATCAGTGTTAGGACCGACGTACTTCGCAGTTTGATCAGTTTTATCATCAGAAGACCAATCCTCTACAATCACTCTGTTGTATTCATCAGCTTCAAACTTTCGAATATACTGATAATCATTCGGCTCAAAAGTGTTTACATTCAACACTTCCTCTTCGAAATAAATTCTAGTGATTCTGCATCAACTTTAATCAACTTTGCAAGATCTTCTTTGGTATAGTTGTGCACGAATTCACCTTCCTCCACGTTATGTTCTAACATGATCATTAAAGGCTTTGTGGGCATTGCAGTCATAGGCTTTGCAGATTTATCAACATTCATCATATCAACATCATCAGATGTCCCTGTCTGCCCTAACTCCCCCTGATTCTAATTATCCATCTTATTAGATTCATCATCCATCAGAGAAGAAAAATCAAATTCATCCAAGAATTTCGCTTCACTAATCTTTAACCCAACTCCACCCTGATCCTCATCATCGTCAACAGACTTTTCTGCAGCTTCAGATGATTTAGGGGCTTCACCCTCAACACCTTTACCTTTGCCACTTGCTGCTAATTATTTTTCAGATCTTTCCTTAGCTTCCTGTTGATCCAGACGATCATAATCTTGTGAATCTACGGTCATTTAGGGCTTGGATTGACTTCAGATCAGCAATCTCTGTTTGAAGTTTATCATTCGCGTCTTGTAAACTTTCGATTAACGCCTTGAAGAATTCGCGTTCATTCTCTAACACTTTTACTTTTTCATCCAACAATTCTTTCTCAACTGCGCTTTGGTTCATCTTATTGATCAACTCAGCTTTTTCTTCTTTATTCTTGGCCACTTTTTCTTCCAAGATCTTTACACATTTTTCGAGAAGATCAACATTAGTTTCCGGAAAGAAATCATTCAGACTTGAATACTTATAGGCTCATTCTACATATCACCAAACAAATTAGGTCATGGAGTCTTCGGTGTTGACTTTGGAGTAGCAACCTTTGGTGTAGACTACTTTGGAGTAGAACTTTCAAAATGAGAAGTCGTTGGAGGAACCGGAGATGAAATAATAGGCACTTCAAGTAATTCAGTCTCAGGAAGTTCTTGTGTGACTCCTGGATGTTCAACTTCAGCAGAAATGATAACAGGAGGTTCTTATGTAGGAGGTTCTTGTGTAACTCCTCTCTCCTGTGCGCCAGAAGGTTCTTGTGTAACATCTGTGCTTTTGGGCTTTCCGATATATCTTCTGCTAGCCGGTTTCTGAGCCTTCTTTGACTTTTTGTCTTCTGCTTATGGAGAACCTGTAGTCTTTGTTGTTGAAATTGTAGCAGACTTCACACGCTTAGCCTTTTTCTTGGGTCTCTCCTCTTCAGATTCTTTTTCAAGATTCGGATCGAAATCAGTATCAGTTTCTTTGGCTTTCTCTGTCTCATGCTATTGTTTTCTTTGTAACTCTTTCAATAGAATCGTCAGAATCATCATTCTCTGAAGTAGCTGATATCACATCATCTTCCTGAGTCGCTTTAACCGTTTCCTGACTCTCAACAACCGTTGCGCTTGAACCAGCCTCAGCTTGAACATTTTCTGGTTCTTCTTCATCAATAAGCATCGTATCAATCTCTTTAGCCGCTCGCTTCTTCTTAGGCTTTTCGACTTCAGCCTTTAAGAACCAATCCCTTCGAGCTTTCGGCTTGAAATCTTTAAACCACTCTTTCTCAGCGTTTAACTCTTTCTCATCATCACTTCTGTCTTTCCTCCATTTGTATGTCAGATGGTGCTATATAATTTTGATATTTGATAGCCCCAAATACCGGCTTTGCTACCGGGGCTTACTTAATCAACTTCTTCACCGTTGTATCATCGAGGTGACTAAGATAAAGAACATCATTTAGATCTCGTGCAATATTTATGTACTTCTCATCGATTAGCATCTGAACAAACCTCGGATATAAGCACAATCTTGAATCTTCCATGTTCTTTGACATATGCGTGAAAACAAGCTTTGAGTAGTTAAACGGCTTCTTCAGAATCACTGTCGTTGCCATACAGGCCATGTAATCTTGCACGTCGTCAAGGCCTGCCTTTTGGTGACTGAATGTATGAATAATTGCATGCATTAGAAGCTTATACGTGTTAGGCACTTCCCTGTTCTTCATTGTCGGCTTGTTAACGCTCCCCTTATAACCCATTCGATAAAAACACCCTCTAACCATCTTCTCATCAAGGAATATAGGATTGCCTTTGTCATCGTTGAACTGAAGGATCCTACGAATATCATCTTCTGTAACTGTGATCTCTTTGACTTCATTTCCCACTTGCACTGATGAAATAATGCTTTTCTTATCATCACTAAGGCTTGCATTCATCCAGAAATGGTACGTGTGAGATCTATAAGAAACAATGCGCTCCGTAATAGCTAGATGTATTGGACATTCTTTAAGAAACTTCAAAATACTGTCGTATTCTTCCAATGATGGACATATCGTCTTGTCGAGTGTAATACACGTATTGTGGAATTTTGAGAAATCCATAGAAATTACCCATTGGTACTTGTGCCTGAAAAACGACGCAAAACAATTAGCACGCATTACGAGAAAAAGTTTCAAAATTTTTTCAACACTTTTTCATCAGGTTCGGGCGAACTTGATAAGTGTATAAAAAAACTGATTTTAGTCAAGTTCACCCGAACATGTAATACAAACATGTTCAATATTCCAAAACATAAGTTCGGGCGAACTTATACTCATAACAATTTTCAGGTTTCAATAACACAAGTTCGGGCGAACTTCCATATAATCTTTCAAAATCAGTTTTTAGGAAGTTCGGTCGAACATGCACTTGGTTCATTTTTATTGATGTTTTATTAACAAGTTCGGTCGAACTTGATAACAAGTTCGGCCGAACTTGTTATCTTCTCCACACAAAAAACCTGCTTCTAATAATAACAACCAATTTAATCAAATCAAACAAGTTTCTATGGTAGATTTTAGTTGTTTATTACAGTTTTAGATCCAATTTGTTCTTTAGAGCCCTAATTCTAATCGATTTTATCATTTTAGATCTGAGATCATCAAATCATGTCTAAATCACGGTTCAATGTCCACAATCTTACCTCTTCCATTGTAGATGGTGTGCAAATCACCGCGAATAATACAAATTTCGGCAGAATAACGACGCAAACTTGACAATTTCACAAAATCGCTTAAAGGACTCGAGTTCGTTCAGAGAGTTTTTGGTGCCAGTAATGAGTTCGGCCGAACTTGCAATGTATTTTATACCTTGACAAGTTCGGGCGAACTTGAAGGTCCAATAACTAAGGCCCATTCAAGTCCGGGCGAACTTACAAACTAATCAACCTGCCATTAATTGCAAGTTCGGTCGAACTTGCTGAAATGTTAAACTTTGTTTAGTTTGACAAGTTCGGCCGAACTTGCCAAAACCAATTTTCAAACTTTTCAAAATTTTGCAATTTAGTCCCTGAACTTTCCAACTTTTTACCAGTTATGAAAATCCACTCAGTTGACCAAGTCCAAGTTAATGACCTTGGTTATCTGATTTGTCTGCCGAGTCCAAGTTAATGACCCCGGTTTGACCCGTTACGAACAAACTGTTGATATTTTCAAAATTATAGGTTCAAATTAATGAACTTTTTATCTTTTTAGCCTTTTAGATTTTTCAGATTAGCTCCCAGCCCGTTGTCAATGAGATTCCTACCAGTTCTAGCACCTTACCAGACTTCGAAGATCCGTTCTCCAACATTGGTTTGCTGAAAACAATGCAGAAATAAAATCTTTTTGTATTTTTGTAAGTTTATGCTAAAACATACTGAAAATCTTTTTGGTTTTAATCTGTAAAGCTGATAAACTATGTACAGAACAATATAAACTATGTAGAAACATATTTACAGATATATTTTTGTGAATTCGTGTCTAAGGATCATATCAGTTGATTGAGACATATCACCAGTACCGTTGACCTTTAGATGACTTTAAGTTTTAAATTCGTTTACCTAGATTGTCGATATGTTTATCCACTTAAACTTTACCACGTTTCTCAACTGTTTCAAGATATGTTAAGGTATGATTTATGAAACTTGACTTATTTGTGGTTCCCACTTCTTGAATATACTCCCGTATCAAGATTCCCTAGATTTCACTTACAGGTGAATATAGCGTAATTGATATCTGTATCTGGGTTATGCGAGACCTTGAGAGCTCAGGTTAGTACTACCGCACAGACAAAGAGATGCAGGCTCGTCTTTAAGGTGTGTTCCACTTAAGGAATCTTTTCCGCACTGCAAATGATAACATCTTTCGATACTTTTCAAGATTGCATGTAGTTAGGGGTTTATTACGAAAGTATTATAGAAGTTCTAGGTTATTGCTTCCGCAAAATCAGAAGAACTTGTATAATACCCAGATATCAACTATCTATAAAGACCTCGTATCTCAGCATCAGGCAATCTCTCAAACGAAATTTCGGGGTACTAAGTCCATATATCCAAAATGTGTTAATTCACAAGATTAAGCAGTTGTAAAATTTATTTTATATCTTGAAAACAATTTACTGAACGTGTTAAGTCTATCGACACATCCACAGTAAGACTTGTTTATCACTTTTAAAATTTACATTTCTTTAGCATACTGTGATAGTCCACTGATGTACTATCATTTCCTTTTTGTGACACTGAATTCTTTTTGTCTTTTTTCAATGTTTTTGTACTTTTTGCATTTTTTATATGTTTTTGAATTTTAAAATTGCAAATGTTTTTGTATTTTCTCTAACATTTCTCCCCCTAAAATCAAAAACATCTTTTTCTATTTTAGTTTATAATAAAATTCTAAACTAGAAAGATATAAACAAACTAATGTGGATCAGCGAACCCGTCGTCCTATCCGTATTTAACCTCATCGTCCACACCTGTCAGCAAATTTTTCATACCATTAATTCTTAACAAGTATTTAAACCGTGATAAAGAAAACGGTTTGGTATAAAAATCAGCCTTTTGTTCGTTGGTGTGGATTTTTTCTATTCTCACCAATTTCTTTTCGTAATAGTCACGAAGGAAATGGTAATGAATTTCAATGTGTTTAGTACGTGAGTGATGAACCGATTTTTGGTTATATCAATGGCTGCCTTATTATCAACATACAGCGGAGTGTTGAGAAATTGCAGACCATAGTCTCTCATCTGCTGTTGTATCCACAGAATCTGTGAACAACTGCTGGAGGCCGAGATATACTCAGCTTCATAGGTAGAGAGAGCGACCGTAGTCTGTTTCTTACACTGCCAGGTTACCATTCTTGTTCCGAAGAACTGGCATCCCGTTGTAGTCGATTTTGAATTCAACCTATCTACACGAAAATCAGAATCAGCGTATCATGCAAGATCGAAGTTATCATTCTCCGGGTACCGCAAGCCAGTGCTTAGGCATCCCTTCAAGTATCTGAAGATTCTCTTAACTATCTGCATGTGTAAGATTCTCGGGCTTGACTGATATCTGCATAAAGGCGGGTAGGATACATGATATCTGGGCGCGATGTTGTCAGATACATCAACGATCCTATCATTGATCTGTAGAGCGTCTCATCAACTTTGGTTCCAGTTTCGTCGATGCAAATCCCGTGATTAAGAGCAAGAGGAGTAGATAACGGCTTCGAGCTTTCCATACCAAACTTCTTCAAGATGTCGTGCACATACTTGGTCTGATTAATGAAAATATCATCTGGAAGTTGATATACTTGCAATCCGAGGAAGAATTTCATTTTGCCCATCGAAGACATTTCGAATTTCTTCTTCATGATGCCCTCAAACTCCTTGCAAGGACTATCGTTCGTTGATCCAAAAATGATGTCATCCACATAGATTTGAACTATAATTAGATGACTACCAACTTCTCTGGTGAAAAGAGTACTATCCACAATTCCTCTGACAAAGCCGTTTCCTACAAGATGTTGCGATAACGTCTCGTACCAAGCTCTCGGGGCTTGGTGTAAACCGTAAAGAGCTTTATCAAGAAGATATGCCTTCTTTTTGTTGAGTGGATCGACAAACCCTGGTGGTTGTCCAACATATACCTTCTCGCGTAATTTTCTGTACAGAAAAGCTGATTTGACATCCAACTGATAGACTTTAAATCCTTTCCATGCTGCAAAAGCAAGAAACATTCGAATAGATTCTAAACGAGCTACTGGTGCGTAGACTTCCGTGTAGTCTATCCCTTCCTTTTGGTGAAATCCCTTAACAAAAAGCCGAGCTTTGTTTCAAACGATAACCCCTCAATCGTCTCGCTTACATTTAAAGACCCATTTAGTATCAATCGCTTTCTGTTTTTCATGTAGGTCTACAAGCTTCCACACTCCTAGCTTCTTCGAACTGTAACAGTTCCTCTTGCATTGCTTGTACCCAATTTTCATTGCCTAAAGCTTCAGAAACATTCTTTGGCTCTATCTGGGATATGAAACATGAATAGTAGCAATACTCTTGAATTGGAGAAACACGAGGATAGAAACAGCTCAAACCTTTGTTTATTTGACTCCGTGTTCTCACACCAGCTTGTAATTCGCCTATTATAGAATTTGACGGATGATAAGAATATGATCATGGCATCACTTCGCCTGGAACAACCACAATATTCTTTTAATTTGTGATATTTTGATCTACCACCACTTAACTTCAGGAGCACTACTCGGGCCTGCAGATTAATTCATTAAACTTGTAATATGCTCTGCTTCTTCATCTGAAGAAGATTCTCCATCGGCATCGAATGTTGGAGCCTCATCCGAGTCTGAACTATGTGCTTCAGAAAGATTAGGAATCACTGTAGTATTGACAGGTTCTGCAGTCGGTGTCCCTTGTTCTCTTTGAGTTTCTTGACCATCGCTATTACTTGAACTAGCACCAGAAGAAGATGATCCCAACGTGGGTTGGTTAACCACAATTGGTCTGACGATTTGCTCTTGATTTGCTGATTGATGAAGATAATATAACGCTTCAATTTCTGCATCGGATGGTTCTTCAGGCAAATCAATGATTTCCAAAGATCTTGATAGTTGAACAACCATGCGTCGCCTCTTCTTTGGATAGGATCCGTACAGTTAAAGCAATCCACATGTTGTGCTTCAATAACCTTTCTCAACGAGGGAACATATACACGTCTTAACGGACTCGCATATCCGACAAAGAAACCTTCAAGAGATTTGGCTCCGAATTTACCATCTTGATCGATTACAGTACATGGCGCACCAAATGGCTCTAAAAACTTCAAGTTTGGTTTCTGTCGGTTAATCATCTCAAAACAAGTCTTCTTCATTGGTTTGACTGTTAAGACTCTGTTAAGTGTATAGCAACAGTTGCAACTGCTTCACTCCAAAAATGACGGGAATTTTAGAATCTGCAAGCATTGTTCTTGCAGTTTCTATCAAAGTTCTATTTTTTCGTTCAGCAACTCCATTTTGTTGCAGAGTGTAGGGAGCACTGAATTCGTGCAAAATCCCTTTAGCGTTGCAGAATTGCCTCATTTTGGTGTTTTTGAACTCAGTACCATTGTCACTTCTAATGCGTCTCACCGGAAGATGGTACAGGTTCTCAAGTTTCTTGAAAAGAATCACTAAGTTTTATAACGTCTCATCTTTTGATTCTTGGAAGAATACCCACGAGTATCGGGAATTATCGTTTGTTACTACTAAGCAGTAGAGATCTCCTAGATCTTCGAACAATCACTGGACCGAAGAGATCCATGTGAAGTCTTTCGAGTGGCAACTTTATCGAATTGAGAATCTTTTTCGGATGAGATTTCTTGATCTGCTTTCCCTTTTTACACTCGAGGCAATTATCTGACATATGAAAACTTTTCATATTCACACCTTCCACCAAATCTTTATGCACCAAATGATTCATCTTTCTTAGGTGAATGTGACCCATCTTTATGTGCCATAAGATTGACTCCTTCTCAGTAGCTTTCGAAACGAAACATTGTGTCATTTTTGAAGAAGTAGTAGCATTTCCCATGTCAAGAACATACAAATCATTCTCTCTTGGTGCACGCATGAGTATCCACTCGTTTGGTATTTTGAAACCCGGTTTGATGATTATGCATTCTTTATCATTGAAGTGGACGGTGAACTTCTTATCACAAATTTGAGAAAATACTCATAAGGTTGTTTTCAAGCTCCGCAATGTAGTTCACTTGATCAAATGAAACGACTCCTTTTGAGAGCTTTCCCTCGGTGACAATCCTTCCACCTTGGTTTCCAGCAAATCCAACATATCCGCTGTTGATAGCTTTTATGTTGAACAATAGCGCTTTCATTCCTGTCATATGTCTGGAAGCTCCACTATCTAGAATCCACTTGTAAAGTATGGATCTCTGGAGCCCGTGCACATTTCAACAATTAGTTAAACAGCGTGACCCAAGCCTCTTTGGTCTTGGGTTGAATTGGATAACCATCGTCGTAATCAAATTCACATTCGTCAGCATAATCAAATTCATATTCATCATCTGGATTTTCTACGATGTTTATGTTTGAAAACATCACTTTCTTTTTATCTTTTAAATTGTTACCACTTGTAATTTTGACAGTTTCAATTTTGATTCTTTCGTGTTATTAGTCTTTACAGGCTCAGACTTAATAACCTCGGATGTTGTTGACCTTTTCTTAGCAACCCAGGCTTGTGATTTGATGTTAGCCTTTTTGATGTAAAACTTTGTTTGGTTTGCTTTTGAAGATTCACCTTTTTCGAAAGTCGAATTTGCAAACTTCTTTTTAGATTTGGGTTTATCTTCAGGTTTTGATTCATTTCTTTTCAAAATCATGACCGGTTTTACAAACTCTGGTTGCTTTGGTTTCACAACATCTGAACTTTCTTTCCTTCAAAGATAAGTCGGATTTGATTTCGGACACTTGCGTGCAATATGACCAACTTCATTGCACTTGAAGCAAGTCCGATTTTCATGTGAGTGTCCACTAGTGGATTTTACACCACTTATGACTTTCGCCTTATCTCGAAGTTCTTTCTGTTTCTTAAACTCATCGTTTGATTGTTTTCCAAACAAACTCTCCTCATGAACTGTGTTTGTTCCATAAATGAATTTCATGTTTTTATCTTTGTATTCGTGAAATGATGACTTTTTCTTAACAGGTTCATCAGATTTTTCTAATCCCAACCCAACTCTCTGGTTTTTCGGATGTCACCACCATTCCTTCGGTAGTTGTTTCTTTTAGTTTTGGAATAGAACTTCATTTCATTGATCTCCAGATCATCTGATGTAACTTCCACAAGTTTAAAGAATCTATCTAACTGATCTTCCTTCACGTTCTGAATCAGAAAACTATCGTCGAAGTACAATCTATCAGAATCTTTAACTTTGTACAGATCATCACTTAGATCGTCATCCAATGATTTATCGTCATTTTCGGATTGTGAATCAGAATTTTTTGAACTCGAGTCGGCGCTTTTGAAGCTGCCATCATCAGAATCATTCAGAACATTTTCAACAACCTTTTTCACTACTACATTGTCATTATCAGATTTAGTATAAACTACATCAATGTTCTCTGGAAACTCACTTTTCTTTTCAGATAACAACTCAATGTTGAGTGCCTTATCCATCCCATCAACAGTTTTGCGACAGTACTTCTCGCATAGGGGTGGAGGAACATTGTTGTATTCTTTACCAATTTTCTTTTTAGGTTTTTCTTCCGATGGAATTGTCGGAAGAATGTGATCAATGACATACGCGTTACAAGTGTAACTTCTTAAAAGTTGTTGAACACGTTCTGTATCAATTTTCATGTCCTGGAGTTGTTGTTTGGTCTCAACAATGGTGTTTATATAGATGTTTATTGCTTTTTGTTTATCCATTACTGTACCTTTCAACATCCTTACAATATCATGTTGTTCGATATTATTTCTATCGAGCCTGCCATAATCATCTTTCATTTTGTCATATGCTTCCTTCATTGTACGATAATCGTATTTGAAATGTTCGTTATGTACATTGAGTTCAGCGATGATTTGTGATTTTTTGGCACATTCAGCACATGGCTCGGTACATTTTGTACAAGGTTTTTCAACCTCTACAACTTGTACTTTGACAACTTCCTTTACCTCTGGACCTACCTTGGTTAGATTCGCCATTAAAGCTTTATCTGCAATGTCCTTGAGGTTTTCAGCATTCACCTCTTGAGTAACATCAATGACCACTTCATCAATCGATTTCTTCTCGGCAACTTGTTCTTGAGAACTTCCGTCAAAGTGTCCTGCAAAACTATCACAGGAGTTAGATGATAAAATGCCCTGTCTCTGCATGTGAAGATACTCCTCTTCTTCCTGTTGTTGTTGCAGATACTGTTCCAGTAGAATATTCTCTAGAACTGCTGCTTCTTCGGCAGATGTATCTTCTACAATCTCAGCCATCAATGCAACTTCGGTCTTCTTGCCGATATATGAGTTCCAATCGAAGCCATCATCTTCATTTGATGCAACCATAGCTTTTTCAGTGTTACTGCTATTTGGTTTCTCTTGGATTTCAACCTGAGTCTTTTTCAGGAATGGTTTGTACTACAGTGACTTCTTGTAATACTCATTTCCACCTTCGAATGGACTCTGATTGCCCGTTGCTTCAGGGTTTTTGTATTCTCTCTTGAAATGCCCTTTCTGTCGGCATCTGAAGCAAGTGACTATCAATTTGTCAAAACCTAGCTTGTTGCTTGAATTTCCGATATCTCGGCCAGTAAGCGCAACAAACATTGTAACCCTTCGAATGATAGAAGCTAGTGACCACTTGATATCCATCAGTTCAAGCTCTTCTTCGTCCACCTGATCGTAGTCTTCGGCGGTCATTTCGGGATTGCCGATCTTTCCAGCTACAAGACTTTCGTATGATTCTAGAATAGTGGCGAGAAGTGACATGTGTTGTTTTGAAACTTGCTCAGAAACAACATTGTTTAGATTAACCGCAATGTTACACTTGTACACATTTGGATCAGAATCTGTTTACTGGTTCTGATTTGCTTGACTCTGATAAGCCGAATTTGAACCAATGCTTGAGAATGAAGAGCTCTGTGGACTTTGATCATAATGAGGATATGATTGGTTCTGATACTGTTGCGAATGGTTCGAAGAATTCAAATTCGCGTTCAATGCTGTCTGAATCTTCGGGCTTGAAATGTTGTCTTGCATCCCGGTTTTGTAATACAGACCAACATCTTGAACAACATTAGCATTCTTCGATTTTGAGATCTTTAGAAGTTCCATCTCATGACCTTCTAGTTTGTCGATGAATGTTGACAGCTTAAAGAATTCCCAATTCGAACTTTTTTTCAGAACCATTAGATAAGTAGTCCACTCTCCGTTAGGTAACGCATCTGCAAGCTTATCGATGTATTCTTGTTCCGTTTTCTCGAGAGCGTGTCTTCTCATTTGGACTTTAAGATGACAGAAACGCTCAATCATCTGTTTCATAGTCTCACCCTTCAACATGTTAAAGATATCGAACTCCTTCATGATAAGCGCTTTCTTACTCTTGATCATCTCTTCGCTTCCTTGGTATTTCTTTTGTAGTGATAGCCAGATTTCTCTCGCAGTTGTGTATTCCGGTAACAGGACCAGAATATCCTCTTTAACAAATTGTTGAATAAGGCTGATCATCTTTTTTCTCAGCAATGTAATCTTCTTTCTGTGTCGTGGAGTATTTGAACTTCTCAAGAACTTGCTGATGTTCATCCAACATAACAACATAACCTCTCTCAATCGACACCCAGCCTAAGAAATGCATGGCTTGAACCCAATAGGTGAATTTCTCCTTCCATCCTTCACACTCGTCCATGCTAATTAGCTTTGACGGTTTAACAGTTATGCCCATTTCGTTGTCAAGATTGACTTGTTGAATCACGTTGGCATTTGATGTACCCACTCCGGACATAAACGCTCTTTGAATATCATCCATTGCGAATAACAAGACACGTACGCTGAAAACACTTTAAAACTTTTGAAAATGTTAGATTTACTACAAGTTCGTTCGCACTTGTAGTTTGAATGAAGAATTCAGTTTTTATCACAAGTTCGGTCGAACTTGTGATTTGTTTAGAAAAATTTTCTAGAGTTTGAACTTCGAGCGAACTTGCTAAAAGAATTTGATGAGAATCTCGCAAGTTCGGGCGAACTTAGCTAAATTTTCTTGAATTCTAGCAAGTTCGGTCGAACTTGATAAAATATCAATGTACTTTTAGTAACTTCCAGCGAACTTGGCAATAATTTCTTCAAAAACACCTCAAGTTCGAGCGAATTGGTAAAAACTCACTTGAAAAGTGACTTTTTGGCACAAGTTCGGCCGAACTTGGCTAACAAGTTCGATGGACTAGGGTTTTGAAAACATGGTTTTTGCACAATTTTAACACCAATTTGTTTGAGTTTAGTCTCCAAACTCTCAGGGGTTTATCTATGTTGTATTTAACATGTCATATTCAAAATTGGACAGAATTTGATCGTGAATTCTTCATTTTTGTGTAAAAGTTAAGAAAAATAGAAGAATGGAGTAGAATTAGAAGTGTTCTTGTCTTGATAACAATCAAATCAGGATGTTCTTGCTCTGATACCACTTGTAGGACCGATCCTCAATGCATAGGAACCTAGATTTGATCTCTATTGTCGATAATAGCGGAAATATTATGACAAGTTTACCAAATAACAAGAATTAATCAGTTAAATGTCAATTTTATTGATTAAACGTCAAGAATCCAAATTGACAGAGCTTCGCCTCAGAGATGCCAAAAGTTACAGATGAGGACAACAAGCTAGCTATTTATAGAAGTCCAAGTTTGCTCATGGAGTAGGTGAGTTCCGGCGAACTTGCCTAAGCAAGTTCGGCCGAACTTGACATCCCATGATCATAATGGGCGAACTTAACCAACTAACATATAAATACTACTTTTTGCTAGCCTAATCAACTCTATTCTATACAGACTCGATATAAGACTAAGACTAGACATTCTGCACCAACAATCTGGACAAAATGCATCTTCAAAACTAGGAGGTTGACAAACATATACCTCTTCTTTGATCTTATCATACAAGAATGCACTTTTGGTATCAATTTGATACACCTTGATGTTGTGGTTAGCAGCAAAAGCTAAGAACAATCTGATGGCTTCTGACCTTGTTACATGAGCAAAGGTTTCTGTGACAAATGGCTAATCGGTAATTCCGTACAATTTAATCACTATTTTTAGTACATAATCTCATGCATTTAAACGAAATTTAATTTTGCAACTGAGTCGTACATCGTATAAAAAATATGAGGACAAGTAAAACATGCTCTAACATATATTGGTTTCCGTTACATCACGAAACAAACAAACCATGTCCTAAAAATGTTGGTAGAAAGTGCTGGGTGCACTATTCAAGGTTGCACTATTGATGCCAGCGTACTTAAACATAACGAAACAATGAAAAACGACATAAAAATGACATAATTGAGTCCATATATATATGAAATCACTAATATGAGAACAAATCTTGCAATATTACATAACTTTCCGGTACAACACCTAATCACAAAATCGTCTGATCGGCTAAAAATATAACAATTTTAACTCGTCTGAACTACTAATTCAGCATTTCAGAGCCTCTAGAATTATGACAAATGATGACACGCACATTAATACACTTAGAGGATATCAATGGGGTGTTGGAAACATAAGCTTTCGGTGCTACATTGCACCCCCCACAACTTGTCCGTTTTTGAACCAAAACGCTAGTAAATAATATTTCTGACGCCAAAAGAACCAAACGAAAGCCATGGTGAACTAGCTAAGCTTATTTTGAGATCCAAAATCACTTCATAACATCTTCGGTTGTGGAATAACAACTTACGGAAAACATTCATCGGTACGAATTAAAAGTGCCCATATTGAATCGAGGACTAAACGGAAGCCATTTAAACCATTAAACCACAACTTCTACTAGTCTAGTGAACTGGTCGATGACAACTAGCATCCTAATTCCCTAATTACTCCCTAATGGTGCAAGAAAACCCCTAAGCACCATACTTTATTTAATCACAAAAATATCTAGTAAATTAATATTTTTTATAAAATAGTTTACAATTTACCCCCCCAGTCAATTTCGGTTAAGCGTGAGCCCCCATGGCCACACTCATTGTTGCAACTTGTTGAAACTAGGAGCATGGTGAAAGATATGTATATGGTTCGCATAACATCACCATTCTTATCATTTCTATCATTTAACAAGTCACTAAATCACCAACTTTCTCTCTTTGAAAATCGGCCAGTATCACCACTGTGACACCCGTCTATTTAGGTTGTCCCGTACAAATGTAACACGTGTCATGAATGAACAAAAGGACGTATTTGATTATTTATGATGTTTATATATGGTATTTGATGCGTTGGTAAATCCAAAGTTTGATAAAAACTACGTTGGCAACATTAAGATAAACGCTTATCACGTAACGGTTAAAATGCGAAACAAACGTTGGTGACCGCCAAATAATGTTAAAATCCCAAAAATAATCCGTTATGAGTTAAATAATATATTTAATCATAATCGTGAGGAAAAAGAATTTAAAACACTAAGAAACTCTATTTTTCGAGTTTAAACGCGTATATGACAAAATGCTGTCAACACAGCCAGTTCAGGGCAACCAATAATTATTATGGTAATAATTTGACAAGTTTATTTTATAGAATGATAAAAATATATTAAAACGCTTAAAATCCTTATTCTGCGAATTTAAGCGCGTATTGCGCAACACAGCGCGCATACTGCGAATTACCGACAACGTAACTGGTCCTGGCAAATAAATATTGATTAGTAATATTTTGGTGTGTTTATTTTTGTAGAGCACTGAAAATAATTTAAAACACGTTAAAACGCAGTTAAAACGCTAGATAAAATACCCGGTATCTAGTAAAGTACCAGTTTTAAGCATATATGTGTAATATATATGTATATATCCGTATATGTATGTGTGTGTGGTGAAGTGTGGCAACCATATAGAGCCTCCTTGCACCTCTCTCCTCCATGTGTTGACATGGGGAATATACACAATGATTATATCTTACACAATCTTCCAAAATCTCTACAAATCCAAGGAAAATCAAAACAAAAACCACTCATCTCTCTCTTTCATCAAAAGCTTGACCGAACACCCTCTTTCACATCACCATTTTCATTTTCAAACTTGTTCTTGAGGATTCAAGGCCATTCCAAGGTGTTTCCAAGAAGGTTTGAAGGTCCAAAGGTGATTCTAGGGAGTTTCCAAGTGAGAGCCAAGTCTTACACCATCATATTCTTGTCAAAACCCATCTAAAACTTGAAGGTATAAAACCATTTCTTACAAACAACTTCATGAATCTTAATGAGGTTGATGATGATAAAAGTTTCTATTGTTCTAGAATTTAAACACTAACTTGAAAACTATATCAAATGGGTTTTCAAAGAAAATGAAAATGGATAAGTGTGTGTATGTATGTAGGGCCGTGAGTATATATATATGTATATATGAGATTGAGTTTTGGTTCTTGAATGATTCTTGATAAACATGATGTTTGTAAAGTTTAAAGCTCATGCATGCATCAAAAGTTGTCATAAGAGAATGTTCTAAAAGGTTTTTAGTGATTTGAAAAGGACATGACGAAAAGTTGAACTTTGGAATCTTGTGTATATATGTATGTGAGCCGTGTATGTATATTATATATATGTATGTAGGTATGTATATGCATACATACAAAATTTTGTTGTTAGTTCTTAAATAAGCAAGAAAATGATACATGCATTTATGTCCAATGATTTGATGATGATGATGTTTATATGAAGGTGTTCATGAATGTATGAACATGAAATAAATACATGTTGGGTGCATATTAGTTCATACAAAATGATGAAGACATGATGTTAGTGCATTAAGTGCTTGTACATGGACATGCATGTGGGTGTATGTACATAGAAAGATGAATAAATGATGATATGATAAAAATAGTTTTAGATCAGTAAATAAACCTTAAAAATAAGGTTATCTCATGTAGAAAAGTGGTATGGAACTTTGATATAAAGTATACTAGCTTTGCATGTAGTACTATGTGCTTAAAAAGTTGTAAAATGTGTGAAATCGCATGAGTTATGTGCCTTACACAAAAACTACACTAATCTGGTTATAACCATCATATAATTCAGTATATAATGTATTGTGCTAAAATTTGAAGTCGTTTCGAGTTCGGATGGTAAGGGTAACGTTTGACGCAAAACTATGCGGTAAAAACGGTAAAAATCGCCTTTTTAAGATGGTTTTTATTAAACTGATTTAAATCAGTAAATAAACTGATATTTTAGTATAAATATAATTATAATAACTTATATTTATTTTATTTGGTTTTTGGTTAGTCGTATGTGACTTTCAGCACCCGAAAACGTTACCGAATCACTAAAATACGCAGTTTTCAACATACACTAGAATGGGTTGTTCATGGGTGAACCTTATGTGTTTAAATGTGTTATGTGATTTAAATATGTGAATATGATAATATGTTAAGTGTTGACATGATAGCGGGAATTAAGACTATGCATGTACGCTTGTATGTTTAAAACGGTAGAATCGGTGAAATCGCGTTAAAATGTATAACTTAATCATTGAGCATGAAAATTTATACATAGGTTAACTTAGTGAGTTATTTCATGTATACATGCTTTAAAAATGATAAAGTGAATAAGTTAATGAGTTTTCGTGTGTTATGATATTGTGAATATGTGCAAATTTATGTATATATATTACGACGCGCAAATCGTAGATATATAGTATTTATAAACGGGAGTGTAAGGATAAAACATTAAGGTTACCAATAAAATCATTCAAGTCGCAAAATCTTAATATATATATATATATATGACTATATATATATTAATATGCCAACAAAACCAAAAATAATAACTTTTCGAGAAAATCTCAAAGTTATGTGAAAATTCTAAGTATTGGAGAAACTTAGGAATTTTGTAATATATTGAACATTAAATCGTGCCTACGTTTGTTAGAACGCGTAGAATAAATTGTGGGATCGCTCTAATTTAAATATGCACCCAAAGGTGAGTGTCACTAAACCCCCTTTTTTTACTGTTTTAGTATATGTTTTGGGGGAAGAACACGCGTTAAAAGGATAAGTATACATTTTCGTATAAAATAAGCCTTTGATTAAACTATAAATATATTTTCATGGAAAATATGATTTGGAAATTATGTGATATGTTTTTGGAGAAAAACATGGTTTTGGATATAAATATGTTTCGGGATGAAACGGATTTTGGAATAATGATATATGCGTTTCGGGGATGAAACGGGGATTTTACGGCGTTATAGGATAGAACAACCGTGTGGATTTAAAATGTTTAAATCTAAATTTGTAACGAATTGGCCCGGTCTCAAAAAAGTAAGTATCGGGATTAGGCTTACGTTTCGGTGGGGACGTCGGGGATTCGTACAATGTGTTATATTAAATTTTATCATTTTAGTAGGATATATATATTGTTCATAAGGTTGGCACCTTGGGTGACCCTTTGCGGGCACTTTGCGCAAACTTAGCCATTTAATCATTAATATGGATTGCGTGGAATTGTTGATAGATCTATCGGGTTGACAACCCCGTCACGACCGGTAGCTCCGTGTCATGTCAAGCGACGAATTTATATTCTGTTATTGTGTAGCGTTGATTATACCCTTAATGTTAATATATAGTTCGTATTGTCTTGCAAACATACGAGTCTGAACATTTGATGCAATAAATTTCATATGTGAAACTTAGGAAGATGCTTAGTTCGGAGGTTTCGGGGAAACGCTTGCGACGGCTGACTTATGGATTTTTATTAAGGAAATAAAAAATTGACTTTCAAAAATATTATTTGGATGTTTTGATAATAAACACATAATTAGAAAGCTTTTCCTTGGATCAAATTATTTTAAATTTGAATACTCCTTTGTGTTGACACTTGATTTTAACGTGTTCTTCAGGTACTTGAGCATGGCTTCGGGAATCTTTGGCGTATCTTGTGGTTGTGATGCATGTTTTGTTTAATAATAAACTTTGGATACTTTTAAAAACTTATTTGGGACCGACTGTATTAAGATCTATAAGGATCAAGACAACTTAATTGTGTTATGGTTGTGGTTGTGTTTTAATTTGGAAACAATGTTTTAATTAAGTAATATGTCCAAAATTAACGATGCATGTCCACTAAGATATTTATGGGCACCAACTTCTGTCACCATTACGTTCGTATTTCCGCTGCGACGTTTTTGGGGTGTTACAGAAGTTGGTATCAGAGCCAGTGGTTGTTAGCGAACTAGATGTTTTCAGGGGAAAACTCTAGACTTCAACCAAGGAATTTTGAGATATAAGTCCAAAATTCGCGAAGCCAAAATTTTTAAATAAACATGGATTTTTATCATGTATGAGAACCATTGCGTGTTATTGTGCATACGTGTTAATCTGTTTATTTGGGCCTCATGTGTTATTTTTCAATTGAACACACACTTACTTTGTACGGTTATATATATATATATATATATATATATTTATATATATATATATATATATATATATATATATATATTATATATATATATATGTCACAGATGTCGCACGAGCATGAGGTCATCGAGATTACTGACTCGGAGAGCGAGCCAGAATTCGAGACTTCACCTAGATCCGTTTTGCCAGAGATACCCGTCACTACACCTCAGATTGTTAGTATGGCCGAGTTTGCCTCGTCATTCTACGATGGCCCGGCTGCATTCGCTAGCCAGGTCGACCCAGGTTACGCGCATACGAGTAACGGATGGATTAACGATGACGATACTGTTCCACCCTCGATTTATGAGATCGGACAGTCATCCGACACCGTGCCTACTACTGATGAGCTGAGTAGAGATGCACCTTTCATTGGAGGATCGTTCGGGGTTGCACCAGTGGTGGATGCCACAACTGTTACGGTTCTACCTTTAGAGCCCATAGTAGCTCCACCTACGGTCACTGTTGAGCCCATACCTGAGATCTCTCCACCTATTTCGTATGAGTCGTCTATTCAGCTGCCTGAGTCACAAGTTTCCATTGCACCTACACTAGTTTATTTCCGACTTAGGAAGAGGATGCGACCTGTCGGAGACATCGCTTCAACTTCCAGAGCTAAGACTGCATCTGCTTTGAAGAAGTAGAAAGGAGTGTGGGTTGACCGATGCTCTCACTGCGACCGTCAGTTGGGGGCCATTCGTGAAGATCTGAAGGCGACCAAGGAAAAAGTGAAGGATCTGGAGGGGCAAATGGATTGGTTTGACGAGCTGAAGGACTTGGATGACAGTGCAATGGATCAAATGCACTGGAGGATAGCTGACTTGGAGGAGCTTGTGAGGAGGCTTCTCGAGTTTGCGGGATTGAAGAAGTGATTGTTGGTTGTTTGTTTTGTTTGTTTTGTATGTCTCTTGAAAAACCCTTATATTGGCTTGCATGCCAAATTTTTGGATTTTTAGGAGGAAATTCATCTAGACTTGTTATTGGTGGTTGATTATGTCACACCACATTTTGGTTAGTCTTTGTACTATGACCAAGCTTTGTAATTTCCATGATAAATATCAATGCTATGGGGTTCTTTTGGTTAAATTATTCTCATTATTATGTGGATGCATGTGTATTGTTTAGTCCACTAGTATTTAATGATTGAAATATTTAAACATTATCTTATGCTGATATTATTATTGCAATAATAGAAACGACAAGATACCGCCAAAAGCGAGACAGGGTACTGGACTACCTACCACCCTAGAAGAGTTGGCACAACTCATAGCCCAACACATTAATACTGCCTTGGATCAGCGTGAAGCTAACCAGAATATGGGCAAGGATGTGATCGTGGTGCTCCTGGGCATGGTGAAGGTGGTGTGCAGATTGGAAACCCGCGAGGTAATATAATGATCGGAAAAGTTTTAGTAGTTCCTGTGTTATGATATAATCAGTGAGTAATCTTGATTTTTCATTAACCTTGTGAACAGTGCATGGATGTACGTATAAAACATTTCAGGGCTGTAACCCACGATCATTTACCGGTGTTGAAGGGCCTCTTGAAATCACTAGATGGATGGAGAAGATGGAATCTGTGATGGCCATCAGCGGTTGTGCTGCAGATCAGAGGGTTAGGTATGCTTCGTGTTCGTTTCTCGATGAAGCTTTATCCTGGTGGAACACTCAAGTTCAAATTTTTAGCGAAGATGCGGCTTACGGTCTTACCTGGAATGAACTAA
This sequence comes from Scalesia atractyloides, assembly GCA_947069175.1. Classification (NCBI taxonomy): domain Eukaryota; kingdom Viridiplantae; phylum Streptophyta; class Magnoliopsida; order Asterales; family Asteraceae; genus Scalesia; species Scalesia atractyloides. The sequence continues at coordinate 61,217,608 of CAMTDV010000014.1, forward strand.
AAGAGATGCTTCTTAAGGAATACTGCGCGTAGTGAGATGCAGAAGATTGAGACTGACTTCTGGAATTTGACCATGGAAGGCATGAACGTCAGAGCTTATACGTCTCGGTTCAATGATTTGGCTAGATTGGTTCCACGAATGGTCACTCCTGAGTACGTTAAGGTAGAAAGGTATATCTGGGGATTGTCGCCGCAAATTCGTAGTATGGTTACTCAGCGAAGCCCACTACCTATCTGGAAGCTACTACTCTAGCGAAGTCATTAGCGGATGATGCTGCTCGCAAAAGTAGCGTTAACGGGAAAGAGGAGACTGGGAAGTCGTCAGGAAAAGTCAAGGCAGATGGGAAATCTGACCGATCAAAGCATGCTGGGTCTAGATCTGGGGATTTGCGGAAGCGAAGATCTGAGAGCTCAAGGAAGGATTCCGATGTGAAGCGTGAGTGGAAACATGAATCGGGGAAAGCATATGTGGCTAATTCGAGTGGTTCGAGGAAGGATAATCCCAGGGATGGCGGAAGTGGTTTAGCGAAAAAAGACTCACGGTGATGAGCAGGGAAGGTGTGCCAGATGTGGTCGAACTAGTCATATTACTCGCGAGGGCTATGCTAAGAGTACGTTAAGCTCAAAGGATGCTTTGAATGCGGAGAACAGGGACACTACAAGAGGAACTGTCTGAATGTGAAGGGTCAGAATGCCAGGAGCAGGGCTTTTTAGCTGAATGCTGGGAAGGCACGTGATGATCCTACAGTTGTTACCGGTACGTTCTTAATCAATGACCATTCTGCGTTCGTACTATTTGATACTGGTGCTGACTTGAGTTTTGTTTCGAAAAACTTTGAACCGTTTATGTGTTCACAAACAAGTAAGCTAAGTAAAAAGTTTAATTATGGTAAATTGATAGAGACTAGCGAAGTTATTCGTGGTTGTAGAATTCGGTTATGCGATCACGTTTTAGTATCGATTTATTACCAGTGGAGCTGGGTAGTTTCGATGTAGTCGTTGGGATGGATTGGCTATCCAAGAACGGAGCTGAGATCATTTGTTCAGAGAAACAAGTGCGGATACCTCATCCTGGAGGTGGTGAAGCTATAGTTGTTCACGGTGACCGATTGAGTCGAGTATCAAAAGTGGTTAGTGTTATGAAGATGCACAAGATGTTGCGTAAGGGCTATCATGCGTTCTTGGTTAACGTAGTGGATACGAATGCGAAAGTGGGAAGATTGAAGAAATTCCTGTAGTTCGTGATTGTCCGGAAGTTTTCCCTGAAGACTTGCCTGGATTACCCCCTGCGAGAAAGATCAAGTTTAAGATTGATCTTGTACCCGGTGCTGCACCGATTGCATAATCTCCTTACAGATTAGCACCGTCAGAAATGAAAGAGTTGTCAAATCTGCTTCAAGAGCTATTAGACAAAGGTTTCATACGACCAAGCTTTTCTCCTTGGGGAGCACCTGTTTTTTTCGTGAAGAAGAAAGATGGTTCCTTCAGAATGTGTATTGATTACAGAGAGTTGAACAAGCTGACTATCAAGAATCAGTACCCGTTGCCAAGAATCGACGATTTGTTCAACCAGCTTCAAGGATCAAGTTATTACTCGAAGATAGACCTGCGTTCAGGGTATCACCAATTGAAGATTGTTGAGGAAGATGTTCTGAAGACTGCTTTTGGAACACGTTACGGCCATTATGAGTTCTTAGTCATGCCTTTTGGCTTAACTAATGTGCCTGCAGTGTTCATGGATCTCATGAACAGGGTATGCAAACCTTATTTGGATAAATTCGTGATAGTATTCATTGACGATATACTAATATATTCGCGAACCAAAGAAGATCATGAGCAACATTTGAAGATGATTCTGGAGCTATTGAAGAAAGAGAAGTTGTATGCCAAGTTCTCTAAATGTGAATTTTGGATTCTAGAGGTGCATTTCTCGGTCATGTCATAAATGAGAAAGGTATACATGTGGACCCGTCGAAGATTGAGGCGATTAGGAATTGGGAAGCGCCGAAGACTCCATCAGAGGTGCGGCAATTCTTAGGACTTGCTGGATATTATAGAAGATTCATTGATAATTTTTCCAGAATAGCGCAGTCATTAACGCTAGACCCAAAGGATAAGAAGTTTGATTGGACAGAAAAACAGAAGGAAGCTTTTCGATATTGAAGGAGAAGTTGTGTAGTGCCCCTATCCTATCCCTGCCAGAGGGAAATACCGGTTTTGTTGTATATTGTGATGCGTCACGTTTGGGCCTTGGTTGCGTGCTTATGCAGAAGGACAAAGTGATAGCCTATGCATCCAACAACTGAAAGTGCATGAGAAGAACTACACAACTCATGATTTAGAGTTGGGAGCTGTTGTGTTCGCTTTGAAGATTTGGAGACGTTATTTGTATGGCACGAAGTGTACGATTTACACAGACCATACGAGCCTCCAGCATATCTTTGATCAGAAGGAAGTCAACATGCGACAGCTGTGTTGGGTAGAGTTACTCAATGATTACGAGTGTGATATTCATTATCACCCGGGAAAAGCAAATGTTGTTGCTGACGCGCTCAGTAGGAAGGAGCGGGAGAAGCCTCTGCGCGTTCGTGCTTTGGGTTTGACCATACAAACGAATTTGACCAATCGAATTCGTAATGCACAACGAGAAGCTTTGAAAGATGAGAACCTAAGAAGAGAAGGCTTGAGAGGTTTGGAATGTGAATTGATACCAAAAGCGGATGAAGTTATGTACTTCATGAACCGAGTTTGGGTTCCGCTTAGAGGTAAGCTACGTGAACTGGTTATGAACGAGGTTCATAAGTCCAGATATTTGATTCACCCAGGTTCTACCAAAATGTATCAGGATGTTAAAGAGTTATATTGGTGGCCGAATATGAAGAGAGATATTGCAGTGTATGTAAGTAAATGTATGACATGCTCGAAGGTTAAGGCTGAACATAAGAGGCCGTCTGGGCTTCTGCAGCAACCACAGATTCCTAAATGGAAGTGGGAGCATCTTGCAATGGACTTTATCACCAAATTACCCATACGTCAGTAGACATAACACCATATGGGTAATTGTGGATCGATTGACGAAGTCTGCTCATTTCTTGCTCATTAAGGAAATAGACAAGACGGAAAAGATATCGCAGTTGTACCTCAATGAGACTGTAGCCCGACATGGAGTGCCTGTGTCAATTATCTCTCATAGAGATGGACGATTTGACTACAGATTTTGGCGATCTCTTCAGGAGTCGCTAGGCTCTCGTTTGGACATGAGTACTGCATATCACCCTCAAATGGATGGTCAGAGTGAGAGAACCATTCAGACGTTAAAGGATATGTTGAGACCGTGCGTGATTGATTTTGGTGGAAGTTGGGATACTCATTTGCCGTTGGCAGAGTTTTCTTACAACAATAGTTACTACGCTAGTATCAAAGCTGCTCCGTTTGAAGCTTTGTATGGAAGGAAGTGTCGACGCCCTTGTGCTGGGCTGAAGTTGGCGAAAGGCAACTAACCGGACCTGAGCTTATCTAGGAAACCACCAACAAGGTTGTCCAGATCAAGGAAAGGTTGAAAGCTGCCGCCGATCGACAGAAAAGTTATGCAGACAACCGAAGGAAACCGTTGCAGTTCAAGTCGGGGATCGTGTTCTGCTGAAAGTATCACCTTGGAAAGGTGTTGTTAGATTTGGAAAAGGGGGAAAGCTAAGCCCACGGTATATAGGTCCTTTCGAAATCGCATCTCGAGTTGGATCAGTCACGTATAGGCTTAAGTTGCCACAGGATTTGAATGGAGTTCATGACGTGTTTCATGTTTCCAACCTGAGAAAGTGTTTGTCGGATGAGACAATAATTATACCCTCTGATGAGGTTCAAGTAGATGATAAATTGAGATTTATCGAGGAACCGGTTGAAGTTCTGGATGAGAAGATTCAGAAGCTTAGAAGGAGTCAGATTAAGTTGGTGAAAGTTCGTGGAATTCCAAGCGTGGACCCGAGTTCACATGGGAACGAAAGGACCAGATGCAACGAAAATATCCGCATCTATTTAAGTCTAGTGCGAAAACAAAACCAGTAGTGTAAGAATTTCGGGACGAAATTCCTTAAACAGGGGGAGACTGTGACACCCGGCTATTTAGGCTATCCCGTACAAATGCAACATGTGTCATGAATGAATAAAAGGCCGTATTAATTATTTTATATATATGGTATTTGATGCGTTGGTAAATCCAAAGTTTGATAAAAATTACGTTGGCAATATTAAGATAAACGCTTATCGCGTTACGGTTAAAATACGAAACGAACGTCGGTGACCACCAGATAATGTTAAAATCCCAAAAATAGTCCTTTATGAGTTAAATAATATATTTAATCATTATCGCGAGGAAAAATAATTTAAAACGCTAAGAAACTCTATTTTTCAAGTTTAAACGCGTACTACGCGATACTGCGCGATCTGACAAAGTGTTGTCAACACAGCCAGTTCAGGGCAACCAATAATTATTGTAGTAATAATTTGACAAGTTTATTTTTATAGAATGATAAAAATAAATTAAAACGCTTAAAATCCTTATTCTGCGAATTTAAGCGCGTACTTCGCAACACAGCGCGCATACTGCGAATTAACGACATCGTAACTAGTCCTGGCAAATAAAGTATTGATTAGCAATATTTTGGTGTGTTTATTTTTCTAAAGCACTGAAAATAATTTAAAACGCGTTAAAACGCATGCAGATAAAATACCTGGTATCCAGTAAATTACCAGTTTTAAGCATATATATGTAATATATATGTATATATCCGTATATGTATGTGTGTGTGGTGAAGTGTGGCATCCATATAGAGCCTCCTTGCACCTCTCTCCTCCATGTGTTGACATGGGGAACATACACAATGATTATATCTTACACAATCTTTCAAAATCTCTACAAATCCAAGGAAAATCCAAACAAAAATCATTCATCTCTCTCTCTCATCAAAAGCTCGGCCGAACACCCTCTTTCACATCACCATTTTCATTTTCAAACTTGTTCTTGAGGATTCAAGGACATTCCAAGGTGTTTCCAAGAAGGTTTGAAGGTCCAAAGGTGATTCTAGGGAGTTTCCAAGCTAGAGCCAAGACTTACACCATCATATTCTTGTCAAAACCCATCTAAAACTTGAAGGTATAAAACCATTTCTTACAAACAACTTCATGAATCTTAATGAGGTTGATGATGATAGAAGTTTCTGTTGTTCTTGAATTTAAACACTAACTTGAAAACTATATCAAATGGGTTTTCAAAGAAAATGAAAATGGATAATTGTGTGTAGGTATGTAGGGCCGTGAGTATATATATATATGTGTATATATGAGATTGAGTTTTGGTTCTGGAATGATTCTTGATAAACATGATGTTTGTAAAGTTTAAAGTTCATGCATGCATCAAAAGTTATCATAAAAGAATGTTCTAAAAGGTTTTTAGTGATTTGAAAAGGATATGATGAAAATTTGAACTTTGGAATCTTGTGTATATATGTATGTGAGCCGTGTATATATATATGTATATGCGTACATACAAAATTATGTTGTTAGTTCTTAAATAAGCAAGAACATGATACATGCATTTATGTCCAATGATTTGATGATGATGATGTTTATATGAAGGTGTTCATGAATGTATGAACATGAAATAAATACATGTTGGGTGCATATTAGTTCATACAAAATGATGAAGACATGATGTTAGTGCATTAAGTGCTTGTACATGGACATGCATGTGGGTGTATGTACATAGAAAGATGAATAAATGATGATATGATAAAAATAGTTTTAGATCAGTAAATAAACCTTAAAAATAAGGTTATCTCATGTATAAAAGTGGTATGGAACTTTGATATAAAGTATACTAGCTTTGCATGTAGTACTATGTGCTTAAAAAGTTGTAAAATGTGTGAAATCGCATGAGTTATGTGCCTTACACAAAAACTGCACTAATCTTGTTATAACCATCATATTATTCAGTATATAATGTATTGTGCTAAAATTTGAAGTCGTTTCGAGTTCGGATGGTTAGGGTAACGTTTGACGCAAAACTATGCGGTAAAAACGGTAAAAATCGCCTTTTTAAGAGGATTTTTATTAAACTGTTTAAATCAGTAAATAAACTGATATTTTAGTATAAATATAAGTATATTAACTTATATTTAGTTTATTTGGTTTTTGGTTAGTAATACATGACTTTCAGCACCCGAAAACGTTACCGAATCACTAAAATACGCAGTTTTCAACATACACTAGAATGGGTTGTTCATGGGTGAACCTTATGTATTTAAATGTGTTATGTGATTTAAATATGTGAATATGATAATATGTTAAGTGTTGACATGATAGCGGGAATTAAGACTATGCATGTACGCTTGTATGTTTAAAACGGTAGAATCGGTGAAATCGCGTTAAAATGTATAACTTAATTATCGAGCATGAAAATTTATACATAGGTTAACTTAGTGAGTTATTTCATGTATACATGCTTTAAAAATGATAAAGTGAATGAGTTTTGGCGTGTTATGATATTGTGAATATGTGCACGTTTATGTGTATATATTACGACGCACAAATTGTAGATATATAGTATTTATAAACGGGAATGTAACGGATAAAACATTAAAGTCACCAATAAAATTGTTCAAGTCGCAAAATCTTAAAATATATATTTATATGAACTCATATATATGTGACATTTGTGGTGATCGGATCGTATAACAATTCCGAACGAATTATCAATCAATGAAATTTTTGTGTTTTATTTACGAGATTTGTATTTTTTATCATGACAATTGCACGAATTCGATTCTTTCACAATTCTGAACTTTTAAACAACTTCTGGAAGTGAAATCGCAAACTATTACGCAATCGTAATCAGTTTAACGCGACGTACACTCCGAAACAATGACATAAACTAAAGATACCCTAAATACCCTTTACGTAACTGAGAAATAAGTTTTGAGGGCTTCGGTATGGCAAAAAGACGCTTATGCAAGCTCAGGGGCTATTTTGCAAATTCTTAGAAACTATGTTGATTCGTGTATATCGTTATCCAGAACATGTACGTACATCCAAAAATTTTTGTAATCATTGAAATCTAGTATTTTAATGATTGGAATGCAAAAATATCATTCGTTACGCGTTTACGATCATTGCGCGTTCGTTATGATTTCCGTCGTAATTAACCGAAAACCGCAACTGTACGACCGAACGAACCGACATCCAAAACGTTTCCGAGCATTTTTCAAGTTCCCTATGCTTTATTTTCCTTATAAAGCTTAAAAATGGGGTTAACGGGTGTTAAAAGTGCCAAAACGTGTCGAAAAACAAGTTTTTAGGCTGCAGGGACCTGTTATGCCAATTCTGAAACTTTGGAATCCAAGGCGCCATGCGAGAGAGTCACCAAAATCTCCTGCAATGCGTGGAGGATGCCAGTTTTCAGCAATTACTTGGCATCTTCTTGTTCATTTGACTTGACACCTATAACTCGTGTTTGCCACACTTCTCCTAGTTGTAACACCTCACTAAACACTTGTAATGATCCTACAACATCTCCTAACACTTGGAATGATCTTGTGGCTTAAAAAAACTATAAATACCCTTGATCTTCAACAAAATTCTTTGCTCATTCCTTCCCTTTCTCTCTATAACTCTAATTGGAGAACTCACACTTTGTTGGAGGTCTCCTAACTTAGTTTTCTAAGTCTTTTTCTTCATCCTTGGCTACTTTGAGCACAAGTAAGTGTTCTAACTTAGCCTTGTTCATTCATTTTAGCTATTTCAAGCTAAAAGTCAAACAGGGTTTGACTTTCAGCTTTGACCATCAATTGGTCAAGTCAAAGTCCAATTGGACTTTGCAACGTGATCGTAATCATGATGGTTATGATCCTCAGCGATCATGCCTACTGATTACCACGTTTACTAGTTGAAGTGACGAGTCAATGTTTCGGTCAATAATGCGCAAAATGCGCATTTTATGACGAAACTATTTTCGGGTATCAAAACCCTTGTTTTGATACCAAATCAGTTTTATAAACCTTGTCAGACATGTTTAACTCGTCACTTTGAGTTTAGTGCTTGTTTAGGGTCGTAAGTCAAGCGGTCTTGACCACCGCTTTGACTTTCGAATCCGACCAAACACATATATGGGACCATAGTTGTATAGGGAATAACCCTCTGAGGTTATACCTTATGGTCGTTTCGTTTGGTTAGTATGATGTGAAGTCGCTAGTTATGCCTTTATAAATGACCAAAACGCCCTTTTTGCGCATAAAACAATTTTAAGCCTATGTAACCAATTTTTTGCCATATACACTGATGTTATAACATTACTAAACTTATTTTGGCATATAAGACTTATCATAACACATATCTAACCATCCGAACACGTTTTTACGTAAATGGTCCGTTAACGTAGCGTAAACTACCTTAACGAGTCATAACGGGTCAAAAAGCACTTAGGAATCTTTCCAAATCAGAATGTAGACTTTGTTAAACCATTTCATATGAGTTCCAACACTCATTTGGTTTACAAGACCTCATTCTATCCGATCCACCGAAAAGGTCCCGATATTTACATAGTTATCCGATTTTGGGACACGCTTGATTTCTCAAACATTTGAGCTTGTTTAATCTTTGATTCAAGGTTATTTTGCAACCCCAAGTGAGTACATAAACCCCTCTTTTTACATGTTTTACGGTGACTATGTGAGTACATAGCTCCCCTCTTTTATGTTTTCAATATTTTGGGGTGATTCATATGTGCTAAATTGTTTTCAAGTTTTCAAATTACAAATGCTATGGTTTATATAAAACACGACGATTTCAATAATGTGAACGAACTTGTTGGTGCGTTATATACATGACACGAATGACATTCATTAGCTTTGGCCAAGACGACCAGTAGTAAGTTATGGTACCATAGGACTGACAATCCCGTTACCAAGATTCCCAGTGTTTGTTGGGAAGTTTGGGGAACGACCGAAACTGTTTACTTTAACAAACCCTTTGGTGGTTTGTTATTGCAATTTAAAGATACCATTTGGTGGTATAGACGAGTCAACACAGGTTTGAATGTATTCACCAAAACGACAAAAGTTTTCACAATTAAAACAAGGACGATTTGTTTACAAGGACGATGAACAATTGGTTTATGACACGAACAATGGATGATTGGTTTATGACACGGGAAATGAACGATTGGTTTATGGTAAGTGATTTAGATAACGAAACATGTGTAATGTGATAAAAGCATGGTGGATACGCCGCTGATACTTCCTATATATAAGTGCCTTTATCATATTACACTCGTGCTGTTATTTGCATCACTTGGAACAAAGGTTTTCAAACAATGACACGCAATGATTTTCAATTAAAGATATAAACTATACAAAGTTTCTTCAAAGCGATTTACTACTCGAATTTACAAAACAAATGTTTTGGTCAAGATTCATGGCTACAAGTCTTTTATAAACTATAACTAACTTGTTTTAGTTGGTTAGTTATGATTGCAATACCAAATACTTTTGACAACAAGGTTTTTAAATTAACGACTCTAGCAGTCTGACGAGGTATTGCAATACATATTCAAAGCCATGAATTTGACACACTCACAAAACCTATGTACTCGCCGGCATATGTTTGCTGATTCGTTTTCACATATGTTTCAGGAAACCAAGTTTAATGTCGATGCATGCTCACTTAGGATCGGACGCGGACTTAGTGCCTTAAAATATGAAAGACAATAGTTTATTTAGTTTGTTTTAATTTCCAAGACGATGTAACTATGTAATTTCTATCTTCAATAAAACACAAATTTAATTACCACGTGTTGTTGAAACAATCTGTTAACGTGACTCCTCGACGTTTCCGCCGCGGTTTGTTGTTTTTACGCGGTCGGGGTGTTACAATATATAATAATATGCCAACAAAACCAAAAATAATAACTTTTCGAGAAAATCTCAAAGTTATGTGAAAATTCTAAGTATTGGAGAAACTTAGGAATTTTGTAATATATTGATTATTAAATCGTGCCTACGTATGTTAGGACGTGTAGAATCAAATTATGGGATTGCGCTAATTTAATTACGCACCCAAAGGTGAGTGTCACTAAACCCCCTCTTTTTACTGTTTTAGTATATGTTTTGGGGGAAGAACACGCCTTAAAAGGATAAGTATACGTTTTCGTATAACATATGCCTTTGATTAAACTATAAATATATTTTCGTGGAAAATATGATTTGGAAATTATGTGATATGTTTTGGAGAAAAACATGGTTTTGGATATAAATATGTTTCGGGATGAAACAGATTTTGGAATAATGATATATGCGTTTCCGGGATGAAACGGGGATTTTACGGTGTTATGGGATAGAACGACCGTGTGGATTTAAAATGTTTAAATCTAAAGTTGTAATGAATTGGCCCGGTCTCAAGAGAGTAAGTATCGGGATTAGGCTTACGTTTCGGTGGGACGTTGGGGATTCGTACAACGAGTTATATTAAATTTTATCATTTTAGTAGGATATCTATTTTTCATAAGGTTGGCACCTTGGGTGACCCATTGTGGGCACTTTGTGAAAACTTAGCCATTTAATCATTAATATGGATTGCGTGAAATTGTTGATAGATCTATCGGGTTGACAACCCCGTCGTGACCGGTAGCTCCGTGTCATGTCAAGCGACGAATTTATATTCTGTTATTGTGTAACGTTGATTATACCCTTAATGTTATTATATAGTTCGTATTGTCTTGCAAACATATGAGTCTGGACATTTGATGCAATAAATTTAATATGTGAAACTTGGGAAGATGCTTAGTTCGGAGGTTTCGGGGAAACGCTTGCGACGGCTGACTCATGGATTTTTATTAAGGAAATAAAAATAACTTTCGAAAATATTATTTGGATGTTTTGATAATAAACACATAATTAGAAAGTTTTTCCTTGGATCAAATTATTTTAAATTTGAATATGTGAGCTTACCCTCCTTTGTGTTGACACTTGATTTTAACGTGTTCCTCAGGTACTTGAGCATGGCTTCGTGAATCTTTGGCGTATCTTGTGGTTGTGATGCATGTTTTGTTTAATAATAAACTGGGACCGACTGTATTAAGATCCATAAGGATCAAGACAACTTAACTGTGTTATGGTTGTGATTGTGTTTTAATTTGGAAACAATGTTTTAATTAAGTAATATGTCCAAAATTAACGATGCATCGTCCACTAAGATATTTATGGGCACCAACTTCCGTCACCATTACGTTTGTATTTCCGCTGCGACGTTTTTGGGGTGTTACAACCACCATGAACCACCACTAAACACCACTACTTTTAGCCATTTACAACCCCTTTCAAGACCATCTAAGCAAGGAGAAAGCATGGAGGATCATTAGGGACTTTCTGTGGAGCTTAGTCTTCTTCTTAATCTTCCATTAAGCTTGTGCGAAGTTGTAAGACATCATTTACCACTTCTAAGCTTCTTATTATGTGTAGATTAAAGAAGTACAAGTTAATTATCTTGAAGATCAAGAAAAATCAAACCAAAAACCCTAATCCCAAACATAATAATCCACCAAACATAACTTATTATGTGCTGATTATGTAGATTAGTGATAACTAGTTAGTATAATCTTGTTGATTAAGTTGATTATGTCAAAATAAGTTGTTTAAAGATGAGATTTATGATGATCATGTTGCTTATTTATTGTAGTAATTTATAAGCATGTTAATCTTGCCATGTTAGACTTGAAAATATGATCTAAACATGTATATGTTTAAATCATACAAGATCATCATCTTCAAGATCACGAGCATTACATATATGTAACTTTGATTATTGTTCTTGAAGGATAGAACTTAGAATGGATTTGAAACTAGGCTTTTAAAAACTAGACTTAGAATGGTCTTTTTTAAAGAAGTTATATAAAATTTGTTATGAAAGTTGTACGTAAAAAGTCTTGGTATTTTGATAACCTTGAAAGATAAGGAATTTTTAGAAGTCTTTTTAAAGTATAACAATATATGAAACCAAGTTTGTATAAAAATGGTGTTCATAAAAGATGAACATAAGACCTTGTTACTTTAAAAAGTCTTGAAAATGCATATGATTAGTGCTCATGAAAGATAGAAGACATATGTGATTATTTTTGTAAAATGGTTTTTGGTGAAACTTAATAACTTGATGGTAGTTTGGAAATTGATTGGTGATTTAAATGCGTATTTTTTAAGAACGTGAGGAAAATCGCGATAGCTTAGGGAAATTATGGCAAAATTTTCTAAAATTGTAATCGTGATTAAGTGGCGGTTAAAGTGTGATTAAAATGAATAATTGTACTGAAGGATCTTAATCATGGTTAGACGAACTCTTTGGTAAAAAAAGTTTAAGTATGGATGTGATATCTGTGGGGATTCTAGCATGCAACAATGTCAAAAAAGTTTATCAATAAATGAAATTTTGTGTTTTATTTATGAGTTTTGTATTTTTATCATGACAATTGAACATATTCAATTCTTGCACGATTCCGAGTTTTCAAACGACTTCTGGAAGTGAAATCGCAAACTGTTACGTAAAATTAATCAATTTATCGCGACGTACACTCCGGAATGATGACACAAGCTTAACATAATTTAAATATCCTTTGCATAACCTAGATATAAGTTTTGAAGGGTTTGGTATGTCAAAAACAAGTCTATTCGATCACCGGGACTATTTATGACAAACTACGGAAGTCTGCGGATTCTCGTAGCGATGCATGCTCCGGAACAAGGTCTTAAGCTAAACATACCCTAAATACCCTTAACATAGCTTATAAATAAGTTTCGAGGGTTTCGGTAGGGTAAAATCACGCTTTTGTAACTTTAGGGGCTATTTTGCAAATTCTGCGAAACTATGCCTTTTCGCGTATTTCGCTATCCGGAACATGTACGCGCATCCAAAAATTTTTGTAATCATTAAACTCTGGTATATTAATTATTGGAACGCAAAAATATCACTCGTTATGCTTTTACGGTCATACACGCGTTCGTTACGAGTTTCGTCGTAATTAACCGAAAACCGCAACCGTACGACCAAAAGAACCAACACCCGTAATATTTTTAAGCACATTTCTAGTTCTCTATACTTTATTTTCCTTATAAAGCTTGAAAATGGGGTTAACGGGTGTTGGTGCATAATGTCTATGTCTTAGTCTTATATAGTGTCTGTGTAGAATAGAGCTGAATAGGCTAGCTGAAAGTTGTATTTATGTTGTTTAGAGACAAGTTCGCCCATGATTGGATGAAAGTTGTCAAGTTTGGCCGAACTTGCAGTGGCAAGTTCGGGCGAACTCATACCCATGACCAGCGAACTTGCATCTCTATAAATAGCTAGCTTGCCTCATTCATTTGTAACTTTGGCATTTTGGAGGCGCAGCTTTATCAGTTTGTACTCTTGACGTTTGATCAATAAAACTGATGTTAAACTGATTGATTCTTGTCTATTAGTAAACACGACGTAATATTTCCGCTATTATGGACGTTAGATATCAAATTTAGGCTCCTTAGCATCGAGGATCGGTCCTACAAGTGGTATCAGAGCTAGAACAGCCTGATTTGATAGTATCAAGACAAAATCTTTTTTCATCTCCATTCTTGTATTTTTCATAACTTTTTCATCAAAAATGAAGAATTCACTGTCAAAATCTTTTCAATTTTGAATATATCATGTAAAATACAACAAAGATAAACCCTTGAAAGATTGGAGACCAAAATCAATCAAATTGATGTCAAAATTTTGAAAAACCATGTTTTGCAAAAACCTGTTCATCGAACTTGTTAACCAAGTTCGACCGAACTTGTGATAAAAACTCACTTTTTCAGTGATATTTTACCAAGTTCGCTCGAACTTGAGGTGTTTTTGAAGAAATCTTTGTCAAGTTCGCTCGAAGTTACCAGTTTTTCATTGATTTTATATCAAGTTCGACCGAACTTGGGTAATATCAAGGAAATTCTAGATAAGTTCGCCCGAACTTACAAGACTGTTATCAAATCTTATTCTGCAAGTTCGACCGAAGTTCAAGGGAGGATTTTTCAAATCAGAAGTCACAAGTTTGTGACAAAATCAAAGAATTGTTCATTTTAGCTACAAGTTCGACCAAACTTGTAGTAGAACTAACATATTCAAAAGTTTTTGAGTGTTTTCAGTGTACACATCTTGTTATTCACAATGGATGATATTCAAAGAGCTTATATGTCTGGAGCTAGTTCATCAAATGCCAACGTGATCCAACAAGTGAATCTTGACAACGAGATGGGCAAGACTGTTAAACCGCAAAAGCTAATGAGCATGGACGAGTATGAAGGTTGGAAAGAGAAGTTTACATATTGGGTTCAAGCCATGCACTTCCTAGGTTGGGTGTCGATCGAAAGAGGTTATATAGTTCCGTTGGACAAACATCAGCAATTTCTGGAGAAATACAAGTATTCTACGGCACAGAAAGAAGAATATATTGCTGAGAAAAAGATGATCAGTCTTATCCAACAATCTGTCAAAGAAGATATTCTAGTCTCGCTACCAGAATATACAACTGCAAGAGATCTCTGGCTCTCACTTCCAAAGAAGTATCAAGGAAGCACGGGGATGATCAAGAGTAAGAAAGCTCTCATCATGAAAGAGTTCGATATCTTCAACATGCTGAAGGGTGAGACCATGAAGCAGATGATTGAACGCTTCTGTCATCTTAAAGTCCAAATGCGAAGACACGGTCTCGAGAAAACGGAACAAGAGTACATCGACAAGCTTGCAGACGCTCTAGAAAATGGAGAATGAACTACTTATCTAATGGTTCTGAAGGAAAGCGAAAAATGGGGATTCTTCAAGTTGTCAACATTTATCGATAAACTCGAAGGCCATGAAATGGAACTCTTGAAGATTGCAAAGTCAAAGAACGCTAATGTTGTTCAAGACGTTGGTTTGTACTACAAGAATGGAATGCAAGATAACATTTCAAGCCCAAAGATTCAGACAACATTCAATGCAAGTGTGAATTCTTCAAACAATTCGCAACAGAATCAGAATCAGTCATATTCACAATATGATCAAAGTCCACAGTCTTCATTCTCTAGTACTGGTTCAAATTCGTCTTATCAGAGTCAAGTTAATCATAACCAACAAACAAATTCTGATTCGAATGTATTCAAATGTAACATCGCTGTTAATTTGAATAATGCTGTTTCTGAGCAAACTGCTAAGCAACACATGGCACTTCTCGCTACTGTTCTAGAATCGTATGAAAGTCTTGTAGCTGGGAAAATTGGCAATCCCGAGATGACCGCTGAAGACTACGACCAGGTGGACGAAGAAGAACTGGAGCTCATGGATATAAAGTGGTGTTTAGCTTCTATTATCCGAAGAGTCACAAAGTTCGTTGCTCTCACAGGCCGAGATATCGGAAACCCAAGCAACAAACTAGGTTTTGACAAGACAAAAATCACGTGCTTCAGATGTCGCCAAAAGGGACATTTCAAGAGAGAATTCAAGAACCCTGAAGCAACAGGGAATCAAAGTCCATTCGGAGGTGGTAACGAGTATTACAAGAAGTCACTTCAGTACAAGCTTTTCCCGAAGAAGACTCAGGTTGAAATCCAAGAGAAACCAAATAGCAGTAACA
This sequence comes from Scalesia atractyloides, assembly GCA_947069175.1. Taxonomy (NCBI): domain Eukaryota; kingdom Viridiplantae; phylum Streptophyta; class Magnoliopsida; order Asterales; family Asteraceae; genus Scalesia; species Scalesia atractyloides. The sequence goes on from CAMTDV010000014.1 coordinate 61,233,265, forward strand.
CTGAGAAAGCTATGGTTGCATCAAACGAAGATGATGGTTTCGACTGGAATTCTTATATCGGTAAGAAGACCGGAGTTGCATTGATGGCTCGAATTGTTGAAGATACATCTGCCGAAGACGCAACAGTTCTAGAGAATATTTTGCTGGAACAGTATCTGCAACAACAACAGGAGGAAGAGGAGTATATCCACATGCAGAAACAAGGAATTTTATCTCCTAACTCTTGTGAAAGTTTTACAGGTCACTTTGATGGAAGTTCTCAGGAACAAGCTGTCAAGGAGAAATCTGATGAAATAGTCATTGATGTTACTCAAGAAGGGAATGTCGAAAACCTCAAGGACATTGCCGACAAAGCCTTAATGGAAAATCTAACCAAGGTAGGTCCAGAGGTAAATGAAGGTGTCAAAGTACAAGTTATAGAGGTTGAGAAACCTTGTACAAAATGTACAAAGTCACGTATCGAATCTGTCAAAAAATCAAAGATCATCGTTGAAATCAATGTGCATAATGAACTTTTAAAATACGATTATCCCACAATGAAATAAGCGTATGACAAAAAGAAAGATGATTCTGGCAGACTCGATCGAAACAATGTCGAACAACATGACACTGTAAGGATGTTGAAAGGAACAGTAATGGATAAGCAAAAAGCGACTAATATCTATATTAACACCATTGCTGAAACTAAGCAACAACTCCAGGACATGAAAATTGAAACAGAGCGTGTTCAACAACTTTTGAGAAGTTACACCTATAACGCATATGTCATTGATCACATTCTCCCGACAATTCCATCGGAAGAGAAACCTAAAAAGAAAATTGGTAAAGAATACAACAATGTTCCTCCACCCCTATGCGAGAAGTATTGTTGCAAATACGCTGATGGGATGGATAAGGCACTCAACATAGAGTTGTTATCTGAAAAGAAAACTGAGTTGCCAGAGAACATTGATGTAATCTATACTAAAACAGATGATGACAATGCTATGGTTAAGAAAGTGGTTGAAAATGTTCGGAATGATTCTGATGAAGGCAGCTTTAAAAGCGCCGACTCGAGTTCAAAGAATTCTGATTCACAGTCCGAAGATAAATTCACATCAGATGATCTGGAGATCAATGAAATGAAGTTCTATTCCAAAACTAAAAGAAACAACTACCGAAGGAATGGTGGTGATCATTCTGAAAACCGGAGAGCTGGGTTGGGTCTAGAAGAATCAGATGAACCTAAAAAGAAACAGTCGACATATCATGAATACAAGAATAAAAACATGAATTTTGTATATGGGACTAGCACGATTCATGAGGAAAGTTTGATTGGTAAACTATCAAATGATGAGTTTAAGAAACATGAGGAACTTCGAGATAAAGCCAAAATTGCGAGTGGTGCCAAAACAAGTGGTGTAAAACCCACTAAAGGACATCCACATGATTCTCGGACTTGTTTCAAGTGCAACGAAATTGGTCATATTGCACGTTATTGTCCGAAATCAAAGCCGGCTTATCTTCGAAGGAAAGAAAGTTCTAATGTTATAAAACCGAAGAAACCAGAGTTTGTAAAACCTGTAAAGATTTTGAAAAGAAATGAATCAAAAGCTGAAGTTAAACCTAAAACAGAAAAGAAGTTTGAAAATTCAATTTTCAAAAAAGGTGAAACTTCAAAAGCTAATGAAAACAAGTTTTACATCAAAAAGGCTAACATAAAATCTCAAGCCTGGATTGCAAAGAAACAGTCAACAACATCCGATGTTATTAAGTCTGAGCTTGTAAAGACTGATAACACGAAAGAATCAAAATCTGAAATTGAAATCAACACTGTCAAATCTACAAGTGGTAATGTCTCAAAAGATAAAAAGAAAGTAAAGTTTTCAAACATTAACATCATCGAAAATCCAGAAGATGAATATGAATTTGATTATGCTGACGAATGTGAGTTTGATTACGATGATGGTTATCCAATTCAACCCAAGACCAAAAAGGCTTGGGTAGCGTTATTTAACTAATTGTTGATATGTGCAGGGGCTCCAGAGATCCGTACTCTCCAATTGATTTTGGATAGTGAAGCATCCAGGCATATGACGGTAATGAAAGCGTTGCTATTCGAAATAAAAGCTATCAATGGTGGATATGTTGGATTTGCGGGTAACCATGCTGGAAGGATAGTCGCCGAGGGAAACCACTCCAATGGAGTCGTTTCATTCGATCGCGTGAATTATATTGCAGAGTTAGAGAATAATCTTCTGAGCATATCGCAGATTTGCGACAAGAAGTTCACGGTGCATTTCAATCACAAAGAATGTATTATCTTGAAGCCGGGTTTCAAAATACTAGATGAGTGGATTCTGATGCGAGCACCACGTGAGAATGATCTATATGTTCTTGATATGGGCGTCTGTACCACTTCATCAAAATCAGCGCAATGTTTTGTGACAAAGTCTACTGAAAAAGATTCTAATCTTTGGTATCGTAAGATGGGGCATATTCATTTGTGAAAAATGAATTTCTTGGTTCATAATGATCTGGTAGATGGTGTAAATCTTTAGAGCTTTCATATGTCTGATCATTGCTTAGAATGTAAAAAGGGAAAGCAGAACAAGAAATCTCATCCGAAGAAAATTCTGAACTCAATCAAGTTGCCATTAGAACGTCTTCACATGGATTTATTTGGTCCTGTCAATGTTTGAAGTATCTTAGGAGACTTATATTGCTTGGTCGTGACAGATGACTATTCGAGATATTCATGGGTATTCTTTCAGGAAACAAAAGACGAAACGTTCGAGAACTTGGTGATTCTGTTTAAGAAACTCGAGAACCTTTATCATCTGCCGTTCAGACGCATTAGAAGTGACACGGCACAAAGTTTAAGAATAATAAAATGAAGGAATTCTGCAACACAAAAGGGATTCTGCATGAGTTTAGTGCTCCCTATACTCCACAGCAAAACGGTGTTGCTGAACGGAAGAACAGAACATTAATTTAAACTGCGAGAGCCATGCTTGCAGATTCTAAACTTCCAGTCAGCTTCTGGAGTGAAGCAGCTGCTGCGGCTTGCTACACGCTAAACAAAGTTCTCACTGTCAAACCAATAAAGAAAACATGTTTTGAGATGATAAATCGACGGAAGCCAAATTTGAAGTTTTTAGAACCAATTGGTGCGCCATGTACTATAATCGATCAAGATGGCAAATTCGGAGCTAAATCTCTTGAAGGTTTCTTTGTCGGATATGCAAGTCCGCTAAGAAGAGTATGTGTTCCTTCGTTGAGAAAGGTTACTGAGGCACGGCACGTGGATTGTTTGAACTATACGGATCCTATTCAAAGGAGAGGTGACGCGTGGCTGTTTAACTACCAAGATCTTTGGAAGTCATTCGACTTGCCGGAAGAACCGTCTGAAGAAGAAATTGCAGCGTTATGCTATAATCAACAGTCGGCGAATCAAGAACAAATCATTAGACCAATTGTGGTTAATCAACCCACGTTGGACTCTTCATTTTCCGGAGCAGGTCCAAGCAATAGTAGTGGTGTTCAAGTTGAAAATGCTTCTAAAGCAGAAGTAACACCTGCTACACCTCCAGTGAATGCTTCTAATGAACCAGGAACTACAACATCAAGTCCCAGCATGCCTCAGAATCAAAATTCTGACTCAGATGAAGCGCCGACATTTGATGCTGATAATGAAACTTCATCAGATGAAGAAGTTGAGAAGATATCTAACTTGTTGAGTCAATCTGCTAGTCCGAGAAATCAGAATGAAGCTTCATCAAGTACTCCTAATGTTGATGTGAACAGTGATCTGATTGTTTCAAATCAGCAAAGCTCAGTTGATATTCCAACAGAAGAAATGCCGCGATCATATTCTTACCATCCTTCAACGAATATTATAGGAGAACTATAAATTGGTATTCGTACTCGAAACAATATCAATAAAACACTTAGTTGTTTCTACACCCGAGTTGCACCAACTCAGAACTACTGCTACTATTCATGTTTCATCTCTCAAATAGAGCCAAAGACCGTTAATGAGGCTCTAGTTGACGAGAATTGGGTGATAGCAATGCAAGAAGAACTTTTACAATTCGAGAAGTTGGGTGTTTGGAAGCTTGTAGACTTGTCATCGAAGCAGAAAGCTATTGATACAAAGTGGGTCTTCCAGTGTAAAAGAGACGATCGGGGTGTAATAGTCAGAAACAAAGCTCGGCTGGTTGTCAAGGGATTCCACCAGCAGGAAGGTATAGATTACACGGAGGTATACCCACCGGTTGCGAGATTAGAATCTATCTGCATTTTCCTAGCGTTCGCAGTATGGAAAGGATTTAAGGTGTACAAGTTGGATGTAAAATCGGATTTTCTCTACGGTAAACTTTGTGAACAAGTGTATGTCAGCCAACCACCGGGTTTCGTCGATCCACTAAACAAGAATAAAGCATATCTCCTGGATAAAGCCTTGTATGGTTTACACCAAGCCCCGAGAGCTTGGTACGAGACGTTATCGCAACATCTCGTTGGAAATGGTTTTACGAGAGGCACAGTGGACAGCACTTTGTTTACCAAAGAAGTTGGATCGCATCTGATAATTGTACAAATCTATGTGGATGATATCATTTTCGCTTCTACGGATGATAGTCTGTGCAAAGAGTTCGAAAAGATCATGAAGAAGAAATTCGAGATGTCCTCGATGGGTGAAATGAAGGTTTTCTTAGGTCTTCAAGTGGATCAGCTTCCAGACGGGATATTCATTCATCAGACTAAGTATGTGCACGACATTCTCAAAAAGTTTGAAATGGATAGCTCGAAGCCGCTTTCGACACCGCTGGCACTGAACCATGGGATTTGCATAGACGAGACGGGAACGAAAGTTGATGAAACACTTTATCGATCGATGATAGGTTCACTGATGTATCTGACAGCATCTCGCCCAGACATCATGTATCCTACTTGCTTATGTGAGAAATATCAGTCAAGTCCTCAAATGTTAGACATGCAGATAGTCAAGCGAATCTTCCGTTACTTGAAAGGTTGCCCAAGCACCGGCTTGTGGTACCCCAAGAACGATAATTTTGATCTCACAGGATACGCTGACTCGGACTTCGGAGTGGACAAACTGAACTCGAAATCTACAACTGCAGGATGCCAGTTCTTTGGAGCGCGTTTGGTAACGTGGCAGTGTAAGAAACAGACCACGGTCTCTCTCTCAACCTATGAAGCGGAATACATTTCTGCTTCCATCTGTTCCTCTCAAATCCTCTGGATTCAGCAACAGATGAGGGATTATGGTCTGCAGTTTCTTGACACGCCTTTATTTGTAGATAACAAAGCAGCCATCGATATAACTAAAAATCCGGTTCATCACTCACATATAAAACACATTGAAATTCGTTACCATTTCATTCGTGACTGTTACGAAAAGAAATTGGTTCGAATAGAAAAAATCCACACCGACGAACAAAGGGCTGAATTTTATACCAAAGCATTTCCATTAACAAGATTTAAATATCTAATGCGGCTTAACGATATTAAAAATTTGCTTACAGGTGCAGAAGCTGAGGTTGAATACGGATCGGATGATGAATTCACGTAATCCGCATTGGTTTGTATGGTTTGTAATATGTTTCTAGTTTAATATTTCTTAAAAATCTAAAATTCAAAAATATGTTTTTGATTTTAGGGGGAGAAATGTTTGGGAAAATACAAAAACATATGAAAAATTTCATAAATGTACAAAAACATTGAAAAGGACAAAAAGAATTCGGTGTCAAAAAGGAAATGATAGCACATCAGTGGACTATCACAGTATGCTAAAGAACTGTAAAGTTTAAAAGTGATAAATGAGTCTTACTGTGGATGTGTCGATAGGCTTAACGCGTTCAGTAAACTGTTTTTGAGATATAAATGAAATTTAGCAACTTCTTAATCTTGTGGATTAGCACATCTTGGATATATGGACTTAGTACTCCAAAATTTCGTTTGAGAGATTGCCTGATTCTGAGATACGAGGTCTTTATAGATAGTTGATATCTGGGGTATTATACAAGTTCTTCTGATTTTGCGGAAGTAATAGCCTAGAACTTCTATAATACTTTCGCTATAAACCCCAAATTGCTTGCAAACTTGAATAGTAATGAAAGATCTAATCATTTGCAGTGCTGAAAAGATTCCTTAAGTGGAACACACCTTAAAGTCGAGCCTTCATGTCTTTGTCTATACGGTAGTACTAACCTGAGCTCTCAAGGCATCGCATCACCCAGATACAGATATCAATTACGCTATATTCACCTGTAAGATGAAATCTAGGGAATCTTGATACGCGAGTATATTCAAGAAGTGGGAACCACAGATAAGTCAAGTTTCATAAATCTTACCTTAACATATCTTGAAACAATTGAGAAACGTGATAAAGTTTAAGTGGACAAATATCTCGACAATCTAGGTAAACGAGTTTAAGCTTAAAGTCATCTAAAGGTCAACGGTACTGGTGATATGTCTCAATTAACTGATATGATCCTTTAGACACGAAGTCACAAAAATATGTCTGTAAATATGTTTGTACATAGTTTACATAGTCCTGTAAATAGTTTATCAGCTTTACATATTAAAATCAAAAAGATTTTCAGTATGTATTAGCATAAACTTACAAAAATACAAAAAGATTTTATTTCTACATTGTTTTCAGCAAACCAATGTTGGAGAAAGGTCTTCGAAGTCTGGTAAGATGCTAGAACTGGTGGGAATCTCTTTGACAACAGGCTGGGAGCTAATCTGTAAAATCTGAAAAGTCAAATCGATAAAAAGTTCATTAATTTAAAACTTTGATTTTGAAAATATCAACAGTTTTTTTGTAACGGGTGAAACCGGGGTCATTAACTTGGACTCGGCACACAAATCGGTTAACCAAAGTCATTAGCTTGAACTTGGTCAACTGAGTGGATTTTCTTACTAGTAAAGGTTGGAAAGTTCAAGGGTTAAATGGTAAAAATTGATAATAGTTTGAATTTGTTGTTTGGCAAGTTCGGCCGAACTTGCTAAACAGAATCATGTTTAACATTCCAGCAAGTTTGACCGAACTTGCAACTGATGGATGACCTGGTTAAAACATCAAGTTCGCCTGGACTTCTAGTGGGCTCAAATCTTGGGCTTTGCAAGTTCGCCCGAACTTACCTAGGTATAAATACCTAAGCAAGTTCGGCCAAACTCATTTAGCTGCAATCAGTTTCCGAGCGAACTTGTTAGCGAATAGAGTGATCTTGTGATTTTGGCAATTTCATACTATTACTCTGCCAAATTTCAGTTGTTTTTGGTGATTAGCTCACCAACTACAATGGCTGAGGTATGGATTTGAACATTGGACCATATGTTGAACTCGAATTTGAAATTTCAGAGCTAGGATGTAAAAATCGGTTAGATCTAGGGATTTAATGACCAAATCAAACTTAAAATCATGATTAACACTTAAAACCGACCTTGGAACTGTCTTGAATTTGATTAAAATGGTTGTAGTCATGTTATCAAGTTCGACCGGACTTGCATCAAAAATCTTTTTAAAATTGAAAAAATAGCATGTTTGACCGAACTTAATGTTTGAATGTTTTTGAAATGTTTGATAATATAAGTTCGACCGAACTTATGAAATAAGTATTGAACATGTATAAAGCATGTTCGGGGAACTTGATAACAATAGAATGTTTTAACACTTCTCAAGTTCGCCTGAACTTGATGAATGTGTTCGAAAAATTTTGAAATCTTTTATCGATATTCGTGCAAAATTGTTTTGCGTCGTTTTTCAGGTTCAAGAACCAGCGAGAGTGATTGCAATTGAATTTTCTAAGTCGCACAACACTTGTATTACGCTAGATAAGACGATATGTCCATCTTTGAAGGAATACGAGAGCATTTTGAATTTTTGAAGGAAAGCCCTATTCATCGGGCTATCACAGAGTGTACAGTTTCATACAGATCTCATACGTACCGTTTCTGGACGAATGCGAAGCTTAGTGATGATCAGAAGACGATTATTTCATCAGTGCAAGTTAGGAATGAAGTAAAGGAGATTACTGTAACTAAAGACGATATTCAATGGATCCTGCAGTTCAATGATGATAAAGATGATCGGGTATTTCTCGATGAAAAGATGGTTCGTGGTTGTTTCTTTCGTATGGGATATAAGGGGAGCATGAATAAACCAACGTTGAAGAAAGGGGAAGTACCAAACCCCTACAAGCTCCTTATGCATGTGATCATTCATACATTTAGTCACCGAAAGGCGGGCCTTGACGACGTGCAAGATTATTTGGCCTGTATGGCAACGACACTTATTCTAAAAAAGCAGTTCAACTATTCCAAGCTGGTTTTCACTCATATGTCAAAGAAATGGAGGATTCAAGGTTATGTTTATATCCGAGATTCGTGCAGATGCTGATAGATGAGAAGTACACGAATATTGCACGAGATCCGAACGATGTGTTATACCTAAGTCATCTTGATGAGACAACGGTGAAGAAGCTCTTAAAGTTCCAAAAGCAAGCTTCAGCACCTATTGCTAAACTGGTATTCGGGCTATTAAAGATGAGAATTATGTGGCACCGGTAGAAAACAAGTGGAGAAAAGATGGCAGTGGAGATAAGAAAGAACTAAATGCAGAGAAAGAATGGTTTAAAGATTTCAAACCAAAGTCTCGAAGTGAATGGTTCTTAAAAGTTGAGGTTGAAAAGCCTAAGAAGAAACGAGCTGCAAAGAAAATTGATACTATGCTCGTTGATGAAGATGAACCAGAGAACGTTCAAGCCGAAACAGGTTCAAGCGCAGCAATTATTATTGATAGTCAAGAAACTGAGAAAGCTACGGAAGATGATGTCATATCTGCTACATCAGAACATGATGATGATTCTGATGAAGAACTAGTAAAAGAACAAGAAAAATCAGAAGCTGAGATTAGAGCTGAAAAAGAAAGAGAAATGGATGCTGATTTTGATCCAAATCTTGAGAAAGATTCTGATGAGGAAAGACCAAAGAAAAAAGCTAAACGTACAAAGTCTTCAGCAACAGAAATTTCAAAGAAGACTACAGGGTCTCCTCAGACAAAGGGATCTAGAGAGAGTTGAATTCCTGAAAGAGGAAAAGCGTCTTTAAGCTATTCATGAAAGAACTAGGAAGGCAAGTATTAAAAGGTTTCAGCATAGGAACCAAGTGCCTCCTACAGACCAGATGCCGGATCCTAAGCAAGAACGACGAAAGAAGCCGTACAAGAACTTCTTCGGTCGTGTGCATTAAAGTATAGTATGAAGACAGAGTTTTGGAGACTGATACAAGACGAAGACTATATCCAAGGGGGAGTCTGTTGGTGCATAATGTCTATGTCTTAGTCTTATATCAAGTCTGTATAGAATAGAGCTGAATAGGCTAGCTGAAAGTTGTATTTATGTTGTTTAGAGACAAGTTCGCCCATGATTGGATGAAAGTTGTCAAGTTCGGCCGAACTTGCAGTGGCAAGTTCTGGCAAAGTCATACCCATGACCAGCGAACTTGCATCTCTATAAATAGCTAGCTTGTCTCATTCATTTGTAACTTTGGCATTTTGGAGGCGAAGCTCTATCAGTTTGTACTCTCGACGTTTGATCAATAAAACTGATGTTAAACTGATTAATTCTTGTCTATTGGTAAACACGACGTAATATTTCCACTTTATGAACGTTAGATATCAAATTTAGGTTCCTTGCATCGAGGATCGGTCCTACAACGGGTGTTAAAAGTGCCAAAATGCGTCAAAAAAAAGTTCAGGGGCCATTTCTGCCAAATTTAAACCTCAGCCCCTGCAAGGGCCTTACGGACCGTAAGGCCTAACCCCATATGGTCCGTAAGGGGTCCCCAGTTCATCAGAATTGTTGAATCAAGGTGGCAGCTTCTTGTTAACTCTCTTATTGACTAAGCAAACGAATTTGCCACCCTTTTCTCTGCTTCTAACAAGTGTTAGGACACTAATCAACTTATGTGATAACACATGGACACTTTTCATGCTCTTATAACATCAAATTCAACTATAAATACCAAGTTATTCTTCATTTTTGGACCTTTGCAACCATCTTCTTTGATCCATTCTGCTACAATCCGAATTTGCAACCACTTTTGGAGCTTTCCTCTGTGATCCTTTGGTTATCCTTAGTGTTTGTAAGCGTTTCATTCAAGTTTTGTTCAATTCTTGTAGCATATTTAAGCTAAAAATCAAACAGTTTGACTTCTGTTTGACTTTCAATTTTGATCATAATTTGGTCAAAACAAAGTCCAATTGAACTTGTTAATGTGGTCATAATCATGTTGGTTATAGTCTTTAGTAATCATGCCTACTGATTTCAACATTTACTAGTCATTTTGACAAGTCAAAGTTTTGTTCAAGGATGCGATAAATGCGCATTTCATGATGGAACTAATTTCGGGTGTCAAAACAGTTTGTTTTGGTGCCAAAACTCTTTTACAACTTAGTTAGACACATCAAAACATGTATAACTCGTCAGTTTTAGTATAGTGCTTGTCTAGGATCGTTTGTTGAACGGTTTTGACCACCGCTTTGACTTTCGAATCCAACCCATTTGATTGATTTTTAGACCCAATCAAATACATATTGATGACCATAATTGTAAAGAGAATAACCCTCTGAGGTTGTACCTTATGGTCATGTCATTTGATTAGTGTTATGATAATTAGTTGTTATGATCTTCAATAATGACCAAAATGCCCTTTTTTGCAAATAAATCAACTATGAGCATATGTAACATAAATTTTGACATGTAATCTGATCAAATAACATTTTCAAACATGTTTAAGTATTAAAGAGTTATCATAACACATATCTAGCAATCCGAATGTGTAGTTACGCAAATGACGCTCTAAAGTGGCTTAAACTACCTTAACGGGTCATAACGGGTCAAAAGCACTTAAAAACCTTTTCGAATCAGAATGTAGACTTTGTTAAACCATTTAATATGAGTACCAACATTCATTTGGTTTACAAGACCTCATTCTATCTGATCCTCTGATTTCAAGTCCCGATGTTTACACGATTATCCGATTTTAGGACACGTTTGATTTCTCAGACTTTTGAGCTTGTTTGATCTTTGATACAAGGACACCTTTGCAATCCCATGTGAGTACATAGTTTCCCCTCTTTTATGTTTTGCAAATATTTTAGGGTGATTCATCTGTGCTAATCATTTTCGAGTTTACAAAATACAAATACTATGGTTTATATAAACAATACGATTTCAATAATGGGAACGAACTTGTTGGTGCATTGTACCCATAACAAGAATGACATTCATTAACAATGGCCAAGCCGACCAGTAGTAAGTTACGGCGCTAGGACTGACAATCCCATTACCAAAGTTCCCGGTGTTTGTGGGGAAGTTTGGGAAGCGACTGAAACTGTATTTGTAACAAACCCTTTGGTGGTTTGTTATACGATTAATGGACCCCATGGGTGGTCTCGAACAAGTCAACAAAGGTTTGAACGTATTCACGAAACAACCAAAAGTTTTCACAACTAAAACAAGGAACGATGAACGATTGGTTTATAACAAGGAACGATGAATGATTGGTTTGTAACAATGAACAATGAACGATCGGTTTATAACAAGAACAATGAACAAGGGACGATTGGTTATGATAAGTGATTTAGTTAACGGTACGTGTGTAATATGATAAAAGCACGATGGATACGCCACTGGTACTTCCAATATATAAGTGCTTTTATCGTATTACATCCGTGGTGATATTCGCATCACTTGAACAAATGTTTTCAAACGATGACACGCAATGATTTCAATTAAAGATATAAACCATACAAGTTATTTCAAAAAGATTTACTACTCAGATTTATGGCTACAAGTCTTTTATAAACTATAACTAACTTGTTTTAGATTGGTTAGTTATCATTGCAATACCAAATACTTTTCGATAACAAGGTTTTCAAGTAACGACTCTAGTAGTCTGTCCAGGTATTGTAATAGGTATTCAAGGCCATAAATTTGACATACTCACAAAACCTATGTACTCGCCTGCATTCTTTTATGCGGACTCATTTTCACATATGTTTCAGGGAACAACGCTTGATGATACTGATGCATGCTCACATAGGAATGGACTTGGACTTTAGTGCCTTAAAAACAAGAAAGACAATTCCAATGCTTGTTATGTTGGTTTAGTTTGTTTAAAAGTTCTATGACAACATAACAATGTAATCAATGTTTACTATTCAATAAAACGAAACTTCAATAACCATGTGTTGTTGTAACAATCTGTTAACGTGACTCCCCGAGCGGTTTGTTGTTTTACGCGATCGGGGTGTTACAGGTTCGGTATCAGAGCACTGGTTATAGGGAATTAGGTTATTATTAATGCTTTGACCTAGACTATAACCTTCCTAGGACCCTAACGCAAGTTTACTTGCGTTTAGATTTAAAATGCAATACAATCACCTATCCTTAGGTAATTACCAAAACAAATCCACAAATTTCAAATCCGTTTTTGAATATCAATCATCTATCCTTAGATGATTGTTTTTTGCGTAAGCCTTTGAAGTTTTCAGAACCTCGTCAAAGTTTGGGTTTTAATAATGTGAACACGTGCAATCTGGAAGGGTGAGTCCCGCCTGTACCCTGAGTTTTCTGTCTAAGGCTAGAGTGTTTGTACAAATCCACTTAATCGGACAGGTCTCTCTTACCTGGGAACTCTTGGGGTGAGTGTCCACGTATAGGCTAAAGCATGACTTCACAATACATTATAAGACCCATTTACTTTGATCAGTCACCGTGCGTCATTTGTGTGTTTTGAGAAACAAACAAGTGACCACCATCCTTATATTTCATCGATATTTTGATACCTCTATTGATTTTTCCGAATGTCAATCTCACATATCTTTAATCATGTTTCTTTCCTAGAATGCCTCCTCGACGTGATACAACTCAAAATGCCGAAATGGCAGCCATGATCGCTCAACAAATTGCTGCAGTACTCCCGAACCTAGTAACTCAAATAAATCAAGCGAACAGCAATAACAATAACAATGCATCAGGTCCGTGCAACTACAAACAATTATGTTCAACTAAACTGTGAATGCTAGGATCAGACCCAACTTGTGAGCTTCCGGTCAGACTTGCTCAGCTAACAGAGGCGGAATTCATTGTTAGCTGATCGAACAAACAAAGAACAAGCGAGGATTACTGTTTAACCGTCTGTATATTGATTAACGTTGAAACGATTACAGACTCGAGCAGGGCTTCGCCACTGATCACCAAAAACAGCATGCCTAACACACAACCTAAGTCACCTATTTATAGGCAAGACTTGACAACAACTAGTGACTAGGAAGCATGGATTTTCGCATGAAATTTTCGTACGAAAATCCTTACAGATTTTCGTACGAAAGTGTTTACCATCATACAAAACGTTCAAAATCAAACTTCTGACGCTACGAAACCCTATCTGTACAATAGACTTATCCTAGACGTAGGCAATAGACATATGTGCACCAACAGACTCCCCCTTGGATGTTGCCGCAGTATTGGACAGCCTTTAAAATTTTTCTTCAAAAATCTTTAAACATATTTGACTTGCATTAAAGGAAAAAGCGCTTGCGTGGCCTTCGACGCTCCTCTGAGGCAATGGGAGATTGATCTGTAGGAGGAGGTCGATTGTACGTGTTCTCGAACATGAATCTTTCACGGGTAGCCAACTTTCGTCATGCCTCAATTATCTCTTCATTCTGATCTTTCTTTCTCTGCTCTTTATCTTCAAGCTTTCTCCATGAAGTGTTCCATTCTTTACCTGAATTGATATTGTTAGCATAACAAACATTCACAATCTTCTGGAACTGCATGGCCTGCTCTTTGTCTTTTTCTTCATAACTGATCTTGATGAAGAATAAGCGTTCGATATCCTTTTCTGAGCAGTTGACCAGCCACATTGGATCCAACACTCTGATTGCGCACCACAACGCATAAATTCTCTTATGCATGATCACGGTCCTTCATCAGGCTCAACACAAATAACAGCCTCTCCAGTACTCGAATCATAATGCCACCATTTGAAGATCTTGTAAAAATCTTGTTCCGTTTCCTTCAAGGGCATATTCTTCATAACACGCGGCCTTTTCACAATCAAAGTCACATCTTTCTCTTGAGTTACTGGATCGATCTTTGTCACGGTACGTGGCTTGTGTGGTTTCCAAAATTTGAAACCATATTCAACTTCAAACTTGATTAGCTTCCATAGACGTTGATCTCTGGTCGTAGCTTCATACTAAATGTCTTGGTTCTGAACCAACTCTGTCACATCCCATTCTGGCAAGGTCTTTATATCACCCAGTCTTCTGAAGTATTGAACTCCATACTCATGTTTCAACGTATACACATCTAGTTCCTCGATCCAACCCCAACTGATAATGTCACCCAGAGAAGCATCAAGGTCTCTGGTGAAGAAAGCTAATGGACGATGAAACTTTCTTTTAGGCGGCATCTCCTTGAACCATTTCTCCTTCATTTCTATGATTTCTTCTTTTGTCGGTGGTTTAGGAGCCGTTCCTTCTTTTACTACTTCTGCTACCTTTTGCTTTAGCATATCATCGTTGATCTCAGCAGTCGTTTCATCAAGGGTAGGAAACACATCTGTTCCTTCACCTGTATACCTTGCCTCTTCCTTATCATCTGAATCCCAATCTTCAATGATGACTCTGTCATAATCGTTTGCTTGTGAGATGTCTTCAAACACATAGTTATTCGGCTCTGAGCTTGTATTCTTTAACTCTTCTTCAAAGTCAAACTCAAATGAATCTTCTTGTAAGACAAAGAAGTCTGCAAGATCAGCTTTCAAGTAGTTCTGAACATACTATCCTTCTTCGACATCGTGCTCAAGGAAGATGACTTTGGGTTTTCAAAATGACTCATCAACTTCAATCGATGACTCCCCTGAACCTGTTCATCACTTAGTTCAAAAATAGTGTCGTTCATGTAAGCATCAACAGACATATTTTCATTATCAAATAAACTTGCTACATATTCGAATCATTCCTTCTCTAAATGATCATACGTTCTGTCTATCATCTCATCAATCTCCTTCTCTAATTCCCTCTGCGATATCGCCTTTTCTTTTGTCATCGATTCTAAGATCCCTTTCCCCTGAAGTACAAACATCTTGCTAACATCAACGAGTGGATCATATACCACTATCTCAAAAGACACTGGCACGGATTCAGGTTCCGGCGCAGATTGTACGATCAAAGGATCTGAAGAAGTAGCAGCTACATGCACAGGCTTGCTGGAGACAGGAATATCAACAATCTTGTGCTTTCCTCTTCCTTCTGTATCTGATAGAGCTTTCAAAGCTTGTTCTCTTTCAGCAACTCTTTGTCTAGCCTCCTCTCTCTCTCTCAATCTTCTCTATCTCATAAGACAATGAAATACCCAGAGTTCGAACCAGAATTTTCTTCATAAGCTCAACCTGCTTGTTGTTCGTCTCTCTCTCAGCCTCGTATTCTTCCATCTTCTTGATAATCCTCTGGTTTTCTGTCTCATAACTGCTGAGAGTTGCCTTTAGAATCTCTCCCTCATTTTCCAGTACCTTGATCCTTTCTTCATAAGCAGCAACCCTTTCTTCATAAGCAGCAACTTTCTGTGAGGCTTGAAAGTATCTTTCACTATAGTCATTAACCAGCCTCAGAATCTCCCTGATAATATCTCTATCAGACTCAAGGATCTTAATCTTCTCATTGGCATTTCTTAACCTC
Organism: Scalesia atractyloides; assembly: GCA_947069175.1. Classification (NCBI taxonomy): domain Eukaryota; kingdom Viridiplantae; phylum Streptophyta; class Magnoliopsida; order Asterales; family Asteraceae; genus Scalesia; species Scalesia atractyloides. The sequence goes on from CAMTDV010000014.1 coordinate 61,249,028, forward strand.
GTTTCTAACTCTCCAAGTCTCCCCACGTATACATCTTCAGCTGTGAGTTGTTCTCCCCCGGGATAGCACCATAATCGAAAAAGAAATCATCAAAGGTTGTGTCTGTTGGAGGAGGTGTAGGATGAGCCGACGATGTTACTTGCACTTGAGAAACAGTGGGAGGAGTGCCAATAGGCAGTCGTGGCGGAGAACCAACTGGAGGATCAACAACTGGTGGAGGAGATGGAACAGGAACCTCTGTAGAAATGTGCTGAGGAGGAGATACATGTTGAGCAGACACACTTGGTGTTTCAGTAACTGGAGGATCAACTGTTTTAAGTGGCTGAGATGTTGGAGGAGGAGATGGAGGACGTTCAGAAGTTGTTTCAGCTATTGGAGCAACTAGAGTCTCAGTAGGCTTTGTCTTTAACTTGATCCTCAGCTTCTTTGCAGTAGACTTAGGTTTTCGAGTAGCAACACGCTTTTCTCTTTTACCTGCTTTCTTCTTTGTAGGCTTGACAACATAAATATCCTCCTCGGCCTCAGACGGCTCATAAGTAGTATCGTCATCACCTGTAGCCTTACGCTTCTTTTCTTCAGTCAACTTTCTCTCTCTTTCTATCCTCTCTTGCTCTTTTCTTTCTTTCTCCTTCCTCTCACCTTCTCTCCTATCCTCTGAATCGGTACTTGATGATGGCCCTTCATCATCACCACCACCTGCCTCGGTTTCAACACCAACCATTCTTTCGATATCAGCAGTAGTTTCTTCAACATTCTCTTCAACTTGAATTGTGCCTGTTGCTTGCACTGTTTCTTCAACATTAACATGTTCAACATCAGGTTCGTCAATCAAACCTGTACCTACACTTGCTTGTTTCTTCTGATGTTTGGGGGCAAAGATGAGGTTTCTGACGTTTTCTTTCTCTTTGTGGTAGAGGAAGTAGATCCTGCTTTCTTCTTGCCATAATGGCCCTTTTCACCTTCACCTTTAACATACCATATACTTCACTTTTCGATAAAATCTTCCATCATATCTGCTTCATCAGCTTCATCACCGCTACCCTCATTCCTCCATTTGCCATCTGGCGGGGCAACATAATCAGCCTTCACAAATGTTCCGAAGATAGGCTTAAACGCTGGAGCCTTTCCCCCTTTTCGGTAGTTGCTGATGTTGTGGAGGTCAGACGAAGACATATGCTCTAACTTCAAAATATCATCCTTCTTTTTATCGAGATTTGGGTGTAAATGGTCAAGGATCATCTGAACAAATCGAGGGTACTGCAAAAATCGACCTTACCCAAATTCGTCAACATCTTATTAAATATCATCTTACTGAAGTTTTAAGGCTTGTTCAAAATCACAGCTACCATCATACACATGTGATAATCAACCAAATCATCCCATCCTCCTTTCCTGTGGCTTAAGGATCAGGTGAGGCAGTGTGCAAGAAATCTGTAGGGCAGACCCAGCTTGTTAATCTTGAACGGAGAGGAGTTCAAACCATTATACCCCATTCTGTAAAAGTAGCTTTTGACAAACTTCTCTGTAAACCCTGTAGGATAATCACTTTCATCCCTAAAATGCAGCACTGTGCGTATAAGATCTTCAATAATGGTGATTTCGACATCACTATCTCCTATTTTCACTGCTGACGTAATAGCCCTAGAATCAGCCCTTAACTCTGTTGTGACCCAAAAACGGTCGACATGAGAAGCATAAACGTCGTGTTGATGTGTAAGGGCATAATATACTGGCAACCTCTTCAGAAAATCTATATACTGCGAAAATGGAGCAAACTCTGGAACGTCTTTATCGATTACGCAGCATGAGTTGTGCACTGGATGGAACTCATATACGGTTTTCTGTAAAACAGAGTGACATGAAAAATTAGAAAATTTTTCCCGAACACAATATTTACTAAATTTTCGTACGAAAATTAATATGAGATATGTTATCTAAATTTTCGTGCAAAAATAATCACATAAATAAACAATTCAACTCTTCAAATTTCCGTGCGAAAATTGAGGATTTCCGTGCGAAATACTCATCGCCCCAACAGTTTGCTCTTTTCTAACCGACTAAAAACACTTGCAATTTTTAACTTTTTCTTGAAATTGAAACGATAAACCTTAGTTAAACTTGCCGATTTTAACATGGGAGAGATCAATTTTAAGTTTTACCGGCTAGTTTATCCTATATCTACGTTTTAGTCTGTTTAAGGTCCGAAAATAGTCCAAATTTACGGTTCGATCTCGGTAAATACCTTAGCCATTACAAGAGGTGTGCAAATCAACCTCCCTAATGTATCGAATATGTCGAAAAATGAGTGAAACGAGAGAAAAAGTTCAAGTCGCCTTAGAGAACCCGCACCAAATTTCTAACAGGATTTTCATGCGGAATATGTTCTATTCTCTCTTATATATAGGCATTTAATTTTCGTGCGAAAATTTAGCTTTTGATGCTTAGCAAGATTTTCGTGCGGAAATCTCAATTTTCGTGCGAAAATTGTTGACCCTTTTGAAATTTTTCAACTTTCCAACTTTTTCGATTGTTTTTCAATTTTAGTTATCCACACAGTTTTCCAAGTCTAAGTTAATGACCTTGTTTAACTGTTTTGGCTACCAAGTCCAAGTTAATGACCTTGGTTGACCACCTTTTGACCAAAACTGACATTGTTCTTAGATTTTAAGTTTCAAATTAATGAACTTTTCAACGTTTCAAACCAGACTTTGTTTTCAGATTAGCTCCCAGCCCGTAATTCAAACGATTTTTCTTTGCATTCTGTTGCTTTTGACTTTGAAGATCTGTTTTCCATTACTGGTAGTCAAAAATTAAAGTAGAAGCAGAAAATCTTTTGAATTTTTTGACAACTTCTAGAAACACTTAAAGCAATATGTACAAACATATTTACAGACATTTTTTTGCGAGTTTGTGTTAGAGGATCATATCAGTTTATTGAGACACATTACCAATACCATTGCTCTATATGAAACTTTAAGTTCTTAAACAGATTTTCTTTAGATTGTCGGTATATTGATCCACTTAAACCTATACACGTTTCTCAACAGCTTCAAGATATGTTAGGTAAATTTTAGCAACATGGCCTAATCTGTGTTTCCCACCTCAGAATATACTCCTGCATCGAGATTCCCTAGATTTCATCTGACAGGTGAATGTATCTAACTGATATCTGTAAAGGGGTGAATTGCGAGACCTTGAGAGCTCAGGTTAGTACTTCTGTACAGTGAAATAGATGAAGGCTCGACTTTGGTGGTGTTCCTCTTGGGAATCTTTTCTTTTTTGTACTGCAGAATGTCATATCTTTTTATTACATTTTTCTTCATTCATTTTTTATGAAGCTTTGGGGTAAATAATGTGAAAGTATTATACAAGTTCTAGGCCATTGCTGACGCAAAATCAGAAGAACTCGTATAATACCCCATATATCAACTAAATATAAAGACCTAGTCTCAAAATCTGGCATTCTCTCAAACGAAACTTCGGGGTACCAAGCCCATATATCCGAGAGATGTTAAGCCACAAATTTACTAGTTTATCTCTTTAGGTTTATATCCTGAAAGGAGTTTACTGAACATGCGAAGCCTACCGACATATCCTTAGAAAGACCTGTTTAGACGCTTTTAAACAATACATTTCTTTAGCGTACTGTAAAGGTCTACTAATGTAATATCATCTCCTCTTATACACAAAACTCTTTTTGTATTTTTTCAATGTTTTTGTATTTTTCATGTTTTTTCAATGTTTTTGTATTTTTCATGATTTTTTCTCCCCCTAAAAATCAAAAACATATTTTTAGATTTTTGTTTTTTTTAAGAAAGCATGTAAATTATTTACAGAAAAACATTTGACTTACCAGTGAGGATTACATCCTAACATCGTCATCCTCAAACTCAACCTCATAAATATCCCATAATGTCAGATTCTTTAAACCATTTAATTTTGAAAGATTTCAAAATCTTGCTCTGTCAAAAGCTTTGGTTTAAAAATCTGTTTTTGGTCATCAGTGTGGATTTTCTCAATTCATACCAACTTTTTCTCGTGACAGTCACGATAAAGTGGTATTGAATCTCGATATGTTTATTGCGTGAGTGTTGACAAGGATTGATCGTGATATCAATAGCCGCCTTGTTATCTACGAATATGGGCGTATCAAGAAATTGCAGACCGTAGTCTCTCATCTATTGTTGTATCCACAGTATCTGGGAACAACAACTAGATACTGAAACATATTCAGCTTCACAAGTAGAGAGAGCGACCGCGGTCTGTTTCTTGCATTACCACGTTACCAAACGTGTTCCGAAGAACTGACAGCCGGCCATTGTAGATTTAGCGTTCTGCTTGCAGCAACCAAAATCAGAGTCAGAGTAACCAGCAAGGTTGAAATCGTCGTGACGTGGATACCACAAGCCGGTGCTTGGGCATCCTTTCAGGTAGCGCTTGATTCTTTTGACGATCAACAAATGTGATTCCTTCGTGCTTGACTGATATCTGGCGCAAAGGCATGTGGGGTACATGATATCTGGTCTTGAAGCTGTGAGATACACCAAGGGGGAGTCTGTTGATGCATATGTCTGTTGGCTACGTCATCGTATAATATCGAGTCAGTATTTAGGAGCAAAATGTCTAAGTTTATGTATATTTAGGGACAAGTTCGATTGAAAATGGTAGTGTTGTAGTCAAGTTCGGCCGAACTTGACTAAGCAAGTTCGTCTGAACTTGCACTCCCACCAGCGAACTTGTGTTAGTATAAATAGGAGCTTTGATATTTCATTTGTAACTTCAGAGATTTTGTCACGACAGAGGCGAAGCTCTGTCAAAGTGTTTCCAGGATCTGTAACGTTGAAATTAATGAAACGGTGACTAAATAGAACAAATGAGTGTATCCAATGTCGCCTAAGCAAACGGATTCCACACGTTTACCTTAGATTTGTGAGATTAGTGCCCGAACGATCCGTACAACGGACCTACAGATCCGATCATGGAGCGATATAATGTTTCATCAACTTTTTCTCAATAGTCGTCTGGAAAAATGACGTGGTTTGTGGCTAAAAGGGGTAGATGCGGGTTTAGTTCCTGTCATGTCACATTTCTCCAACACATCATGAACATACTTCGTCTGGTTAATGAAAATACCGTCTGGCAATTGTTCAACCTGAAGCCCCAAAAAGAATTTCATCTCTCCCATAGCGCTCATTTCAAATTTTTCTTTCATGACTTTCTCAAAGTCCTTACACAGTATTCATTTGTCGATCCAAAGATGATATCGTCCACATATATTTGCACAATAATCAGATGTCCATCTACTTCCTTGCTAAAGAGGGTGCTGTCTAATGTTCTTCTGGTGAATCGGTTAGCCAGAAGATGTTTTGAAAGCGTCTCGTACTAGGCTCTCAGGGCCTGGTGTAAACCGTACAAAGCTTTGTTCAGCAAGTAGACCTTATCTTTGTGAATCAGATCGACAAACCCCGGTGGTTAGCCGACATAAACCTCTTATTTTACCTTACCGTACAGAAAAGCAGACTTCACATCCAATTGGTATACTTTGAAACCTTTCCATGAGGCGAAAGCCAGGAAAATGCGGATAGCTTCTAGACGTGCGACAAGGACGTAGACCTCGTTGTAGTCTATTCCTTCCTGCTGACGAAAACCTTGAACTACGATTCGAGCTTTGTTGCGAACAACCACTCCTCTATCATCTCTTTTGCACTTGTAAACCCACCGAGTGCTTATCTTTTTCTGTTTTGGTGGAAGGTCAACAAGTTCCCAGACGCCAAGTTTCTGGAATTGCAAGAATTCTTCCTGCATTGCTTCCACCCAACTGTCATCTTTAAGAGCATCTCTGATGTTTCCTGGTTCTACCTGAGAAACAAAACAACTATGAGAAAATTTATTTTGGAGTGGAGCAATTTTGGAATAAAAGCAACCTAGATCCTTATTGATCTGATTTCGCGTTTTCACGCCAGCTTGCAGTTCTCCAATGATGTTATCTGTCAGATGGTAGGAGATTGACCTCGGCATTACTTCGCCTGGAACATTTACTAAGCTTTCCAAATTTGCAGCTTGTTCTGAAGAAGTAGTCTCATTTCTTGCACTGGTTTCGGCAGCTTGATTGTTGAGATAACTTGTAATCTCTTCTGAAAATTCATCGGAACTAGAATCCCATTATCAAAGGTAGGATCTTGTTCAGGTTCTGCATCAGCTAGCTGAGGAGAAGATGGTTCTGCAGTATTCTGAACTGGTTGAACAACAGGTTCTGACTGAGTGTTGCTCGGACCTGCTTCTGAGGAGGGTGTTGATGTTGGAGAGATTACCAATGGCCTGTTACTTGCTCTTGATTAGATATCTGATGTTGTTGGAATAGTAATATAAGCTCTTCCTCAGATGGTTCTTCAGGCAGATCAAACGAATTCCACATCTCGTCCTAATTGAACAGCCAAGGATCTCCAGGTTTTTGCATGGGCGTTGTGTATCTTTGGCAATCAACGTGTTGAGCAATAATAACATGATTCATGCTTGGTAGATAGACTCTCTTTTATGGACTTGCATATCCTACGAAGAAACCTTCCAAAGATCTGGTTCCGAATTTTCCTTTCGGGTCCAATACGGTACATGGTGATCCAACAGGCTCCAAGAACTCTAGATTAGGTTTTCGTTGGTTAAGAAGTTCAAAGCATGTCTTTTTGTGCTTCTTGACAGTCATTAGGCGGTTAAGAGTGTAACATGCAGATGCAACAGCTTCTCTCCAAAAGCTAATAGGCAACTTTATATCAGCAAGCATCGTGTGTGCAGTCTCAATAAGCGTTATGTTCTTTCGTTCAGCTACTCCATTTTGTTGAGGAGTATAGGGGGCACTAAACTCATGATGAATACCCTTAGCATTGCAGAATTCGAGAATCTTGTTGTTCTTAAACTCAGTACTGTTGTCACTTCTGATTCTCTTGATAGGCAAATGATAAAGGTTTTCAAGCTTTCGAAACAAGATCATCAAATTTTCAAATGTTTCATTCTTGCTTTCTTGAAAGAAAACCCATGAGAATCTTGAGAAGTCATCGGTTACGACTAGGCAGTATAGATCTCCTGTAATACTTTTTACTTTGACAGGCCCAAAAAGATCCATGTGTAGCCATTCTAGTGGAAGTTTAATGGAGTTGAGAAGCTTCCTTGTGCTGTTTCCCTTCTTTCAGTTGATACAGTCGTCTGACAAATGAAAATTTTTGAGGTTCACCCCTTCCACTAAATTGTTGTGCACCAGAAAGTTCATCTTCCTTAGGTTTATGTGACCCATGTTCCTATGCCATAGGATTTATTCCTTCTCAGTAGCCTTTGATACAAAACATTGTCCTTCCTTTGAAGTAGTGGATACGACGCTCATGTCTAAGACATATAAATCATTTTCTCGCGGAGCGCGCATGAGAATCCACTCCTCGGGAATTATGAAACCGTGCTTAAGAATAAGACATTCTTTGTCGTTGAAGTGAGTTGTGAACTTCTTATCCCAGATCTGTGAAATGCTCAAAAGATTGTTCTCAAGTTCAGCAATGTAGTTCACTTTGTCGAAAGATACGACTCCGTTTGTCAAAATTCCTTCTCCCACGATCCTGCTGCCTTGTGTTCCGGCAAACCCAACATAACCTCCCCTGATGGCTTTTACATTGTACAACAAAGCCAACATCCCTGTCATGTGCCTAGAAGCTCCACGGTCCATGGTCCACTTTGAAATGATTGACCTTCGAAGCCCCTGCACACATGAAAAGCATATTACTTAAACAGAGAGACCAAGCCCTGTCCATCTTGGGTGGGATGACAATGTCAACTTTTGGAACTTTGGCAACCTTGTCATCTTTCTTAACCTCAATCCATTGTCCAGTTGTGACACCCGGATATCTTGAACCTGTACTAATGCGACACGCGTTATGATTAAATAAAAAGGCAAATTATATTAAATTTGATGTATTTTGATGTTATTTGATGCGATACATTTAAAATTTATTGAGAATTTTGTTGGCAATTTTAAGATAAACGCTTATCGCGTAACGGTTAAAATGCGAAACGAATGTCGGTGACCGCCCGAATAATGTTAAAATCCTAAAAATAGTCCGTTATGATTAAAATATTATATTTAGTCATGTTCGTGAAGAAAAATTATATAAAACGCTTAAAAACTCTATTTTCACGAATTATATACTGCGCAGCACAGCGCGCATACTGCCAAATACCGACAACGCTGCGTGTCCAGACAAATAAAAGATTGTTCAACAATATTTTGGTGAGTTTATTTTTATAGAGCGTTAAAAATAATTTTAAACGCCTTAAAACATGATTAAAACGCTAGATAAAATGCCCGGTAACAAGTAAAATGCCAGTTTTTGGACAACAATACATATATATATATATATATATGCGTGTATGGGTATGTGTGTACAAAGAGATGGCATCCATTTAGCCCATTCTCTCTCCTCTCTCCTCCATGCATGCCCTCCTTTTCTTCTTGTTTGACAAGTGTTGAAGTGTGTAAGAATCAAATCATTAGAAATCTTCTACACATGCATTATTTATCATTACCAAGATTCAAAGTTCATCCATTCCATCCATTTCTCTCTCTCTAAACTGTAAACACACACACACACCCCAAATTTCGAAATTCAAGCACATTTTTGAAGATCCAACTCCATTCCAAGCTAGTTTCGGGTTGTGTTGAAGATCCAAAAGTGTTTCCAAGTGATTCCAAGCTCCATAACAACAAAGAAATCATCAAAACCCACTAAGAATCTTGAAGGTATAACATATTAACTTTCAAATCTTGTTCATGATTCATGGTGAGAAGATGTAGTGAAAAGTTTCTCTTGTTCTTGGATTTAAACACAAACTTGAAAGCTAAAACAAATGAGTTTTTAAATAAAATAAAAATGGATATATGTGTGTATATATATATGGCTGTGGATGTGTATGTATATATGATAGAGATGATGTTTTGATTTTTGATTAACTCTTGTATGATCGGATTCTTGAAAAATGATGCATTAGATGCTTGTACTTAGACATGCATGTGGATGTATGGACATGAAATGATGAGTAAAATATGACATGATGAGAATGATTTTTAATCAGGTCCTAAACACTAAAAATAATAATATTTGAAGTGTTAAATAGCATGAAGCTTTGTCATGAAGTCTACTAGTTTTTAAGTTGTTGCATGTGCTTGAATGATAGTTAAAATGCAAGGGTTTGATGATTTATACATGATATGATAAATGTTCATTCAAATCAGTAAATAAACATGTAAAATAAAGTTATTTGATGTACTTTAAAGTTATAAAAATTATGTCATAACTTGGTAGCATTGCATGTTGTACTTAAGGCTTGAAAAGTAGTAAATTTGGTGATATTTGCTTGATTTTTCTGCTATTTATGAAACCTGCATATATAGGATTAAAATTATTGTTTTGGTCAGTATATAACATGTATTGTGTTAAAATATCAAGTCATTTCGATTTGGGATGCTTATGGTAAAGTTCGGTGCAAAACTATGCGTTAAAACGGTAAAAATCGCCTTTTCAAGTGATTTTTAGAAAACTGTTTTAGATCAGTAAATAAACTGATATTTTTTATATAAAAATAAGTATTTCAACTTATATTAAGTATCTTTAGTGTTTGGCTAGTCATACGTGACTTCCGACGCCCGAAAACGATACCGAAAACGTTAAATACGCATATTTCAATGTACACGAACATCGATTGTTCAAGAGTGAACTTGGTATATTATGATGTGATATGTGATTATGAGAATATATTATGTGATATGCTAGGTGATAACATGATAGTAGAAGTTTAAACTATGCATGTACACTTGTGCGGTTAAAACGGTGAATATCGCGTTATATGTGTAACTTGTTTGTCGAGCATGAAAATGATACATAGGTTAACTTGATAAGTTATTTCATGTATGAATGCTTTAAATATGATAATATATATATATGTTAACAAAATACGTGTATTACGATATTTGTTTATATGTTCACGTTTACATATATGTATTACGACGTGCAAATCGTAAATATATTAATTATAAACGGGTGTGATATCAAATATAACATATTGCCGGTCACCACCGAAATCGTTCAAATCGTGAAAATCTTAATATATATGAACACATGTATATAAACACGCCAACATAATCAAAACAAAGACTTTTCGAGAAAATCTCAAAGTTATGTGAAAATTCTAAGTATTGGAGAAACTTAGGTATTTTGTGAGTTTTGATTATTAAATCATTCTTACTTAATTTAGGACGAACAAACAATTTGAGGGATTGTGTTAACACATAAAAATGCACCCAAAGGTGAGTACATAGTCCCCTCTTTTACGTTTTATAAATGTTTTGGGGTGAACATATGTGCATAACTTTACTTTCCGTTTTCATAACATTATACATGTTTTGTTACATAGTACATATAATACACTATTTCAAGAGTAAAAACATTTTTACTTGACATATTGACTTAGTATGTCTAGTACATGGTTTTCAAACATATTCATGACATGCTTACATTGAAAATGACATTTGATATGTTTAACGGGACAATAATACATTCATTAACAGTGATCGCGCCGACCGGTGGTATGTAATGGTACCATAGGACTTGACAAATCCCGTTCCCGCTTCCCAAGCTTGTTGGGCAGTGTTAGGGAATGACAGAATCCGATAACATTTTTTTTCGATAAACCTTGATCCTGATAAGGGTTTATGAGACAGTCTCAAGGCTTGAATGTATGCGATAAACAATCTGATAAATGTTCATATCGATAAAAGCAATGGCATTCAAAACATAACTTTTGATTTAAACATTTGTTTATTCAAAGACCTTGTTTTGTACAAGACAGTTACATTACAGTGCATTTGGTTTGAGTAAATTCTATTTACTTGCCATACAAGACATGGTTTATACTTGACATTAGACATTGTTTACACATGACATTTGCCATTGATTTAAACAAGACATTATTTGATGGTTATTGATAAGTGATTTGAATAATGAGACGTGTGTAATATGATAAAGGCACGGTGGATACGCCGCTGGTACTTCCTACATATAAGTGCTTTTATTATATTACATATCGTGGCGTTATCTAAACCACTTTATCAAGGACAAGACATGACATATCTTATACATATTATTTTCATTTGGTTATTTACTTGACCATACATCATTCTTTTATATCATCTGATTTTCATATTGATTTTCAAATGATTTCATAAAAGGAAATATTTTATAGGGTTCATGACCTCTTTTCAAAAACATTTCTTTTTAACTTTCAAAGTCATGAATCTTCAACACTAAACCTATGTTACTCACAGGCATTTTTATGCTGACGTATTTACTTTCACATATGTTTCAGGAGCTAATATCTGATCTGAGCGTGCTTCACTTAGGGCGACTTGGGCCTTAGAAAATCTAAAATCAAGAAACTTGTTATCCTTATGTTATGTTTCTGTTTGATCCAAGACAATGTAATAAATTTTTATATTTAGAACTAAAATCTATGTATCATGTGTTGTGAAACAATAATTCTGCCACACGACTCCTTGACGTTTCCGTCGCGGTTGGTTGCTTTACGCGGTCGGGGTGTGACAGAAAGATTGGTATCAAAGCTCATGGTTATAGAGAATTAGGTTATTAGTAATTCTTTGACCTAGATTATAATCTTTCCAGGACCCTAACACAAGTTATCTTGTGTTTAGATTCTTAAAGTAATACCATCACCTATCCTTAGGTGATTACTAAAACAAGTACACAAATTTCATATCCCTTTTGAAAATCAATCATCTATCCTTAGATGATTTGTTTTTAGGCTTATGCCTTTAAATTTTTCAAATCTCGTCAAAGTTTGGGTCTTAATAATGTGAACACGTGCAATCTGGAAGGGTGGGTTCCTGTACCCTGAGTTTTCTGTCTAAGGGTAGAGTGTTCGTACAAATTCCACATTATCGGACCAGTCACTCTTACCTGGGAACTCTTGGGGTGAGTGTCCACTTATAGGCTAAAGTATGTCTTCGCTATACATTATAAAGACCCATGTACCTTGATTAGTCACCGTGTGTCGTTTGATTGTTTTGAGAAACAAACGAATGACCACCATCCTTATGCTTGGTCGATATTTTCAATACTCCTTTTGTTTTAGCCAACGCCAATCTCACACATTTCCTTGTGTTCCTTTTCTTATAGAATGCCTCATTGACGTGATCAAACTCAAGATGCCGCTATGGCAGCCATAATCGCTTAGCAAATCGCTACTGTACTTCCGAACCTAGTGACCCAGTTAAACCAAGCCAACAACAACAATAACAATGCACCTATTCCGTGCAACTTTAAGACATTCAATTCGGCTAAACCGCTCCAATTTTCTGGGTCTGAAGGAGCTTCTGGGCTCCTACAGTGGTTTGAGAGTCTCGAAAGCACGTTTCATCACGTTCAATGCCCGAATGAGCGAAAGGTTGAGTTTGCGTCCAGTGTATTTCATAAAAGGGCTCTCACATGGTGGAATGGTGTGATGAGAGACAGGGGTTGCCGATGTGGCAATGGCTCAAACATGGGAAGAGCTTCGCGCCCTTATGATGAAGGAGTTTTGTCCTCGTCATGAACTACGGGCACTGGAAAATGAATTCCATGATCTTAAGCAAGATAGTGGAGAGCACCGTGCTTACACGGACCGATACGAAGAACTGAGACTGCTGTGTCCCACCATGGTCACGCCTTTGGACAACGTAATTGAGAAGTACATAGATGGTCTTCCTGATCCTGTTCAGGATATTGTCACCGGCAGCAACCCTACCACTGTGAGACAAGCCATTGAGCTAGCTGCGACCTTGACTGAGTCTCAAATCAAGAAGGGTAAACTCCACCGCAAGGGTGACAAGAATCATCTGCCAAGACTGAGAAACGAAAGGGACAGAAGGCTGAAACCTCAAAGAAGTCCAGGAAACGTAATGTTTCCAAGAACTTTGTTGTTGTTGCACAGACCAACCAAGCTGCTCCTACCAGCCAACACAGCCACCCGCCAAGAAACAGTATGTTGGTACTGCACCTCTATGTAACAAGTGCAACTGTAATCATCAACCACATTTTTAGTGTCGTCTTTGCACCAACTCAGGAAGATTTGGGCATTTAGCTAACTCATATCGCTCTCCTCTTGCTCCGAATAAAGTGGTTCAGAACCCTGCTCAGCAGCCAGCAAATCCTGCACGACCACCCTTTCCGCCTGGGTCTTGCTACAATTGTGGGGATCTGACTCACTACAGGAACAATTTCCCTAACTTGGCTAATGCAAACCCGGCTCGTGGACGAGCATTCAATGTTAATGTCAACGAAACGCGTGCCGACAATGAAGTGGTTAACGGTACGTTCTATGTTAACAACCAACTTGCTTCTATTCTTTTTTATTCAGGTGCCGACAAGAGTTTTGTATCCCTAGCCTTTGAACCTTTACTTGCAAAGCGTAGAACAAAACTAGGAAAGCCCTTGACAATAGAGATAGCTAATGGTGAACCCCTTGTACTCGATTCTATCATTCGAAATTGACAGTTGAACCTCAATAATCACCTTTTTCCCATTGATCTCACGCCAATGCAACATGGGAGTTTTGACGTTATAGTAGGAATGGATTAGTTGACCAAATACCACGCAGAGGTAGTTTGTTTTGACAAGATTTTTCATGTGCCGCTTTCGACTGGTGAAATCTTAGAGGTTCTTGGAGAAAGGCCCGCTAGTAGCCTTAAATTGATGACAAGCACCCAAGCACAAAGGTACCTACGAAAGAACTATGTAGCTTTCTTGGCACGTGTCGAAGAGGAGAAAGACAAGGGTAAGACTATTCAAGACATCCCCGTTGTTCGGGATTATCCTGAGGTGTTTCCTAAAGAGTTACCTTGTTTACCCCCAGCACGTCAAATTGAGTTTCGTATTGACCTTGTACCTGGTGCCAACCCAATTGCCAAGTCTCCATACCATCTCGCACCATCTGAAATGCAAGAGTTGTCGAAGCAGCTGTAGGAGTTATCTGACAAAGGATTTATTCGTCCGAGCTTTTCACCTTGGGGCGCGCCTATTCTATTTGTAAAGAAGAAGGATGGATCGTTCCGAATGTGTATCAATTACCGTGAGCTCAACAAACTCACTATCAAAAATCGATATCCCCTACCTCGTATTGATGATCTCTTTTATCAGCTTCAGGGTGCTACCTGCTTTTCGAAGATCGATCTACGTTCTGGGTATCATCAGCTTCGTGTGCTCGAAGAAGATATTCCCAAGACTGCCTTCCGCACACGTTACGGCCACTATGAGTTCACTGTTATGCCTTTCAGTTTAACGAATGCTCCTGCCGTCTTCATGGACTTGATGAATAGGGTTTGTAAGCCTTATTTGGACAAGTTCATCATCATTTTCATTGATGACATCTTGATTTATTCAAAGACACGAGCTGACAACGAACAACATCTTCGTCTAACAATGGAACTCCTAAAGAAGGAACAACTCTTCCCTAAATTCTCCAAGTGTGAATTTTGGCTTAAGGAAGTTAAATTTTTAGGACACATTATCAACGAACAAGGTATACATGTAGATCCCGCCAAAATCAGTGCGATTAAGGAATGGGATACACCTATACTCCTACTGAGGTTCGTTCATTTCTGGGTCTCGCGGGTTATTACCACCGTTTTATTACAAACTTCTCCAAGATTGCGGTTCCTCTCACAACCTTAACTCAAAAGAATAAACCTTTTGAGTGGGGACCTAAACAGGAAGAAACTTTTCAGACCTTGAAACAAAAGCTCTGTGATGCTCCTGTGTTATCTTTACCTGAGGGAAATGATGACTTTGTCGTATATTGTGACGCATCAAACTTAGGCCTGGTTGTGCTCTCATGCAAAGAAACAAAGTCATAGCCTACGCATCAAGACAGTTGAAGATCCACGAGAAGAACTACAAACTCATGATCTTGAGTTAGGTGCTGTGGTTTTTGCTCTCAAGATTTGGAGACACTACCTGTACGGAACAAAATGTGTGGTTTTCACTGACCACAAAAGTCTCCAACACATCTTCGACCAGAAAGAACTAAACATGAGGCAACGACATTGGGTTGAACTTCTAAACGATTATGACTGCGAGATTCGCTACCATCCTGGGAAGGCGAATGTCGTAGCCGATGCGCTTAGTCGAAAAGAACGCGTTAAGCTTCATTGTGTCAAAGTTTGATCTGATATTCAAGCCCGCATCTTTCAAGCTCAGCGTACATGTGTAACCAAGGTTTGTTGAAAAATGAACTACCACTTAATCTCGAGCTTCAACTCGAAACGAAAGACAAAGGGGTACTCTATTTCATGAACCGTTTATGGGTTCCAAGTCAAGACAATCTCCGCACCTTATTGTTGGATGAAGCTCATAAGTCTCGATATTCCATTCATCCTGGTGCAGACAAAATGTATAAGAATCTTCGAACCCAGATATGGTGGCCGGGAATGAAGAAAGACAATGCCTTATACGTATCCAAATGCCTTACTTGCCTCAAAGTCAAGGCGGAACATCAACATCCCTCTGGATTATTGGAACAGCCAGAGATTCCGGCTTGGAAATGGGAAAAATTGTCGTGGATCTCATTACCAAATTATCGCGCACTCCTAGAGGTCACGATGCCATTTGGGTAGTCGTTGATCGTCTCATAAAATATGCACACTTCTTGCCAATCCGAGAGGATTTATCTGCTGACAAGCTTGCCAAGATCTATGTAGATGAGATTGTATCCCGACAGGTGTTCCTTTGAACATCATATCTGACCGAGATGCTCGATTCTCATCTCACTTCTGGAGAACCATGCAATCTGCAATGGGAACCCAACTCAATTTGAGCACAGCTTACAATCCTCAAACGGATGGACAATCTGAAAGAACAATCCAGACACTGGAGGATATGCTTAGAGCTTGTGTGATCGATTTTGGTGGTAGTTGGGATTCGCATCTACCGTTGATCGAATTCTCCTACAACAATAGTTATCACTCTAGCATCAACATGGCTCCTTTCGAAGCTTTATATGGTCGAAAATGTCATTCACCAGTCAGCTGGAATGAGATTGGTGAAGCTCAGCTCACCGGACCTGAGCTCATTCTAGAGACTACAGACAAAGTTCAGAAAATTCACGACAACCTTTTAAAAGCTAGAAGCCATCAAAAGAGTTATGCAGATAGACGACGCAAGCCCTTGGAATTTTAAGTCGGTGATCACGTCCTTCTCAAGGTATCTCCTTGGAAAGGTATGGTCAGATTTGGAAAGAAAGGAAAACTTGCACCACGATATGTTGGACCATTCAAGATCGTTGAAAGAATTGGAAAAGTAGCCTACAGACTTGAGCTACCTCCACAACTTGGAAATGTTCATCCAACTTTCCACGTGTCCAATCCGAAGAAGTGTTTGGCTGATGAAAATCTCCACATCCCTCTTGATGAAATTCGTGTTGATAACACGATGCACTTTGTTGAGAAGCCGGTGAAAATATTGGACTGTGAAGTCAAGAAACTCAAGCGCAAGCGCATATCGTTAGTAAAAGTTTGCTGGGAATCCCAATGTGGCCCAGATTTTACCTGGGAACGAGAGGATCAAATGAAGTCGAAGTATCCACACCTTTTCTCACAAGTTTCCTCTAATTAAATTTCGTGACGAAATTTCTGAAAGTAGGGGAGACTGTGTCACCCGGATATCTTGAACCTGTACTAATGAGACACGCGTTGTGATTAAAAAAAAGGCAAATTATATTTAATTTGATGTATTTTGATGTTATTTGATGCGTTGATACATTTAAAATTTATTGAGAATTTTGTTGGCAATTTTAAGATAAACGCTTATCGCGTACGGTTAAAATGCGAAACGAATGTCGGTGACCGCCCGAATAATGTTAAAATCCTAAAAATAGTCTGTTATGATTAAAATATTATATTTATCATGTTCGTGAAGAAAAATTATATAAAACGCTTAAAAACTCTATTTTCACGAATTTAAGCGCGTACTGCGCAGCACAGCGCGCATACTGCCAAATACCGACAACGCTGCGTGTCCAGACAAATAAAAGATTGTTCAACAATATTTTGGTGAATTTATTTTTATAGAGCGTTAAAAATAATTTTAAACGCCTTAAAACATGATTAAAACGCTAGATAAAATGCCCGGTAACAAGTAAAATGCCAGTTTTTGGACAACAATACATATATATATATATATATATGCGTGTATGGGTATGTGTGTACAAAGAGATGGCATCCATTTAGCCCATTCTCTCTCCTCTCTCCTCCATGCATGCCCTCCTTTTCTTCTTGTTTGACAAGTGTTGAAGTGTGTAAGAATCAAATCATTAGAAATCTTCTACACATGCATTATTTATCATTACCAAGATTCAAAGTTCATCCATTCCATCCATTTCTCTCTCTCTAAACCGTAAACACACACACACACCCCAAATTTCGAAATTCAAGCACATTTTTGAAGATCCAACTCCATTCCAAGCTAGTTTCGGGTTGTGTTGAAGATCCAAAAGTGTTTCCAAGTGATTCCAAGCTCCATAACAACAAAGAAATCATCAAAACCCACTAAGAATCTTGAAGGTATAACATATTAACTTTCAAATCTTGTTCATGATTCATGGTGATGAAGATGTAGTGAAAAGTTTCTCTTGTTCTTGGATTTAAACACAAACTTGAAAGCTAAAACAAATGAGTTTTTAAATAAAATAAAAATGGATATATATGTGTATATATATATGGTTGTGGATGTGTATGTATATATGATAGAGATGATGTTTTGATTTTTGATTAACTCTTGTATGATCGGATTCTTGAAAAATGATGCATTAGATGCTTGTACTTAGACATGCATGTGGATGTATGGACATGAAATGATGAGTAAAATATGACATGATGAGAATGATTTTTAATCAGGTCCTAACCACTAAAAATAATAATATTTGAACGTGTTAAATAGCATGAAGCTTTGTCATGAAGTCTACTAGTTTTTAAGTTGTTGCATGTGCTTGAATGATAGTTAAAATGCAAGGGTTTGATGATTTATACATGATATGATAAATGTTCGTTCAAATCAGTAAATAAACATGTAAAATAAAGTTATTTGATGTACTTTAAAGTTATAAAAATTATGTCATAACTTGGTAGCATTGCATGTTGTACTTAAGGCTTGAAAAGTAGTAAATTTGGTGATATTTGCGTGATTTTTCTGCTATTTATGAAACCTGCATATATAGGATTAAAATTATTGTTTTGGTCAGTATATAACATGTATTGTGTTAAAATATCAAGTCGTTTCGATTTGGGATGCTTATGGTAAAGTTCGGTGAAAAACTATGCGTTAAAACGGTAAAAATCGCCTTTTCAAGTGATTTTTAGAAAACTGTTTTAGATCAGTAAATAAACTGATATTTTTTATATAAAAATAAGTATTTCAACTTATATTAAGTATCTTTAGTGTTTGGCTAGTCATACGTGACTTCCGACGCCCGAAAACGATACCGAAAACGTTAAATACGCATATTTCAATGTACACGAACATCGATTGTTCAAGAGTGAACTTGGTATATTATGATGTGATATGTGATTATGAGAATATATTATGTGATATGCTAGGTGATAACATGATAGTAGAAGTTTAAACTATGCATGTACACTTTTGCGGTTAAAACGGTGAATATCGCGTTATAGGTGTAACTTGTTTGTCGAGCAGAAAATGATACATAGGTTAACTTGATAAGTTATTTCATGTATGAATACTTTAAATATGATAATATATATATGTTAACAAAATACGTGTATTACGATATTTGTTTATATGTTCAGTTTACATATATGTATTACGACGTGCAAATCGTAAATATATTAATTATAAACGGGTGTGATATCAAATATAACATATTGCCGGTAACCACGGAAATCGTTCAAATCGTGAAAATCTTAATATATATGAACACATGTATATAAACACGCCAACATAATCAAAACAAAGACTTTTCGAGAAAATCTCAAAGTTATGTGAAAATTCTAAGTATTGGAGAAACTTAGATATTTTGTGAGTTTTGATTATTAAATCATTCTTACTTAATTTAGGATGAACAAACAATTTGAGGGATTGTGTTAACACATAAAAACGCACCCAAAGGTGAGTACATAGTCCCATCTTTTACGTTTTATAAATGTTTTTGGGGTGAACATATGTGCATAACTTTACTTTCCGTTTTCATAACATTATACATGTTTTGTTACATAGTACATATAATACACTATTTCAAGAGTAAAAACATTTTTACTTGACATATTGACTTAGTATGTCTAGTACATGGTTTTCAAACATATTCATGACATGCTTACATTGAAAATGACATTTGATATGTTTAACGGGACAATAATACATTTATTAACAGTGATCGCGCCAACCGGTAGTATGTAATAGGTACCATAGGACTTGACAAATCCCGTTCCCATTTCCCAAGCTTGTTGGGCAGTGTTAGGGAATGACAGAATCCGATAACATTTTTTTTCGATAAACCTTGATCCTGATAAGGGTTTATGAGACAGTCTCAAGGCTTGAATGTATGCGATAAACAATCTGATAAATGTTCATATCGATAAAAGCAATGGCATTCAAAACATAACTTTTGATTTAAACATTTGTTTATTCAAAGACCTTGTTTTGTACAAGACAGTTACATATACAGTGCATTTGGTTTGAGTAAATTCTATTTACTTGCCATACAAGACATGGTTTATACTTGACATTAGACATTGTTTACACATGACATTTGCCATTGATTTAAACAAGACATTATTTGATGGTTATTGATAAGTGATTTGAATAATGAGACGTGTGTAATATGATAAAGGCACGGTGGATACGCCGCTGGTACTTCCTACATATAAGTGCTTTTATTATATTACATATCGTGGCGTTATCTAAACCACTTTATCAAGGACAAGACATGACATATCTTATACATATTATTTTCATTTGGTTATTTACTTGACCATACATCATTCTTTTCATATCATCTGATTTTCATATTGATTTTCAAATGATTTCATAAAAGGAAATATTTTATAGGGTTCATGACCTCTTTTCAAAAACATTTCTTTTTAACTTTCAAAGTCATGAATCTTCAACACTAAACCTATGTTACTCACAGGCATTTTTATGCTGACGTATTTACTTTCACATATGTTTCAGGAGCTAATATCTGATCTGAGCGTGCTTCACTTAGGGCGACTTGGGCCTTAGAAAATCTAAAATCAAGAAACTTGTTATCCTTGTGTTATGTTTCTGTTTGATCCAAGACAATGTAATAAATTTTTTATATTTAGAACTAAAATCTATGTATCATGTGTTGTGAAACAATAATTCTGCCACACGACTCCTTGACGTTTCCGTCGCGGTTGGTTGCTTTACGCGGTCGGGGTGTGACAGAAAGATTGGTATCAGAGCTCATGGTTATAGAGAATTAGGTTATTAGTAATTCTTTGACCTAGATTATAATCTTTCCAGGACCCTAACACAAGTTATCTTGTGTTTAGATTCTTAAAGCAATACTATCACCTATCCTTAGGTGATTACTAAAACAAGTACACAAATTTCATATCCCTTTTGAAAATCAATCATCTATCCTTAGATGATTTGTTTTTAGGCTTATGCCTTTAAATTTTTCAAATCTCGTCAAAGTTTGGGTCTTAATAATGTGAACACGTGCAATCTGGAAGGGTGGGTTCCTGTACCATGAGTTTTCTGTCTAAGGGTAGAGTGTTCATACAAATTCCACATTATCGGACCAGTCACTTGTCACACCCCGACCCGCAGCGGAATAAGAGTCGGGACATAATTGGGTTATCACCAAAGCTCATGATATTTACTAATATGTTTCATATTTATTAAAGTCAAAATTACATTCTCAATAATCCAAACATGTCCATACAATACAAAGAAAATTAACCAACTAAACAATCCAAGCTCTAAACCAGTTTATTCTTCTAAGCCAATCCTATGTGTTTCTTGCTGCAGCTGGTTCACCTGTATCATGTGTAAAAATGGGGGTTTTTGGGTCAACATAAGTTGGCGAGTGAACCTTGTTAGATAAACATTTATTATTGATTTTCTTGTTATTTTATCAAGGAAAAATTGTGCAATAATCATAAGTGAGCAAATGTAAATAATCAAACAGTAGCAAAACAACCACAAACTATAACATACAATAACAAGAATGGGGAACGAACGGCCTATGATAAATGTATGTACTGAAAATGATAAATGTCTGTGCGATCAAGGCTCAATCAAACGGAGCCGATCGTATTGCATGTACTGAAAATGATAAATGTTTGTGCGATCAAGGCTCAATCAAACGGAGCCGATCGTATGTTGGCACGCCAGGTTCACGCTCATAATGTAATGGGGAACTGCTCAACGCTCATAATGTAATGGGGAGCGGCGGCCTATGAAATTGCATGTACTGAAAATAATAAATTAAATCTAAACAATAACCACACAACAGTTGATACAAGCTGAATACACATTTGTTCATGATATGATGTATGCACAATGATTTAAATATAATAAATGATAAAACACATGATACACCGCAAAAACGTGATTAAAACGGGGAATTTTGTAGAGATTCACTCACATTGGGTGCGTTTGGTTGGAGATGATGAGGTGCGCACGAGTTTGAAGGATTGAACAACGAGTATTAACAAACCTAAATAATAACGGAAGATATAGTAAATGAGTGGATTTTATTAATAATTTTAATAGGATTTTTAGATATATTTTTGTGAGTTTAAGGCTATTTCCTATCTTTAAAAACATTATTTTTAAGTATTTTTAATTGATTTTTAAATTAAATTAAATAAATAAAAATATAAAAATATGTTGACTTTTGCGTTGACCGTTGACCCTTGACAGTTTGACTTTTGACCGGTTTTATTGTGTAAATGTATGCGCCGGGTGAGGCTCGAACCCGAGACCTCCCGTTCGCGTGCACGCAGCTCTACCAACTGAGCTACGTGTCTAACCTGAAATAATTATGTTTTTAATTATATTTATATACTAACTCAGTTTATTCAAAATTCTTTTATTTTCAAAAATGTTTTAAATCGTCGAACCGGTGTCGTCAACAGGTCTCGAACCCGGGACCTGTGACTTAATGTTACACACAGTCCACCGCTGGACTGTGTGTCTAACTTGGTTAATATATAGATTTTTATTATACTTAACATCTAATTGCGAAAAGGATCCGGTTCATTTAGAAAAAGAACATTTTAATTACAGAGGGTGTGTGTGTACCAAGGATCGAACTCGCGACGTGTGATATGTATGTGCACACAGTCCACCGCTGGACTGTGTGTCTAACCCGAGATAATATCCAAATTATAATAAACTTATAATCAACCTACTTCGTCTTCTTCGTTACCGAATTACAGTTTACGATTTCTCTATTGTTTCTTGTTTAATTCGATTGACAAACACTCAACAGACTAATATGAAATGGCAGAGACGATTTTTAGAAGTAAACATACCAGAGAACGATTTATCTCAGAATTCCGGCAAGTCGTCGGCTCTGTTTTTACGGATTTCGACTGAACGAATAAATTAACAGTTTTGATTAGCTAAGTGAGGAATTGAAGTATTAAAAAAGAGTTATCAGAAGGTTTGAATGTCTATACCGTTTTACAGCTGAAGATAAGGATTTTCAGAAGTTTTCCGGCGAGAGTGAGTTATCCGATATCGACGTCTGAAATTGATTCCGATTGAAGGGTTTGAGTTAGCAATAGCTTAACAATTGATAGACAACGAAAGAATTGAGAGACTTACTGATTTGATGGAAAACACGGTTTTCCGGCGAAAGTCCGGCGAGTTCAAATAGCTTCTCCGGCGAACTGAAAGTTGTGCGAAAATGCAATTGAAGGTTTGCAGAGTGTGTTTGAGTCGCGAGAGGGGTCTATGATTGAAGTAATTCAGACCATGAAAGTTTTCGGTTATTAAAACCGATCCACTCTTGAATTCAAGTCCATTCAAAGCTCAATTGATTGGAGATGTCGGTATAGCGGTTATAATCGGTAAACCGCGAGTAATCGAACGTCTTTGGACGTTTGGTGACCGATTTCGGTTACAGTTGGCGTAACCAGCTTGATTTACGATTGACTATAAAATTTATTTGTTTCCTAGAGTTGACAGAAAACAACAAGTGGCGGGGTGGTTATGTGTGTGTGTGATAAGTCTTTGGAGTTCCTTCCGGCTGACCCGGGTTCGAGTCCCGGCAGCCTATTTTTCTTTTTATTTATTTTATTTTTACTTTTTATCAATTATAACTTTTATGTTCTAGTTTGTTTATTAATTATGCATCATTAAATATTAAAATGGACTTAAATACGCAACGAAACATTTATAACTTGATATTCGATTACAAACGGAGCGGGTTTGGAAAACCCGTTTTTGACAAATGTTACATCACTCTTACCTGGGAACTCTTGGGGTGAGTGTCCACTTATAGGCTAAAGTATGTCTTCGCTATACATTATAAAGACCCATGTACTTTGATTAGTCACCGTGTGTCGTTTGATTGTTTTGAGAAACAAACGAATGACCACCATCCTTATGCTTGGTCGATATTTTCAATACTCCTTTTGTTTTAGCCAACGCCAATCTCACACATTTCCTTGTGTTCCTTTTCTTATAGAATGCCTCATTGACGTGATCAAACCCAAGATGCCGCTATGGCAGCCATAATCGCTCAGCAAATCGCTACTGTACTTCCGAACCTAGTGACCCAGTTAAACCAAGCCAACAACAACAACAATAACAATGCACCTATTCCGTGCAACTTTAAGACATTGAATTCGGCTAAACCGCTCCAATTTTCTGGGTCTGAAGGAGCTTCTGGGCTCCTACAGTGGTTTGAGAGTCTCGAAAGCACGTTTCGTCACGTTCAATGCCCGAATGAGCGAAAGGTTGAGTTTGCGTCCAGTGTATTTCATAAAAGGGCTCTCACATGGTGGAATGGTGTGATGAGAGACAGGGGTTGCCGATGTGGCAATGGCTCAAACATGGGAAGAGCTTCGCGCCCTTATGATGAAGGAGTTTTGTCCTCGTCATGAACTACGGGCACTGGAAAATGAATTCCATGATCTTAAGCAAGATAGTGGAAGCACCATGCTTACACGGACCGATACGAAGAACTGAGCCTGCTGTGTCCCACCATGGTCACGCCTTTGGACAACGCAATTGAGAAGTACATAGATGGTCTTCCTGATCCTGTTCAGGATATTGTCACCGGCAGCAACCCTACCACTGTGAGACAAGCCATTGAGCTAGCTGCGACCTTGACTGAGTCTCAAATCAAGAAGGGTAAACTCCACCGCAAGGGTGATAAGAAATCATCTGCCAAGACTAGAAACGAAAGGGACAGAAGGCTGAAACCTCAAAGAAGTGCAGGAAACGTAATGTTTCCAAGAACTTTGTTGTTGTTGCACAGACCAACCAAGCTGCTCCTACCAGCCAACACAGCCACCCGCCAAGAAACAGTATGTTGGTACTGCACCTCTATGTAACAAGTGCAACTGTAATCATCAACCACATTTTTAGTGTCGTTTTTTGCACCAACTCAGGAATATTTGGGCATTTAGCTAACTCATGTCGCTCTCCTCCTGCTCCGAATAAAGTGGTTCAGAACCCTGCTCAGCAGCCAGCAAATCCTGCACGACCACCCTTTCCGCCTGGGTCTTGCTACAATTGTGGGGATCTGACTCACTACAGGAACAATTGCCCTAAGTTGGCTAATGCAAACCCGGCTCGTGGACGAGCATTCAATGTTAATGTCAACGAAGCGCGTGCCGACAACGAAGTGGTTAACGGTACGTTCTATGTTAACAACCAACTTGCTTCTATTCTTTTTTATTAGGTGCCGACAAGAGTTTTGTATCCCTAGCCTTTGAACCTTTACTTGCAAAGCGTAGAACAAAACTAGGAAAGCCCTTGACAATAGAGATAGCTAATGGTGAACCCCTTGTACTCGATTCTATCATTCGAAATTGACAGTTGAACCTCAATAATCACCTTTGTCCCATTGATCTCACGCCAATGCAACTTGGGAGTTTTGACGTTATAGTAGGAATGGATTAGTTGACCAAATACCATGCAGAGGTAGTTTGTTTTGACAAGATTTTTCATGTGCCGCTTTCGACTGGTGAAACCTTAGAGGTTCGTGGAGAAAGGCCCGCCTAGTAGCCTTAAATTGATGACAAGCACCCAAGCACAAAGGTACCTACGAAAGAACTACGTAGCTTTCTTGGCACGTGTCGAAGAGGAGAAAGACAAGGGTAAGACTATTCAAGACATCCCCGTTGTTCGGGATTATCCTGAGGTGTTTCTTTAAGAGTTACCTGGTTTACCCCCACACGTCAAATTGAGTTTCGTATTGACCTTGTACCTGGTGCCAACCCAATTGCCAAATCTCCATACCGTCTCGCACCGTCTGAAATGCAAGAGTTGTCGAAGCAGCTGTAGGAGTTATCTGACAAAGGATTTATTCATCCGAGCTTTTCACCTTGGGGCGCGCCTATTCTATTTGTAAAGAAGAAGGATGGATCTTTCCGAATGTGTATCGATTACCGTGAGCTCAACAAACTCACTATCAAAAATTGATATCCCCTACCTCGTATTGATGATCTCTTTTATCAGCTTCAGGGTGCTACCTGCTTTTCGAAGATCGATCCACGTTCTGGGTATCATCAGCTTCGTGTGCTCGAAGAAGATATTCCCAAGACTGCCTTCCGCACACGTTACGGCCACTATGAGTTCACTGTTATGCCTTTCAGTTTAACGAATGCTCCTGCCGTCTTCATGGACTTGATGAATAGGGTTTGTAAGCCTTATTTGGACAAGTTCATCATCGTTTTCATTGATGACATCTTGATTTATTCAAAGACACGAGCTGACCACGAACAACATCTTCGTCTAACAATGGAACTCCTAAAGAAGGAACAACTCTTCCCTAAATTCTCCAAGTGTGAATTTTGGCTTAAGGAAGTTAAATTTTAGGACACATTATCAACGAACAAGGTATACATGCAGATCCCGCCAAAATAAGTGCGATTAAGGAATGGGATACACCTATACTCCTACTGAGGTTCGTTCATTTCTGGGTCTCGCGGGTTATTACCACCGTTTTATTACAAACTTCTCCAAGATTGCGGTTCCTCTCACAACCTTAACTCAAAAGAATAAACCTTTTGAGTGGGGACCTAAACAAGAAGAAACTTTTCAGACCTTGAAACAAAAGCTCTGTGATGCTCCTGTGTTATCTTTACCTGAGGGAAACGATGACTTTGTCGTATACTGTGACGCATCAAACTTAGGCCTTGGTTGTGTTCTCATGCAAAGAAACAAAGTCATAGCCTACGCATCAAGACAGTTGAAGATCCACGAGAAGAACTACAAACTCATGATCTTGAGTTAGGTGCTGTGGTTTTTGCTCTCAAGATTTGGAGACACTACCTTTACGGAACAAAATGTGTGGTTTTCACTGACCACAAAAGTCTCCAACACATCTTCGACCAGAAAGAACTAAACATGAGGCAACGACGTTGGGTTGAACTTCTAAACGATTATGACTGCGAGATTCGCTACCATCCTGGCAAGGCGAATGTCGTAGCCGATGCGCTTAGTCGAAAAGAATGCGTTAAGCTTCATTGTGTCAAAGTTTGATCTGATGTTCAAGCCCGCATCTTTCAAGCTCAGCGTACATGTGTAACCCAAGGTTTGTTGAAAAATGAACTACCACTTAATCTCGAGCTTCAACTCGAAACGAAAGACAAAGGGGTACTCTATTTCATGAACCGTTTATGGGTTCCAAGTCAAGACAATCTCCGCACCTTATTGTTGGATGAAGCTCATAAGTCTCGATATTCCATTCATCCTGGTGCAGACAAAATGTATAAGAATCTTCGAACCCAGTTATGGTAGCCGGGAATGAAGAAAGACATTGCCTTATACGTATCCAAATGCCTTACTTGCCTCAAAGTCAAGGCGGAACATCAACATCCCTCTGGATTATTGGAACAGCCAGAGATTCCGGTTTGGAAATGGGAAAACATTGTCGTGGATCTCATTACCAAATTATCGCGCACTCCTAGAGGTCACGATGCCATTTGGGTAGTCGTTGATCGTCTCATAAAATCTGCACACTTCTTGCCAATCCGTGAGGATTTATCTGCTGACAAGCTTGCCAAGATCTATGTAGATGAGATTTTATCCTGACATGGTGTTCCTTTGAACATCATATCTGACCGAGATGCTCGATTCTCATCTCACTTTTGGAGAACCATGCAATCTGCAATGGGAACCCAACTCAATTTGAGCACAGCTTACAATCCTCAAACGGATGGACAATCTGAAAGAACAATCCAGACACTGGAGGATATGCTTAGAGCTTGTGTGATCGATTTTGGTGGTAGTTGGGATTCGCATCTACCGTTGATCGAATTCTCCTAAAACAATAGTTATCACTCTAGCATCAACATGGCTCCTTTCGAAGCTTTATATGGTCGAAAATGTCATTCACCAGTCTGCTGGAATGAGATTGGTGAAGCTCAGCTCACCGGACCTGAGCTCATTCTAGAGACTACAGACAAAGTTCAGAAAATTCACGACAACCTTTTAAAAGCTAGAAGCCATCAAAAGAGTTATGCGGATAGACGACGCAAGCCCTTGGAATTTCAAGTCGGTGATCACGTCCTTCTCAAGGTATCTCCTTGGAAAGGTATGGTCAGATTTGGAAAGAAAGGAAAACTTGCACCACGATATGTTGGACCATTCAAGATCGTTGAAAGAATTGGAAAAGTAGCCTACAGACTTGAGCTACCTCCACAACTTGGAAATGTTCATCCAACTTTCCACGTGTCCAATCCGAAGAAGTGTTTGGCTGATGAAAATCTCCACATCCCTCTTGATGAAATTCGTGTTGATAACACGATGCACTTTGTTGAGAAGCCGGTGGAAATATTGGACCGTGAAGTCAAGAAACTCAAGCGCAAGCGCATATCGTTAGTCAAAGTTCGCTAGGAATCCAAATGTGGCCCAGAGTTTACCTGGGAACGAGAGGATCAAATGAAGTCGAAGTATCCACACCTTTTCTCACAAGTTTCCTCTAATTAAATTTCGTGACGAAATTTCCGAAAGTAGGGGAGACTGTGACACCCGGATATCTTGAACCTGTACTAATGAGACACGCGTTATGATTAAAAAAAAAGGCAAATATATTTAATTTGATGTATTTTGATGTTATTTGATGCGTTGATACATTTAAAATTTATTGAGAATTTTGTTGGCAATTTTAAGATAAACGCTTATCGCGTAACGGTTAAAATGCGAAACGAATGTCGGTGACCGCCCGAAAAATGTTAAAATCCTAAAAATAGTCCGTTATGATTAAAATATTATATTTAGTCATGTTCGTGAAGAAAAATTATATAAAACGCTTAAAAACTCTATTTTCGCGAATTTAAGCGCGTACTGCGCAGCACAGCGCGCATACTGCCAAATACCGACAACGCTGCGTGTCCAGACAAATAAAAGATTGTTCAACAATATTTTGGTGAGTTTATTTTTATAGAGCGTTAAAAATAATTTTAAACCCTTAAACATGATTAAAACGCTAGATAAAATGCCCGGTAACCAGTAAAATGCCAGTTTTTGGACAACAATACATATATATATTTGCGTGTATGGGTATGTGTGTACAAAGAGATGGCATCCATTTAGCCCATTCTCTCTCCTCTCTCCTCCATGCATGCCCTCCTTTTCTTCTTGTTTGACAAGTGTTGTAGTGTGTAAGAATCAAATCATTAGAAATCTTCTACACATGCATTATTTATCATTACCAAGATTCAAAGTTCATCCATTCCATCCATTTCTCTCTCTCTAAACCGTAAACACACACACACCCCAAATTTCGAAATTCAAGCACATTTTTGAAGATCCAACTCCATTCCAAGCTAGTTTCGGGTTGTGTTGAAGATCCAAAAGTGTTTCCAAGTGATTCCAAGCTCCATAACAACAAATAAATCATCAAAACCCACTAAGAATCTTGAAGGTATAACATATTAACTTTCAAATCTTGTTCATGATTCATGGTGATGAAGATGTAGTGAAAAGTTTCTCTTGTTCTTGGATTTAAACACAAACTTGAAAGCTAAAACAAATGAGTTTTTAAATAAAATAAAAATGGATATATATGTGTATATATATATGGTTGTGGATGTGTATGTATATATGATAGAGATGATGTTTTGATTTTTGATTAACTCTTGTATGATCGGATTCTTGAAAAATGATGCATTAGATGCTTGTACTTAGACATGCATGTGGATGTATGGACATGAAATGATGAGTAAAATATGACATGATGAGAATGATTTTTAATCAGGTCCTAAACCACTAAAAATAATAATATTTGAAGTGTTAAATAGCATGAAGCTTTGTCATGAAGTCTACTAGTTTTTAAGTTGTTGCATGTGCTTGAATGATAGTTAAAATGCAAGGGTTTGATGATTTATACATGATATGATAAATGTTCGTTCAAATCAGTAAATAAACATGTAAAATAAAGTTATTTGATGTACTTTAAAGTTATAAAAATTATGTCATAACTTGGTAGCATTGCATGTTGTACTTAAGGCTTGAAAAGTAGTAAATTTGGTGATATTTGCGTGATTTTTCTGCTATTTATGAAACCTGCATATATAGGATTAAAATTATTGTTTTGGTCAGTATATAACATGTATTGTGTTAAAATATCAAGTCGTTTCGATTTGGGATGCTTATGGTAAAGTTCGGTGCAAAACTATGCGTTAAAACGGTAAAAATCACCTTTTCAAGTGATTTTTATAAAACTGTTTTAGATCAGTAAATAAACTGATATTTTTTATATAAAAATAAGTATTTCAACTTATATTAAGTATCTTTAGTGTTTGGCTAGTCATACATGACTTCCGACACCCGAAAACGATACCGAAAACGTTAAATACGCATATTTCAATGTACACGAACATCGATTGTTCAAGAGTGAACTTGTTATATTATGATGTGATATGGGATTATGAGAATATATTATGTGATATGCTAGGTGATAACATGATAGTAGAAGTTTAAACTATGCATGTACACTTGTGCGGTTAAAACGGTGAATATCGCGTTATATGTGTAACTTGTTTGTCGAGCATGAAAATGATGCATAGGTTAACTTGATAAGTTATTTCATGTATGAATGCTTTAAATATGATAATATATATATATGTTAACAAAATACGTGTATTACGATATTTGTTTATATGTTCACGTTTACATATATGTATTACGACGTGCAAATCGTAAATATATTAATTATAAACTGGTGTGATATCAAATATAGCATATTGACGGTCACCACAGAAATCGTTCAAATCGTGAAAATCTTAATATATATGAACACATATATATAAACACGCCAACATAATCAAAACAAAGACTTTTCGAGAAAATCTCAACGTTATGTGAAAATTCTAAGTATTGGAGAAACTTAGGTATTTTGTGAGTTTTGATTATTAAATCATTCTTACTTAATTTAGGACGAACAAACAATTTGAGGGATTGTGTTAACACATAAAAACGCACCCAAAGGTGAGTACATAGTCCCCTCTTTTACGTTTTATAAATGTTTTGGGGTGAAACATATGTGCATAACTTTACTTTCCGTTTTCATAACATTATACATGTTTTGTTACATAGTACATATAATACACTATTTCAAGAGTAAAAACATTTTTACTTGACATATTGACTTAGTATGTCTAGTACATGGTTTTCAAACATATTCATGACATGCTTACATTGAAAATGACATTTGATATGTTTAACGGGACAATAATACATTCATTAACAGTGATCGCGCCGACCGGTAGTATGTAATGGTACCATAGGACTTGACAAATCCCGTTCCCGCTCCCCAGGCTTGTTGGGCAGTGTTAGGAATGCTAGAATCCGATAACATTTTTTTCGATAAACCTTGATCCTGATAAGGGTTTATGAGACAGTGTCAAGGCTTGAATGTATGCGATAAACATATCTGATAAATGTTCATATCGATAAAAGCAATGGCATTCAAAACATAACTTTTGATTTAAACATTTGTTTATTCAAAGACCTTGTTTTGTACAAGGCAATTACATATACAGAGCAATATGCATTTGGTTTGAGTAAATTCTATTTACTTGCCATACAAGACATGGTTTATACTTGACATTAGACATTGTTTACACATGACATTTGACATTGATTTAAACAAGACATTATTTGATGGTTATTGATAAGTGATTTGAATAAAAAGACATGTGTAACATGATAAAGGCACGGTGGATACGCCGCTGGTACTTCCTATATATAAGTGTTTTTATTATATTACATACCACTTTATCAAGGACAAGACATGACATATCTTATACATATTATTTTCATTTGGTTATTTACTTGACCATACATCATTCTTTTATATCATCTGATTTTCATATTGATTTTCATTTGATTTCATAAAAGGAAACATTTTATAAGGTTCATGACTACTTTTCAAAAACATTTCTTTTTAACTTTCAAAGTCATGAATCTTCAACACTAAACCTATGTCACTCACAGGCATTTTTATGCTGACGTATTTACTTTCACCTATGTTTCAGGAGTGAATGTCTGATCCGAGCGTGCTTCACTTAGGGCGACTTGGGCCTTAGAAAATCTAAAATCAAGAAACATATTATCCTTATGTTATGTTTCTGTTTGATCCAAGACAATGTAATAAATTTTTATTTTTAAAACTAAACTCTATGTATCATGTGTTGTGAAACAATAATTCTGCCACACGACTCCCCGACGTTTCCGCCGCGGTTGGTTGCTTTACGCAGTCGGGGTGTGACACCAGTCTTACATTCAGTCTTATCTTTTGATTTGACTGGAACATTGGTTGATATTTTTAGGACCGATCCTTAATGCATAGGAACCTAGATTTGATATCTATTGTTCATAATAGCGGAAATATTACGACACTTTTACCAATAAGCAAGAAATAATCAGTTAAACGTCAATTTTATTGATTAAACGTCAAGAATCCAAATTGACAGAGCTTCGCCTCTAAGATGCCAAAGTTACAAATGAGAGAGGCATGCTAGCTACTTATAGGCTCACAAGTCCGCTGATGATGGAGTGAAGTTCGGGCGAACTTGACCTTACATGATCACTTCAAGCGAACTTGGCCTTTACAAACATAAATACATCAATTAGCTAGCCTATTCAACTTTATCCTATACAGACTCGATATCAAACTAAGACATAGACATTATGCACCAACAGACTCCCCCTTGGATATCATCTTCGTCTTGTATCAGTCTTCAAAAACTCTGTCTTCGAATAAACATTAACGCACATGACCGAAGAAGTTCTTGTAAGGCTTCTTTCGTCGTTCTTGTTTAGGATCCGGCGTCTGTTCTGTAGGAGGCACTTTGTTCATAAATTGAAATCTTCTAATACTTGCTTTTCTACCTTTCTCATGAATAGCTTCAAGACGCTTCTTCTCTTTCAGAAATTCAACCCTTTCTAGATCCCTCCAATTTGTCTGCCACATCTTCCCAGAATTTACTTTTCTTGCATAGCAAACATTCACAACTTTCTGATACTGCATAGCTTGTACCTTTTCTCGTTCTTCAAATACTATCTTGTTGTAGAAAAGGTATTTGATATCTTCTCTCGAGCAGTTCACCAACCACATTGGATCTAGAATCCTGATTGTTCTCCATAATCCCCTCATGCCGTGAAACCTAAGTATCTCAACTCTTTCTTTTGTGATATCCAAGTGTTCTTCAAACTTTAACACAATAACAGCTTCACATGTAGATGGATCTATCTGCCACCACTTGAACACTGGATAGAAGTTTTGCTCAATTGGCATCAACGACATGTTCTTCATTGCTCTCGGTCGCTTCATTATCAATGTTATATCTTTCTCCTCTGTTTTCTTGTTTGTTTTGATTCTACAACCTAGGATAAATGGTTTCCAATACCTGAATCCTTTCACCGCTTCGAACTTTATCAACTTCCATAACAATTAATCAATCACCTTCATCGGGTATGTAACATTCACAGTTTGAACCAGCTCCTCAACATCCCAATACGGTAAAGTCTTGAAGTCAGCAAGATACTTGAAGTATTGCAGTCCAAATTCCCTTTTGATTGCATATACGTTCAGCTCTTTAAACCAACCCCAACTCAGAATATCCCCCAATGACACGTCTTTGTCTCTGGTAAAAAATGCTAGAGGACGTCGACACTTACGTTCGCGTGACATTTCTTTAAACCAGAACTTCTTGGCTTGAGCAATTTCCTCTTTCGTCATCGACTTTGGAACTTTACCTTCACGAACTGATTCCTCAATCTTTTCTTTCAACATATCTTCGTCTAGTTGCTTGTACATCTCCTCAAATGTAGGAAAACTATTTGTATTAGGACTGACGTACTTCGCAGTTTGATCTGTTTCATCATCAGAAGACCAATCTTCAACAATCACTCTGTTGTATTCATCAGCTTCAAACCTTCTAACATACTGATAATCATTCGGTTCAAAAGTGTTAACATTCAAAACATCCTCTTCAAAGTCAAACTCTAGATTTTCACATCAACTTCTATTAACTTGTCCAGATCTTCCTTCGTATCGTTATGCACGTACTCGCCTTCCTCTACATTATGTTCAAGCATCAAAATTAAAGGCTTTGTGGCAGCAACAGGCTTTGCAAATCTATCAACATTCGCCATATCAACATCATCTGATGGCCCTGTTTGCCCGGACTCCCCCTAAGTCTGATCATCCATCTTATTCGATTCATCATCCATTAGAGAAGAAAAATCAACGTCATCAGAAACGTTTCCTTCACTGATTCTAATACCAACTCCTCCCTGACCGTCATCATCATCATCAGCAGCAACATTCCAATCTTCATACTCAGAATCATCTTTCTGTTCCTCATCATCTTTATCCTCTTTCTCTGCTTCTTCACCGTCCTTATCTTCAGTAGCAACGTTAGGATCAGAAGGCTTGACAGATTCGTCAACCTTTGGAATATCGGACTCAAAAGCTATCACAACATCATCACAGACTTCTCTGCAGCTTCAGATGATTTAGGGGCTTCATCCTCAATACCTTTACCTTTGTCACTTGCAGCTAACTATTTTTCAGATGTTTCCTTAGCTTCTTGACGATCCAGACGATCATATTCAGAGATGAAGTCAATCCCAAGTGTATTAGATAACACTTTCTGCATTCTTGTGAATCTATGATCATTTAGGGCTTGGATTGACTTAAGATCAACAATCTCTATCTGCAATTTCTCATTTGCATCTTGTAAACTTTCGATCAACTCTTTGAAATATTCTCTTTCATTTTCCAAAACTTTAACTTTATCATCCAACATCTCTTTCTCAACAGCACTTTGATTCATCTTATTAATCAACTCAGCTTTCACTTCTTCATTCTTGGCTACTTTTTCTTCCAAGATCTTTACACGCTTTTCGAGAAGATCAACATTCGTTTCTGGAGTTGGATCATTATGCATATCACCGAACAGATTTGTCCTTGGAGTAGACTTTGGAGTAGCAGTCTGTGGTGTAGTCTTCTTTGGAGTAGAACTTTCGAAATGTGAAGTTGTTGGAGCAGTAGGAGATTTGAATAATAGGCACTTCCAATAAACCAGACACAGGAGGTTCTTGTGTGGCTCCTTGCCTTTCAGCTTCAGATGAAATGATCACAGGAGGTTCTTGTGTGACTCCTGGATGTTCAGCTTCACTTGTAACAACAATAGGAGGTTCTTGTGTAGGAGGTTCTTGTGTAACTCCTTTCTCCTGTGTGCCAGAAGGTTCTTGTGTAACTTTTGCGCTTTTCAGCTTAGTCTTATATCGTTTACAAACTGGCTTTTGAGCTTTCTTTTTCATCTTACCCTTTTGTCTGTGGAGAACCTGTAGTCTTCTTTGAAATTTCTGTTGCTGAAGACTTTGTACGCTTAGCCTTTTTCTTCGACCTTTCTTCGTCAGACTCTTTCTCAAGATTTGGATCAAAATCAGCATCCATTTCTTTCTCCTTTTCAGCTCTAATTTCAGCCTCTGATTTTTCTGGTTCTTTCACAGGAGTTTCATCTGAATCATCATCATTTTCAGATGTAGCAGAGATAACATCATCTTGTGTTATCTTTTCAATCTCTTGACTTTCAACAACTACCGCAGCACTCGAACCAGCTTCAACTTGAACATTCTCTGGTTCATCTTCATCTATGAACATTGTATCAACTTTCTTTGCTGCTCCTTTCTTCTTAGGCTTATCAACTTCAGCCTTTAGGAACCAATAGCTTCGAGCTTTCGGTTTGAAACCTTTGAATCACTCTTTCTCGTCTACCACTACCGTCTTTCCTCCATTTGTTGTCTGTCGGCGCAATATAGTTTGAATCTTTGATAGTCCCAAATACTGGTTTAGCAACCGGTGCTGACGATTGTTTTTGAAACTTTAACAACTTCTTGACAGTAGTTTCATCAAGATGACTGAGATATAAGACATCATTCGGATCTCGTGCAATATTTGTGAACTTCTCATCGATTAGCATCTGAACAAACCTTGGATATAAGCATAACCTTGAATCATCCATATTTCTCGACATATGTGTAAACAAAAGCTTTGAATAGTTGAATGGCTTCTTCAAAATCAGTGTCGTTGCCATACAGGCCATGTAATCCTGAACATCGTCTAGGCCTGCTTTGCGGTGACTGAAGGTATGAATAATCGCATGCATCAGGTGCTTGTAGGGGTTTGGCACTTCCGCTTTCTTCATAGTTGGCTTATTCACGCTCCCCTTGTAACCCATTCGATAAAAACAGCCTTTAACCATCTTCTCGTCCAAGAAAATCGGATCGTCTTTATCATCGTTAAACTGTAAGATCCGTCGTATATCATCTTCTGTAACAGTGATTGGTTTGACTTCATTCCCGACTTGCAATGATGAGATAATAGTCTTTTTGTCGTCACTTAGGCTTCCATTTTTCCAGAAATGATACGTATGAGATCGGTAAGACACAGTGCGCTCAGTAAAAGCTCTATGAATAGGACAATCCTTCAGAAATTTCAAGATACTCTCGTATTCTTTAAGCGATGGACATATCGTCTTGTCGAGCGTAATACAAGTGTTATGGAACTTTGAGAAATCCATAGAAATTACCCTCGCTGGTTCTTGAGCCTGAAAAACGATGCAAAACAATTAGCATGCTTTACGAGAAAAAAATTACAAAATTTTTCAACATTTTCATCAAGTTCGGGCGAACTTGATGTGTGTTAAAACATTCTAGTTTAGTCAAGTTCGCCCGAACATGTAATACACACATGTTCACACTCTTCAACATAAGTTCGGGCGAACTTATACCATATCAATTTTCAATTTTTAATAATACAAGTTCAGGCGAACATCCATATAATATATCAAATTCAGTTTTTAGGAAGTTCGGTCGAACATGCACTTGGTTCAGTTTTATGCAGATTTTATTAACAAGTTCGGTCGAACTTGATAACAAGTTCGGTCGAACTTGATAACAACTTCGGCCGAACTTGTCATTCCTTCAAACCAAAACCTGTTCAACATTATCATAATCATCTAAACCAAATCCAAGTTGAATCCATGGTCGATTTTAAACGATTAACTCAGTTTTAAGCTCAATGTAACCATCAGATTCCGAAATCTATGAGTTTTGATAAGTTTCAGCTCAAAGAATCTCGATTCATGTCCAAATAATGGTGTAAATCACAAATTTATACCTCGGCCATTGATACTGGTGTGCAAATCACCAAAATCAAATGAAATTTGGGCAGTATGATGGTACAATCAAGCCAAAATCGCACAATCGCTCAATTTCTAACAAGTTCGCTCAGAGGAATGTTTTTGCAGAAATAAGTTCGGCGGAACTTGCTTAGGTATTTATACCTTGGCAAGTCTGGGCGAACTTGCAAGCCAAGAAAAAAGGCCCATTCAAGTTCGGCTGTATTGAAGGTCCGGATCGGTTCACCGAAGAACACAAACTCTACGATGAATTCGGTTTAACGTGCGAAATCCGTTAAACCGAACCATAATCGTGACTGCGAATCGTAAATAATCAACGTTTATTACGTTCTAATCGACAACCGGACAGAGTTTCGACATCAAATTGACAAAATTGACACGATCTAGATCGGAACCGTATGAATGTTCTTGAGAGAGATCTTGAGCGAAGTTGATGTCGTTGTTCAGCTTGATATTTATAGGCCATGCATGCACACTTTGATCGAACTTGATTGTTGAAGTCCAATCCGCCCGAAGTTGTATAACTTATCTCACCTCCAACAAATATAGATTGTTGTGATGTCATTTGCATGATGTAATAATGATGCAGAAATTGTGATGTCATCACATAAATGTGATGACATCAATCCCGATCATGCCTGCTCTCTACGCGTCGTGCCGTACCGAAACCTATCCTGACCTAAACAACTCTAATATAACCTAGCGAAACCTCTGTCCGGTATAATACTGACTCAAGACACTTGACGTAACTAGTACAGTTAGATTTCTATCTATGGCCACACGGATAGTGCACTAACAGTCTCCCCCTTGGACATAGCTAGAAATCTGTGATGTTTAGTCTTGAACTGCCTTGAATAACATCTTCAAGTGAAACCATGGTCTCCCCCTTGAATGATGCTCCGAATCTCTAAGATTTGACGTTTTAGAACAAACACATGTATCCACACACAAATAGTTTCTTAACAGTCTCATTGGTCCGGCTCACATTCAACATTATCAAGTTTCCATGGAAGATTTGAAAGAAAATCTTTTGGATTTTTAATATTGAATGCAGAAATGTAAACAAGCTGAAATGTAATGTTTATAGTTTATATTTTTGTGAGAATACGTGCTAGAGGATCATATAAGTTTACTAAGACATATTAGCTGCACCGTTGATCTAGATGAAACACTCAGTTAAACAATTCACATGGATTGTCGATATTGTTGTCCACTTAAACTCAAAGTAGAAACTTTCGTAATGCTTACTGATACATTAAGGTACATCAATTTGCACTAAGTTCTTATGGACCCCACGATCTCAGCATATCCCCTCATCATGTAATACACTTACTCAAGTAATGGCTTTAAACTTTTATCAACTGTGATATGTGTGAAAATAACGCAGAATGTTTAAACATCAACAATCAGGTAGATCTTTCGATACACAGAGAAAGTCCAATGTTTAAACCAAATAAGAAATAAAAACAAGTTGAAATTGTTTAGATCTTAACCACCAGTTCAATATTCACATATACACAGAGGTGATCCAAGATTTAAACGAAACACCCAGGAAAATAAAGCAGAAACGTTTAGGCAATAACATCCAGTTCGATACTT
Source organism: Scalesia atractyloides (assembly GCA_947069175.1). NCBI lineage: Eukaryota > Viridiplantae > Streptophyta > Magnoliopsida > Asterales > Asteraceae > Scalesia > Scalesia atractyloides. The sequence goes on from CAMTDV010000014.1 coordinate 61,287,591, forward strand.
TCATATACGCAGAAGATGTCCAATGATTAAACAAAATAAAGAAATAAAACAAGTTTAAATCTTTTGAAAATGAAAACACAATCACAGTGACTTTTTCAGTAAGTTGTGAAAGTTCACAAACTGATCGGTTTTTATGCTTTGCAACATTCAGCGATTACCGAGTGGTACACAGTCACGAAGGACAAAACTAAGTACTATGCTTTCAATCACGTTTCCCACTAGTACTAGGCTTTTCTATTTAAGTTTGTATCGTTTTCGCAAAACTACTAGTCTAGCTGAGTCTACCGACACATCTTTGGTGAGATTGTTTAACCATTTTAAACAATACATAACTTTAGCATGCACTGATAGTCCACTGATGTACTATCATTTCCTCTTTTCGCACAAGTAATCTCATTTTCAATTTTTAATGTTTTTGACATTTTGAGATTTTCTATTGTTTTTGACTTTTTGAAATTTTTTATCTATCTAAAATGATTTTGAAATGATGTTTTTCAATTTTACATTTTTTTTATTTTGTTTTTGTTCTCCATTATGCTTAGAAGGTTTTTGCGTTGAGCATTCACCCTTTTCAGTAGATTGTAGAACAGTTTCTTGAAAATTTTCTTTTAGTTTCAAAAATATTTCATTCTTATCATTTTTATCATCGGTATCATCATCAAAATCTTCAATTATGACATCGTCATAATTTGTGATCTTTTCACTTATTGGAATTTGTTTTTTATTCTCATTGATCAGTTTTGGACATATATGATCTAGAATCAATGACGAGGTCACAAAACTTTTCAATTTCTTTTCTAAATCAACAGCTTTATTTTTAGCATTCTTAACTTCATTTTCAAGTTGAGTTATTTTCTCAAGATGAGAATTTATTGCTTTTTGATTTTCAATATTAATTTTTTCAACAACAGATTTTTCATTTTCTAAAATTTTTATTTTATTTTTCAAATCATTTTCTAATTTTATAGAATTTTTGTTTTCTAATGTCAATCTTTCTATATCTTTCAAAAGTTTGACACTATCAGATCTGGATTTTTCACAATTTGAGCACACAGGTTCAGAACTTGAAACTTCATTTGTTGATGCACTTGATTCTTCATTCTTTGAAGTTGAATCTGTCTTGAATGTACCTGCAGAAAAAATTTCAGCAAAATCAACAACATGATTAGTATTTTCATCTATATAACAACCCCTCTTAATATCATATTTCAAAACAGATTTTGCTTTAAGACATATATTGATTCTTCTACTTATTTCAAAAACCACATCCAGGTTTATTTTATCTAGCTTCTCTTCTATCAAAGCTTTCTTCTTCTTTGCAATTTCAAAATCGTGGGTTTTAAGCTCAAAGAAAAAACCATTTAGATAAAACTTTGAAAATCTAGAATCTTTTTACAATTCAATCAAATATTCATCCCACTCAGACAGTAATACTTCTGCAAATTTTGATATCAGTTCAGCACTTGACATTCTTATATTGTATTCTTTTAAATTGTCATGTAATGCATCATACCGTTTTTTTAACTGATCCAGCGATTCATCTTTTTTACACAAAAATGTTCAAATCTCTTAACCCAAGTATTTTTATTATCATTTTTATTCCTCGAATACCCAATACCGTCAAACCAATCATTTATTCTTTCAAGCTTATCATTTTCCATTTTGTCAAACATTTAAAACACAATTTCTATGTTAAACCACTTGGTTCAAAAATTATTTTTAGTTCAAAGTCCAATAACTTCAACTTACACGAGGCCCACTAAACGTTTGTATCCCACTTTTAATCCACAAGCTAGCGGCCCTCTAATTAAAACCGTTTCACACTAGATGCCCCAAAAAAATCACAGTCCAAAATTACTCAAATAACCCGCCCACTTAAACAAACTCGATTTAACCCCAAAAGCTTACTGGCCCACTTGAAACTTATAAAAACTATATCCAAATTTAAATTTTAATATTAATCTCTTAAAACCCTAATACTTCTTTATCACTAAAACAGCCGCAACTATAATATTCTTGACACTTCTCAACTATGCAACACTAACCACAATACCTTCTTTCTTATAATATCACAAACACAACAAAGAAACCCTAATACAACTATATTCAGCCGCCTACTTTGACTTCTTTTTTTCTTTGTACCACCTTCAGCAACAAAACTATACACTATTTTTCACTAAAACCATTCATTTAAATCATAACAGAACCTGCAATTCTATCTTTCTTCGATTTACACTACTCAACAACACAACATTATCAACTTCAATCAAATCTGAATCATCATATTCAGTTTAGATTGGAAATCCTACAACTTTCGTTGAATTCCAATTAGCAAATAACAAGCAAATCAGATCTGTATCTCAATTTTTCTATCATTCATTCAACAAACAATGATCCAAAAATGATATTCAGATCTGAACAATCACTAATAAAGAACTTGCAATTCAGATTTGTATCAGATTCGAAACATATCAGTTACAACGATCTTACTCAGATTCCAGATCTGAATGAGAAGTTTGCGCATCAAGAACTACTATCTTCATCTTTTTCGAAATGTATTTTCTTACTTTTTGTTGATTATATGTGATATTATCTATGAAAACAGTTCAATACTCACACCGAAACAGATCAAAATGAATAATATTCGTTCTAAAACACACCAAATCAATCTGTAAAACACACACGACACACCGAAAATGTCCGAAATTCACGGAAATTGATTCGAATACACCGAAACTCATCCGATTCGAATCACGATTACACGCAGAGCTTACCGAAGCTCGGATACCAATTGTAGGTCCGGATCGGTTCACCGAAGAACACAAACTCTGCGTTGAATTCGGTTTAACGTGCGATATCCGTTAAACCGAACCGTAATCGTGACTGCGAATGGTAAATAATCAACGTTTATTACGTTCTAATCGAGACAGACTTTCGACGTCTAATTGACAAAATCGACTCGATCTAGATCGGAACCATATGAATGTTCTTAAGAGAGATCTTGAGCGAACTTGATGTGCCTGTGTTATTCTTCTCAGAAGTTGTTGTTCAGCTTGATATTTATAGGCCATGCATGCACACTTTGATCGAACTTGATTGTTGAAGTCCAATCCGCCCGAAGTTGTATAACTTATCTCACCTCAAACAAATATAGATTGTTGTGATGTCATTTGCATGATGTAATGATGATGCAGAAATTGTAATGTCATCACATAAATGTGATGACATCAATCCCGATCATGCCTGCTCTCTACGCGCCGTGCCGTACCGAAACCTATCCTTACCTAAACAACTCTAATATAACCTAGCGAAACCTCTGTCTGGTATAATACAGACTCAAGACACTTGACGTAACTAGTACAGTTAGATTTCTATCTATATCCACACGGATAGTGCACTAACAATTTTGGGGTTACAGGAGATGTTTTTGCTTTGGCTACCCAGGTTTGTGCCTTAGAAAATGTCTTTTTGATATAGAGATTAGATTCTTTTCTTTAATTTTTCTTTGAGGTTTCTCCCACTTCAAATTTTGAAATGATCTCAGTTGGTGGTTCCTTATTAGAACTGGAATTATCTTTTGTCTTTAAGATTTTTGTTGGCACAAACTCTGGACTCTTTTTCTTCTCATCTACTGTAAACCTCTTGTGTTCATGAACAGGTTTTAGACGATTTTGAGAACAAAGTCGTGCATTATGCCCAACCTTGTTGCATCTGTAGCATGTTCTACTGTCGTTTCCAACAGAGTGTTCCAAGGCCTAGTCACGAAGTTCTTTTTTTTTTCTTAAACTCTTAATTGATTTGTTTGTTAATGATTTCTTTTTCTTCAACAGTGTTGGTTCCAAAAACAAACTCAACTTTCTTTGTAAAATTTGGCTTTCGGGATTTGTTACTTTTTTTCTTTTCAAACCCTAACCCATCCCTTTTTTTCTCAGGATAACCTCTACCTCTTGGATGAATGATTTTGTCTGATTTCTTTGGTTTTGATAAAAACCAGCAACGTGTTTTTCAAGATCAGATGTGTCAACTTCAATGAGTTTAAAAAATTTATCGACACGATCGAAGTTAACATTCTGGACTGGGAATTCTTCATCAGTATATAGTTTATCTGATCCTTTCAGTTTGTAGATAACTACATTAGGATCATCATTTAAACTATTTTCTGATGTTGTGATAAAATTTTCATGAAAACTTTTCTCACATCCAGAAGGTGAACTTAACTCTGATTTCTCATTGTTTTACTCAGCACTTTCATAAACTGTGTTGTCAGGCTCATTTTCAAACACATTTTCAACCACTTTGGTTACCACCTCGGATTCACATTCCTTTTCTGTTTTGGAATATGTTACGTCAAGATTTTCAGGCAGCTCGTTATTCTTTTCAGTGAGAAGATTTAAATTCAGCGCCTTATCCACTCCGTCAGGATGTTTCTTAGCATAGCTATTCCACATAGGAGGTGGAACATGATCGTAACATTTTCCAAGACTCTTATCATTTTTCTTACCATCTTTGCTGCTTTCTGGTTTTGGCAGAATGTGATCGAGGACATACATGCTGGTAGAGTAACTGATTAATAATTTGTTAACCCTTTCTGTTTCAGTTTTAATTTTCTCCAGCTCACTTTTTAGCTCAGCAATTGTGTTAATATGAATATTAATGGCCATTTGTTTGTCCATCACAGTTGCTTTGAGCATTGAAAGTGTTTTGTCATCTTCTTTGACAGTTTTCTCATACTGTCGAATGGTCATGCGGAGCTTATCATATGATTCTTTTACGGTGTTGTAATTGTATGACAGCTTATCATTGTATGTTTTAAGTTCTTTAAACGCTTTCTCTTTCTCAGCACATTGCTTACATGCTTCTGCACATTTTAAGCATGGGCTGACCAATTCGACAGTTTGAGCTTTGACAATTTCTTTAGTTGTTTCAACCTTTTCTACTTGTTTTTCCATACTGACTACCTCGTTTGTATTGGCCATCAGTGCTTTGTTGGCAATATCGGTTAAGCTCTCCAGTGTTACAGGTTTGGTTACATCAATCACCTCCACACACTCTGCCTTTGTCTGATCAAAACTTTCTTCTGTATGTCCAGAATCCAAGCTCCCTGCAGAAGTTTTAAGAATTGTGTCAAATAAATAGGATTTAGGGGTACCTCTGATACATTCTTCTTCTTCCGCTGAGGATCTGAAGTAGTCTGCCAGAACCTCTTCCATTTCTTCTTCTGTAACTTCTTTAGATGAATCCGGTTCTTCTATGATTTCAGCAACAAGAGCAAGACTTTCATTTTTGGATATGAAGTTGTTCCAGTTGAACCCCTCATCTTCCTGTGCGACAACAAGAGCTTTGTCTTTTGAGTTTGAAGGTCCATCCTCGATCTGCACCATTCGTTTCTCTGGTTGTGGTCGATGATAGATTGCCTTTTTGTAATAATCATCCCCAAACGGATTATGATTGCCCTTTACTTCTCGGTTTGGACATTCGCGCTTGAAACGCCCTTTCTCCCTGCATTTAAAACATGTGACTTTGGATTTATCAAAGCCTAATTTTTGTCAAGGCCCCTTAAATCATCTCTTCCTGTAATTTCCATAAAACGCTGAGTCCTTCGAACCACCGATGCCATGCACCACATAATGTCAATCAATTCCATCTCTTCTGGATTAATTTGGTCGTAGTCTTCTTTAGTCATTTCTGGATTTCCGATTCATCCAGCTACAAGACTCTCATAGGATTCCAGAACTGCTGCAAGGAGCACCATATGTTGCTTAACCGTTTGCTCATTGAAGTCTTGAGCGTTCTGGAGATTCACTGCGATGTTACATTGCAAGATCCGTTGGTTAGAATTGGATTGATTCTGCTAATTGCTTGGTGGTTGATTGGAGCTTTGAGATGATTGTTGTCCTTGGTGATTGTTTGGATTGAAGGAAGCAAACGTTTGGAAGCCACTCGATTGATTGGAGGCAGGACTACGATTTGAGCTGGCACTAAAAGCTGTCTGGATCTTGGGACTTTGAACAGGAGTGTTTGGATTTCCTTTGTAGTATAGACTCACGTCCTGTCACGAGTTCGTTTTCTTGCCTTTCGCCATTTTCTGCATCTCTAGTTCGTGCCCTTCCAACTTTTCTATGAATCTCAGCAAACTGAGACTGTCATACTCAGCTCCATTCTTCAGGATAGTTAAATATGCTGCCCAATCTCCTTCAGGCAAAGAATCTGCCAGTTTGTCAACTAGCTCTTCATTCGTCTTGACAATTCCCATACGCTTCATCTGTACTACCAGGTGGTAATACCTTTCTATGAGTTACCTCATGTTCTCGCCCGGAAGAATATTGAACACTTCAAATTCTTTGTTCAGCAGTGCTTTCTTACCTTTTCTGACATTAGTACTCCCTTGTGCCCTTAATCGTAAGGCGAGCCACAATGAATGAGCGTCGTCATCGTGTTGTAGGAGAACTAAGATTTCTTCTTTTATAGCCTGCTGAAGGAGATTCATCATTTTCTTCTCAATAATGTGTTTTTCTCGTTCATCATTGGACAGACGAACCACCTCAATGCCAAGTTCATTAAGTGGTGGTTGATATTTGTTCTCGAGCGCAAACCAAACTACCAAATTTGTTTCTTGAACCCAGTTCTTGAATCGTTCACTCCAACTCTCATAGTCTTTGATGTTCATGAGCTTTGGAGGCTTCGTAGTGGTTCCCATTTCATTTTCAAGATTCATGTTCTGAGCTGCTACGGAAGCTGTAACTGCTTGTGTGGCAAATGCGTTATGAAATTCTTCCTCACCTGACATCTTGACAAAAACTTATAACAGAAACCAGATTAGAACTAGTTAACTCAAAACTGATTGAAAATTAGGTCGAAACAGAAAATTTTCGTATGAAAAAGTGTCTTGAATTTTCGTGCGAAAATTTAATTTGGTGCGAAAATTGGATTCTTTGTTAGCTCAAACTTTTTAGATGTTAGTACCCTGATTTTCGTACAAAACTTAGTATTTCGTGCGAAAATACTTGTCTTCTTCGAACACTTGTTCACAATTTCACGCTTTTGATGATTTCAGGCATGATTTTGATGGATTTTACGTTTGTATGTTTTAGTGAGCTGTTTAGAATTGATTTTAACACGTTATACTAATAACCTAGTCCAAATTATCCATGAAATCCTTCAGATCTAGAATAAGTTCCAAGAAAGAGTAGAAGAAGAGTTTCCAATGGATGAAACTTGAACTTGAAGTTGAATCCAGCTGAAACTTGGTTGTTTGTTCAACAAATCAAACCTTAAGGCTCTGATACCACTTGTGAATGCTAGGATCGGACCCAACTTGTGAGCTTCCGGTCTGAATTGCTCAGCTAACAGAGGCAGAATTCATTGTTAGCTGATTGAACAAACAGAGAACAAACGAGGATTACTGTTTAACTGTCTGTATATTGATTAACGTTGAAACGATTACAGACTCGAGCAGGGCTTCGCCACTGATCACCAAAAACAGCATGCCTAACAGACAACCTAAGTCACCTATTTATAGGCAAGACTTGACAACAACTAGTGGCTAGGAAGCATGGATTTTCGCATGAAATTTTCGTGCGAAAATCCTTACAGATTTTCGTACGAAAATGTCTACCATCATACAAAACTTTCAAAATCAAACTTCTGACCTATGAAACCCTATCTGTACAATAGACTTATCCTAGATGTAGGCAATAGACATATGTGCACCAACATAAACCACTTCAGTTCACTGGGTCTGAGGGAGCTACGGGACTTCTTCAATGGTTTGAGAGTCTCGAAAGCACGTTACGTTTTGTTCAGTGTCCAAATGAGCGAAAGGTCGAGTTTGCATCTAGTGTGTTCAAGAAAAGAGATTTGACATGGTGGATGTCACACCCCGACCCGCAGCGGAAAAGGTGATAGGGACATGATTGGGTTTTCATCAAAGCTCATGACATTTATTATAATGTTTCATATTTATTATTCCAATTTAAAGGAGATCATACAATCAAATCATACAAATACAACATGTTCTATACATCTATCTAACTTCATTATTTTCTTCTAAGGCACTTTCCTATGTGTTCCTTGCTTCATTCTTTCCACCTGTATCATGTGTAAAAAATGGTTTTTGGATCAACAAAAGTTGGCGAGTGAACCTTGTTAGAAAACATTTATTATTTATTTCTTATTGTATTTAATATGGAAAAATTGTGCAATATTCATATATGAACAAACGTAAATAAACATACAATAACAAACAAATAGCATTACAATAACAAACAACAACAAACAATAACATACAATAACAAACCATAACATACCATAACAAACCAACTTGCATGAATATATAACATGAATGAAACTGTATATGTTGGCAACGTCACGTTCACGCTCATAATGTAATGGGGAACGGACGGCCTATGATAAATGTCTGTGCGATCAAGGCTCAATCAAACGGAGCCGATCGTATGTTGGCAACGCCTGGTTCACGCTCATAATGTAATGGGGAACAGCTCAACGCTCATAATGTAATGGGGAGCGGCGGCATATGATAATGTATATGCGATCAAGGCTCAATCAAACGGAGCCAATCGTATGTTGGCAACGCCTGGTTCACGCTCATAATGTAATGGGGAACAGCTCAACGCTCATAATGTAATGGGGAGCGGCGGCCTATGATAATGTATGTACTGAAAATGATAAATTTAATCTAAACAATAACCACACAAACAGTTGATACATGTTTAATACACATTTGTTCATGGATATGATGGATGCACAATAGTTTAAATATAATAAATAATAAGACACATGATACACCCAAAAACGTGATTAAAACGGGGAATTTGAAGAGATTCACTCACATTAGGTGTGTTCGGTTGATGATGTTGAATGCGCACGAGCTTAAAGGATTGATCGACGAGGAAAAACTAACCTAATTAATAACGAAAAAGTAAGGTAAATAAAAGGATTTTATTAACAATTTAATAGGATTTTTGGATATATTTTTGTGAGTTTAAGGCTATTTTCTAACTTTAAAAATGTTATTTTTTAAGTATTTTTAATTGATTTTTAATTTAAATAAATAAATAAAATAATAAAAAAATGTTGACTTTTTGACTTGACCGTTGACCGTTGACCATTACTGTTGACCGGTTCGGTCGTTTGTATGTGTGCGCTGGGTGAGACTCTAACCCGTGACCTCCCGTACGCGTGCACGCAGCTCTACCAACTGAGCTACGTGTCTAACCCGAAATATTTCTGTTTTTAATTACATTTATACACTAATTAAGTTAATCCGAAAATCATTTATTTTAAAAAGGATTTAATGGTATCGACTCGGTGCTCTCCACAGGTCTCGAACCCGGGACCTGTGGGTTAGTTTGGCACACAGTCCACCGCTGGACTGTGTGTCTAACTTGGTAAATATTCCGGTTTTTATTATACTTAACATGATTCTGCGTGTGGGTCCGGTTCGGTTTAAAAAAGAACATTTTTATTACAGCGAGTGTGTGTGTGTCAAGGATCGAACTCGGGACGTATGCGTATTGTTTGCACACAGTCCACCGCTAGACTGTGTGTCTAACCCGTTTATAATACCGATTTTAATTAATCTTATATCATACACGACTTCGTCTTCTTCGTTCAAACACAGACAATGATTAAACCAACTGTTTCTTGTTTAATTTGATTAACGGACAATATCAACGATTGAAATGCAATGGACAGAGAAAGTTTGGGGAGAGGATGTACCGAACAGATGACTTTTTTCAGAAATCCGGCAAAGATCGTCGGCTCTGTTTTGTGAACTCCTTCTGTTCGGATTCAATAATCAGTTTGATTGATTAGATATGAATTGAATTACTGAGCAACGATTATAAGGGTGTTTAGATGATCATACCGATTAACAGTGTGATTCTGGAAATTCCAGAAGTTTTCTGGCGAAAACAGAAAATCCGGCAACGTCGTCTGGAATAGATTCTGGGTGAGGGATTGATGTTAGTAATAATCTAACAATGGGTTAAAATAGAAAAAGTCGAGGTATTTACCGTGTAGATGAATGTCTCGGTTTTCCGGCGACTTGCAGAGAATTCCGGCGAGTGAAATTTCTTGCGACAGAGATGCTTCAGAGGTTTAAGGTGAGTGTGGGTAATGTCAGTATGAGCTCTAAGATCTTTATTTTTGGGTAAGCAGACGGGATGGAATGAATTCGGTTTTCCGGCGAAAATTTCCGGTTACTTTACAGAGAATTCCGGCGACTGCGGCGAGGCTTTTCTGAGCGAAATGGAGAGTGTAATCTTGATAAACTCGCGCTCAACTGATGAATGATGTATAATTCAGATTGATTTACATTTTCGGTTTCGAATTCCAAAATCTTTCGGTTATGGTTTTGGTGATTTGAATGAGGGACATTAAAATTTTCAGTTATAACCGGCGCTGCTGTAAATGCGTCCGTTATGACAAAAGAAAACGTCAATAATTGACGAATTCGTCGGATTTCCGGCGAGAATGATTTGGGCACTGAGTGTCAGATTTTTTACTTCGAGTTTTATATTAAGTATTAATTGTTTCAGTATTTCACCAAACAACACAAGTGGCGGAGCGGTTGGGCGAGTGTGAGTTAAGTCTTTGAAGCTTTACCCGGCTGACCCGGGTTCGAAACCCGGCTTCAGCATTTAATTTTTATTTCACTATTTTTAATACATTTCAAATATAAATTTTATATTCTAATATACTTATTAATTATGTATCTTTTAAAATTAATTTGGGCATTAAATACGCAACGAAATTTTTAACTGGTTGTTCGGTTAATAAACGAAGCGGGTTTGGTTAACCCGGTTTTTGACGGATGTTACAGTGGAATGGTATTATGAGGGATCGAGGTGCCGAAGTGGCCTTAGCTCAAACATGGGAAGAGCTTCGGGCTCTTATGATGGAGTTCTGTCCTTGCCATGAGCAAAGGGCACTGGAGAACGAATTTCATAATCTTAAGCAAGACAGTGGTGAGAGTCGTGCTTATACCGACCGATATGAGGAGTTGAGTTTACTTTGTCCTTCGATGGTCACTGGTAACAACCCTACCACCGTTCGACAAGCTATTGAGTTAGCTGCAACCTTAACTGATTAACAAGTCAGGAAAGGTAACCTCCATCGCATGGGCGATAAGAAATTCTCTGCTAGGCCAACGCAAGGGAAACCAAAGGGAAACAAAGCCGAGCCTTCCAAACGATCGAGGAAGCGTAAGGCTTCTCAAAACTTTGCTGTTACTGCTCAACCTGCACAACCCGCTCCAACTGCTCCCCAAAACCAACCAGCTCAACCTCCGGCAAAGAAACCTTATGCGGGAACTGCACCGCTTTGCAACCGTTGTAATGGTCATCATCAAGTTCATATACCGTGTCGACAGTGTACTACCTGTGGAAAACTTGGTCACCTGGCAAATATTTGTCCCTTTAACCCAAACCCAGTTGCACAGAACCTAGTTCAACCACAAGCAACTCCCGCTCGACCTCACTTTCCGCCTGGTTCATGTTTTAACTGCGGTGAAATGGGTCACTATAAGAACAATTTCCGAGACTAGCCAATGCAAACCCAACCCGTGGACGTGCCTTTAACATCAATGTCAATGAAGCTCGTGTTGATAACGAAGTCGTTAATGGTACGTTCTTTGTTAACAACCATCCTGCTACTGTTCTTTTTTATTCGGGTGCTGATAGAAGTTTTGTGTCACTTGCTTTTGAGCCTTTGCTTTCGATGCCTAGAACTAAACTAGGAAAGCCCTTGTCAGTCGAGATAGCCAATGGTGAACCTCCCGTACTTGATTCCGTCGTTTGTAACTGCCAGTTGAACCTCAATAACCATTTTTTTCCTATCGACCTTACACCAGTGCAACTTGGAAGTTTCGATGTTATTATAGGAATGGATTTGTTAACCAAGCACCATGCCAAAGTTATTTGCTTTGACAAGATAGTTCGAATACCTCTTCCTTCTGGTGAAACCTTAGAAATTCATGGAGAGAAACCCGCTAGTAACATAAAGCTCATGACATGTACACAAGCCCAAAAGTACTTACGAAAGAATTATGTGGCGTTCTTGGCACAAATCATAGAGGATGAAGTAAAGAATAACAGTATTCAAGATATTCCTGTTATCCGAGACTATCCTGAGGTTTTTCCCGAAGATGTACCTGGTTTACTCCCGGCACGTCAAGTTGAATTTCGTATTGATCTTGTACCTGGTGCCAACCCAATAGCCAAATCTCCTTACCGACTTGCACCGTCTAAAATGCAAGAGTTATTGAAACAACTTCAAGAGTTATGTGACAAAGGTTTCATTCGTCCGAGCTATTCTCCGTGGGGTGCTCCTGTCTTATTTGTGAAAAAGAAGGATGGATCCTTATGTATGTGTATCGATTATCGTTAGCTCAACAAACTCACGATCATGAATCGATATCCCCTACCTCGCATTGATGATCTTCTTGATCGTGAGTTTGTTGAGCTAACGATAATCAACATTGATGATCTTTTTGATCAATTACAAGGTGCTACCTGTTTCTCCAAGATCGATCTGTGTTTTGGGTATCATCAGCTTCGTGTTCACGAGGAGGATATTCCTAAGACTGCTTTCCACACATGATAGTCATTATGAGTTCACCGTTATGCCTTTCGGTTTGACAAATGCTCCAGCTATATTCATGGACTTAATGAATCGGGTTCGTAAACCTTATCTGGATAAGTTCATCATTGTTTTCATCAACGACATTTTGATTTATTCTAAGTCTCGAACCGAGCACGAACAACATCTTCGTCTGACAATGGAACTTCTAAAGAAAGAGCAACTTTACGCCAAATTCTCCAAGTGTGAATTCTGGCTGAAAAAAGTTCAGTTTTTTGAACACATTGTTAATGACCAAGGTATTCTTGTGGATCCTTCCAAAACCGCTGCGATTAAGGATTGGAAAACACCCACTACTCCCACGGAAGTTCGCTCGTTTCTTGGTCTTACTGGTTACTATCGACGATTTATTGCGAACTTCTCAAAGATCGCGGTTCCTCTCACAGCTTAGACTCAAAAGAATAAGCCTTTTGAGTGGGGACCTAAACAAGAGGAAGCTTTTCAAACTTTGTAACTAAAACTCTGTGATGCTCCTATTTTTTCCTTAACCGATGGCAATGATGATTTTGTGGTTTATTACGCGTCGAATCTAGGCCTTGGTTGCGTTCTCATGCAACGAGATAAAGTCATAGCCTATGCATCAAGACAATTGAAAGTCCACGAAAAGAATTACACAACTCGTGGTCTTGAGTTAGGTGATGTTGTCTTTGCTCTCAAGATCTGGAGACACTATCTTTATGGAACGAAGTGTGTGGTGTTCACAGACCACAAAAGTCTCCAACACATATCCAATCAAAAGGAGTTAAACATGAGGCAACGACGTTGGGTCGAACTCCTAAACGATTACGACTGCGAAATTCGCTACTATCCTGGTAAGGCGAATGTTGTGGCTGACGCGCTTAGTCGTAAAGAACGTGTCAAGCTTCTTTGTGTTCGAATTCGATCCGATATCCAAACAAGTTTTCTTGAAGCCCAACGCAATTGTGTAACCCAAGGTTTGTTGAAAGACGAGCTACCTCATCAACTCGAACTTCAACTCGAAACGAAAGACGATGGATTACTCTATTACATGAACCGTTTGTGGGTTCCGAATCAACATAATCTCCATGCTCTACTGATGGACGAAGCTCACAAGTCTCGTTACTCGATTCATCATGGTGCTGCAAAAATGTACAAGGATCTCCGTACCCAGTATTGGTGGCCGGGTACGAAGAATGACATTGCCTTGTATGTATCTAAATGCCTTACTTGTCTCAAAGTCAAGGCCGAGCATCAACATCCATCTGGTTTATTGGAACAACTGGAAAATACCGGTATGGAAGTGGGAGAACATTGCGATGGATCTCATCATGAAACTACCGCGCACATCTAGAGGTCATGATGCAATTTGGGTGATCATTGATCGTCTAACAAAGTCAGCACACTTTATAGCAATCCGTGAGGATTTCTCTGCTGACAAACTTGCCAAGATCTATGTTGATGAGATTGTGTCTTGTCATGGTGTTCCTTTGAATATCATATATGACCAAGATGCTCGGTTCTCATCTCATTTCTGGAAGACTATGCAATCTGCTATGGGAACCAAACTCAACCTGAGCACTGCCTATCATCCTCAAATGGATGGACAATCTGAGAAGACAATCCAAACACTGGAGGATATGCTTAGAGCTTGTGTGATCGATTTTGGTGGTTGTTGGGATTCGCATCTACCGTTGATTGAATTCTCTTACAACAATAGTTATCACGCCAGCATCAACATAGCGCCTTTCGAAGCTCTATAAGGTCGAAAATGTTGTTCACCTGTCTGTTGGAATGAAGTTGGAGAGTCGCAGTTCACTGGACCTGAACTCATGCACGACACAACCGAGAAAGTCAAGAAAATACGCGATAACCTTTTAACAGCTAGAAGCCGTCAAAAGAGTTATGCAGACAAGCGACGCAAGACCTTAGAATTCCAAGTTGGTGATCACGTCCTACTCAAGGAATCCCCTTGGAAAGGAGTGGTCAGATTTGGGAAGAAAGGAAAACTTGCACCACGATACGTTGGACCATTCAAGATCGATGAAAGAATCGGAAAGGTGGCCTACCAACTTGAGCTACCTCCTAAACTCGGGAATATACACCCAACATTCCACGTGTCCAATTTAAAGAAATGTTTAGCCGATACAAACCTCCACATTCCTCTCGACCAGATTCATGTTGATGACACTATGCACTTTGTCGAGAAACCGGTGGAGATACTGGACCGTAAAGTCATGAAACTCAAGCGAAGACGAATCCCGAAAGTCAAAGTATGCTGGGAATCCAAACGTGGCCCAGACTTTACTTGGGAATGAGAGGATCAAATGAAAGCGAAGTACCCACATTTGTTTTCACGAGTTTCCTCTAATTAAATTTCGGGACGAAATTTCCTAAAGTAGGGAGACTGTGATATCTGTGGTGATTCTAGCATGTAACAATGTCAAACAAGTTTATCAATAAATGAAATTTTGTGTTTTATTTATGATTTTTGTATTTTTATCATGACAATTGCACATATTGAATTCTTGAACGATTCTGAGTTTTCAAACGACTTCTGGAAGTTAAATCACAAACTGTTACGTAAACTTAATCAATTTATTGTGATGTACACTCCGGAACAATGACACAAGCTTAACATACTTTTAATATCCTTTGCATAACCTAGAAATAAGTTTTGAAGGGTTTGGTATGTCAAAAACAAGTCTATTCGAGCACATGGACTATTTATGACAAACTACGAAAGTCTACCGATTCTCGTAGCTATTCACGCTCTGGAACAAAGTCTTAAGCTAAGCATACCCTAAAAACCCTTACCATAGCTTAGAAATAACTTTCGAGGGCTTCGGTATGGCAAAATCACGCTTTTGTAACTTCAGGGGCTATTTTACAAATTCTGCGAAACTATGCCTTTTCGCGTATTTTGCTATCCGGAACATGTACGCACATCCAAAAATTTTGTAATCATTAAAACCTTGTATATTATTCATTGGAATGCAAAAATATCATTCGTTACGCTTTTACGGTCATGCACGCGTTCGTTACGATTTTCGTCGTAATTAACCGAAAACCGCAACCGTACGAACAAATGAACCGACACCCGTAATATTTTTAAACATATTTCAAGTTCTCTATACTTTATTGTCCTTATAAAGCTTGAAAATGGGGTTAACGGGTGTTAAAAGTGCCAAAACGCGTCAAAAACAAGTTTAGGGGCCCAATTTTGAAACTTCAGCCCCTGCAAGGGCCTTACGGACCGTAAGGCCTAACTCCATACGGTCCGTAAGGGGTCCCTAGCTCATCAGAATTGTTGAATCAAGGTGGAAGCTTCTTGTTAACTCTCTTATTGACTAAGCAAACAAATTTGCCACCCTTCTCTCTGCTTCTAACAAGTGTTAGGACACTAATCAACTTATGTGATGACTCATGGACACTTGTTATGCTCTTATAACATCAAATTCAGCTATAAATACCAAGTTATTCTTCATTTTTGAACCTTTGCAACCATCTTCTTTGATCCATTCTGCTACAATCCGAATTTGCAACCACTTTTGGAGCTTTCCTCTATGATCCTTTGGTTATCCTTAGTGTTTGTAAGTGTTTCATTCAAGTTTTGTTCAATTCTTGTAGCATATTTAAGCTAAAAATCAAATAGTTTGACTTCTGTTTGACTTTCAGTTTTGATCATAATTTGGTCAAAACAAAGTACAATTGAACTTGTTAATGTGGTCATAATCATGTTGCTTATTGTCTTTAGTAATCATGCCTACTGATTTCCACATTTACTAGTCATTTTGACAAGTCAAAGTTTTGGTCAACGATGCGATAAATGCTCATTTCATGACGGAATTAATTTCGGGTGTCAAAACAATTTGTTTTGGTGCTAAAACTCTTTTACAACTTAGTTAGACACATCAAAAAATGTCTAACTCGTCACTTTTAGTATAGTGTTTGTCTAGGATTGTTTGTTGAACGGTTTTGACCACCGCTTTGACTTTCCAATCCGACCCATTTGATTGATTTTTAGACCCTATCAAATACAAATTTATTACCATAATTGTAAAGGGAATAACCCTCTGAGGTTGTACCTTATGGTCATGTCATTTGATTAGTGTTATGATAATTAGTTGTTGTGATCTTCAATGATGACCAAAATGCTCTTTTTTGCAAATAAATCAACTATGAGCATATGTAACATAAATTTTGACATGTAATCTGATCAAATAACATCTTCAAACATGTTTAAGTATTAAAGAGTTATCATAACACATATCTAGCCATCCGAATGTGTAGTTACACAAATGACGCGTTAAAGTGGCTTAAACTACCTTAACGGGTCATAACGGATCGAAAGCACTTAAAAACCTTTTCGAATCAGGATGTAGACTTTGTTAAACCATTTTATATGAGTACCAACACTCATTTGTTTTACAAGACCTCATTCTATCCGATCCTCCGATTTCAAATCCCGATGTTTACACGATTATCCGATTTTACGACACGCTTGATTTCTCAGACTTTTGAGCTTGTTTGATCTTTGATACAAGGACACCTTTGCAATCCCATGTGAGTACATAGTTTCCCCTCTTTTATGTTTTGCAAATATTTGGGGTGATTCATATGTGCTAAATCATTTTCGAGTTTATAAAATACAAATACTATGGTTTATATAAATAATACGATTTCAATAATGTGAACGAACTTGTTGGTGCATTGTATCCATAACAAGAATGACATTCATTAACAACGGCCAAGCCGACCAGTAGTAAGTTATGGCGCCTAGGACTGACAATCCCGTTACTAAAATACTCGTTGTTTGTGGGGAAGTTTTGGAACCGACTGAAACTGTATTTGTAACAAACCCTTTGGTGGTTTGTTATACGATTAAGGGACCCCATGGGTGGTCTCGAACAAGTCAACAAAGGTTTGACTGTATTCACGAAACGACCAAAAGTTTTCACAACTAAAACAAGGAACGATGAACAATTGGTTTATAACAAGGAACGATGAACGACTGGTTGTAACAAGGAACAATGAACGATCGGTTTATAACAAGAACAATGAACAATGGACGATTGGTTATGATAAGTGATTTAGATAACGGTACGTGTGTAATGTGATAAAAGCACGGTGGATACGGCGCTGGTACTTCCTATATATAAGTGCTTTTATCGTAATATATTCATGGCAATATTGCAACACTTGAACAAATGTTTTCAAATGATGACACGCAACGATTTCAATTAAAGATATAAACCATACAAGTTATTTCAAGAAGATTTACTACTCGGATTTATGAAACAAATGTTTTGGTCAAGATTTATGGCTACAAGTCTTTTATAAACTATAACAAACTTGTTTTAGATCGGTTAGTTATCAATTAACGACTCTAGTAGTCTGTCGAGGTATAGTAATATGTATTCAAGGCCATAAATTTGACATACTCACAAAACCTATGTACTCGCCAGCATTCTTTTATGCTGACTCGTTTTCACATATGTTTTAGGGAACAACGCTGCTTGATGATACTGATGCATGCTCACATAGGAATGGACTTGGACTTTAGTGCCTTAAAAACAAGAAAGACAATTTAAATGCTTGTTACGTTTGTTTAAAAGTTCTATGACAACATAACAATGTAATCAATGTTTAATATTCAATAAAACGAAACTTCAATTATCATGTGTGGTTGCAACAATCTGTTAACGTGACTCCCCGACGTTTCCGCCGCGGTTTGTTGTTTTATGCGGTCGGGGTGTTACAATGGAACTCCTAAGCAACTTTCTATATACTTATAATAATTTTTACAAGTAAAGATGGAAACTTATATATATATATATATATACACTTAGACAATTTACCAAGGTGTATATGTTATGTGTTAAGTGTATGTATTTAGATAGTAGGATGATCTAAATAATACACCAAATCATACCAAGAAAATACTTGTAAGAAAACAAGTATAAAATACCACATGATACATGCACACTAATAACCTCAAATTAACAAGGAAATGCTACAACATTGGATATAAATGTATACCTTACATATATTATATCCCTAATCGAATAAACAGACCAGCGGACAATACGGACAACAGACGAATCTATAAAAAAATATATTCCTAAGAAATAAAGTATATTTCCATTGAACAAATAAGGCATAAGTTAATCGGTCAATAAAGGAATTTATAACGATCACCGATTACAAACAAGCTCGTCGCCATCACGAGGAGCTACTACGACATTTCGGCGATTTTCTACACGAAAACATGTATTAAACGATTACGCCGGCACGTCTAAAAATAATGTATTTTTAGACACCTAACGAACATATTTTTACGATGAAAAAACCTGGAAAGTTAGAATGCATGAAAATCACTAAGTGAGTTTATATAAGTATATGAATATACTTAAACCACATACTTAGTGAATATTACAAATGCAAGAATATTAATATTAGGGACTCATAAATTTATTTTGGGCTAGGTCCATTACTTAAATACATGGGCAAGGCCCAATAACATAAGACATGGGCAAGGCCCAATGACACTAAGACATGGCTAAGCCCAATGACAAGATAACATGGGCTAGGCCCAATGACAGGATAACATGGGTTAGGCCGAATGACAGGATAACATGGGCTAGGCCCAAAGACACAAAGACATGGGCTAGGCCCAATGACATGCATGCTAGGCACGAGGACAAGTGAAGGGCGAGGCCCGTTCACACACGATTAAACACACGATAGCAAATATATATTTGTAAAATATATATACAAATAATAACGAACACACAAACTACCAACACTATAATAGCAACGAAGTTGTTCTAATATGATAACCAAATATATAGCAAGAATTCAAGATGAACAACTTGTACGCGGTAAAACCCGACCTAAGTGTCTAATAAAATTAGTACACTTATAGGTCACACGCGTACTCAGACACTCGCATATCAATAGTACTACTTTATGGAACGCAAACTTGTGAGTTCATGTCCCCCTTTTCTTTTAAACGTTTTCAGTTTTATAACTCTCGGGGGGAAATACATGTTATGACAAATGGTATGTTAGCAATGGGTTTAGATGATAAAACGGTCGATGTGCGTAAGCAGGATGATGACATTGATAACCATTAATCACTTAGTGACCAAGGTGCAAAAGGTGTAGATCTATTGAGCTTGAGACACGCTCCACTCCTAGTTTGTTAACCGTGGAGTACTTTTGTGAGCCCTACTATGACAAAGCTGTCTCGGTTTCGTTATTTACTTATAACACATAATGTCAAGGGGCTCGCTACCCACTGATAGATCCTTAAACTCCATGAATGCTAATAACATACCCGGATTTCAATATTGGATTACAAATATGACATTTTATACGAAGACAATAACTACATGAACTCGCTCAACTTTTGTTGATTTTTCAATTTACAAGTATTTTAGGAAAAAAGGCATGAACAGTGATAGACCTCGGGATTTTGGGAACGACATAACAACAGATGCCACTTTTGGAGGGTTTGCCTCTTATATCCCAACCTCATATGGATATATAGGAGTCAAAACCTTGACTTATTTCATGATGATAACAAACTTGCCTATGTGATGTAATATAACTTGAATTGTGATTTTGGATAACAAAATTCAACGTGTTGAAACCATGTGAACTTACTTTTGAAAACTTGTAATGTTGGTTGTACTTAATATATGACGTGGCATCGTTGTTAATTATAATTTGTTTACACGATTGGATGCAATGATTACCTATTAGTCACACATTTGCGCTTCCGCTACGACCAGGGTGTGACAGTTTCATCATAATCAATGCCTTCTTCCTGTCTATAGCCTTGAACCACAAGCCTAGCTTTGTTCTTGACAACAATGCCACTTTCATCAGTTTTGTTCTTGAAGACCATTTTGTGCCAATTGGACAGACATCCTTTGGCAATGGTACAAGTTCCTATACTTGTTGTCTCTTAAACTATAGGAGCTCTTATTGCATGGCTTCTAGCCAACTATTGTCTCTCAGTGCCTCTTGGTACTTAACAGGTTATGTGAATAATAAAAAACCAGCAAAAAGACAAATGTTTTGGATTGACTTCTTGTGAGCACCCCTTCCTTGATGTTGTCAATAACTTGGTGTGGTGGATGATTTTTAAGGAAGATTAAATCTCCTCTGTATAGAATGATGGCATTTTGAGGTGAACGCTACATATGGGAATCATCTAAGCTAACATCTGTTGGCAATTATGAAGAGCCAACATCTGTTTGGAATAAGGGTGGATGTGTAAGTGGAATAGGAGTGAAAAGAGGTTGACTTTTGAACACAGATAGTGGATCAACAACTGTTGATGTAGCAGTGGCAGAGTTTTCACAGTTTCTAGTAACATCTGCTGCTCCTCTGATGGATGGATTGACTTTGAATTGTGGAAGAACACAATCATATCCATGGTTTTGATGAGAAGGTTGTGGTATACCTGCAGGGTTAGTTTTGATAGATACTTCTTCAAAAGTAAATTGGTCTAGGTCGAACAATTCAGCAGGATTTGCTGGGATTTTCAATGAAGAAAGTTCATTGAACTTTAAATTCAAGGTTTCTTCAACACACTTAGTCCTTGAGTTAAAAACTCTGTAGGCTTTAGCAGTGGTGAGTATCATAGAAAATAACTACAATCTACTTTGGCTGCAAATTTTGAAATGGAATCTTTTAAGTTCAAAATAAAGCATGGCCAGCCAAAGATTTTGAAGTAAGAGATCAGAGGTTTAATTTTATATAAAATTTCATAGGCAGTCTTTTGATGCCCGAGGTTAATTAAAACTCTATTCTGCACATAACAAGTAGTGTTTACAGCCTCTGCCCAATAAGACAAGGGTAAACCTGAGTCTGCAAGCATGGTTCTTACAGCTTCAATTAAAGTCCTATTCTTTCTTTCAACCACCCCATTTTGTTCTGGTGTCATTGGGATGCAAAATTTCCTAACAATCCCTTTTGACACACAAAAATCATCCAACTCCTTATTTTTAAAATCTGTCCCATTATCACTCCTAGAGACGTTTACTGGCAAGTCATATTGCTTTTCAACTTGCTTAACAAAATTTTGCAAAATGCCTCCGGTCTCATCTTTGGAATGCATAAAATAAGTCCAAATAAACCTTGAAAAATCATCAACAATACCAGACAATATCTCTTTCTTTTAAGTCTCATGATTTTAACATGGCTAAACAATTCCATGTGCAACATTTGCAGACAATGACTTGTTTTGGACTCTTCAATTGACTTGTATGAGCTTTTATGTTGTTTACCATTTAGACAGGAAACACAATGTTCATCACAAGTAAATTGTTTTTGAGGGTAAACCTCTATCTCTTTATTAGAGCCACTAAAAACAGACATGCATTAGACATTGGGTTTTCTTTTAACATATTAACCACATACACATTGCCACTCCTATGAGCGACAAGTTGTGCTTTGCTCTCAGCAATTATTTGATCAATCTTTTTAACAACTTGTGGTCCTACAATTTGACACGTTTTCTTAGTAAAGAAGGATCCGTATCCTTTATCACTCATTTGTGAGACACTCAACAAGTTGAATTTTAGATTGTCAATGAGATTAACATGTTCAAATTTTTGTTTCCCATCCTGAACAGTCCTTGACACCAACACCTTTCCTTTTGAATTGTTACCAGAGGATATATCACCCCCTCCATGCGCCATGAAGTCTTTGAGAAGGGCTCTACATCCTGTCATGTGCCTGGAGTCTCCACTATATACATACCATAAACTATCAAGGCAAGTAGAAGCTCCCTGCACATTATTAGACAATTAGTTTAGGTGGGTTTCCAAAGCCAAAATGGCTTTGGATGGAGTCACAGACATATCAGTCTCAACAGTTTGTGATTAAGTAGTGTTTTGAATTGGTTTTTGTAACCACTGTTGAGTACCATTTCCTATCAAGTGCTCATATCCATGAGGATGCCTATTAATCCTTGGTTTTGAAGGTCTTTTATAAGCCTCATTAGAAGGTTGGACCTTTTGAAACAGTGGTTGGCCATATCCTCTTGGATATTTGTTTGCAGGTAGTGCATCTGTTACCTAAACTTCTCTATGAATAATGTTTTTGTGTGATTCTTTGGTAACAGATGTTTGGATTGGGACAAAGGTCTGTTTAGATTTTTCTTCTTTTGGACTCTCAAGTATTTTAGATTTATATTGTTGTCTTTTTATATCAAAACTTTGAATATAAATACAC
The DNA here is from genome assembly GCA_947069175.1 of Scalesia atractyloides. Classification (NCBI taxonomy): domain Eukaryota; kingdom Viridiplantae; phylum Streptophyta; class Magnoliopsida; order Asterales; family Asteraceae; genus Scalesia; species Scalesia atractyloides. The sequence continues at coordinate 61,310,460 of CAMTDV010000014.1, forward strand.
ACTTGAGTTTCATAGTTTGATTTGCCACATATGATATAGTTGAAGAACAAGGTATTACACTTGTTTTGTTAATATCATAAGCTTTTAGAAGAAAGCAGTTTTGTGTGACATGATTCTTGTTTTCACAGAAATCACAAAACAAGTTTTTAACCTTTTCTTTCTTTTTGTTTTTAACAGATTTCTTTTCAGCATATGTTATAACATCTGCTGGAAGATCTTTGATAGGAATTATTCTGGCTTTTGGTGCTTTGACACCTTCAATGGTTGAGAAATCCATTGGTTTGAAGTTTTCAAAAATATCACCTTCATCAGACCATGTGGGTTTGAATTGATATATTTTTAACTTCCTCCAATGTTGATGAACCCTCATGTTTTTCTAAAATGATTATGTTTCCATTTTATCAGTGACCTTGATATCTTCACCAGCCATGTTGTAGGAATAACCTCAACCACACCAGACTCATTTACAACACATTTTTAGAAACTTGGTCCTGTTTTCTAATATCCACACCAAATTTTATGTTGCTTTTGATATGGTTTTCAAGCATAACTTCATAACCTTTGCAGGATTCTACCCATATTTTCACAAATAATTTGGGTAGATTCCAACTCCTTTTTACAAATATGATATTTCTCTACCATGGTTTGTAGTTGGTCCTTGGTTATGCTGGCTTCATACTTGAGACTGATAATTTCAGATTCTTTTTCAAATAGTTTTAATTTTAACTCTTTTGTATGTTTTTCGAACTGAATTTCATCATCTAAAAATTCAGTGGTTTAGATATACTGAATAGGAATAGCGGTAGTAGGGTGTGCAAAATGAGCAGTGTTTTGAATTTGTGGTGTAGGGGTATATTGGAAATAATTGACAGTGTTTTGAGGTCTAGGGCTAGGATGTGTGATAATTGGACCATTTGCTTGACTACTACATTCTCTAGCAAAGTGTCCTAGCCTGTTCCACTTATAACACTTGATTTTTGACTTATCCAACCAGACTTTTAACCCACCATGTAACCCTGGGAATTTTCTATCAGTCCTTTTATAACATTTGCTAGTCCTCACACTTAGCAAGCAAGTTGATGCAAGATGTCCATTTCTTCCAAATCAGTTGGATCAAAATGTTGTAGATCATTTAGTTCAAAAGATAAGTTGTCAGAAACTTGGTTTTCCTCATTTGCTGCAAATGCAAAGTTAGGTGAGCTAGAATCAGAGTTAAAATTTCCACAAAGGTTATCTCCATAAAATGATCATAACTCTGATCCTTGCTACTACCAGAGGTTATCGAAAAACTCATCAAAATTTTACCTGGTTAATCAACTTCTTACGAAGTTGACCTAAAAGTGGTTACAACTTCGGACGAAGTTAAGGTAAGGATCTAAAATTCAGAAAAACGTCTCGGACATTATACATTGTTAGATTCGTATCGACGAGATGAGTTTAAAGCTATAATTTGGTAAAAACGGTTTTCGAAAAATTTTAAATGTTTTTAGCAAACCGATACGTAAAAATTGTCAATTAAAAAGTCAAATTTTTGCATAACATTTTTGAAAACCAAATTTTTGTCGGAAATGGAAAATATTGATTTTGAAAAAATGAATGATTGGGAAGAGTTGCCTTCTGATTTGGATCCTTGTAAACGTTGGACTATTTGGTATAAAAGATTTGAATTGTTTAAAGCAAAAAGGATGAATCTGTAATTGAGCTAGTAAAACGTTTTTGTGTCATGGTTAATCATTTAAATCGATGTAATTACGGGTGGCAAATCCGTATTGAAGATCAGTTTTCGAAATTGGAAGATTCATTACCATCAGAATGGGATGATTTCTTTAAAGAATCAAAAAAGAAACTTAGATATGACATCAATCATCTTCATGAATTTATGAGCGAAATTTCCGATCACATTCCTCTAATTGAAAACCTGAAAGTTTTAAAGCTAAAGAAGGAATGTGAGTCTGAGATTAAATCTGAAAATGAAAATGCTTGTCAAAGTTTTAATAATCCTGAAGTTTATCAATCTTCTGCAGGTATAGTCAGTGATCAAGAAAACGATCTGGAAATACAAAGTTTGAATGATCGGATTAAGAGAGAAAGAAGTATAATGGTGAAGAAATGTGAAGAACAAGTTTCAAGTACATCTACAAATGAGTCTTCAAGTTCTAAACCAATCTGCCCAATCTATGATGAAGATTTGAGTGATTATCTGGCAGATAATGCCAAATTCTTGACCACTCTGGAGAGTTTGACATTAGAAAATAAAAAGTTAAAAGAAAATGAAAAGATTTTTGAAAATAGAACAAAAATTTTAGAAAATGAAAAATTTGTTTTATATAAAAAAAGATTTTGAAAAACAAAATATAATAAACTCGAATCTTGAAAAAATCAGAAAATTTGAACAAGATGCTGAAATTGATAAAAATAAAATTGTTGATTTGGAAAAGGAATTGAAAGGTTTTGTGACCTCGACATTAATGTTAGATCATATATGTCCAAAACTGATCAATGAGAATAAAAAGGTAATTCCAATAAGTGACAATGTCACAAATTATGACGATGTCATAATTGAGGATTGTGATGATGATATCGACGATGAAAGTCATAAAAATGATAAAAATAAAATATTTTTAAAACTAAAACAGAAATTTCAAGAAACTGCTCCACGCAAAAACCTTCTAAGCAGAATGGAGAACGAAAACAAAAGGAAAAAACGTAGTTTAGAAATTCTAAAAAGTTTGAAAAGAAAAATAAAAGTTCATCGGTACGATCATCCAATTATTATAAAAATTCACAAAAATTTGAAATCAAAACTTACGAAAATTTGAAAATAAGTGGTACAGGTCGGACCACAGTGCTTCAAAGTCAAATCATGTTTATAGAAGAAACAGGAAAGATGGCTACCACACTTCAAGTCAATGTTATGATTTGAGTGTATGGTTTGTTAAAAAAAAATCGGTATGATAACAGGATGTGTCACAACTGTGGAGTAAATGGACACATTGCTAGAAAATGTCCACAAAATAATCCTAAACCTGTTCATATTGATAAGAAAAATTCTGAGGATTTGAAAGTACCAACTCAGGATTCGAAACAATGTACGGAAACTACAAACAAGGTGAAACCAGTTATTACTAAGTTTTCAAATTTTGAAACTGGTGAATCCTCAAGTTGTAATGAACGAAAATTTTCTACATTGTATTTCAAGAAAGCTTTAATGAAAAATCAAACATGGTTGGTGAGAGAAAAAGAAGTTACAAAATCCGTGAAAATTGAAAGTTTAGAGGACTTTCCAAAACTTGAGAAAGTCCAAAATAAGCCTAATTGTGAAAAGAAAAGTAAAATTGAGGTTGAAGAAACAACCTAAGGCTGAAAAGACTTGGGTGTCACTATTCAACTAATTGTTTGAATTTTTGTGCAGGAACTTCCGAGATAAAAGCAAATTACTAAGAGTGAAGTTCCGTAGCACACCTAAGAATGAAGATGGGTCGGAATAACAAGTTCTATATAAAGGCCATTTTAACAAAATTTTGAAATTCCAATAACGTTTACTTGAAAGTTTTACAAAATTTTTGAAGAAAATTTTTGAAAAACCTTCACAGAAACCTCATTGTTGAACAGGCAAAACTTCAAAACACAATTGTGTCACAGTTTTTGTCATCATGAGGGGGAGAAGGTTTAACAGAAAAAATTGTGAAGCAGTAATGGATGGCGAATTAAAATGATTCTCATCGGTTGGTCAATGTTTTTTCTATAAATAAAAAATACAAAAATATGTTTTTGAATTTTAGGGGGAGAAAAAATTTTGAAACTTCAAAAACATCTAAAAATTTCAAAGTACAAAAACATTGAAAAAGGAAAAAGAGTTTTGTGTTAAAAAGGAAATGATAGTACATCAGTGGAGTATCACAATATGCTAAGGATTTATAGAGTTTAAAAGGTTTAAACAAGTCTTACTGTGGATGTGTCGTGTGACATTTGTGGTGATCCGATCGTATAACAATTCCGAACGAATCATCAGTCAATGAAATTTTTGTGTTTTATTTATGAGATTTGTATTTTTATCATGACAATTGCACGTATTCGATTCTTGCACGATTCCGAAATCTTAAACAACTTCTAGAAGTGAAATCGCAAACTATTACGCAAACGTAATCAGTTTGACACGACGTACACTGCGGACCAATGAAACAAGCTAAACATACCCTAAATACCCTTTACATAACTTCAAAATAAGTTATGAGGGCTTCAGTATGGCGAAAACAAGTTTATTCAAGCTCAGGGGCTATTTTGCAAATTCTGTGAAACTATGCCGATTCGCGTATATCGTTATCCAGAACATGTACGCACATCAAAAAAAATTTAACCATTAAAATCTAGTATTTTAATGATTGGAATGCAAAAATATCATTCGTTACGCGTTTACGGTCATTTGCACGTTCGTTACAATTTTCGTCGTAATTAACCAAAAACCACAACCGTACGACCGAAAGAACCGACACCCGGGACATTTTTCGACATATTTCAAGTTCCCTATACTCTAGTGTCCTTATAGAGCTTAAAAATATGGTTAACAGGTGTTAAAAGTGCCAATATGCGACAAATACAGGTTCAGGGGCCAAAACTGTAATTTTTGAAACTTCTGCCCCTACAAGGGCCTTACGGACCGTAAGGCAAAACCCCATATGGTCCGTAAGGGGTCCCAAGTCAGAAGTTTCTTAAATTCAAGCTGGAAGCTTCTTGTTAACTTCCTTGGCCACCAAGTCGCGTTCTATGCCACCTTTAACCTGCATTAGACACTTGGAGGGACACTAATCCATGCCTTAGCACCTGGATCAACACTTGGCATGATTTGGGAGCTCCAAGATTAGTATAAATATTCACCATTTCTCTTTGCTCATTTCCATATTTCTTCTCTCTAAACTCTAAGTGGAGTTGCTACCTATTTAGGAGGCCTCCCATCTGAGTTTTTCTAGTAATATTGGCTTCCTTGAGCATAAGTAAGTGTTCTATCCTAGCCTTGTTATTTATATTAGCTCCTTATGAGCTAAAAGTCAAACAATTGACTTTTTGTTTGACTTTCGATTCTGACCATAATTGGTCAAAAGCAAAGTTCAATTGAACTTTGCAACGTGATCGTAATCACGAAGGTTATAATCCCTTGCGTTTATACCTACCGATTTCCACGTTTCCTAGTTGTAGTGACGAGTCAAAGTTTCGGTCAATAATGCGCAAAATGCGTATTATACGATGGAACTATTTTCCGGTATCAAAACACTTTGTTTTGATATCAAATCATTTTTCTAACTTAGTTAAACATGTTTTAACATGTTTAACTCGTCACTTTTAGTTTAGTGCTTATTTAGGGTCGTAAGTCGAGTGGTCTTGACCACCGCTTTGACTTTCGAATCCGACCCGTTTGGTCGATCGTCGATCTTAGAATCCGACCAAGCACATATTTGTGACCATAGTTGTATAGGGAATAACCTCTGAGGTTATACCTTATGGTCACGTTGTTTGTTTAGTATTATGTTAAGTCGCTAGTTATGCTTTTATAAATGACCAAAACGCCCTTTTTGCGCATAAATCAGCTTTAAAAATATGTGACCAATGTTTTGACATATAAACTGATGTTGCAACTAGATTAAACTTATTTTGGCTTATGAGACTTATCATAACACATATCCTAACCATCCGAACACGTTTTTACATAAATGATCCGTTAAAGTAGCGTAAACTACCTTAACGAGTCATAACGGGTCCAAAGCACTTAGTAACCTTTTCAAATCAGAATGTAGACTTTGTTAAACCATTTTATATGAGTACCAACACTCATTTGGTTTACAAGACCTCATTCTATCCGATCCGCCGATAAAAGTCCCGATATTTACATAGTTATCCGATTTTAGGACACGCTTGATTTCTCGGACATTTGAGCTTGTTTAATCTTTGATTCAAGGTTATTTTGCAACCCCAAGTGAGTACGTAGCTCCCTTCTTTTACGTTTTTCAAATATTTTGGGGTGATTCATATGTGCTAAATTGTTTTCAAGTTTTCAAATTACAAAAGCTATGGTTTATATAAACACGACGATTTGAATAATATGAACGAACTTGTTGGTGCGTTATATACATGGCACGAATGACATTCATTAGCTTTGGCCAATCCAACCAGTAGTAAGTTATGGTACCACAGGACTGACAATCTCGTTACCAAGATTCCCGGTGTTTGTGGGGAAGTTTGGGGAACGACTGAAACTGTTTACTTTAATAAATCCTTTGGTGGTTTGTTATTGCAATTTAAAGATACCCTTTGGTGGTATAGACGAGTCAACACAGGTTTGAATGTATTCACCAAAACGACTAAAAGTTTTTCCAATTAAAACAAGGACGATTTATTTACACGAACGATGAACAATTGGTTATGACACGAACAATGGACGAATGGTTTATGACACAAACAATGGACGATTGGTTTATGGTAAGTGAATTAGATAACGGTACGTGTGTAATGTGATAAAAGCATTGTGGATACGCCGCTGGTACTTCCTATATATAAGTGCTTTTATCGTATTACATTCGTGGCGTTATTTCCATCACTTGGAACAAAGGTTTTCAACAATGACACGCAACGCTTTTCAATTAAAGATATAAAACAATCAAAGTTTCTTCAAGACGTTTTACTACTCGATTTTACAAAACATATGTTATGGTCAAGATTCATGGCTATAAGTCTTTTATAAACTATAACTAACTCGTTCTAGTTGGTTAGTTACCATTGCAATACCAAATACTTTTTGTTAACAAGGTTTTCAATCAACAACTCTAGTAGTCGGTGAGGTATTGCAATACATATACAAGGCCATGAATTTGACACACTCACAAAACCTATGTACTCGCTGGCATAGTTTTGCTGACTCGTTTTCACATATGTTTCAGGGAACAATGCTTGATGTTGATGCATGCTCACTTAGGATCGCACGCGGACTTAGTGCCTTAAAATATGAAAGAGAAAAGTTTATTTAGTTTGTTTTAATTTCAAAGACAATGTAACTATGAAATTTCAATATTCAATAAAACATAACTTTAATTACAACATGTTGTTGAAACAATCTGTTAACGTGACTCCCTGACGTTTCCGCCGCGGTTTGTTGTTTTTACGCGGTCGGGGTGTTACAGATTGGTATCAGAGCACTGGTTATAAGGAATTAGGTTATTAGTAATGCTTTGACCTAGACTATAACCTTCCTAGGACCCTAAAGCGAGTTTACTTGGGTTTAGATTCATAAAATACATTAGGTGATTACCAAAAACAATACAAAAGTCACAAAATCTCTTTCCGAAAACTTTTTGCAAAGAAAAACATCTATTCTTAGATGAATCATTTTTGGGCTTTATGCCTTCAAGGTTTTCAAATCTCGTCAAAGTTTGGGTTTTATTAATGTGAACACATGCAATCTGGAAGGGTGGGTGCCTGTACCCCAAGTTTTCTGTCCAAGGTTAGAGTGTTCGTACAAATCCACTTAATCGGACCAGTCACTCTTACCTGGGAACTCTTGGGGTGAGTGTCCACTTATAGGCTAAAGCATGTCTTCACGATATAAAGACCCATTTACATTGATTAGTCACCTGTGTCGTTTGTTTGTTTTGAGAACGAACGAATGGCCACCATCCTTATTTCGTCGTCTTTTTCAACATCTCTCTTGATTTATATCAATCTCACATATCTTCCTCCATGTTTTCTTTTAGAATGCCTCTTAGACGTGATACAACTCAAAATACCGAAATGGCAGCTATTATCGCTCAGCAAATTGCTGCTGTATTCCCAAATCTTATGACCCAACTTAATCAAGCGAACAACAGCAATAACAATAACAATGCGCCAGCTCCGTGCAACTATAAACAATTTTGTTCGGCTAAACCACTCTCTTTTCTGGGTCTGAGGGAGCTACTGGGCTTTTGCAATGGTTTGAGAGCCTCGAAAGTACTTTTCGTCATGTGCAATGCCCAAACGAGCGAAAAGTCGAGTTTGCGTCGAGCGTATTCAAAAAAAGAGCTCTTACATGGTGGAATGGTATTATGAGAGACAGATGTGCTAATGTAGCCTTAGCTCAAACTTGGGAAGAGCTTAAGGCTCTAATTATGAAGGAATTATGTCCTCGTCAGGAGCAGAGGGCGCTCGAAAACGAATTCCATGATCTCCAACAGGATAGTGGTGAGCATCGTGCTTATACTGACCGGTACGAGGAGTTGAGTTTACTCTGTCCTTCGATGGTGACGCCTTTGGATAAGGTGATCGAGAAGTATATCGATGGTTTGCCTGATCCTATTCAGGACATTGTTACCAGAAGTAACCCAACCACTATCCGACAGGCCATTGAACTAGCTGCAACTTTGACCGAGTCTCAGGTCAAAAAGGCAACCTTCATTGGAAAGGAGATAAGAAATCATCCACCAAAACCACTCAAAAGAAAAACAAAGCTGAGCCTTCCAAACGATCAAAGAAGCGTAGGGCTTCTCAGAACTTTGTTGTTACTACACAACCCGCTCCAGCCGCCCAACCCAATCAAGCTCCCCAAAACCAACCAGCTCAACCTCCTGTGAGGAAGCCACATGCTGGTACTGCACCGTTGTGCAATCGGTTCAACGGTCACCACCAAGTTCACCAACCATGTGGTCAATGTATGACTTGTGGAAGATTTGGTCACTTGGCCAACGTTTGTCGATATGTTCCAAACCAAGCCGCTTAGAACCCTGTCCAACCCCAAGCAAATCCCATTCGACCTCACTTTCCACCCGGGTCATGTTTTAACTGTGGCGAGATGGGCCATTACAAGAATAATTGCTCGAAATTAGCCAATGCCAATCAAGCTCGTGGATGAGCATTCAACATTAACGCCAACGAGGCCCATGCTGATAACGAAGTCGTTAATAGTACGTTTCTTGTCAACAATCATCCTGCTTCTGTTCTTTTCGATTCGGGTGCGATAGGAGTTTCGTGTCCTTAGCCTTTGAACCATTACTTACAATGCCAAGAACTAAACTAGGAAAGCCCTTGACTGTCGAGATAGCTAGTGGCGAACCTCTTAAACTAGATTCTGTCATTCGTGATTGCCAATTGAACCTCAATAACCACCTTTTCGCCATTAACCTCACACCAATGCAACTCGGAGTTTTGACATCATCATAGGAATGGATTGGTTAACCACGCATCATGCCGAAGTTATTTGTTTTACAAGATAGTTCGAATACCTCTTCCCTCTGGTGAAGTCTTAGAAGTTCGTGGAGAGAAACCCGCTAGTAATCTTAAACTCATGACCTGTACCCAAGCTAAAAAATACCTATGAAAGAACTATGTTGCCTTCCTGGCACATATCGTAGACGAGAAAGGCAAAAGCAAAACTATTCAGGATGTCCCCGTTGTTCGAGATTATCCTGAGGTGTTTACTGAGGAACTGCCCGGTTCTCCTCCTGTACGTCAAGTTGAGTTCCGTATTGACCTTATACCTGGTGCCAACCCTATTGCTAAATCTCCTTATCGTCTTGCACCGTCTGAGATGCAAGAGTTATCGAGACAGCTTCAAGAACTATCCGATAAAGAATTCATTCATCCGAGCTATTCACCTTGGGGCGCTCCTGTCGTTTTTGTGAAAAAGAAGGATGGATCCTCCCGTATGTGTATCGATTACCGTGAGCTCAACAAACTCACGATCAAGAATCGATATCCCCTACCTCGCATTGATGATCTCTTTGATCAGCTACAAGGTGCTACTTGCTTTTCAAAGATTGATCTATGTTCTGGGTATCATCAACTTCGTGTGCTCGAAGAAGATATTCCCAAGACTGCTTTCCGCACAAGATACGGCCACTATGAGTTTACTGTCATGCCTTTCGGTTTGACAAATGCTCCAGTTGTTTTCATGGACGTGATGAATCGGGTTTGTAAACCTTATTTGGACAAGTTCATCATTGTTTTCATCAATGACATTCTTATTTATTCCAAGTCTTGAGCTGAACACAAACAACACCATCGATTAACTATGGAACTACTAAAGAAAGAACAACTTTATGCTAAATTCTCCAAGAGCGAGTTTTGGCTAAAAGAAGTTCAATTCTTGGGACACATAGTCAACGAGCAATGTATACATGTGGATCCTTCCAAAATCACTGCGATTAAAGATTGGAACACACCCACTACTCCTACAGAATTTCGCTCTTTTCTTGGTCTTGCTAGATATTACCGTCGATTCATCGCGAACTTCTCAAAAATCGCGGTTCCCCTCAACGCTTTAACTCAAAAGAAAAAGCCTTTGGAGTAGGGACCCAAACAAAAGGAAGCCTTCCAAACTCTGAAACAGAAGCTCTGCGATGCTCCTATTCTATCTTTACCCGATGGCAACGATGATTTTTTGTCTATTGTAACGCATCGAATCTAGGCCTTGGTTGTGTTCTCATGCGACGAGATAAAGTCATAACCTATGCGTCAAGACAATTGAAAATCTATGAGAAGAACTACATGACTCATGATCTTGAGTTAGGTTCTGTAGTTTTTGCCCTCAAAATTTAGAGACATTACCTCTATGGTACGAAATGCGTGGTTTTCACGGACCACAAAAGTCTCCAACAGATATTCAATCAAAAGGAGCTAAACATGAGACAACGACGCTGGGTCTAACTTTTAAACGACTACGACTGTGAAATTCGCAACCATCCTGGCAAGGCGAATGTCGTAGCCGATGCGCTTAGTCGTAAGGAATGTGTCAAACTTCATTGTGTTCAAATTCAATCCGATATTCAGACACGTATCCTACAAGCACAATGTACATGTGTGAACCAAAGCTTGTTGAAAAATGAGCTACCTCAAAATCTCGAACTTCAACTCGAAACGAAAGACAATGGATTACTTTATTATTTGAACCGTTTGTGGATTCCAAGTCAAGACAATCTCCGCACCTTATTGATGGACGAAGCTCATAAGTCTTGTTATTCAATCCATCTTGGTGCAGACAAAATGTACAAGGATCTTCGTACCCAGTATTAGTGGCTGGGTATGAAGAAAGACATTGCCTTGTATGTATCAAAATGCCTAACTTGTCTTAAAGTCAAGGCTGAACATCAACGCCCATCTTGTTTGCTTGAACAACCAGAAATTCCGGTATGGAAGTTGGAGAACATTGCGATGGATCTCATCACAAAACTACTGCGCACATCTAGAGGTCATGATGCTATTTGGGTAATCATTGACCGTCTAACAAATTCAGCACACTTTTTGGCAATTCGTGAGGATTACTTTGCTGACAAACTCGCCAAGATCTATGTCGATGAGATTGTATCTCGTCATGGTGTTCCTTTGGACATCATATCTGACAGAGATGCTAGGTTCTCATCCACTTTTGGAAAACCATGCAATCTGCTATGGGAACCAAACTAAATCAGCTTTGCTTATCATCCTCAAATGGATGGACAAACTAAAAGAACAATTCAAACATTAGAGGATATGGTTAGAGCATGTGTGATCGACTTTGGTGGTAGTTGGGATTCGCATCTACCATTGATCGAATTCTCCTATAATAATATTATCACACCAGCATCAACATGGCGCCTTTCGAAGCTTTATACGCTCGAAAATGTCAGTCACCTGTATGTTGGAATGAAGTTGGAGAGTCCCAGTTTACTGGACCTGAACTTATTCATGACTCAACAGACAAGTCAAGAAAATACGCGATAACCTTCTGACAGCTAGGAGCCGTCAAAAGAGTTATGCGGACAAACAACGCAAGCCCTTAGAATTCCAAGTTGGTGATCACGTCCTACTCAAGGTATCCCCTTGGCAAGGAGTGGTCAGATTTGGAAAGAAAGGAAAACTAGCACCACGATACGTTAGACCATTCAAGATCGTTAAAAGAATCGGAAAGGTGGCCTACCGACTTGAGCTACCTCCTAAACTTGGGAACGTTCACCCAACATTCCATGTGTCCAATCTAAAGAAGTGTTTAGCCGACACAAATCTTCACATTCCCCTCGACGAAATTCACGTAAATGACACTATGCACTTTGTCGAGAAACCTGTGGAGATTTTAGACCGTGAAGTTAAGAAACTCAAACGAAGACGAATACCGATAATCAAAGTTCGCTGGGAATCCAAACGTGGCCCAAAATTTACTTGGGAATGAGAGGATCAAATGAAAGCGAAATACCCACATCTGTTTTCACAAGTTTCCTCGAATTAAATTTCGGGATGAAATTTCCTAAAGTAGGGGAGATGTGACATTTGTGGTGATCCGATCGTATAACAATTACAAAATCATCAATCAATGAAATTTTTGTGTTTTATTTACGGGATTTGTATTTTTATCATGACAATTGCACGTATTCGATTCTTGCACGATTCTGAAATCTTAAACAACTTCTAGAAGTGAAATCGCAAACTATTACGCAAACGTAATCAGTTTAACGCGACGTACACTGCGAAACAATGACACAAGCTAAACATACCCTAAATACCCTTTACATAACTTAAAAATAAGTTTTGAGGGCATCAGTATGGCGAAAACAAGTTTATTCAATCTCAGGGCTATTTTGTAGCGAAACTATTCTGATTCGCGTATATCATTATCCGGAACATGTATGCACGTCCAAAATAATCATTAAAATCTAGTATTTTAATGATTAGAATGCAAAAATATCATTCATTACGCGTTTACGGTCATTTGCACGTTCGTTACAATTTTCATCGTAATTAACCAAAAACCACAACCGTACGACTGAACGAACCGACACCCGGGACATTTTTTGACATATTTCAAGTTCCCTATACTCTAGTGTTCTTATAGAGCTTAAAAATGTGGTTAATAGGTGTTAAAAGTGCCAATATGCGACAAATACAAGTTCAGGGGCCAAAACATTAATTTTTGAAACTTCTGCCCCTACAAGGGCTTACAGACCGTAAGGCAAAACCCCATACGGTCCATAAGGAGTCCCAGGTCAGAAGTTTCTTAAATTCAAGCTGGAAGCTTCTTGTTAACTTCCTTGGCCACCAAGTCGCAATCTATGCCACCTTTAACCTGCATTAGACACTTGGAGGGACACTAATCCATGCCTTAGCACCTGGATCAACACTTGGCATGATTTGGGAGCTCCAAGATTAGTATAAATAGGCTTGATCTTCACCATTTCTCTTTGCTCATTTCCATCTTTCTTCTCTCTAAACTCTAAGTGCAGTTGCTACCTATTTAGGAGGCCTCCCATCTGAGTTTTTCTAGTAATCTTGGCTTCCTTGAGCACAAGTAAGTGTTCTATCCTAGCCTTGTTATTTATTTTAGCTCCTTATGAGCTAAAAGTCAAACAATTGACTTTCTGTTTGACTTTCGATTCTGACCATAATTGGTCAAAAGCAAAGTTCAATTGAACTTTGCAACGTGATCGTAATCATGAAGGTTATAAACCCTTGCGATTATACCTACTAATTAACACGTTGCCTAGTCGTAGTGACGAGTCAAAGTTTCGGTCAATAATTCGCAAAATGCGCATTATACGACGAAACTATTTTCGGGTATCAAAACACTTTGTTTTGATATCAAATCAGTTTTCTAACTTAGTTAAACATGTTTTAACATGTTTAACTCGTCACTTTTAGTTTAGTGCTTTTTTAGAGTCGTAAGTCGAGCGGTCTTGACCACCGCTTTGACTTTCGAATCTGACCCGTTTGGTCGATCGTAGGATCTGACCAAGCACATATTTGTGACCATAGTTGTATAGGGAATAACCCTCTAAGGTTATACCTTATGGTCATGTCGTTTTGTTAGTATTATGTTAAGTCGCTAGTTATGCCTTTATAAATCACCAAAACACCCTTTTTGCGCATAAATCAACTTTAAACATATGTGACCAATTTTTGACATATAAACTGATGTTGCAACTATATTAAACTTATTTTGGAATAACAGACTTATCATAACACATATCTAACCATCCGAACACATTTTTACATAAATGATCCGTTAAAGTAGCGTAAACTACCTTAACGGGTCATAACGGGTCAAAAGCACTTAGGAACCTTTTCAAATCAGAATGTAGACTTTGTTAAACCATTTTATATAAGTACCAACACTCATGTGGTTTACAAGACCTCATTCTATCCGATCCGCCGATAAAAGTCTTGATATTTACATAGTTATCCGATTTTAGGACACGCTTGATTTCTCGGACATTTGAGCTTGTTTAATCTTTGATTCTAGGTTATTTTGCAACCCCAAGTGAGTACATAGCTCCCCTCTTTTATGTTTTTCAAATATTTTGGGGTGATTCATATGTGCTAAATTGTTTTCAAGTTTTCAAATTAGAAAAGCTATGGTTTATATAAACACGACGATTTCAATAATGTGAACGAACTTGTTGGTGCGTTATATACATGACATGAATGACATTCATTAGCTTTGGCCAAGCCGATTAGTAGTAAGTTATGGTACCATAGAACTGACAATCCTGTTAATAAGATTCTCGGTGTTTGTGGGGAAGTTTGGGGAACGACTGAAACTGTTTACTTCAATAAACCCTTTGGTGGTTTGTTATTGCAATTTAAAGATACCCTTTGGTGGTATAGACGAGTCAACAAGGGTTTGAAGTATTCACCAAAATGACCAAAAGTTTTCACAGTTAAAACAAGGATGATTTGTTTACACGGGCGATGAACAATTGGTTTATGACACGGAAAATGGATGAATGGTTTATGACACGAACAATGGACGATTGGTTTATGGTAAGTGAATTAGATAACGGTACGTGTGTAATGTGATAAAAGCATGGTGGATACGCCGTTGGTACTTCCTATATATAAGTGCTTTGATCGTAATACATTCGTGGCGTTATTTGCATCACTTGGAACAAAGGTTTTCAACAATGACACGCAACGATTTTCAATTGAAGATATAAACCATACAAAGTTTCTTCAATACGTTTTACTACTCAATTTTTACAAAACAAATGTTTTGGTCAAGATTCATGGCTATAAGTCTTTTATAAACTATAACTAACTCGTTCTAGTTGGTTAGTTACCATTGCAATACCAAATACTTTTTGTTAACAAGGTTTTCAATCAACGACTCTAGTACTCGGCGAGGTATTGCAATACCTGTACAAGGCCATGAATTTGACACACTCATAAAACCGTTGTACTCGCGGGCATATTTTTGCTGACTCGTTTTCACATATGTTTCAGGGAACAATGCTTGATGTTGATGCATGCTCACTTAGGATCGGACGCGGACTTAGTGCCTTAAAATATGAAAGACAATAGTTTATTTAGTTTGTTTTAATTTACAAGACAATGTAACTATGAAATATCAATATTCAATAAAACATAACTTTAATTACCACGTGTTGTTGAAACAATCTGTTAACATGACTCCCCGATGTTTCCGCCGTGGTTTGTTGTTTTTACGCGGTCGGGGTGTTACATGTCGATAGGCTTTACACGTTCAGTAGGTTGTTTCCGGGATATAATTAAATTTTACAACTGCTTAGCTTGTGGTTTAACATCTCTTGGATATATGGACTTAGTACTCTGAAATTTCGTTTGAGAGATTGCCTAATTCTGAGGTACGAGGCCTTCATAGATGGTTGATATCTGGGGTATTATACAAGTTCTTCTGATTTTGCGTAAGCAATGGCCTAGAACTTGTAGAATACTTTTTCATTAAAACCCTAAAACTTCATCTGATTGAAAATATAGAAAGATACTACAATTGCAGTACAAAAGATTCCAAATTTGGAACACCACCTTTAAGTCGAGCCTTCATCTCTTTATCTGTATGGTGGTACTAACCTGAGCTCTCAAGGTCTCGCACAACCCGGTTACAGGTATCAGTTACGCTATACTCACCAGTAAGATGAAATCTAGGAAATCTTGATACGAATGTATATTCTGAGATGGGAACCATAGTTAAGTCAAGTTTCTTAATTCTATCTAACGTATCTTGGAACAATTCAGAAATGTGTTGAAGTTTAAGTGGACAAATATATCGACAATCTTGGTAAATTTGTTTAAAACTTAGAGTCATTAAAAGGTCAATGGTACTAGTGTTATGTCTCAAAAACTGATATGATCCTTTAACACAAACTCAACAAAATTATGTTTGTAAATATTTGTACATAGTTAGTGTTTGATATTCATTGCATAAAAACAAAAAGATTTTATTATCTTTTTAGTTTCGACTAGTGATGATGAAAAGCTGATTTTCAAAATCTAGAGCTGCTGAACAAAAATTCTTGAAATTGAGATTGTTCTACAAAGTTTAAAAATTTCATTAATTTGAAACTTATATTTGAGTAAATGCATCAGTTTCTGTCAAAATGTTTAATCAAGATCATTAAGTTGAACTTGATACATAAATCAGATATTCAAGGTTATTAATTTGGACTTGTTTAACTGGGAGAGTTTAAAACTGATGAGAAGATTAAAATTTGAAATGGTCGTATTTAGAAGTTTCAAAGTTTGAATCTGGCAATGTTTATTTGAAAGTTTAAGGAACTTTGAAACAGAAAATAGTTTTTAAAGGGGAGTTGGATAAACATGTTGATTGAAGATAGCAGAAATCTCAAAGTAAGGGGGAGCATGGTGATTAAAGTTTTATCAAGACAAGCTCAAGAAAAGAGAATAGAATAGACAAAGATATGAAGATCATCGATGTTAAAGTTATTCAAGAAAAAAAGATCAAGAGAATTTTAAAGACTATGAAACTTAATTGAAGACTGATGACTACGGCAACATCCAAGGGGGAGTCTGTTGATGCATATGTTTGTTGCCTACGTCATCGTATAACGTCGAGTCTGTGTTTAGGAGCGAAATGTTAAGTTTATGTATGATGTGAGACAAGTTCGCCCGAACTTGTAGAGTACATGGACAAGTTCACCTGAAGTTGTCCTGTGAAGGACAAGTTCGCCCAAACTTGGCCATGACACATTTCAAGCGAACTTGTTCTCCTATAAATAGGAGTGTTGTGTTTTCATTTAAAACATTCAGAGATTTTGTAACCTGGACGGCGAAGCTCTGTCCAAGTTTTCCAGGAGCTGTGTTTACTAATCAATGAAACAGTGATTAAACAGTAACAAACTTGTCTACAATGTTGCCTATGCAAACGGATTCCACACGTTTACCTTAGGTTTGCCAAATTAGGACCTAAATGATCCGTACAATGGACCTACACTTCTTTTCCTGACTCTTGTAGCTTCTTTTTCTAGTTCAGCTCTCTCTCATAAGTGAGAAGCCTACCATGAAGCTGACTCAAACTCATCTCTTTGAATCCAACTGAGTTTCTAGTTACAAAGGCTATAGTGTCCCATTTATCTGGTAGTGATCTTAGAAATCGGCTACTCAAAGTAGAATTTGCACAATTAACATCAACCAGTTTTAACTCACTTATCAAACAACTGAACCTTTCAAATTGTTGAGTTAATGATTCTCCTTTAACATGACAAAATGTTTCTTACTGTTGGTTTAAAACCTCACTGTTGTTCTCAATAACTTCCTTAGTACCACTGAATTGCTCTTTCAAGGCATCACACAACTCTTTTGCAATGTTTCAATGCAATAGGCAAGTATAGATATCATTAGGCAAAGCAGATGCCACGATATTGAATGCCTTTGCATCCAGCTCGATTTTCTGAAAATCTTGCTCGGAGTAGTTTTCAGGATTTTTAGGGACTTGAACCTTTGGATCTTCGGTACTAGGTACCATAGGAACATGAGTGTTTTGGTCAAAAATCACAAGAAGGATAATGTAACCAAACTTTGAATGTGAGGTTGAGTGCTTTAGTGATGAACAATTTTATGAACAAATTGAAAATGTAAACAATGGTGAACACCGAGATTTATACGAGGAAAAAGCCCTTGACCAATGAATGATCTCCGGCATAAAAAACCTCAGGTGATGGAAACTACCGATCACCAACTATATTGAATTATAAAGATTACAACTTTGGAAATATTGAGCTTTTACAAGGAGAGTTCTAATGTGTGTTCGAGAGAGAGTAGCAGAAGTGTGTATGTGAGTGTGTGTTCAATCAGAAGTCGTGTGTCTGTCAAGCTCAATATCCAACTAAATATCTAGCTCATCCTAATGAACTAACTATCCGAAATATCAGCCATGCATCCACGTTCTCCACCAACAGTCATGACTCTCTTTGCACGTGCCATAATTAGCATATTCCTTTGATAATTCCCGTGTTGACTCAGCTCATTTCACATAATACCTGCAAACGTAAACCAAATACACGAGAAACAATTGTTAGAAAAACATAGACTTAGATAAGGATCCTAAATCCTTAGACTTCCTGCGCCATTCGCTAAGGATCCGTGATCCAGGCTCAATCTCAGGATGGAGGATCCTTAGTATAAAATCCATGCCCTAACAATTGCCCCCAAAATATGAGGAATTAATTGTAACTAGATGACTCATATTTTCATCAAAATCGGACTAGCCGTTGCAAGTGGAGCTAGCCGTTACAGCCATGACGTCACTGATAAGACTTCCTGCAATAATCATTATTATATATAGGGGTTAGATAGAGATGAGATTTACCATTTAAATCCAGATCTTTGCAATTTATATATGCATCTGGAAGCTTCAAGGTATTCTCTCTCTTCTCTATTCTCTAAAGTTATCTTTCTTTTCCTTCTTCTCTAAAAATCCATGGCGAAAATGGTCACCCGGTCCTCACCAATCAAGGATCCTGAGAACGACAACCCACCTCAGAGTCAGGATCTCCTTGCAAATCCTTCATCGGAGTTATGCCGATTCACCAACCCGGAGATTGATCAGATGCACCCCTATTTCCTGGAGGGTGCAATATTTAGATATTTTGACTCTTCAATGAAGAGTGACTGCATATCCACCAAGTGGGTGAGCTTTCCTGCTGCCCCTTTCCAGATAGGTTTCTCTTATCCTTTTCCAGCCTTCACCCAAAGCTTTTTTACCTTCACTGGTTTGTGTTACAGCCAGGCTATGCCCATATTATGGAGGGTACTCTATACCTTGGAGCAAATCATTGCTAATGAGGGCATAATCCTTAGTTTTACTGAACTCAGTCACCTGTACAATCTTGTTAGCCATGGATCCCGCCGTTTCCTATTTAAAGCCAAACCACAGCAACCCCATCCCATTCTCAAAACCACCAAGAATGACTCCTACACCATGTCAAGTAAGTATCCATAAATGTGTTTATATGTATTTAAAAATAAATTTAAAAAGGATATGCACTTATCTGCGTCTTAACATTGAAGGTGCTGCCAAGTCCTTATCAAAGTCTGCTTCTAAGTTCGGCCTAGGGGAACTCGAAGGAATAATCTCCCCCGATCCTTCAAGAAGGAGCTAGCCGAAGGCCAAAGCCAGCCGGAAGCTATGGGTATGACCCTTCGTGCCAAGTTTGGATCCAAGTGGAAGAAGCCATCGGAGCCTGCACCACCAAGCGACGCCTTCTCACTTGAGCAAGATATCCACAACTGCGTTACTGAGGTAAGGATCATTGACTCTTCTGTTTATGTAAAAAGTTTAGGATAAAGGATCCTTATCTTTACACATTGTCATATACAGAAAGTTGCGCAAATCCAAGCCCTGCAAGGGAAAAAGTTAGCTGAAGCTGAAGAAAGCATCGCTGACCTCCGCACCTTTTGCACTGCTAAAGACCAGAAAATTGCGCAGCTGGAGAGAGAGGTCAATCGCTTGGAGAAACAAGCCATAGTGGATGCGGTTCAGGCGAACAAGGACCGGTTGGAGGTTGCTGATGCGGCCAAAATCTCTGCTGTCAAGGCTATCCTGGAGGCCAGGATCCAGATAGCTCAGGAGGCAGTGGATCCTTCCTTCGACAAGGCTGGATGGGAGGTAGAGGCTTGGAAGCAGAGACTACAGGAGCTAGGTGATGATGATGAGCCAGAAGTGACACCCATGCCTGAGGCCGCTCCAAGTGGTGAGAAGGATCCTGAAGAGGCAGCAGCTGGTGGAGGTGGTGAAGCTAAGGGTGATGAAGCAGCGAAGGAGTAGGCTGCACCAATGGGCAATGATGGAAATTTCTAGACGTGGCGGGAGCCCATCTTTTATGGTTGTTGGTTTTATGATCGTGGTTTATTTTGAACAATAGTTTTAGGGTTAACGATCACTGATCCATTGAACAACAAGGGGTGGCAAAGGTGGATGGGTCCTTCTATTTGTGGAGGATGAAGCCTTTGATGCCCTTCATCTTTAATTTCCTGCACTTCTAAATTCTGCAACGTATGACCCATTATCCTGGACACCCTTTATCAACCCAAACGGACGGGCCGTTTTTTTGGTAGAAGTTTGGGTTGGCAATTTTGGTAACCTTTTAAAAGGGGTTCTTATAAATAAATAAAACTTAAGCTTTTGACCATGTTTGCCGTTGTTCCTTTTCTGATTTGAATATCACTATACCTTTACTTGTTAGCAAAATTCAAATTTAGGAATTCATAAATTCTGAAAAAGAATAATTAGTACTTTGTCAAAATAAGTTTTATTTTATAAGGTTAAGCAATATACGATCAAGGATCATATAGGCTCCCGTCAAAGATTGAGGTACTATCCGAAGACAAAAAGAAGACTGAGTAAAGGATCATACCAGTGAATCCAAGTTAGGACTCTTTATCCTTAGAACTTACAATCTTAGCAACACAGTATAAAAATTAGTAGAACTCTAAGATCCAGAATCCTTATTTGTCAAACTTCAGGAACCTACAACTTGGGACTAAGCCAAACATCAAACGAATAACTCATAGAAACTGAGGACAAGCCCAAAAAACTGGGGACAAGCCCAACAAACTGGGGACAAGCCCAAACAACTTGCAATACTTAAGCTAACGTGAAGACGTTAGAAACCTTAGGAATCTGGTGTATGGCCCATACTGGCGACTAACCAATCGTAAGTGACATGAAAATGCCAAAACCTTAGCTAACGTGAAAACGTTAGAAACCTTAGGAACGGATGTATGGTACGTCTACCATTATACTTAGGATCCTACATATAGCCAACAACAATGAAATTATCAGCCCCTAAGCGGGTACTGGTCCCATTGCCTTGAACTATACTTGGATAACGTGCACTGTTGGCGGGGTGTTGAACCCAATTCGTGTGAATGGTGAAAACCTTTAAACCTTAGTAAGGTATTGGATACCTTAAGCTGGGGACATGCCCAAAGTCTTGGAGAGGTGGCCAACCTCTTCATCCTTTGTCAACGATGTAATAACCCTACAAGACTTAAAACTTGATAACATTGGATGTTAAGAATCTAACATCCTTTTCATACAATAAATAAAAACAAATATAATATGAAATGGTTAATAAAATGTTACCAAGCAAAGGATCATATATCTCTTGAGGATCCTTCAATCTGAAATGATCATTTGAATGCCTAAGGATCCTTGATCATTACATAAAGTACTTTTTTTAGGTGGATAGCATTGCATGCTCTTGGTAGATATGGGCCTTCCCATTTTGGTGCCAACTTGCCATCAGAAGGATTCCTGGTGTTCTGGAATGCTTTTCTTCATACCAAGTCACCAACTTGAAACCTTCTCATCCTGACATTCTTGTTATAAGTACCGGCCATTCTCTGCTGATAGCTAGCCATCCTTATTCTTGCCATTTCTCGCAATTCTTCCACAGTATCCAAGTCTTGAGTCAGGTTCTCAGTATTTGTTTAAGGATCACGGATGCTTGTTCTGGCTGTCGGTACTACCATTTCTGTAGGGATCACTGCTTCAGGACCAAAGAGTAAGGAGAAGGGAGTCTGACCCGTAGCATTCTTAGGAGTTATCCTATCTACCCATAAGACATAAGGTACTTCCTCAGCCCATTTGCCATTTCTAGATCCAAGCTTCTTCTTCAAGTTGTTGATAATGATCTTGTTGGATGATTCTGCCTGGCCATTAGCTTGTGGGTGGACTGGTGTTGATGTTATCATCCTAATCCCCCAGCTGTCACAAAAGTTAGTAGTACGACTCCCAATAAACTGAGATCTGTTATCACAAACTATTTCTGAAGGAATACCAAATATAGTAATGATATGTCTTTTAATAAAGGATATAACTTCCTTTTCTCTGACTTGAGCGAAGGCTTCAGCTTCCATCCATTTGGAGAAGTAGTCTGACATAGCTAGCACGAACACTTTGCCTCCTGGTGCCTTGGGAAGCTTGCGTACTATATCCATTCCCCATCCCATAAATGGCCAGGAGGAGGATATAGGATGCAGAGGCTTTGCCGGTTGATAAAGGATATTACTGTGTCTCTCGCAAGCATCACATTTCTTCGCATATTCTACAACATCCTTCGTCATAGTAGGCCAATAATATCCTGTTCTGAGGATCCTTGAGAATGGTGCTCTGCCCCAGTGTGATTTCCACAGTCTCCTTCATGAAAATCTTTCAGGACTTCTTGTATCTCAGGATCCTCAATGCACCTTACATAGGGTCCTGCAAGAGATCTCTTATATAATATATTATTAATTATAGTGAATTGTGATACCTTGATTTTGAAGGCTCTAGGATTTTCCCAAATGGGAACTTCCCCTTTTTAGATATAATTCAGGATTGGAAGGATCCATGATCCTGGAGTTGATTGTGCATCATCACTATGTACAATTGCAGCATCTTCCACTATCTACATTGCTTCATTTTCCTCTATTGCAGGAGTTAGAATATAGATGATGGGTATCTTCACATCCTTTGGCATCTTCAGTGAGGATCCTAGATTGGCTAAGGCATCAACTTCTGCATTATCTTCCCTAGGTACCTGTGTTAAGCTGAAAAAAGCAA
This sequence comes from Scalesia atractyloides, assembly GCA_947069175.1. NCBI lineage: Eukaryota > Viridiplantae > Streptophyta > Magnoliopsida > Asterales > Asteraceae > Scalesia > Scalesia atractyloides. The sequence goes on from CAMTDV010000014.1 coordinate 61,333,267, forward strand.
AAGAATCTGCCAATTTCTTGACTATCTCCAAATATTTGATTAGTTTTTCGCCTTTAACAGCATAGGATCCATTATAATGATTAGTAATCAATAAAGAATCTTATAAATACTCGAAGATACTTGGTCCTCATGTTTTTAGATAGTTGCAAACCTGCTATCAAGGCTTCATATTCAGCCTCATTATTAATGGTCTGAAACTCACACACTATAGATTGGGGTACAATGTCCCCCTGTGGTGATTTTAGTAATAGGCCTAGTCCAGTTCCTTTGACTTTCGAGGCTCCATCTGTGAAGTGTGTCCAAGGATCCTTGGTCTCCTCAAGTTGTTGCACTTCTAGTTCAGCTTCCCTTTGTAGATCACTACTGAAATCAGCCACAAAGTCAGCAAAAGCTTGGGATTTAATAGCAGTTATGGGCTCATACTTAATGTCATATGCACTAAGTTTAACAGCCCATTTTGCCATTCTCCCCGACATCTCTGGTTTCATGAGAACATTCTTAATAGGAAAGTTAGTCTTAACCACAATAGTATGAGTCTCAAAATAATGTCTAAGTTTGGTAGAAGCCATGATTAAAGCAAGAATGAGTTTCTCTAAATGAGAGTACGTGGCCTCAGCATCAAGTAGACTTTTACTTACCTGTGTTGGCCTTCGTGATTTTTAACTAGGACTGCACTTACCGCTTTACCTGAAACAGCTAAGTATAAGGATAAGAGTTCTCCATTTTCTGGTTTCACCAAACCGGTGCTGAGGATAAGTAATCCTTGAGGGCTTGTAGAGCAGCTTCATGCTTCTCAGTCCATTCGAACTTCTTATTCTTCCTTAGAAAATCATAGAAATCCTTGCATCTTTCTGAGGATTTTGAAATGAATCTATTCAAGGCGGCAATCCTTCCCGTCAATCTTTGCACATCCTTGGCATTGGCAGGAGACTTGATGTTCACTAGAGCCTTGATCTGTTCTGGACTTGCTTCAATTCCTCTCTTGGTCACCATATATCCTAAAAACTTTCCAGCTTTAACTCCGAAATGGCACTTGGAAGGATTCAACTTCATGTTGTATTGGTCAAGGATATTAAATGCTTCTTCAAGATCTTTCAAGTGATCCTCAGCTTTCTTCAATTTGACCACCATATCATCTATGTATACTTCCATTGTGTGTCCAAGTTGCTCCTTGAACATCATATTCACCAGCCTTTGGTATGTAGCACCTGCATTTCTTAAACCAAAGGGCATAGCAATATAACAATATATGCCGGTGGGTGTCATGAATGCAGTATCCTCTTGATCAGATGGTTCCATCTGAATTTGTTGAAATCCAGACGAAGCATCCATAAAAGTTAACAACTCATGACCCACCGTGGAATCCACCATGGAATCAATGTGGGGTAAAGGGAAAGGATCCTTGGGACATGCCTTGTTCAAATCAGTAAAATCGACACATACCCTCCACTTTCCATTTTTCTTTTGAACAACAACCACATTGGCTAACCATCTTGGATACTTGACTTCTCTTATCATACCTGCCTTTAGTAACTTGTCTACCTCTTCCTGGATAATGGCATTTCTTTCGTGCAAATTTTCTCCTCTTTTGGTGTATTGGCCTGAAAGATTTGTCAATACCAAGCTTATGAGTAACAACATCTTTTGAAATACCTATCATATCTTCATGCTTCCAGGCGAAGGTAGATTTTCTATGTTTCAGGAAGGAAACTAGATCCTGCTCTATGCTCTCCTGGATCCCAGGTCCTATATACACCTTGGATTCAGGATCCTCAGGATCTAAGAGTATACCCTTGACATCCCGTTCTCTTGCCTCCATGACGTCTCTTGGAGGATACTTTAATTGCTATGCTTCCCTGGATTTGGAAGCTGGTTTCATCGAAGAAGTATAGCAGTTCTTTGCCTCTTGCTAATCACTGTCTATCTTGACTATTCCCCATGGACTTGGGAGCCTGACACACTGATGATATGTCGAGGGAACTGCCTTCATATCATGTATCCATGGCCTGCCAAGGATAACATTACAGCAGATAAGCAATCTATTACACAAAATTTTTGGATAGAATTCACTCCCTCTATGTAAATTGGGAGTTTGATGTCCCCCAATGTATTCTTGGTTTCCCCATTGAATCCCACGAGCATTGATGATCTTGGAATGATCTCGGATTCAAGATGTTCATCTTTTTGAGGACATCCAACTGAATTATGTTCACTGAACTCCCTCCATCAATAAAGATCCTGTGAACAAAGTGGTTAGAAATAAATAAAGTAACGACAAGACCATCATGATAAGGATCCTGTATATCTACACGATCATCCTCATCAAAGGATATAACTTTCTACTGAGTTAGGGTAGATGTTCGGACTGGTCTCTCCCCATTCTCCATCTTTGTTTCCTTAGCATGCCTTTTAGCCGCTGAGAATGAGGTTCCACAGATATCAGACTCACCAGAAATAAAGTTAATGATCTGAGCATCCGGAGGTGGAGGAGAAGCTCTTTCGGGAACTTTCTCAGTCTCCTGGGTCCTTGAACGTTTCCTTCCCAGTAATTCCTTAAAATATCCTTTGCTAAGAAGATGGCCAATCTCCTTCCTCAACGTTATACACTCATCAGTAAGGTGGCCAAAATCCTCATGATAAGCGCACCATTTGGACTTGTCTTTATTGGCTGTGGCCTTCTCATTTTTTCGAGGCCAACTAGCTTTGTCACCTAGACTCTGCATAGCAAGGATTAGTTAATGATTATCAACAGAAAAACAATATTCAGATATTGGAGGATAATCCTCATCGTCTTCGTCTTGTTCAACTGCATGCACATTGTGGCTGTCATGTTTAGAGTATGAATTTGATCGATTATTCTTAAAGAATGATCCTTGCTTTTCCTGTTTCGATGATCCTGAGAGCCTCTCCTGGATCCTTTTTTCATCCTCTAAACGAATAAACCTCAATGGCCTGTTCCTCACTTCATCTAAATTCATGCAAGGTATCATAACAAGGTCATCATAGAATGAGGAATCCTTAAGCAATCGCATTTTGAATGCCTCCACAGCGGTGGCAATATCTAGGTTAGGGATTTCTAAGGATTCTCTACTAAACTTAGTGATGTAATCTCTTAAGGATTCATCACGAGCCTGGGTTATTCTATATAGATAACAAGTTAATCGTTCAAAGTTCTACTACATGAAAATTGGTTATTGAACAAATTAACTAGATGAGAAAATGAAGTAATTGAATAAGGAGGAAGACTTAGCAGCCATTTCAAAGATGATCCAGTGAGTGTGGATCCGAAGCCCTTGCAAAGGTAGGCTTCCTTTAATGTTTCTGGAATGGGATTGATCTCCATTCTTTCCTGGTATTTTGCCACATGCTCCTCCGGATCAGTTGTACCATCGTACAGCTTCATGTTGGGGGTTTGAAAGTGTTTTGGTATCTCAGCATTGCATATAGGAGGTGCAAAACGAGACACCCTGTGACTTCCATCCGGGATCTCAGGAATGGGACTAACCACTCTTGGGACGTCGGATATCATATCCTTAAGCTTCTGGAGCTCCCGTGCCATAGCCTGATTGATACCTGTATCCTTCATGGAACCATAGTTAGTGCCAAAAAATGTATTGACATTGTTACCTCCTGATTGATTTGGAAGTGGTATGCCAGAAGTATATCCAAAGGTGGACACTTCAGGCGTAAAAGTTGGACCAGATGAAGCAATAGTCTGCATAGGGATGAAGTCTCCTATGTGAACTTCAGAATTCTTGAATATCTGACTCCTTGAAGATCCTTGATCCTGAAAGATATTAGGTCCACGATACATGGGTGCTGACGGCCTTGAAGGATACTGCATGGATCCTTGAACCTGAGAGGAGGATCCTTGAACCTTATCCCTAGCAGAGGATCCTTGATCCTGAGAAAAGGATCCTTGATGCTGGAAATAGGATTCCTTTGGTGCAACTGTCTCCAAATATCCAAATATAATCCTGAACTGAGTACCTCCTTGATACTGATACGATGATCCGGGAGATTGGGTGAGGATCCATAGGGCTGGTAATGAGATGCTTGTGGCTGTGTCATTGCCAACGATCCATGCTGCAATCCTGAGGATTCTTGAGCCTGTGTCATCGCTAGTAATCCCTGCTGGTAATTGTAGGATCCTTGCATCTAAATGCCGGATCCCCTGGAATGTTGGATTGTTGATGCTGGAGAAGTGAAATCCAATGATATGGGCATCAGCGGAGAGTGATCCTCCACTGATCTCTTCTGCTTCTTGATTCCATCAATCTCCTGAGGATCCTTTGGTTGGTTTTGTCCTGCTTCTCCATGTAGTTCTTCATCTGCAATCAAGGTAGAAACATCACTGTTAGTAACTGTAGATGAAGATGTAGGAAACGTCCACGAACAACTCGGGAACCTAAATTTGTTATCTATTGTCCGATTAGGCGAAAACTAATGACAAGTTAATCAAATAACAAGAATTACTCGTTTAATTGTTTTTTTCATTGATCTAAAGTTCAAAACATTCAAGATCTGGATCCGACAAAGCTTCGCAGTCTCTGTGCCAAAATCTCCAACTACTTACAAATGAAATCCCAAGGCACCTATATATAGTTTACAAGTTCGCTGGTGAGAAGACAGCTATAGGTAAGTTCGCCCAAACTTAACCTAGTCAAGTTTGGCCGAACTTGGCTTCTCACAAACAATCATGAGCAAACTTGCTATCTAACACCCTTAAATACACCTCGTTTCACCTATACTATACAGACTTGATACAAGACTATTCTATAGATATTATGCACCAATAGACTCCCTCTTGGATATCTACTTTGTCTTGTTCGATCTTCAGAAACTCTCATTTATTCTAGACTCATTCTCGTGTAATGACGAAGGCAACAGACATATGCACCAACAGACTCCCCCTTGGATGTTGCGCAATCATCTACTTTCATAGACATCTTTTGTCAATAATCATCCTCGTCAGTCTTCAAGTGTCATAGTCTTCTTTGAACACCTTGTAATCATCAGACTTCAAATAAGTTCCTGAGTCTTTATCTTTATCTTTGAATAAGCATTAAACTTTTATGATCTTCAAAAATTCTCTTTTCTTCAATTTATCTTGATAAAACTTTAATCTCCAAGCTCCCCCTTGCTATGAGCTGTGCTCCCCCTAACTTTGAGTTTTATCTTTATTTTTCAGTTATTTCAAGTTCAAATTAATGACCTTGAAACATTTTACATTTAAAACCTTCAACTTTCACATTTTTATCATTTGATTTGTAAAAATCGACTTGTTTCATCAAGTTCTAGTTAATAACCTTGATTAACCAAATATGTCAACCAAGTCCAAGTTAATGACCTTGGCTAAACCTGTTGGGAACAACTGATATTATCTTCAATTTTAAAGATTCAAATTAATGAACTTTTTCTTACCAGACTTCAATGATCCGTTCTCCAACATTGGCTCGTTGAAAATCTTTTTGGATTGAAAAAGTAAGTAAAGTATTTACAGAACTTTTAACAAGTAAAGTAACTATGTACAAGCATATTTACAGACATATTTTTGTGAATTTGCATCTAAGGATCATATCAGTTTCTTTGAAACATATCACCTAGTACCGTTGACCTTTTTGAGACTTTATGTTTTAAACTTGTTTACCTTAGATTGTCGATATGTTTGTCCACTTAAACTTCATCACGTTTCCCAATTGTTCCAAGATATGTTAGATATGATTTATAAAACTTGACTTAACTGTGTTTCCCACTTCTTGAATATACTCCCGAATCCAGATTCCCTAGATTTCATCTTACAGGTGAATATAGCGTAATTGATATCCGTATCTGGGTTATGCGAGACCTTGAGAGCTCAGGTTAGTACTACCGTACAGACAAAGAGATGAAGGCTCGTCTTTCAGGTGTGTTCCACTTAAGGAATCTTTTAAGCATTACAAATGATTAGATCTTTCGATTTTTTCAGGTCTGCATGCTATTTGGGGTTTTTAGCAAAAAGCATTATAGAAGTTCTAGGCTATTGCTTCCGCAATATCAAAAGAACTTGTATAATACCCCAGATATCAATCATTTATAAAGACCTCGTATCTCAGAATCAGGCAACCCTTCAATCGAAATTTCGGAGTACTAAGTCCATATATCCAACACGTGATAATCCACAAGATTAAGCTGTTGTAAAATTTAGTTTATATCTCGGAAACAATCTACTGAACGTGTAAAGCCGATGAACATATCCACAGTAAGACTTGTTTATCACTTTTAAACTTTACATATATTTAGCATACTGTGATAGTCCACTGATGTACTATCGTTTCCTTTTTGACAACCAAATTCTTTTTGTCTTTTTCGATGTTTTTGTACTTTTTGAATTTTTTCAATTTTTTGAATTTTCAACTTTTTCATATGTTTTTGATTTTTCTAAAAAATTTCAAATTTTCTTACTCCCCCTAAAATCGAAAACATATTTTTGGATTTTAGATTTAAAGAAACTCTTCTAAAAATGTAACAAACCAATGAGGATCCCGAGAACTCGTCGTCCAATCCTTTTTTCTCAATCGTGTATCTGCAATTGTTTAACAAAAAATCATTAGACTCATTTACCACTTGTAAAAGCAGTTTGAACATGTAAGAACTTTGAAATCAGTTTTTCTGTTCAACGGTGTGGATTTTCATAATTTTGACTTTTCAAAATTTTCCTTTTTAACAACCACTTGTAATTTCAAAAACTTTTCTTTTTAACTACCCCCCCTCAAAATGACAAAGATATGACATTTCTGGATAAGTTAAATTGATATGGAGCTCCGCAATCCAGAATCAACTTTTGATCAAGTGGATCTTGGGACTCCTGAACATGAAACAACTATTTGAAAAATGAAACCCAAACCTTTTTGGTTTTAGGTTTGTACTGATAAGCATCATAACCATATTCTAACTCTTCATCATATTCAAAATCATCATCGAACATTTCGTCCAATGTCGATTCTGAAAATGTTTTGACCTTTTCTTTCTTTGTCTGTTTGATTACTGACTCAGTTGATTTAACATTTTCAGTTTTTTCAGCAACAGACTTTGGTTTTTCTGATGATCCCATGATTGTAGTTTGCTTCTTACTTTCTTGATATAGAACCTAGAATCTTTGATTTCATTAAACCTTGAAGTTTCACCTTTTTCAAATGTTGAGTTTTCAAACTTTGACACAATTTTAGGTTTCACTTCTTGTTCAGATTCATTGTTTCTAATTGATTCTATGACATTTTTCACAATCTCTGGTTGTTTTTGCTTTTCATCTTTTGATTCGGTTTTTCTTCGAGGAAACACAGGCTTTAGATTTAGACACTTGCGTGCAATATGTCCAACAGTATTGCATTTAAAGCAAGTCCGGTTATCAGATCTATTTCCACTAGTGGATTTTACTCCACTTGTGGACTTAGTCTTAGCCTTGTCCCGATGTTCTTTTTCTTTCTTGAATTCATCATTCGATTGCTTACCGATCATGCTTTCTTCTATAACCTGCTCGTTCCATACACAAACTTTATAATCTTACCTTTGTATTCCTGGAACACTGGTTTCTCCTTCTTCTTCGGTTCTTCTTCTTCAACCTCCAAACCTAAACCTGCTCTCCTGTGCTCAGGAAAATCACCACCAACCTTTAAATAATTGTTAGCATTCCTTTTAGGTTTCGATTAAAATCTTTTCTCATTTTTGTCAAGATCATCTGATGAAACTTCTACAAGTTTAAACAGTTTATCAATTTGATATTCTTTTACATTCCAAATCGGAAAGCTATCATGGAAGTATAATCTATCAGAATCCTTAACCTTGTACATGACAACGTTAGGATCATCACTTAGATCACTTTCTGAAGTTGTATCGTCATTTTTGGACTATGTATCAGAACTGTTTGAACTTGAGTTGGCGCTTTGAAAGCTGTCGTTTTCAGAATCATTTCCCAACACATTCTTAACCACATCTTTTACCACCGCTTCATTGTCATCATTTGATTTCGTAAAATCTACGTCAATGTTCTCAGGCAATTTATTTTTCTTATCAGACAAAATAAGTAAGTTAAATGTCTTTTCAACTTCATCATCTTTCTTGCATGAATAACTTGCAAGAAATGGTGGAGGAACACATCCGTACTCTTTACGCTTTGATTTCTCACCATTTTCCTCCGATTTAATCGTAGGTAAAATGTGATCAATGACATCGCGTTTGTGGTGTAACTCTTTAGAAGCTGTCTTACCCGTTCCGTTTCAATTTTCATGCTGTGAAGCTCACGCTTTGTCTCAGCAATTGTGTTAATATACATGTTAATTGCCTTTTGTTTCTCAATTACTGTAGCATTTAACATTTTTACATTAGCATTAAGTTCACCATTAGCATGTTCAACATATTTATATTTGCTTGATATTTTGTCATAAGCTTCTTTTATGGTTCTGTAATCATAACGAAAGTTTTCGTTGCCTACAATCAATTCTCTTATGACTTTGACTTTATCAAGACATGGTTCACAAGGACTTGCGCACTTTGTGCAAGGTTTTTCAATCTCCACAACTTTCACAACTTCCTTTTCAGACACACTTACCTTAGCCTTTACCTTTTCTGCGTCTGCTTTCAAGGCTTCTTGTTTCTTCCTCAGCTCTCTGCCTATATCCTTCCAGAATGGCATTTTCCAAAGTAGCATCGACATACGATGTATCAGATTCATCCACTACCTCTGCCATCATAGCAACACCAGTTTTCTTTCTGATGTATCTGTTCCAGTCAAAACCATCTTCTTCATGAGTAACAACAAGAGCTTGTTCGGTTGTCTTCGCAGATTTATCTTCTACTTCAACTTGTGTTCTTTTCGGATATGGCTTGTATTGAAGAGCTTTCTTGTAGTACTCATTGTTGCTGCCAAAAGGATTTTGGTTTCCACTTGCTTCTTGATTGTTGCATTCTCGTTTGAAGTGTCCTTTTTGTCAACACCTGAAGCATGTGACTTTAGTCTTGTCAAATCCAAGCTTGTTGCTTGAGTTACTAATATCCCTTCCAGTGAGTGCGATAAATTTGGAAACTCTTCTGATAATGGATGCAAGGCTCCATTTAATATCCATTAGCTCCAATTCTTCTTCGTCTACCTGATCATATCTTCGGCAGTCATCTCTGGATTTCCGATCTTTCCAGCAATGAGACTTTCATATGATTCGAGGACAGTAGCAAGAAGTGTATGTGCTGTTTGGCCACCTTTTCAGGAAATATGTTCTTCAAATCGACTGCTATATTGCACTGGAAAACATTTGAATCAAAACATGCTTGACTTGTCTGATTTTGGAATGAAGAGCTTGAACTAGCACTAGTATAACCAGCATATGGAGAACTTTGACTTAGAGAAGAATTTGCATTTGCACTAAATGCTGTTTGGATATTCAGGCTTTGAATAGGAGTATCAGGAATACCTCCTTTGTAATAGACACCGACATCTTGAACAACATTAGCATTCTTTGATTTAGCAATTTTCATCAACTCCATTTCATGACCTTCCAAATTGTCAATGAAATATGAAATTTGAAGTGTCTCAAGATGGACTATTCTTCAGAATCGTCAGATATGTTGTCCATTCTCCTTCTGGAAGTGCATCAGCCAACTTTTCAATTTGCTCTTTATTAGATCTTTTGATATCATGTCTATGCATTTGGACCATGAGGTGACAGTACCTATCTATAATCTGTTTCATTGTTTTACCTTTTATCATAGTGAAGATCTCGAATTCTTTCTTGATTAAAACCTTTTTGCTTTTAATCATTTCATCACTTCCTTTGAATTTCTCACAAAGAGAATTCCATAATTCTTGCGAAGTATCATATTCTGGCAATAATATCAAGATATCTTCCTTCACTGATTGTTGTATCAAGCTGATCATTTTCTTCTCTACAACATAATTATCTTTGTCGGCATTTGAAAACTTGTTCAGCGGAAGATCTTGATCACGCTCATCCTTTGGCCATTTGTAGCCATCCTCAACTGCAACCAACTGTTGAATTGATTCGCTTGTATCCAATTCACAAACTTTTCCTTCCATCCTTCAAACTCGTCCATGCTCATTAGCTTTGGCGGTTTCGACGTAGTGCCCATTTCGTTGTCGATATTCATCTGGTTCGCCGCAAGACCATTAGCATTTGATGAAGAAGCCATTTGAGAGACGAATACGTTGTGGAAATCTTCCATTTTGACAATCCGTAGATTTATTGAAAGTACGATCAAAAGCACTTGAAAATCGATTAGAAACAGACAAGTTCGGTCGAACTTGTGTGAAAACAATTTTTGATTTCAAGTATTCACAAGTTCGGTCGAACTTAGGTAATCAAGTTTCAAATTTATCACTTACACTCAAGTTCGGTCGAACTTGAGGTGGATTTTGAGAAAAATCAGATTTCAAGCGGACTTGTAACTTTTTCAGAAGAAACTGTTAAGTTCAGTCGAACTTAGGCTTGAATTTCAAGAGAAAAGGTAAGTTCGGGCGAACTTGAGTGAATTTTCACTAAAATTATATAAAGTTCGGTCGAACTTGATGGAATTTCAAGCAAAAATCAACAAGTTCGACCGGACTAAGCTCAAAACCTTGAAAATTACTCAAGTTCGGTCGAACTTGATGAAAACTCAAAGATTTTTCAATCAAGTTCGGTTGAACTTAGTGTTAAGTTCGGCTGAATCTAGTTTCTAAAACATGGTTTTTGTAACTTTTTGATATCAAAACGTTGAATTTATGTTCAAACTCTCAGGGGTTTATCTATGATGCATTTTACATGACTTATTCAAAAATCACCCATTTTTGACCATGAAATCATCAAGTATGTGAAAATGTTAAGAAAAATGATAGAATGGAGATGAAATAGAGATTCTTGTCTTGATTCCAGCAAATTTAGGTATCCAGTCTCTGATACCACTTGTAGGAAGCGTCCACGAACAACTCGGGAACCTAAATTTGTTATCTATTGTCCGATTAGGCGGAAACTAATGACAAGTTAATCAAATAACAAGAATTACTCGTTTAATTGTTGTTTTCATTGATCTAAAGTTCAAAACATTCAAGATCTGATCCGACAGAGCTTCGCAGCTCGTGCCAAAATCTCCAACTACTTACAAATGAAATCCCAAGGCACCTATATATAGTGTTACAAGTTCGTTGGTGAGAAGACAGCTATAGGTAAGTTCGCCCGAACTTGACTGTCACACCCTCAATTTCCACTTGCGGAGTTTTACCGCGAGGCGTGTGAACAAACCAGAATCTGAGACACTAGTAACGTCGAACGACTCTATATGATTTGTTAATACGTTTTCCAAAATCATTTGTTTAACCATTCATAGTTAATTTTAGATTGTCTTAGTTTGGTTTCAATGTTTAGCGGAAGCATTAGTTTTTAAAGTTGAGCGGAAGCATTAAAGTAAAGTAAAGGAACGGGCGCCAACACAAACGCCAAACTAAAGAAAAACCCAAACAATGTTCGTAAATGAGACTCGATAAAAAGATGTCTTGATCAATGCAAGTGAGTGCACCTAGAGCTCCTAGCGTCCTGAGAAACATGTAAAGAAACAAGTGTCAACATTAAAGAAGAGTGAGTTCACAGGTTTTCATAAGTTCATTTGTTCGGTTATAAGTTTGTTTCCCCCGTTATCCCTAACCCAGATAACGATTTAGTTCCATTATTCCCAACCCGGAATAATATTGATGGTTCCATTATTCCTTACCCGGAATAATAATGATGTTCCATTATTCCTAACCCGGAATAATAACGTTGTTGGTTCCATTATCCCTAACCCGGAATAATATTGTTGATTCGTAATTAAGTTCAATGTTAACATGTAGGTAGCTAGCCTAAAGTTATGTCACGTAAGTGTTCGCGATCGAAGCTGACTGTTGTGCCTCCGTGTTGCCAGGCCTATCACTGACCATGGCGAAGTTAGGCCAAATTATTCACCCGTTGACCATACCCGGTCGGCTAGCGCGACTAGCTCGGGTGGGGCTTGTCGGGTCCAGTAGTACTACTTATAATTTCCCCGCTATCTAACCCAATACTAACGATCCGAGAGTTTGTCGAGGACTTGTGTGATATAGCTGCTTAGTGACCATAACGTACATTAACATTAACTTAGTTACCGAATAGTTCAATGACGTTAATTTCGTATAACGTAAAGAGATAGAGTTGTAGAGTGTATACATGTTTCTCCCCCTGTTGTTTAAAACCGGATAAAATTAGGGGCCGTGAAATCACCTTTAGTTGCTCGGTTAGTGTAACACAGAAGTAGCAAATGATGGGACTGTTAATTGCGTCCTAACAAGTCAATTGATTTAAAGTTAGTGTGTGAACACACCAATACAAACCCTACACATAACTAACACACAATGCGGTACACACAATAACAAATCCTAAAACTCAATCATGCATGCAAGTATCATCATGCCAACATAGTGATCAAACCAACCTATCATGAACACAATTCAATCCATGCAACACTTTGGTACACACATTCGCAAGTTCTCAAGTTTCAGCTTGTATACTCATAATTAGGCTGTTTTCGAGGATTTTTATAAAATAGTTCCAACGTTCCAAAAATTCCAATCTTTTTACAGAAGGTATCAACTAAGCTTTAGAATTTTATGTAAATTTTTCAAGTTCTAAAACTTTACTAATTATTCATAAATATTAATATACTAGGCTGCAGTCAGATTCGTCGCTTTCTGACTGCAGTCCACGGGAGAATTTATTTAAAAATCACCGTTCGTCCAATTAACAAAATTCCAGTGGGAGTTTCTCGGAAATTTCCATCTCCAGTTTCTGTAAAAATTTCGTGATTCGACTCTCTACAGATTATTAGATCTGACTCGATAAACAACTAACAAATTTTCAGAATTTTCACAGCTTCAGTTACTGCACTTAATTGGCCAATTAAAAATATCAAACGACTTCAGAAAAATATGAATCCAGCGCCGTTAGAAGCATTGTTCAAAAATCTACGTTTTAGGCTTCAGAAAATCCGTTTTTCGATAAATGATAACCAAGTTACAGCCAGTTGAAGTTGGCTGTAAACACCATTCAGCATCCTGATTTCAGCATTTTATCGCAATATAACACGCTTAAACAATCGAGACGTTAAATATAAACGATCAAGAACAGATTTATCAATCATATATCCTCATGTACATCATACTCATGCAAACCCTAATCATAATATATGGTTTTTATCACAAAACGCAGCCTAATGATTCTTGATTCCAACTAATCATCATAATCGCAAACTAGCATAATTTATCGAACTAAACGTCATACACTTTCATAATAATGATTCTACCATTACATACAAGCATGATCAAGAGTTTATAAACCCTAATATGACTTTGCAAAACAATGACAAACCCTAACCTTTAACAATGAAGACTAATGAACCGGGAGCGAGATGGGAGTTGATTCGGATGATCAAGGGGATCGCGGCCGAGAGGACAAGTGGGAAGGCTGTCGCGACCGAGAGGAGGTGTAGGAAGGGCTGCCGTCGGCTGCTTCTTGTGCTAGGGTTTCTCTCTTTTTTTTTTTACATAACACATGCATACATGTCTATATATAGTGCAAGAGGGCAAAGAAAAAGGAAAAAGGGTTTGCGGTTGGGTGCTCGCGGCCGCAAGGGTTTGGGTGGGTCGGTTTGGGTCTATAACTTGATCCTCAAGTTTTGGTTAACTCCTTGAGTCGCAAGGAAGTGAGGTCCACCCGTTTCGCGACCCGGTTCGGTTCGTTTATCTATTTACTATATCTTTTATAAATAATCACCACGAAATCAAAACATAACATAATCACTCACCAAGCTTATAAACGTCTAATACATATAACACGTAATTCACTTGATAAGTTCACAAGGTTAGCATAGTTATTTCGAGCGTGTAAAATAAATCTCCGAATCAATTTAGCATAGGAATGAATAGCCGTGAAGTAGTGCGTTTAAGATACCTGAAAAACCGGGATGTCACATTATCCCCATGTTGAAAGAATTTTCGTCCCGAAAATTGAGTAAACGCGGTTTAGAATGCAACGTACATGTTTAGAGTGCCACGCACAAAGATTTAGTTCGTTAACAATGGTACACGAAATTACAAGAAATTCCCAGGTTGTCACATTGACCTAGTCAAGTTCGGCCGAACTTGGCTTCTCACAAACAATCATGAGCGAACTTGCTATCTAACACTCTTAAATACACCTCGTTTCACCTATACTATACAGACTCGATAAAAGAGTATTCTATAGACATTATGCACCAATAGACTCCCTCTTGGATATCTACTTTGTCTTGTTCGGTCTTCAGAAACTCTCGTTTATTCCAGACTCGTTCTCGTGTAATGATGAAGGCAACATACATATGCACCAACAGAAGAACAGTGAAGGTTTTTGATCCTACGTAAACAGGAGTAGTTTTCTTCTGAGGATTCTCTGCACTCCTCATAGGTGCAGGGGTAGAGGAGGCAATGATGCACAAGTCTGAGATGAGGTAACCGCCGGCATGGCACTTGAAATAGATTTTCCTTGAGAAGCCATGTGATTGATGGAAATGAATAGATATGAATGAAATTTTTACAATTGAAGCACTGATTTCCCCACTGTGTTGGTAAAAAATCACAACAAGGATAATGTAACCGAACTTTGAATGTGAGGTTGAGTGCTTGAGTGATAAAAATTGTATGAACAAATTGAAAATGTAAACAATGGTGAACACGGAGATTTATACGAGGAAAAAGCCCTTGATCAATGATTGATCTCCGGCATAAAAAACCTCGGGTGATGGAAACTACCAATCACCAACTATATTAAACATAAAGATTACAACTTTGGAAATATTGAGCTTGTTACAATGAGAGTTCTAATGTGTGTTCGAGAGAGAGTAGCAAAAGTGTGTATGCGAGTGTGTGTTCAATCAGAAGTCGTGTGTCTATCAAGCTCAATATCCCACTAAATATCTAGCTCATCCTAACGAACTAACTATCCAAAATATCAGCCATGCATCCATGTTCTCCACCAACGGTCCTGACTCTCTTTGCACGTGCCATAATTAGCATATTCCTCTGATATTCCCATGTTGACTTAGCTCACTTCACATAATACCTGCAAACGTAAACCAAATACACGAGAAACAATTGTTAGAAAAACATAGACATAGATAAGGATCCTAAATCCTTAGACTTCCTGCGCCATTCGCTAAGGATCCGTGATCCAGGCTCAATCTCAGGATGGATGATCCTTAGTATAGAATCCATGCCCTAACAATGAGGTCCAAAAGCAACAGACCTCCAGCAACCGGTGTTTTGCTGAGCAAGTATAAGACCCATCCGACATTGCCATATATTATATTCAGATCGGATAAGCATCAGATGTTTGAACATGGAACCAGTGTTGTGTGGATCTTGTGTATTTTGCGACATTCTGATGGTTTACAAACAGATTTTTGTTTAAAAACTTTGAACATAAATAAACTATGTTTTCCAATGAAAACAAAAAAAAACAAATTAGCAAGGAGAGCTGATCTGTTCAAATCAAATTGATTGTTAAGTCAAATTTGATTGATGAAGCTCAGATACCAATTGTTAGGATCTAAGTTTAATTAGTTGTGAAAAGTTTGTAAATGAAAGATGTATGAAGTGTAAAACAGAGTAACCTGCAGCGGAATTTAGAAAACCTTTTGAATCACAACTAATGAAGAGTGTTTTCATTATCATGATATCAACTTATAAGTTTGCATGTAATTCACAACTCCCCCTCAGTTTGATATCACACTTTTTTGTTAGTACAAAATG
Source organism: Scalesia atractyloides (assembly GCA_947069175.1). Classification (NCBI taxonomy): domain Eukaryota; kingdom Viridiplantae; phylum Streptophyta; class Magnoliopsida; order Asterales; family Asteraceae; genus Scalesia; species Scalesia atractyloides. The sequence goes on from CAMTDV010000014.1 coordinate 61,349,084, forward strand.
TAAAGAAGATGTTTGGATAAAGGTGAAATGATCTTTTCAATAGATGGATAGAATAGTACAAAGGCACTTCCTATTTGTAGTACAAAGCAAACCTCTGAGCATCTTTTGATGACGTCAGGGTTGATAGTGACAGCTAACAAATTATAACTAACTATAAACACCGCTAAGCCTAAACTCTAATAAACAAGACACGGTTACATTGATAAACACTGATGAAGGCTATCCACTGTAGGTCTTCGACAGACCATGGTTAGTCTTTGTCTTTAGTCTTCATCAGAGGCTTGTAAATCAAACCTTTTGCTTGGGTAGCGGTTAGGCAAAATACTTGTAAATTCTGATCTAACATCTTATATAAGTTTTGGCTTTCAATCATATGTCCCTTTGTAAAGGGTTCAATCCCAACATAGACCATATACTTCTTAATGGACCATATTGGGCATTAATGGATCACATTGGGGAATGGTAGACAATGTATGTCTTAATAGACCATATTGGGCCTTAATTGACTTCATTGGACATTGGTAGATCATATTGGGCCTTAATAGATCACATAGGACATGGTAGACTATACACGCCTTAACTGACCATATTGTAGAGTTAAAATTTGTGACGATGATACATGACATAGTTCATAAGGATTAATTTCTCTGGTCTATTTTTAGAAATGAACATGAGTTCAAAGATGGTCATTGAGAAGTGGCATTTTACTATGCTTTTCTAACATTTTTTATTCAAATTAACTAGAAATCCTTGCAATTTCCATTATCTACAACCATTAATGTTTTGTTTGGCTTATGACGGTTCAAAGGTTTCAATGTAAGATTGCAAGCATTTGAAATTCATCCACTTTATTGTTATGTTGTCAATAGTAATATTAATATTAACCGAAGAAAATATATATATATATATATATATATATATATATGGACATGTTATTACTATTGTGTTTATACATTTTTCTGTTTAGTCGACCAACACATGTCATTTAAGAGAGCCTTCAAGAGCTTTTGGGTTTCCCCACTATGTAACTAACCACCATAAATTGAAAGATTAATTTAGTAGAAGAATTCTTTTATTGAATGTGAATAAATAATGATACTAAATGAAAAGTTTCATCTACTTTTGCATAACAACCAATATCACTAAGATTCTCTACAAGCCAAGATTCTTCATTTTAGGGCTTGGAATTTTCTCTATGATTTCCCCTTCAATACTTAACCTTTTTCAGGCGATTCTTGTGTCCATCTTGCTTTATTTTTTCGAGCTCTACAAAAACCCTTTATCAATTTCTGTTGATAGAAGGCAGTTGTTGATCAAATAGATTTCATGAATACTAGGGTTCTTAACAATTTGGAGATTTCTATATTTTATAAATTGAATTAGTTAGGTTGTTCCATAATGTTTAAAGACAAATGATAAGATGCAATTTCTTTAGTGTTCATGTTAATCGTGATAACTTATTTTTATAGAATGTATTCTTGTCATAATCTAGTATATATGCTTATATTTGGCTAGAATTATCATGCTACTAATTCTTGTTAAAAATACTAGATTAGTAGGATTATTGAATTTTCATAATGTTAATTAGAAATTTTCAGATATAACTTTTACTAATTTAGTTATAGTTTATCATGTTAATTTATACTTTTTGCAAAATATATAAATCGTTAGAAATCTATATCATATTAACCTATAAATTTTGCCTTTAACTATATACCATTTCGATATGATGTTTGGATCATAGTTTTTTGAACTATAAACAAATATCGTGGACTAAATTTATGTCTCATCCATTAAAAATATATATTCGATTAAAATAAGCATTCTTGTCATTATATGAACTATACCTTGTCACAAAATAGATAAATTATATATATTATGCTTGTAGCCATAATCCGCTGTTATGAAAACTACAAATCTATATCTTTAGTCATTTTAGACTTACATTCATGATCAAAACCAATAAATATACGTTTAGACTAAATCTTGGTATTCTCAATCAATCTTCAAATATATATTTTTATTTTAACAAATGTAATATATTCTATTATATCAAACTTGAAGATGTTATGTATTTGTTTTCAGAGAAAAATATATATAATATCTTTTTATCGTACAATTTCATCATAGTTTTACTATTATATATAAATATGAATTGTATTAATTGTACTTATTGTCACACCCGGTCGATAGCGGAAGATTGCGGTGTGAACTTGATTAATTTTTATTGCATACGATATAAGTCAAAACTATATGATTAAAACAAACACGATGTTCATATAATTAAAAGATACACATCATACGTTGTTCCAAATACAAGACAACATAAGTTATAAGTTATTACAAAAGACTAGTTCAACATAGTTTTAAAATGTAAAGGCTTTGCATCCTCTATCTCATTGAAGATGAGATATACGGATCAAACCCTTCCAAAAGGATTACATCGTTAACATGATAACCCAAAATCTTCTTGAGAAACGACTACGCCAAGATCCATTCAATTTCTTGAAATACATGTAAGTTTAAAAACATCAACAAAAGTTGGCGAGTTCATGCGTTTTAAATGCGCATCAAATGATCTTAAAAACATTTGAAATATCGTTGTGCCAAAATGTGGTATGTGAAGCGTCAATGAACTTGATGATCATTAATGTTTTGCAAGGACATTAATATGTGTGCCGATAAAGGAAGCACTAAACCCTCGACGATATCAATCCGGTCCACTCGGCTGGGACAACAAAAGCACTACATGCGGCCACATAAGGACCCATGAGTGGGGCTCGCCCGTACCCGATAGATCTACCACTCTTGTTCCAACGGTCTTATAAAAAGATTAATGGCACTTAAGAGATTTCCTATTCGTCCATGATCAAATATTTCATTCCATAGCTAAACCATAACATCGAAACATGTATTTTTGCCCAAGAGTTGTAAAACCGAAAATATTTAAGAGGAAAGGGGGGCATGAACTCACAAGTTTGCGTCTGTAATAGTGTGCTAGCAAGACGGGTATCCAACCGCTCATAATAACCTATAGGTGCTCTAACTCATTAGCCACTTGGGTTTATGTTAATTCGCGTACACATTGTGTCACACCCTCAATTTCCACTTGCGGAGTTCTACCGCGAGACGTGTGAACAAACCAGAATCTAAGACACTAGTACGTCGAACGACTCTATATGATTTGATAATACGTTTTCCAAAATCATTTGTTGTAAATTTTAGATTACCAATATTTAGCATAAGTATCAGTTTTTAAAGTTTGAGCGGAAGCATAAATAAGTAGTGATGCGGGCGCCAACACAAACGCCAAAACAAATGAAAAAATCCCAAAACAATATTAATAAATAAGACTCGATAATGATGTCTTGTTCAATGCATGTGCGTGCACCTAGAGCTCCTAGCGTCCTGAGAAACATGTAAAGAAACAAGTGTCAACATTAAAGATGAGTGAGTTCACAGGTTTTCATAAATTCGTTGTTCGGTTTTAGTTTGTTACTCCGTTATCCCCAACCCGGGATAACATACCAATTCCATTATTCCAAACCCGGAATAATAAGTTGTTGCTTCCAATATTCCCAAACCGGAATATTAAGTTGTGTTTCCATTATCCCCAACCCGGGATAATAAGTTGGTGTTTCCAATATTCCAAACCCGGAATATTAAGTTGTTCCGTAATTAAGTTCAATATTAATGTATATAGGTAGCTAGCCTAAAGTCATGTCACTAAGTGTTCGCGATCGAAGCTGACAGTTGTGCCTCCGTTTTGCCAGGTCTATCACATGACCATGGCGATGTTAGGCCAATCATACACCCGTTGACCATACCCGGTCGGCTAGCGCGACTAGCTCGGATGGGGCTCGTCAGACCCAGTAGTACTACTTATAATTCCCCCGCTACTTAACCCAAATACTAACGATCCGAGGAGATTGTCGAGGACTTAAGTGATAAAGCTACATAGTGACCATAACATTACATTAACATTAACTTAGTTACCGTATAGTTATGTGACGTTACATTCGTATAACGTAAAGAGTTTGAGTTTGAGAGTGTATACATGTTTCTCCCCCTGTTGTTTAAAAACCGTATAAAGTTAGGGGCCGTGAACTCACCTTTATTAGCTCGGTTAGTGTGGCAAAGATGTTATAAGAGATGGGACCGCTAGTTGCGTCCTACCAAACCAATTAATTCCACGTCAGTGTGTAATCACACCAATACAAATTCCACACGCAATTTACTCACAAAGTGATACACACCAACAACATATCTAACACTCAAACATGCATGCAAGTATTCTCATATAATCATAGAAATCAAACAACTCATCATGAACACATTCCAAATCCATGCAACACTTTAATGCATAAAATCACAAGTTAACAACTTTCTGCTAAACACTCAGTTATTCAGCTGTTTTCTATGATTTTTATAAAATAGTTCCAGCATTCTAAAAATTCCCATATTTTTACAGTAGGTGACATTTATACCATAGAAATTTATATAATTTTTCCAAGTCCTAAATCTTTACCAATTAACCATAATTATCAATCCACTAAGCTGCAGTCAGATTTACTGCTTTCTGACTGCAGTCCACGGAAGAATTTATTTAAAAATCACTGATCGTCCGATTAACGAAATTCCAATTGGAGTTGCCCGGAAATTTCTATACCTAGTTGCTGTACAAAAATCATGACTCAACTCCCTACTGATTTTAAAATCTAGCTTGATAAACAACCAACAAAATTCCAGAATTTTAACAGCTTTACCTACTGAACTTTTTAGCCCTTTAAAGATATCAAACGATTTCAGAAAATTATGAATCCAGCGCCATTAGATTCCTTATTCAAATCTCTACGTTCTAGACATCAGAAAATCCGTTTTTCGACAACTAACGACCAAGTTACAGCCTGATGAAGTCGGCTGAATCTTTCACTCAGCAAACTGTTTCAGCATTATTGTTACAATTTATTCGCACAATTCGTTCATACGGTTAACCTAGGTGATTATAATCCGATTTCTACTCATAGATTGAGACTAATAACCTATCCATGCAACCCTTAGTTCTTATTTCTAGTTATTACAACCAAAACACACTTGCTAACTTATGATTTCCGAGTACAATTCTGCGTATGAACAATGATCAATTCAGCCGATTACTTAACACTCACATATTCTGAAAACAATACCATCGAACACATATATCCGCAACAACTAAGCATCCAAGCATACATATAATCTGAGATAATGAATCATTCAAGCATGTATGTAATCCGAGACAATGAATCATTCAAGCATGTATGTAATCCGAGACAATGAATCATTCAAGCATGCATATATATATATTCGAAACATCTTAAACATCTAAGCATACACATCATCCGAAACATGATCTTGTAATCAATGATAAATTCTAGGCTTTTAATGATAAGGTAATCGAACCGTGGGTATGTTAAGGAATCCGGTGATCAAAATTGCTTGCAACCGAGAACTCCGTGACCGAGAAAAGGGTGTTGTTCGCGATTAGAAAGAATAGTGGGCTGTTTGTGGCTGAGTTGGCAAAGGCTCCGGCTGCTGCTTGCTGCGACCGAGAAGAGAAACAACTTCCTGCGATCGCAAATCTGCTGCTGTTGTTGCCGCGACCGAAAGAAAAGAACAGGAAAACAGTTGCTTGCTACGACCGAGATGATGATGAGGGTAAGGCAGCCGACGGCAATGAACTCTAGGGTTTTGTGTGTGTTTTTGAAGGAAGACATGCATGTGGGTTAGTATATATAACGCAAGGTGAAGGGTTACGGTTTGGGTTTGGGTCTTGCGGCCGAGAATCTTGGGTTGTTTGTTTTGGGTCTTGATCACGTGGCCGAGGGACTAGAATGGTTGGTTTGGCCGATTAGTTTGAGTTGGATTGGGTTTGGTTTTAAACAAAATAAGTTTGCGGTCTTGGGCTTGGTATCGACCGAGAATGGTTTGAGTTGTTCACAAAGGGTTTGCGGCTTGATCTTGTAGCCGAGATAGGTTTGGGTTTAAGGTTTGATCTCGGTTTGTGTTTGCGATTTCGGTTCCGTTCGTATATATATTTATTATACATACATATATAACTAAAAATCCACACAACACACAACACGTATTTAATTCATGCATACTTAGCATATATATTATTCGACAAATATCACGTGTAAGTTATCCGAAAAACCCGGGATATCACATTATCCCCATGTTGAAAGAATTTTCGTCCCGAAAATTGAGTAAACGCGGTTTAGCATGTAACGTACATGTTTAGAGTGCCACGCACAAAGAGTTAGTTCGTTTATAATGGTACGCAACGTTACAAGAAATTCCCAAGTGTCATACACCAAGATTTCCAAGTGCCATGCACAAGAATTTAGTCAACAATAGTACACGAAAGTATGAGAAAATTTCCAGGTTGTCACATCATCCCCTTGTTGAAAGAATTTTCGTCTCGAAATTTAGCTACTGGTATCGTTAGTTTGCTGCTCAGTTGCAAAGAGGTGTGGGTATTTGTTTTTCATTTGGTCCTCTCTTTCCCACGTGAACTCCGGTCCACGCTTAGAGTCCCAACGAACTTTAACGATTGGAATCTTGCTGTGCCTTCGAGTCTTGATCTCACGATCCATGATCTCAATAGGCTTTTCCACGAAGTGTAGTTGTTCATCCACTTGGATCTCATCCAATGGAATAACTAAAGTTTCATCTGATAGACACTTCTTCAGATTTGACTCGTGAAATACGTTGTGAACTCCACTGAGTTCGGCAGGGAGGTCTAATTGGTATGCTACGGGTCCAATTCGTTTCAAGATTTCAAACGGGCCTACGTACCGTGGGTTAAGTTTGCCCCGTTTTCCGAAGCGGATTACACCCTTCCAGGGTGACACCTTTAGTAGGACGCGATCGCCTACTTGGAATTCGAGCGGTTTGCGTCGTTGATCAGCGTAGCTTTTCTGTCGATCTCGTGCCGCCGCCATGCGGTTTCTGATTTGTACAATCTTTTCAGTAGCCTCAAGTATTAACTCAGGGCCTGTGAGTTGACTGTCACCGACTTCTGCCCAGCAGACCGGTGATCTACATTTACGACCGTATAATGCCTCAAATGGTGCTGCCGAAATACTCGTGTGATAGCTGTTGTTATATGAGAATTCTACTAGAGGCAGGTGAATTCCGAAGTCCACTACGCATGCCCTAAGCATGTCTTCCAAGGTTTGTATGGTTCTTTCGCTTTGACCATCAGTCTGAGGGTGATAAGCTGTGCTTATATCCAAGCGTGTTCCCAACGCTTTCTGGAGTGACTGCCAGAAGTTTGACGTGAAGCGAGCATCTCTATCTGAGATGATGGACGTTGGCACTCCGTGCCGAGAAACTACTTCCTTAATGTAGATGCGAGTCAACTTCTCCATCTTATCCGTTTCTTTGATAGCTAGGAAGTGTGCGGACTTAGTTAAACGATCCACAATCACCCAGATGGTATCGCAACCACCCAAGGTTCGCGGGAGTTTAGTGATGAAATCCATTGAGATCTAATCCCACTTCCACACTGGGATCTCTGTTTTTGGAGTAGCCCCGATGGCTTTTGATACTCCACCTTGACTTTTGCACAAGTCAAACATTTACTCACGTAGGTGGCTATATCGGCTTTCATGTTAGGCCACCAATACGCAACTTTAAGGTCCTGATACATCTTATCCGAACCCGGATGGATAGAGTATCGAGATTTGTGAGCTTCATCCATGACTAGCTCTCTGAGGTTTCCGTAGAGAGGTACCCATATGCGATTCATGAAATACCGGGCTCCATTGGGCTTTACCTCCCAATCGGTTCCATTTTTCCCACTGATTCGGCTTTGATGTTTTCCTCCTTAACCGCTTCTATCTGGGCGTCGCGTATTCGTTCGGGTAGCCCTGAATGAATAGTGAGTTGTAGTGCTCGTACGCGACGAGGTTTCAAGTGTTCCTTCCTGCTGAGGGCATCAGCTACCACGTTAGCTTTACCCGGGTGATACCGAATGGCACACTCATAATCGTTCAAGAGTTCGACCCAGCGACGCTGTCGCATGTTCAACTCCTTCTGATCAAAGATGTGCTGGAGGCTTTTGTGGTCAGTGAAGATTGTGCACTTCGTTCCATAAAGGTAGTGTCTCCAGATCTTAAGTGCAAACACTACTGCTCCCAATTCTAGGTCATGCGTCGTGTAGTTCTTCTCGTGAACTTTCAGCTGTCGCGACGCATACGCGATGACCTTATCGCGTTGCATGATACGCATCCCAATCCCTGAATGGAAGCATCACAATACACTACAAAGTCATCTGTCCCTTCCGGCAAGGACAGAATGGGTGCACTGCAAAGTTTCTGCTTCAGCAATTGAAACGCTGCTTCTTGCTTTTCACCCCAAGCATACTTGATGCCTTTCTGGGTGAGGGTAGTGAGCGGTTGTGCAATCTTTGAAAACCCCTCGATGAAGCGTCTGTAGTAACCAGCCAATCCTAAGAATTGGCGGATTTCCGTCGGTGTCTTAGGTGCTTCCCAGTTTTTAATGGCTTCAATCTTGGCAGGGTCTACGTGGATACCCTTTTCATTCACGACGTGCCCGAGAAACTGAACTTCTCGGATCCAGAAATCACACTTCGAAAGCTTGGCGTATAGCTTTTCCTGTTGAAGTAATCCTAGCAGTAATCGTAGATGCCCAGCATGTTCTTCCTTACTTTTGGAGTAGATGAGTATGTCATCGATGAACACGATGACAAATTTGTCGAGGTATGGCTTACACACGCGGTTCATGAGGTCCATGAACACTGCAGGTGCGTTAGTGAGGCCGAATGGCATGACCAAGAACTCGTAATGGCCATACCGAGTGCGAAATGCTGTCTTAGCGATATCCTTCTCTCTGACGCGTAACTGATGATAACCAGACCGTAAATCAATCTTAGAGTAGTAACTTGACCCTTGCAGTTGGTCGAATAGATCGTCGATGCGAGGTAGCGGGTATCGGTTCTTGACTGTAACCTTGTTGAGTTCCCTATAGTCGATGCACATGCGGAAAGTCCCGTCCTTTTTCTTGACAAAGAGGACTGGAGCTCCCCATGGCGAAACGCTTGGTCGGATAAATCCTTTTTCTAGCAGCTCTTGAAGTTGGGTAGACAGCTCCTGCAGCTCGGCTGGAGCTAGGCGGTATGGAGCCCTTGGCGATAGGGGTTGCATTGCTTGCCAATTCAATTTCAAACTCCAATTGTCGATGTGGTGGAAGACCAGGTAGTTCTTCTGGGAATACATCGGAAAAATCACTGACGACAGGGATGTCTTCTATATGTTTCTCGTCCTTAGGCTGTTCGGTAATTAGTGCGAGTAAAGCGAAGGAATTCTTTCTCCGAAGATACTTCTGAGCTTGCATAAAGGAGATAATGTTGGTGACGGCGCTTGCCTTGTCGCCTTGTACCGTCAGGATTTCGTCGTTCGAGAGTGGAATACGGATAGACTTTTCGAAGCAGAGAACTTCAGCCCGAACGTCGGATAGCCAGTCCATTCCGACTACCACGTCAAAACTACCCAGGGTAGTTGTCATCAGATCGATGGTAAAAGTGTGGCCCGCGAGTTTGAGTTGACAGCCGGATACGATTTGGGTCACATTTACAAATTTACCATTGGCTAATTCTATCACATAAGGGGTCTCTAATGGTTTAAGCGTGAGATTTAGGTTCTTCCTAAAAGACTCAGATATAAAGCTCCTATCCGCACCCGTATCAAAAAGCACAGAAGCAAAATGTTCATTAAGGAGAAACTTACCGGTGACCACGTTCGCGTAGTTTTTGGCCTCCCCGCGGCCTAATGTAAATGCGCGACCCTTGGCACCTCCTGTGCCACCGTTCCCATTATTGTTGTTGTTATTATTGTTGTGGTTGTTGTGGTTGTTTCCACCATTATTGTTGTTGTTGCGCAACTGTGGGCAGTCTTTTCTGAAATGAGCGGTGCTACCACACTGATAGCATCCCCGGTTTATACCCTGCTGCTGACCCTGGGGCCGATTCTGATTTTGTCGGGACACGATTTCCCCACGACAATCCCTTGCCGCGTGTCCCATCTTGCCACATCTTTGGCAGCGATTTCCTGCACAAGGGCCGTCATGGTGAAGATTACAGCGGTTGCACTGCGGCTTTCGACCTACATAGCCGCCTGCATTCTGGTTGTTGTTGTTGTAGTTGTTGTTGTAGTTGTTGTTGTAGTTGTTGTTGGAACGATTTTTATGACCCCGGTGGCTGTGGTAGTGATTGAACCGTTTCTGGTTCCCTTGTTGCGGATGTGATGACGAAGACTGTCGAACAGTGGAGTCTTCAAATTTTCTTTTGTTATCTGGGGCGACTTCGGTGGTACCCCGTGCTGGCAGTTTCTTCTGTTCCACCGCTTTATCGGTGAGTTTGTGAGCCAATCGGATAGCTTGATGTTCTGTTACAGGGTTACTAGACATCACCATACCCTGAATTTCCGGAACCAAACCCCCGAGATAGAACTCGAGTCTTTTCTCCACCGTGTTGGCCAATTCAGGACACAGAAATACCAAGTCATGGTGTTTGCCGTGTAAGCCTCAATTTCCGATCCCACCATCTTGTGGTTCCATAGAGCTTGCTCTAACTGTTGCACTCTGTCTCGTGGACAGTACTCCTCTTTAATCAGGGCCTTGAACTCAGTCCATGCCATTGCATTTGCAGCTAACAGTCCACGTGTTTGGACTTGGGCATTCCACCATGTCAGTGCCCCCTCTTCCAGTGTTGAGGCGGCGTATTTGACCTTGTTGGCCTCTAAGCAGTTGCACATTTCAAAAACAGATTCCGACTTTTCGATCCAGCGGACCAATCCAATGGGTCCTTCCGCCCCCGAGAACTTGCTTGGCTTTGCGTCAAGGAACATCTTGTAGGGGTTAAAGCCCCCTCCTGCTGACAGAGAACAGGAAGTCAGCAAGGAATTTTACTAGCCTCACTATTAGATTTTCACGCGAAAATTTAATAATGGTTACCTGCCGGCTGGTTCTGAACACCCGCTAATGCTGCATTCACATGCTCCTGAATCATGGCAGCTAGCTCTTCGGGCGTCAAGTTAAGGTTTCCACGTCTTCCAGTCGCCATTTAGATCTTCGAAACACAACACAAACACACCTGATAAGTCTATATATCCAATATAGTTATCCTACTTCGTACTTTAATAGTTATTAAGTTATGTCAACTCAATATGTTAAATAGTAAAAAAAAATACTTGATTAACTGAAATCTCAACGTCTTACAAAAGTGCAAATCAAACATACGAATTCACCATAAAGTCTCAAGTTTAAATACAAGTGGAAAATAATAAACTGAAGGAAAACAAATAATATAAATGGGAGTGTCAGTCGTCTACGTCTCCATTCCCCAAGTCACTGTCGTTGCCGTCATCCTGTGCGGCATTTCCAGCTTCCTCAGCTGGGTCCTCCTCCGGATCCTCTTCAGGATCCTCCTCCGGATCCTCTTCAGGATCCTCCTCTGGATCCTCTTCTGGATCCTCCTCTACCGGCACTGGAAGGGCCGGTGCTGGTTCTAGTGCTTGATTTTGCAGTTCCTGAATGTTCCAACTATTTTCCAGGACTCTGTCCTCCAGCCAGTCAGCTCTTATCTGCTCAGCACGCAGATCTCTGGCTATGGTGTTACGAGCTATCTTACTCGTACGATGCTCTTCCTCGAGCGAGTCGGTCTTTCCTGTAAGGTGTCGGATCATCCATCCTTGTGCTAAGATGGTTTCCTGCATTCTTTCTAACTGTTTTTGTTGTGTATGCACCAGGATTGTAAGCATGTCAACTCCTATCTCTACAGGGTTAACCGGTTCAACCGGTACAGCAATAGTTGGGCGTAACGACGACTCCTCCCCCAGAGCGAGTCTTTTCCTCTCCACTGAGCGTGTCTCCACGCCATAAGGTGGTATGGGTTCCACCATTGGTGCCTTTCCTAGTGCCCTTGATGGTGTAAGTCTGTCGGACGATGATGACGATGAGGATGATGACATTGCCTGTTAGGTCGTGTAGTTAGTTATGAGTTGTTTTCATTTCTTATTATGAAGGCATAATCTACCAAACACAGTTGTGGTATATTACATAACAAGATATAATAATTCGGTGCCAAACTAAGTCTAGTGTCGTGATATCAGCTATAGTTTAGGTCTACTTCTAATGCAAACCTGGTTCTCTATAGCTAGTGGCTTTGATACCAATCTGTCACACCCTCAATTTCCACTTGCGGAGTTCTACCGCGAGACGTGTGAACAAACCAGAATCTAAGACACTAGTACGTCGAACGACTCTATATGATTTGATAATACGTTTTCCAAAATCATTTGTTGTAAATTTTAGATTACCAATATTTAGCATAAGTATCAGTTTTTAAAGTTTGAGCGGAAGCATAAATAAGTAGTGATGCGGGCGCCAACACAAACGCCAAAACAAATGAAAAAATCCCAAAACAATATTAATAAATAAGACTCGATAATGATGTCTTGTTCAATGCATGTGCGTGCACCTAGAGCTCCTAGCGTCCTGAGAAACATGTAAAGAAACAAGTGTCAACATTAAAGATGAGTGAGTTCACAGGTTTTCATAAATTCGTTGTTCGGTTTTAGTTTGTTACTCCGTTATCCCCAACCCGGGATAACATACCAATTCCATTATTCCAAACCCCGGAATAATAAGTTGTTGCTTCCAATATTCCCAAACCGGAATATTAAGTTGTGTTTCCGTTATCCCCAACCCGGGATAATAAGTTGGTGTTTCCAATATTCCAAACCCGGAATATTAAGTTGTTCCGTAATTAAGTTCAATATTAATGTATATAGGTAGCTAGCCTAAAGTCATGTCACTAAGTGTTCGCGATCGAAGCTGACAGTTGTGCCTCCGTTTTGCCAGGTCTATCACATGACCATGGCGATGTTAGGCCAATCATACACCCGTTGACCATACCCGGTCGGCTAGCGCGACTAGCTCGGATGGGGCTCGTCAGACCCAGTAGTACTACTTATAATTCCCCCGCTACTTAACCCAAATACTAATGATCCGAGGAGATTGTCGAGGACTTAAGTGATAAAGCTGCATAGTGACCATAACATTACATTAACATTAACTTAGTTACCGTATAGTTATGTGACGTTACATTCGTATAACGTAAAGAGTTTGAGTTTGAGAGTGTATACATGTTTCTCCCCCTGTTGTTTAAAAACCGTATAAAGTTAGGGGCCTGTGAACTCACCTTTATTAGCTCGGTTAGTGTGGCAAAGATGTTATAAGAGATGGGACCGCTAGTTGCGTCCTAACAAACCAATTAATTCCACGTCAGTGTGTAATCACACCAATACAAATTCCACACGCAATTTACTCACAAAGTGATACACACCAACAACATATCTAACACTCAAACATGCATGCAAGTATTCTCATATAATCATAGAAATCAAACAACTCATCATGAACACATTCCAAATCCATGCAACACTTTATTGCATAAAATCACAAGTTAACAACTTTCTGCTAAACACTCAGTTATTCAGCTGTTTTCTAGGATTTTTATAAAATAGTTCCAGCATTCTAAAAATTCCCATATTTTTACAGTAGGTGACATTTATACCATAGAAATTTATATAATTTTTCCAAGTCCTAAATCTTTACCAATTAACCATAATTATCAATCCACTAAGCTGCAGTCAGATTTACTCTTTCTGACTGCAGTCCACGGAAGAATTTATTTAAAAATCACTGATCGTCCGATTAACGAAATTCCAATTGGAGTTGCCCGGAAATTTCTATACCTAGTTTCTGTACAAAAATCATGACTCAACTCCCTACTGATTTTAAAATCTAGCTTGATAAACAACCAACAAAATTCCAGAATTTTAACAGCTTTACCTACTGAACTTGTTTAGCCCTTTAAAGATATCAAACGATTTCAGAAAATTATGAATCCAGCGCCATTAGATTCCTTATTCAAATCTCTACGTTCTAGACATCAGAAAATCCGTTTTTCGACAACTAACGACCAAGTTACAGCCTGATGAAGTCGGCTGAATCTTTCACTCAGCAAACTGTTTCAGCATTATTGTTACAATTTATACGCACAATTCGTTCATACGGTTAACCTAGGTGATTATAATCCGATTTCTACTCATAGATTGAGACTAATAACCTATCCATGCAACCCTTAGTTCTTATTTCTAGTTATTACAACCAAAACACACTTGCTAACTTATGATTTCCGAGTACAATTCTGCGTATGAACAATGATCAATTCAGCCGATTACTTAACACTCACATATTCTGAAAACAATACCATCGAACACATATATCCGCAACAACTAAGCATCCAAGCATACATATAATCTGAGATAATGAATCATTCAAGCATGTATGTAATCCGAGACAATGAATCATTCAAGCATGTATGTAATCCGAGACAATGAATCATTCAAGCATGCATATATATATATTCGAAACATCTTAAACATCTAAGCATACACATCATCCTGAAACATGATCTTGTAATCAATGATAAATTCTAGGCTTTTAATGATAAGGTAATCGAACCGTGGGTATGTTAAGGAATCCGGTGATCAAAATTGCTTGCAACCGAGAACTCCGTGACCGAGAAAAGGGTGTTGTTCGCGATTAGAAAGAATAGTGGGCTGTTTGTGGCTGAGTTGGCAAAGGCTCCGGCTGCTGCTTGCTGCGACCGAGAAGAGAAACAACTTCCTGCGATCGCAAATCTGCTGCTGTTGTTGCCGCGACCGAAAGAAAAGAACAGGAAAACGGTTGCTTGCTACGACCAGATGATGATGAGGGTAAGGCAGCCGACGGCAATGAACTCTAGGGTTTTGTGTGTGTTTTTGAAGGAAGACATGCATGTGGGTTAGTATATATAACGCAAGGTGAAGGGTTACGGTTTGGGTTTGGGTCTTGCGGCCGAGAATCTTGGGTTGTTTGTTTTGGGTCTTGATCACGTGGCCGAGGGACTAGAATGGTTGGTTTGGCCGATTAGTTTGAGTTGGATTGGGTTTGGTTTTAAACAAAATAAGTTTGCGGTCTTGGGCTTGGTATCGACCGAGAATGGTTTGAGTTGTTCACAAAGGGTTTGCGGCTTGATCTTGTAGCCGAGATAGGTTTGGGTTTAAGGTTTGATCTCGGTTTGTGTTTGCGATTTCGGTTCCGTTCGTATACATATTTATTATACATACATATATAACTAAAAATCCACACAACACACAACACGTATTTAATTCATGCATACTTAGCATATATATTATTCGACAAATATCACGTGTAAGTTATCCGAAAAACCCGGGATATCACACATTGCTCATCTTGAACGTTATTGTATTAGTTATGTATTTAGTTACATATACTTCCTTATATATATTTTGCATTCATAGTATGTACGAACGGGCCTCGCCCTTCGTGAGTCTTCATGCCTCGCACGATCATAAGTGGGCCTAGCCCATGAGAGTCTTTGTTCCTTGCACAAGTGAGAATGGGCCTAGCCCATTTGAGTCTTCATGATCCACACAATGTGAATGGGCCTAGCCCATTAGCGTCTCTGTGCCGCGCACGGTATGAGTTCGTTATTCATGGGTCGTATATATATTCTTTCAATATATATCTTTGAGTTTAGTGAACCTCGTTCACATGTATAAATACGTTCGGTTCCAGTAAGTATATTTGTTTCACAAATATATATGTATATCTTTTCTTGATATAATTGTTAAAATATTTATTTTTAACATCGTATTTATGTTGATGTACATGTACGGTATCCCTTGATATCAAGTGTATTTGAATACATCACCTTGTACTTGAGTATTTTATACGTATAGAATATCGTATATATACCTGTATTTGTACATTTTATTACTGGTATTTATGTCGTATTTATACATATTGCGTACATGTACATTCCTTGATTCTTGCAATTCCATAAAGTGTATTTTTGTATGTATTTCATACGTATTAGTATACTTGCATAATTATATTTTTACACTTAGTGATTATTTACTTTATACTTTCCGGAATTATAAGTGTTGAAACATATTTATATTTCCAATGTCTAAAAATATATTATTTTTAGAGTTTCGCCGTAGTAATCGAATATATATATTTTCTTGTCAAGAGTGACCAAATGTTGTCCGTGATATGTACATGCTCCTTGTCATGACTCCAGGGTGATCGTTACAGATGACGACACATTTATTTCGTTAGAGTGTTTAATTTATATTTCACGTCGGTTTCGAATATATATTATTCGGTCAATATATGTAGTTATTTTACGGTTTGTCCGATGTTCGTTTGTCGGTTGTCCGCATTCCATTTAAGGGTATAATATTAGCATATTTCATATGTGTATATTTTTTGTAATAAATTCCCCAAGTTTACATATACATGAGGGTATAATATGAGCATATTTCATATGTGTATATCTGTCACACCCGGTCGATAGCGGAAGCGCGCGGTGTGAACTTGATTAGTTTTCATTGTATACGATATAAGTAAACAACTGTAGGATTAAAAACAAACACGATGTTCATCCATTACATAACTAAAGTTACGCGTCATAAGTTGTTCAAAGTACAAGGCAACATAAGTTTCAAGTTTTACAAAAGACTAATTCACATAATTTTAAAAAATAAAGGCTTGTGATTCCTATATCTCATTGAAGGTGAGATATACGGATCAAACCCTTTCAAAAGGATGACATCGTCAACATGGTAACCTAAAAGCCTCTTGAGAACCGACCGTGTCAAGATCCATTCAATATCCTGAAATAAATGTAAGTTTGAAATCATCAACAAAAGTTGGTGAGTTCATTTATTTTAAATGCGTATCAAATGATCTTAAAACCATTTGAATAATCGTTACTTGTAAATGTGGTATGTAAAGCATCAATGAACTTGATGATCATTAATGTTTTGCAAGGACATTAATATGTGTGCTGACATAGGAAGCACTCAACCCTTGACGATTTAGTTGTCGGTCGACCCGGCTGGGACAATAAAAGCACTATATGTAGCCACACAAGGACCCATGAGTGGGGATCACCTACACCCGATAGATCTACCACTCTTGTCCCTAAGGTCTTATAAAAGATTAATGGCGCTTCAGAACGGTTCTATTCACACATGATCTAATATTTCATTCCATAGCTAAACCATACCATCGAAACATGTATTTCCCCCCGAGAGTTGTAAAACCGAAAACATTTAAGAGAAAGGGGGACACGAACTCACAAGTTTGTGTCCGTAATAGTGTGCTAGCAAGACGGTATCCAATCGTGCGTAATAACCTACAAGTGCTCTAACTCATTAAACACTTGGGTGTATGTTAATTTGCGTACACGTTGCTCATCTTGAACGTTATTGTATAAGTTATGTATTGGGATCCCTTGTGTATTTTAAATATTTTGGCATTTGTTTCGTATGTTTGTTTTAATATATAGACTTCCTTTTTATATATATAGTTTGCATTCATAAGTGTGTACGAACGGGCCTCGCCCTTCGTGAATCTTCGTGCCTCGCATGATCGTAAGTGGGCCTAGCCCATGAGAGTCTTTGTGCCTCGCACAAGTGAGAATGGGCCTAGCCCATTTGAGTCTCCATGATCCACATGGTTGTGAGTGGGCCTAGCCCATGTCTTTATGTGCTTGGGCCTAGCCCAAGTCTTTATATCTTTGGGCCTAGCCCATGTCTTTATGTTTTTGGGCCTAGCCCATGTAATTATGTGATTGGGCCTAGCCCACGTGTCTTATGTCCTTGGGCCTAGCCCATGTGTTTATGTGATTGGGCCTAGCCCACATATCTTATGTCCTTGGGCCTAGCCCATGCGTTTATGATGATGGTAGGCCCAGCCCAATTGATGTGTTAGAGGGTCTAGCCCAACTTATTATATAAATGGGCTTTTACTATCCCATTATAAGTCCAAGTATTCTTGCATTCCCAGAAGTGTATTTTGAGCGTATTTTACATGTATTATTATACTTGTATACTCACATGTATATGTACACTTAAGTATTCACTCTATACATTCCTGATTTTATAAGTGTTAACATATATTTATATTTCTCTTGTCTAAAATATATATATACACATACACACACATATATACATTATTCTTAGAGTTTCGTCGTAGTGTCGAATATGTGTGTTTTTGTGTCGGAAGTGACCATATGTCTTTTGTGGTGTGTACACGCTCCGTGTCGAGATGCTAGAGTTCTCGTTGTCGATGACAACGCGCTTCATTCGATAGAACGTTCATTATATGTTTTGTGTCGATTCAAATATATATATTGTCATGTTAGTACATATGGTTATAAGTTAAGTCGTTCGATGTCTGTTCGCCCGCTTATCCCTTGTCCGGTCGTTCGTTCGTGGTTATAATATATGTGTGGTTTATGTATATGTATTCAATGTATTTTCCCAAGTGAACGTATTTAAGTATTTGTTTATGTATTTTTCCTATCACTAATACATACACATAATACGCACATATTATACACCAACTAGGGTATTTGGAGTATATATATAATTTTCTGAAAAATTATATTTATTGTTATACTTATAATTTTATGCACTTTATTTAATAAAAATATCTCTTAGTATTTAGATAAACTCTTGGATAGTTAAGACTTAAACCATACCATTAAAGTTCATCTAATCACGATTAAGGTTACTAATCACGATTAACCATTTTAATGTGTTGGTGCATATGTATGTTGCCTTCGTCATTACACGAGAATGAGTCTGGAATAAACGAGAGTTTCTGAAGACTGAACAAGACAAAGTAGATATCCAAGAGGGAGTCTATTGGTGCATAATTTATATAGAATAGTCTTGTATCGAGTCTGTATAGTATAGGTGAAACGAGGTGTATTTAAGAGTGTTAGATAGCAAGTTCGCTCATGGTTGTTTGTGAGAAGCCAAGTTCGGCCGAACTTGACCTCAAGTTCGGGTGAACTTACCCATGGCTGTCCTCTCACCAGCGAACTTGTAACACTATATATAGGTGCCTTGGGATTTCATTTGTAAGTAGTTGGAGATTTT
This sequence comes from Scalesia atractyloides, assembly GCA_947069175.1. Lineage (NCBI taxonomy): Eukaryota > Viridiplantae > Streptophyta > Magnoliopsida > Asterales > Asteraceae > Scalesia > Scalesia atractyloides. Next base: position 61,368,172 of record CAMTDV010000014.1, read on the forward strand.
TGGCACAGAGACGGCGAAGCTCTGTCGGATCCGGATCTTGAATGTAATGAATTTTAGATCAATGAAAACAACTATTAAACGAGTAATTCTTGTTATTTGGTTAACTTATCATTAGTTTCCCCTAATCGGACAATATATAACAAATTTAGGTTCCTGGGAAGTTCGTGGACGTTCCTACAAGTGGTATCAGAGTCTGGATACCTGAATTTGGTGAAACCAAGACAAGAATCTCTATATTTCATCTTCATTCTTCTATTTTTCTTAACTCTTGAACAAAAACGAAGAATTCACGGTCAAATTTTGTCCAATTTTGAATATGTCATGTAAAACATACTAATAACAAACCCCTGAGAGTTTGGACATCAAATTCAAACGTTTTGACATCAAAAAGTTGCAAAAACCATGTTTTTGAAACAAGCTATGGCCAAACTAAACATCAAGTTCGATCGAACTTGATTAAAATGACTGAACTTGATAATTTTTCAAGAGTTTTTGTTGTATGTTCGCTCAAACTTGAAGAAAATTCAATATCTTTGATAAAGTTCGACCGAACTTAATCAAATTTCATTGAAATCCATTCACAAGTTCGCCCGAACTTAATCAAATTTCATTAAAACGTCAGTTTTTGCTAAAACTTGTCTGTTGCTAATCAATTGTCAAGTGTTTTTGATCGTATTCTCAGATTTTCAAAATGGAAGATTTCCATAACGCGTTTGCAGCTGGAGTAGCTCAAGCCTCAACGTCAAATTCAATTGCAGTTAATCAGATGAACCTCGATAATGAAATGGGAACTACTCAGAAACCACCAAAGTTGATGAGTATGGACGAGTTCGAGGGATGGAAAGAAAAGTTTGTTAATTGGATCCAAGCGAATCAATTCAACAGCTGGGTTGCGATTGAAGATGGATATACATGGCCTAAAGATGAACGTGATCATGATCTTCCACTGAACAAATTTTCAGCGATTGACAAAGAGAAATATGTTGCTAAAAAGAAAATGATCAGCTTGATACAACAATCTGTCAAAGAAGATATCTTGATATTATTATCAGAATATGATACTTCTCAAGAATTATGGAATTCTCTTTGCGAAAAATTCAAAGGAAGTGATGAAATGATCAAGAGCAAAAAGGCCCTGATTAAGAAAGAGTTTGAGATCTTCACGATGATCAAAGGAGAGACAATGAAACAAATGATTGATAGATATTGTCATCTCATGGTCCAGATGCGAAGACATGATATCAAAAGAACTAACAAAGAGCAGATTGAGAAGCTGGCCGATGCACTTCCAGAAGGAGAATGGACAACATATCTGATGATTCTAAAGAGTTGTCCATCTTGGAGACATTTTAAGTTGTCATCTTTCATTGACAAACTTGAAGGTCATGAAATGGAATTGATGAATATTGCAAAATCCAAAAACACTAATGTTGTTCAGGATGTCGGAGTTTATTACAAAGGTGGTGTTCCAGATACTCTGATTCAAAGTCCAAAAATCCAAACGACATTTAGTGCAAACATGAATACATCAGATCAGTCGTCACAAAATCAGTATTCTCCAAACACTGGTTATTCATATGTTGGTTCAAGTTCTTCTTCTCAAAGTCAATCTCATCAGAAAAGTCAATCCACTGCTAATTCAAATGTTTTCCAATGCAACATAGCAGTTGATTTAAAGAATGTGTTTCCTGAAAAAGTTGCAAAACAGCACATAGCACTTCTTGCTACAGTTCTGGAATTGTATGAAAGTCTTGTTACTGGAAAGATCAGAAATCCTGAAATGACAGCTGAAGATTATAATCAGGTAGATGAGGAAGAGTTGGAACTGATTGACATCAAGGTCCTTAGCATCAATTATCCGGAGAGTTTCAAAGTTTGTAGCACTCACTGGAAGGGATATTGGTAACTCAAGCAATAAACTTGGTTTCGATAAAATGAAAGTTACTTGTTTTAGATGTCGACAAAAAGGGCACTTCAAACGTGAATGCATAACCAAGAAGCTAGTGGAAACCAAAACCCTTTTGGAACCGGTAATGAATATTACAAGAAAGCACTGCAATACAAATCATATCCGAATAGAACACAAGTTGAAGTTGAAGATAAATCTGCAAAGAAAGCCGAACAAGCTCTTGTTGCCAATCATGAAGACGATGGTTTCGATTGGAACAAATACATCGGAAAGAAGACTGATGTTGCTATGATGGCAGATGTTGTGAATGAATCTGAGACATCATTTATGGAAGCTGCTATCGAAAATGCTATTCAAGAAGCATTAATGCAGAGGGCTGAGGAAGAAGCTGTCCTGGAGGATACAGTTCTGGAAAGATACATACAACAAACAAAGGAAGAAGGAATAGCTTATCTTGAGACACAAAAGCAAGAAGAGTTGAAAGCAGAAGCCGAAAAGGTAAAAGATGAGGTAAGCATGTCTGAAAAGGAAGTTGTGAAAGTTGTGGAGGTTGAAACACCTTGCACAAAGTGCGCATGTCCTTGTGAACCTTGTTTGGATAAAGTCAAAGTCATAAGAGAATTGGTTGAACATAACGAAAACTTTCGTTATGATTACAGAACCATAAAAGAAGCTTATGACAAAATATCAGGCAAATATAAACATGTTGAAAGAGCTAACAGTGAACTCAACGCTAATGTCACTATGTTAAATGCCACAGTTATTGAGAAACAAAAGGCAATTAATATGTACATTAATACAATTGCTGAAACAAAGCGTGAGTTTCATGAAATGAAAATAGAAACAGAAAGAGTCAGACAATTACTAAAAAGTTACACCACAAACGCATATGTCATTGCTCACATTCTTCCTACGATTAACTCGGAGTAAAATGTTGATAATTCAAAGCGTAAAGTGTACGAAAATGTTCCTCCACCATTTCTTGCAAGTTACTGCTGCAAGAAAGATGATGATATTGAAAAAACATTTAATCTTTTACTTCTTTCAGAAAAGAAAGATAAATTGCCTGAGAACATTGACATAGATTTTACAAAATCAAACAATGACAATGAATCGGTGGTAAAAGATGTGGTAAAGGATGTTTTGGGAAATGATTCTGATGATGGCAAATTTAAAAGCGCCAACTCGAGTTCACACAATTCTAGTTCATAATCCGAAAGTGACGATACATCATCAGAAAATGATCTAAGTGATGATCCTAATGTTGTCATGTACAAGGTTAAGGAATCTGATAGATTATATTTCAATGATAGCTTTCCGATTCAGAATGTGAAACAAGATCAAATCGATAAACTGTTTAAACTTGTGGAAGTTTCATCAGATGATCTCGAGAAAAATGAAAAGAAGTTTTATTCTAAACCGAAACGGAACTTTAACAATTACCGTAGAAACGATGGTGATTTTCCTGAGAACAGGAGAGCAGGTTTAGGTTTGGAAGAAGCTGAAGTTGAACCGAAGAAAAATCAGAAGTCAACGTTCCAGGAGTACAAAGGGAATAACATAAAGTTTGTGTACGGAACGAGCACGGTTCAGGAGGAAAGCTTGATAGGGAAGAAGTCAAACGATGATTTCAAGAAAGAAAAAGAACTTCGGGACAAGGCTAAGACCAAGTCTACAAGTGGAGTAAAACCCACTAGTGGAAATGTTCATGATACTCGGACTTGCTTCCAATGCAATGAAGTTGGTCACATTGCTCGCAAGTGTTCGAAGTCTAAGCCTGTGTATCCTCGAAGAAAAGAAGTTTCAAAAGAGATAAATCAAAAGCAATCTGATAATGCTCAAATCAGAATCTTAAAAGAAATGAAACGTATTGTTGAATCCAATCTTGAAATAAAACCCTAAAATGAATCAAAATTTGAAAATTCAATTTTTCAAAAAGGAGAGACTTCAAAGTCAAACAATGATTCTAGGTTTTATATCAAGAAAGCTAGAGTTAATTCTCAAGCATGGATTGCTAAAAAGAAATCACCTGAAAAAGTGAATGTTTGTGATAAAACCGAAAACGTCAAATCAATCAAGAAAGATAAAAGTAAAGTTGATTGTGAGTTTGAAGTTTGTGATGTTGAATATGCTTATCAAAGAGCATACGGAAGTGATTACGAAGATGTGTATGAGGAGGTATATCCAAAACCCAAGACCAAGAAGGCTTGGGTTGAACTTTTTAACTAAATCCTTTCATGTGCAGGAGTTCCAAGATCCAGCTTATCAAAGTTGATTCGGGATTGAGGAGCTTCATATTATTTTAACTTATCCAGAAATGTCATATCTTTGTCATTTTGAGGGGGAGTTGTTTAAAAGAAAAGTTTTTGAAATTACAAGTGGTTGTTAAAAAGGAAAATTTTGAAAAGTCAAAATTATGAAAATCCACACTGTTGAACAGAAAAACTGATTTCAAAGTTCTTACATGTTCAAACTGCTTTTACAAGTGGTAAATGAGTCTAATGATTGTTTGTTAAACAATTTCAGATACAGGATTGAGAATAAGGATCAGTCGACGAGGTCACGGGATCCGCATTGGTTTGTTACATTTTTAGAAGAATTTCTTTAAATCTAAAATCCAAAAATATGTTTCTAATTTTAGGGGGAGTAAGAAAATTTTAAAAATTGTTGAAAAATCAAAAACATATGAAAAGTTGAAAATTCAAAAATATTGAAAAATTCAAAAAGTACAAAAACATGAAAAAGACAAAAAGAATTTGTTGTCAAAAAGGAAATGATAGTACATCAGTGGACTATCACAGTATGCTAAAGATTTGTAAAGTTAAAAGGAAATGATAGTACATCAGTGGACTATCACAGTATGCTAAAGATTGAAGGGTTGCCTGATTCTGAGATACGAGGTCTTTATAAATGATTGATATCTGTGGTATTATACCAGTTCTTCTGATTTTGCGAAAGCAATAGCCTAGAACTTCTATAATGATTTTTGCCAAAAACCCCAAATAGCATGCAGACTTGAAAAAATCAAAAGATCTAATCATTTGTAATGCATAAAAGATTCCTTAAGAGGAACACTCCTGAAAGACGAGCCTTCATCTCTTTGTCTGTACGGTAGTACTAACCTGAGCTCTCAAGGCCTCGCATAACCCAAATACAGATATCAATTACGCTTTACTCACCTGTAAGATGAAATCTACGAAATCTGGATTCGGGAGTATATTCAAGAAGTGGGAAACACAGTTAAGTCAAGTTTTATAAATCATATCTAACATATCTTGGAACAATTGAGAAACGTGATGAAGTTTAAGTGGACAAACATATCGACAATCTAAGGTAAACAAGTTTTAAACTTAAAGTCTCAAAAAGGTCAACGGTACTAGGAGATATGTCTCAAACAAACTCATATGATCCTTAGACGCAAATTCACAAAAATATGTCTGTAAATATGTTTGTACGTAGTTTACTTTACTTGTTAAAAGTTCTATAAATACTTTACTTACTTTTTAAAATCCAAAAAGATTTTCAACGAGCCAATGTTGGTTAACGGATCATCAAAGTCTGGTAAGAAAATGTTCATTAATTTATAACTTTAAAATTGACAAAAACATCAGTTGTTCACAACGGGTTTAACCAAGGTCATTAACTTGTACTTGGTAAACAAAATTAGTTAATCAAGATCATTAAGTTGGACTTGATCAACTAAGTGGATTTTATTTCAATAATTGAAAGTTGAAGGTTTTAAACGTAAAATGTTCCAAGGTCATTAATTTGAACCTGAAATAACTGAAAAATGAAGATTAAAATTTGAAGTACAAGGTTTGTACAGGTGGTATGTAATTCATGTGGAACAAAATTTCAAAGTTAGAATCTGAAATGTTTATTTGAATTCCCAAGTACTTTGAAACAGGAAGTAAAGTTTTAGGGGGAGCAGGATGAAATGTGATTGAAGATAAAGCTCAAAGCTAGGGGAAGCACAGCTCACAGCTAGGGGGAGCTTGGAGATTAAATTTTTATCAAGTTTAATTGAAGAAAAGAGAGATTTTGAAGATCATAAAAGTTTAATGCTTATTCAAAGATAAAGATAAAGACTCAGGAACTTATTTGAAGTCTGAGATTACAAAGTATTCAAAGAAGACTATGACACTGGAAGACTGACGAGGATGATTATTGACAAAAGATGTCTATGAAAGTAGATGACTGTGGCAACATCCAAGGGGGAGTCTGTTGGTGCATATGTCTGTTGCCTTCGTCATTACACGAGAACGAGTCTGGAATAAACGAGAGTTTCTGAAGACCGAACAAGACAAAGTAGATATCCAAGAGGGAGTCTATTGGTGCATAATGTATATAGAATAGTCTTGTATCGAGTCTGTATACTATAGGTGAAACGAGGTGTATTTAAGAGTGTTAGATAGCAAGTTCGCTCATGATTGTTTGTGAGAAGCCAAGTTCGGCCGAACTTGACTAGGTCAAGTTCGGGCGAACTTACCCATGGTTGTCCTCTCACCAGCGAACTTGTAACACTATATATAGGTGCCTTGCGATTTCATTTGTAAGTAGTTGGAGATTTTTGGCACAGAGACGGCGAAGCTCTGTCGGATCCGGATCTTGAATGTAATGAATTTTAGATCAATAAAAACAAATATTAAACGAGTAATTCTTGTTATTTGGTTAACTTATCATTAGTTTCCGCCTAATCGGACAATAGATAACAAATTTAGGTTCCCGAGCTGTTCGTGGACGTTCCTACATAATCACCTTTAACTTACTCATTAATCGCAATTAGATTTGTAGAAACGTATCTAATACATGATTTAACCCACTTATCATCATCAAACTCAACCAAGTTTCCAAATACCAACTTGCATGCATGTATTTCTACATATTCATCTTTATTTTCCATGGACTTGTATAATTATATTTTTAACAATACACTTACAAATAATGGCACTTTTATATTTTTAACTAGATCTTTAAAATCATGCTTTTTATCAATATTTGTAATCTAGTTATTTGGTCTAAACACACTTGTTTAAGATGATCTTAGTGTAAATCATGGTGTTTAACTTTTACAAAAGTTATATTCTTCTTAAATCATTTTCAAGTTTATATAAAGTCCAAGGAACATAAGGATGATGATCTTGTTTTTATTCTTGCCTAGATTATACAAGATCATACATTTAATCATCCTTCTTTAACATAACCATCATGAGCATATACACTAACTAACACAAATCAACATAATCCACACATAATATAGAATTATTATAGACTTTTTAAGTGGTGATTAGAGTTTTAAGCTTTGGTTTCTTTAATGTTCAAGATGATTAACTTGTACTTTATAAATCTTCATTATATACGAAGCTTAAAAATAGTAAAAGATGATCTTACAACTTTGCAAGTGATTAGTAATTTTTAGAATGAAGATTAAGAAGGTATAAAAGCACCAAAGCATCTCCTAATGATCCTCCATGTTGCAATCCTTGGAAGGGGTTTTTAATGCCTAGAATGTAATGTTTAGTGAAAGAAAAAGGTGGGTTTGGGTTCCCCTTTGGAGACGTGAACAAGGGAGCAAGGTAGGAGGTTGTTTGTCAATTTTTTTTTGAAATGTATAAAAACGATGGAAGGTGATGGGTGGATAGTTATAATATCTCACCGTCTTTCCAAATCAAAGACAATCTTGTGTAGCCATACTTCCTCAAAGATCTTCTCATCAATATCAAGTTGTAGGTTGGATTGTGGGACCCACATGGGGAGTAAAGTATAAATTATTTATAAAATATATTTTTATAAGTTATAACATGGGCAAAATAATTAATTGTAGATATTTTGGTCATGAAGAAACTCTTGCATGATTACGACATTAATCATGTTTAGGTTGTTAAACTAGTCCTAACAAGTTCATTGGATTGGTTGGTATTAATTTTGGGTGGTAAAAATACCACTAGTTCGCTCGTCGGTTCGATAACGGGTGATATATAAAAGGTGTAATATAGTACCGGGAGTTATGGTTTTAATTTACAATCGATACTATGGTGTTTATTTAAGGCATTTACGACGCCAAAATATGGCTACCTAGTTCGCTAGCTTTTTAGTTTAGGCAATTGGAGGGCAGAAAATAACTTGTTCGCCTAACGGCTCGCAGTTGGGTGATTTGTAAAAGTTGCGGCGTAACACCGGGAGTTTATGTTTCGGGTATCCCACTGATATCTCTAAGCTTATTTAGGATGTAAAATATTATTTACAAGTCCTACGAACATTAAAAATGCCGAATTTTTAATGTTGCAGACAATTTATTTTATTATATTTTAGCGCGGTTCGGATGAATTTTAACGACACGTATTTTCCGGAAAGTTAAAGTGTGTTTGTATTTAGTGTCCCTAATTAGGGATTTTTATTTGTATTTCAACTATTGAATGCTTTCGTGCCATTCGTTGCTCGTTCGGACGATTTTTAGAATTAGCTAGCATGAATAGTGTGTTCAAGTGAATAGCGCTTTCAGCACTTTGCCAACATATTAGGACATAGTTTGTAGTTTTCTCGTGGCACAGCGATGTATCGATATTGTTTAGCATAATTAACCATGTCCTACGATAACTAGACTTTACGCAACCTAATCATGTATTAAATTAACTCGTAAAAACACAATTATATATATAATTAAGTTGAAAAATTGTACGGAATTACCATTATTTTTCCGGTTGTCACATTCTCCCCCCGTTAAAAGAATTTCGTCCTGAAATTCAAGTCGTGTTACAGTTTGCAGGGGAGCCTTGGAACAAATGTGGATACTTAGACTTGATTTGATCTTCACGTTCCCACGTATACTCGGGACCGTGACATGAGTTCCAACGAACTTTAACAAATTTAGTACGACTTCTCCATGTCTTGTGGACATTCTATAATAGGAGTTTCTCGTTGATTTGAATTTCATCTGCAGGGATGATTACTGTTTCTTGAGTAGGACTTTTCTTGAGATTAGACACATGGAATATGTCTTGCAAACTACTGAGTTTGTCCGGTAGCTTCAACTTATAAGCAACGACTCCAACCTTTTCCAAGATTTTGAAAGGTCCAATATAGTGTGGGTTCAACTTTCCACATTTACCAAATCTTGCTACGCCTTTCCAAGGCGAATCTTTCAATAACACTTTGTCTCCGACTTCAAAAGATAGTGGTTTTCGTCGTTTGTCGGCATAGCTCTTTTGTCGATCACGAGCCGTGTGACACTTCGGGTTTTCCCGAAGAACCTTACTGTATAATACAGTTATGTTATATATTTAATGCAAAACCTATGTTATAATTGCTGCGTATCATGTGAATGTGTGAATCATATGGCAATGTGAAAAAATAATTAGGTGAGCTAATATATATATATGTGTGTGTGTGTGTGTGTGTTAAATGTATGTTTGAACACGAATCGAAACCATACGGTTCTGACTCGAGACCTCCTGGTCTCGACTAAAAAAAAGGGTAGATGCACGGTACCCCTGACCGCGGAAGGGATCCCCCTTCCCAAGCTTGCGACCCGGCAACGCTACCTGGCGGTGAAACCCCTGCCAACCCAAGGGGCTGAAACATTTTTCGAACCCGTGACCTCGAGTGTCCTGGGGCCGGTTTAAAGTGGGGGATGGTGGCCACTTGGCTAACACCCAATGGTTCCTGGTCTTGACTCGGGATCTTCTAATTTCAAACAAGTGGGCTACACACCCACACATGATCTGGCCCGATACCTTAGGGCCCACTTGAAATCACCCATAAACCCTTGGAGGGTGCACGGTCTCGAAAAGGGTATAAAACCCTTAAACCTAGCCAACATTCCCTTATTTTTGGCAAGAAATCATCATCTCAAATCCCCAAACATTCCAACATTCTCTCCTCTTTCTCTCTCCAACTCTCTCTCACTAGCAAAACCCTAGAATTTTCACCAAGATCCTCCTCTCCTCCTCTGCGATTTCATCGGCAGCAACTTAAACTCTCATAACAGTTTGTGTTTATCGCTCGGAGGGTCCTTTTCGCTGATTCTACACCTCTCTCACTTCGGAACTTTAACCGGTTAGTGTACCATTCTATATGTGATGATAAGATGTGTAAAAATACTAGCTTGATGATCGATTTAGGTGTAAATACTACTAATAGCATAGCTCGTTGATGTCTTGTCGAATAAAGCATATAATAGTTTAGGGGCTTAATGGGTAGAATGAATGTTGATAAATCTGTGGTGATATTTGTTTGTCTTCATGTGAAATAAATAAAGTTTTAGCGTTGATGAAGAGTAATAGTTAATGATATTTAGGACTGAGTATATGATGATTTGTGTGATAAAAATGGCTACATGTGTTCCTGTTGGATTCAATGAATAAAACAATGTTAGAAAAGGTTGGGTTAGATCCATTTTTATGAAACAATGATAGTGTTATAGTGTTTAGGATGAATCTGTTTGTTAATATGAAAACCCTAATGAAGAACAGTTTGAATAATGATAAAATATTTGAAATATGGTACAATTGATTTGATTTCTGTGTGTACGGATGATGGAAACATGTTAAGGAAATATGATTGGATAGTACTGATTTGGATAAGGGTTCTAGAAGCATTAGCAATGGTTATGAGTCAAATCCCATGGTTGCGACTCGAAACCTCTTTGTGCGCTACTCAAAACCAGACAACACACGATGAGGGGACTCGAGACCAGCTAAGTTGCGACTCGAGATCTCATGATCTCAACTCGAGGCCTGACCTGAGACCTCAAGGTTGCGACTCAAAGATACACAACTCGAGACCTCTCAGATTTCGACTCGAAAGCTCTGCGTTCGAGTCGAGACCACATGGTGTTGATTGGACTGATTTACCTAGTTATTGGGCTGTTGTATATTGGGACAAACAGTTGAATGTTGTGTTTGGACTACATGTTAACTGCTACTTTTTACTGTTCATATGCTAGGTTAGGCCCAAATACTAACATGATGATTTGACATGCATACTATATGTTAGATACGTGTAGGATATACGTGAATTGTTTGTACCCAAACCTGACCTATACTGGTAACCATAATAGGACGTGGTTGACCAACAAACCAAAACAAGTAAACTATCTGCCGACCAAGGTGAGTTCACACACTTACTGAAAGCGTGTATTCCCGGTGGTTGGGAACAAATGAACTATACTTTCCCTGGTTTTGGATTGCCTAGTTTTCTAGGAAGGAATACTACAAAACTACTATTTTATATTTCATGTCGCAAGTGTATTAAACAAAACTCTATCATGAAGTCTGAACTTTGTTTATGATTAATCAACCTGGCCTGGTGAGCAGGATATTAGTTGATAGCGCTATTAGGTTTTGACTGACCTCGCACCATGCCGAGAAGGACGAGCGTGAACTAGTAGGCCTTGGCAACCATCAATGATGATAGACATTGACAAACGGGGAAACAACATCGACGTCCGCAAGTATTTGGTATGATGCAGTTTAGTAGCTTACAGATGGGGTAGCTTCCTATGAAAAACATGATCTATAAACGAGTAAACTTAACAGCTATGTTTTTTTGGAATAAAAACCGGAAAATAGTGAATTCGTCAACTTTATTGTTCACACTCTACTGCATGCTTTGAAGGACCGTAGGTACAGCTCGGGAGCTTGCAGCGGAGGAGTGTAGTGGTTGCATTGAACCTTTGTTGGGTTCCTAATAAAATCCATGAATTTTTAACTATTATTTGGATTATTAAACTTTTAAACTTTATGCTTCCGCTATTAACTCTAAACGTTGTTTTTGAACTATTTTCCTAATCACTAATTATATGGTGGTGACGAATTTACTATGCTTTATATTTAAGGTTCAATATGATTGGTGGCGTGATCCTGGTCAATGTGTCACATGCCTCGCGGTAGTACTCCACACGTGGGAAAATGAGGGTGTGACAGATTGGTATCAGATCCATTGGTTATAGTGAATTCGGTTTTTAAAAGAAAAGTATTTTTGAGAAAACGACACTATAACCTGATTTGTAGTAAACGGACTACAACAACGCTACACTTCGACTGCAAGGCTCCATAAACTATAATTGATAGTTCGTGCATGTGTTTACTTGTTATATACTTGGTATATAGGTGATGATATATGTATCGGTACGCTTAGTAGACAAGATATATATAGATACGTACGTATGTGTTACGGTCAGACCCTCTTCTATTATTCTCGCATCGCTGCGACGTCGTTCTTATTCTGTGTTTTTTGGATGTGAAGAGAATGAGCAGACGTGGAAGAAACATATCAACCTGACTCAAGGTCAGCTGGCGGCCATGATCAATGCACGGGTTGCGGAGGCTTTGGCATCCCAGCAACAAGCACCTACTTAGCCTCGAGTTTGCACTTTCAAGGCCTTCATGGATTGCAAACATCATCCCTTCAACGGCACCGAGGGAGCTGTAGGCCTTCAGCACTGGATCGAGAAGGTCGAATCTATGTTCGAGATGTGTGAATGTCCTGCTAACAGTCGAGTGAAATATGCTACTGGCACTCTTGAAGGAAACGCGCTCTCCTGGTGGAACGCGCAAGTTCAAATGCTCGATTTGGCGGATGCCAATGCTACTCCTTGGAACCAATTCAAGGACCTGATCACGGAAGAGTACTGTCACATGGATGACATTCAAAAACTTGAAGTATAGTACTATGATTTGAAGATGGTTGGACCGGAAATCGAGGCTTACATGAAAAGGTTGGGTGACCTTGCTGCTCTGTGTCCTAACTTGTCACAGCCTGCCTACAAGAGAATTGTGTTTTACCTCAAGGGATTGGTTCCCAAAATCCATAGCTTGGTTACTTCAGCTAATCCCTCCACGATTCAGCAAGCCATCGGCTTAGCACATCGTCTTACAGACCAAGCAGTTTAACATCCAAACAGTTGAATAGGGGCAAGTTGCCCCAGCGGATCAGTGTTGCTACTAATGCTCTTGGAGATAACAAACGCAAATGGGATAGCAACCAAGGCAAGGGTTCCAACTCCTCACAACCCCAAACTCAGCTGAGGAAGTTCGAAGGCAACCAGAATCCCAACCAGCAAGCCCCGACTAACCAAACTTAGGGCGGTTATCAGGGAAACTGACCCAAGTGGAATAAGTGTAATCTGCATCACAACGGGCAGTGCAAGAAGAACCGTTGTCAGTGGTGCAACAGGCAAGGGCCCTTGGCTAAGGATTGCAGGAGCCAGTTCCCATTGAGGCAGAATCAGCCGTAGCAGCAGCAGCAGCAACAGCAAAGGGTTAATAACCAAGGATGCTTCTAGTGTGGAGCTGAATGGCACATCAAGAAGAATTGCCCTCAACTGAATCAAAACAGCAACAACAATCAAGGTGTTGGGAACAATGCCAACAACAACAACAACAACGGCAACATTGGTGCAAGAGGGAGAGCTTTCATGATCGGTGCAGGTGAAGCAAGGAACGATCCCAACGTTATAACGGTAAGTTCCCACTTGATGATCTCTTTGTTTCTGTACTATTTGATTCTAGAGCCGATGCTAGCTATGTGTCCTTAAGTGTTAGTGAAATGCTTAAGTCTACGCCAACAATCTTGAATTCTAAGCGCGTTGTCTAACTAGCCAATGGTAGAAGTATCGAGGCTACTCATATCGTCAACAGTTGTAAACTTGTAACTCCCGACCGCGTAAAAACAATAAACCACGGCGGAAACATCGACGAAAACAACACATGGTACTTGAAGTTTCGTTTTATTGAATTAATAATAAGATTACATTGTCTTGGGAATTAAACGGAAACAAAACATAATTAAATTGTCTTTCTTGTTTTATTGTCACTAAGGCCCGCGTCCGATCTTAAGTGATCCATGCATTGTAATTCGTCACACCTAAGCTCTGAAACATATGTGAAAACGAGTCAGCATAAAAGTGACGGCGAGTACATAGGTTTTGTGAGTGCGTCAAATTCATGGCCTTGTATACATATTGCAATACCTCGTCGGACTACTAGAGTCGTTACATAAAAACTTTGTATCAATGTGTTTGATATTGCAATATAGTTAACCAACCAAAACAAGTTGGTTAAGGTTTGTGAAAATCTCATAGCCATGAATCTTGACTAAAACATTTCTTTTGCAATACCGAGTAGTAAATCGATTTAAAAGAAAACTTTGTATGATTTATATCTTTAATTGAAAATCGTTGCGTGTCATCGTTCAAATCCATTTGCTCAAGTGATTAAGATAAGGCCACAATATGTAATACATTAAAAGCACTTATATATAGGAAGTACCAAGGTCGTATCCACCATGCTTTTATTATATTACACCCGTCGCGTTATCTAAATCACTTATCATAAACCAATCGTTCAATCGTCCTTGTTATAAACCAATCATTCAATCGTTCTTGTTATAAACTAATCATTTAATCGTCTTTGTTATAAACCAATCGTTCAATCGTCCTTGTTATAAACAGATCGTTCAATCATCCATGTTTTAATTGTGAAAATTTTTGGTTGTTTGGTGAATACATTCAAACCTTTGTAGACTCGTTCGAGACCACCAAAGGGTCTCTCAATCGTATAACAAACCACCAAAGGGTTTGTTACAAATACAGTTTCGGTCGTTCCCCAAACTTCCCCAAAAACACCGGGAATTTTGGTAACGGGATTGTCAGTCCTATGGTACCATAACTTACTACTGGTCGGCTGCCAAAGTTAATGAATGTCATTCTTGTTTTGGATACAACGCACCAAAAAGTTCGTTCAAATTATTGAAATCGTCGTATTTTATAAAAAAACATAGACTTTGTGTTTCGAAAACTTGAAAACGGTTTAGCACATATGAATCACCCCAAAATATTTGCAAAAACATAAAAGAGAGAAACTATGTACTCACTTGGGATTGCAAAGTAAATCTTGGATCAATTGATATACCAAAGCTTCAAATGATCAAAGATTCAAGCGTGTCCTAGTATTGGGTAACTATGTTAATGTCAAGACTTTAATCGGAGGACTTGGATAGAATGAAGCCTTATAAACCAAATGAGTGTTGGAACTCATAAGAAATGGTTTAATAAAGTTAACATTCTGATTTGGAAATGATCCTAAGTGCTTTTGACCCGTTATGACTCGTTAAGGTAGTTTACGCTACTTTAACGGGTCATTTCCATAAAAACGTGTTCGGATGGTTAGATATGCATTATGATAAGTATTATAGTCAAAACATGTTTAATAATGTTATAAAAATCAATGTATATGGTAAAACATTGGTTACATAGGCTTAAAATTGATTTATGCGTAAAAAGGGCTTTTTGGTCATTTTTAAGTAATACTAAAGCGACCTATCATAACACTAACCAAACGACGTGACTATAAGGTATAACTTTAGTGGGTTATTCCCGATACATCTATGGTCACAAATATGTGTTTGGTCGGATCCTAAGATCAACCAAACGGGTCGGATTCAAAAGCCAAAGCGGTGGTGAAGACCGCTCCACTTACGACCCTAAATAAGCACTAAACTAAAAGTGACGAGTTAGACATGTCAAAACATGTCTAACTAAGTTATAAAAATGTTTTGGTATCAAAACTTAGTGGTTTGATACCGGAAATTAGTTCTGTCACAAAATGCACATAATGAGCATTTTGACCGAAACTTTGACTCGTCACTTCGACTAGGAACCATGGTAATCAGTAGGCGTGATCGATATGGATCATAACCTTTGTGATTACGATCACGTTGCAACGTTCAATTGAACTTTTACTTTGACCAAAATGGTCAGAACCGAAAGTCAAACTGTTTGACTTTTGGCTCAAAATAGCCAAAATAAAAGAACAAGACTAGGTAGAACACTTACTTGTGTTCAAGGATGAAGAATGCTCAGATGGGAGGCCTCCACAAGGTGGTAGCACTCCAACTTAGAGCAAGATGAAGAAGAAGAAGAGGAAATAAGTAAATAAAATGGCCAAGTTTGATGGCCTTTTATAGTGTACTTGAAACCACAAGATCGTTACACATGTCCGATGTGTTGGCATGATCCTAAGGTAATCATAACACATGTCCCTTGCAGCAGAAATGGTGGCAAATTCGTGATCTTGGAGAGCAAGCAAGAAACAAGAAGCTGCCGCATTGCTGCTGTGCTGGAGGGTCCCTACGGACCATATGGGCCTTGGGCTTACGGTCCATAAGCCCTTTAGCTAGCAGCAAGTTTGGTAAATGGCAGAACAGGCTCCTGAACTCGTTTTGTCGCGTTTTGGCATTTCTAACACCCGTTAACCAGATTTTTAGGCTTCATAATGATGGTAATTCATAGGGAACTTGAAATATGCTTGGAAATTTTATGGATGTCGGTTTGTTCGGTGTACGATTGCGTTTTTCGCTTAATTACGACGAACGCTTTAACGAACGCAAAAACGACCGAAAATGTGCAACGAATGATATTTTTGCATTCTCATAACTAAAATACAAGATTTTAATAATTACAAAAATTTTTGAATTTGCGTATGTGTTCCATATTAAGAAATATGCGAATCGGCATACTTTCACAGATTTTGCAAAATAGCCCCTGAAGTTGCATAAGTGTGTTTTGCCATACTGAAATCCTCAAAAATTATTTATGTAAAGGATATTTAGGGTATGTTTAGCTTATGTCATTGTTCTGGAGTGTACGTCACGTTAAATTGATTACGTTTGTGTAACAGTTTGCGATTTCACTTCCAGAAGTTGTTTGAGAGTTTGAAATCATGCAAGATTGAATATGTGCAATTGTCATGATACAAATCTCGGAAATAAAACACAATATTTCATTGATTGATAATTTGTTCGGAATCGTTTCATGATAGTCACAATTGTCACAGTCTCCCCTACTTTATAAATTTTGCCCCAAAATTTAATTAGAGGAAACTTATGGAAACAGATGTGGGTATTTCACTTTCTTTTGATCCTCTCTTTCCCACGTAAATTATGGGCCACGTTTGGATTCCCAGTGAACTTTAACTATAGGTAATCGTCTACACTTGAGTTTCTTGACTTCACAGTCCATAATCTCCACAGGTTTCTCGACAAAGTGCATAGTGTCATCAACGTGAATTTTGTCGAGAGAGATGTGAAGATTTGCATCGGCTAAACACTTTTTAAGATTGGACACGTGGAATGTTGGGTGAACGTTCCCAAGTTCAGGAGGTAGCTCAAGTCGGTAGGCCGCCTTTCCGATTCTCTCAACAATCTTGAATGGTCCAACGTATCATGGTGCAAGTTTTCCTTTCTTTCCAAATCTGACCACTCCTTTTCAAGGGGATACCTTGAGTAGGACGTGCACCAACTAGGAATTCCAAGGGCTTACGTCGTTGTCCGCTTCACTCTTTTGACGGCTTCTAGCTGTCAGAAGGTTATCGCGTATTTTCTTGACTTTGTCTGTTTTGTCGTGAATGAGTTCAGGTCTAGTGAACTGCGACTCTCCAACTTCATTGCAAGAGACAGGTAAACGACATTTTGGACCGTATAGATCTTCAAAAGGCGCCATGTCGATGCTGGCGTGATAACTATTATTGTAGGAGAATTCGATCAACGATAGATGCAAATCCTAACTACCACCATAGTCGATCACACATGCTCTAAGCATATCCTCCAGTGTTTGAATCATTCTTTTGATTTGTCCATCCGTTTGAGGATGATAAGCGGTGCTCAGATTGAGTTTGTTACCCATGGTAGATTGCATGGTCTTCCAAAAGTGAGATGAGAATCGAGCATCTCGGTCTACTATGATATCCAAAGGAACACTATGACGAGATACAATCTTATCAACATAGATTTTGGCGAGTTTGTCAGCAGAGTAATCCTCACAAATTGCCAAAAAGTGTGCTCAGTTTGTTAGACGATCAATGATTACCGAAATAGCATCATGACCTCTAGATGTGCGCGGTAGTTTAATAATGAGATCCATCGCAATGTTCTCCAATTTCCATACTGGTATTTTCTGGTTGATCAAGCAAACAAGATGGGCGTTGATGTTCAGAAGATGCATGATGTCAGATAGATTGAATACGCGACTTATGAGCTTCGTCCATCACTAAGGTGCAGAGATTATCTTTACTTGGAACCCACAAACGGTTCAAATAATAGAGTAACCCATTGTCTTTTATTTCGAGTTGAATGTGATACCCATGACGAAACCAGGTACACCTTAGTTGGTCCTAAACTTAAAGCATGACTAAAACTATAATTGTGAGTAAACCTTGTGAAATTTCATGATTTGTGTGTTGTGCGAAACAATATATGTTATATCTCAGAGGAATCTGAGAACACGTCATGGTTGACATGACACTACTAAGGACCAACGATGCAAGGTTGGCGTCCTTAGCCTTGAACCACGTGTTAAACGGAGACTTGACGTTTAATAGGTATTAAACCTTTGACGTTGATTATTAGATTATCGGTAGCCTTATTTAAGATTTCGAGTTCCAGGAATAACTTAGTTTTGTGCCATAGACTATGACATAAGGTTTGAAAATACCGGGCACGCAAAACGAAGCAGCTCCAGGTTGGGGAAACGCATTCGTTCCGGCCATAACTTAAGGCAACCGAATGTGCAAGGTACGATCGATCAAGCTTAAAAACACTTAAACGAATGTCAAACGAGATTTTTATGATTAAAACATATCTGGGTTCGGATTTCAAGATGGTTATGCATAATTTTTAAAACCGAGTCTTTTGACACTAAGTATGCGCTAAACGGAGTCCGTCACGCAAATCGAGAACGCGCGCCGGACCCTAAATGAACCTATACTTATCCGTAAGATAAAAAGCATCTTTAAGCGTGTTATACGAAGCACGAGGTGGCCCTAGGGGGCCCACCCCAAAACCGCCATCCCCCATGTTTATATAAATAGTTTTTTTTCTTTAATTTTAATCAAAAAAACTCCTTCCAAAACCTGGTTTCTCTCAAGACATCAGCTGAATTCCTTCATAAACCAACTCAAATCAAAGGTATTAACTCAAATCATTAAGGTTTCAAGCATGGTTTCTTGATTAAACATGATTTCTAGCCGAAAAACGCTTTTTAATCCATGAATTTTGGAGTTTTAAACATGTTTTAGGGCTGAATATGAACACCACATATATCCCTGGTGTTATATGGCAGCCATGGTTGCTAATCAATGGGGTTGATACCCTAATCAACTCTTATTCGACAAAAATCGCTTAACTATTCGATTGACCGAAAAACAATGAATTAAAGCTTGATTGATCTAAGTTCTAGCATTTTGGATTGTACTTGGTGTGTAGGTACTGAATATAGCCTTTACACACTTCTGGGATCAGGATAAACGCTTGGAAACGGAAAAATCGCTAGGTATATGATCCGAAAACCGAATCTAGGCTAGGCAGAAAATTGTTTTGCCTATAACTTGGTCCGTGTAACTTGGATTGTGCTGAAATTGGTGTGGTTATGTAGGGTATTGTCAGGAAGGTCCATGTAAAAGTTTAGGATTTTTGGAATTTTCTACGATGTTTGGTGAATTTTTAACTCTTTTACCGAAAGAATTTCGGGAAAAATATCAAACGGATTCAATAAATCACTAAATTTTACAGAGACACTAAGGAACATTTAATGTTCTGGTAAAATTGGGAGTACATTGGTTGAGTTTTGATTTGGGTTAAAAATCCTCGTTTTTGCGAGTTTTCGATAGCCGGGAACGCACCGAAACGAAATCGAAAAAAACCCAAAATTTTCTGAGAAGTTCCTGGACATGTATAAGGTGTTCTGGAATTTTTTAAAAATTTTTTTTACTACTGATGGTATTTAATTGGAATTATGTGGTTAAAAATAGTTTTATATATAATTATTTAAATAAGTAAATCAACAAAATAAATTCCCAGAAATTTTTTCCATAATCTACAGTTTTTACTGATTTATATAAAAATTTAGTGATTTTATACATAATATAGATTAAATGGGAATTTATGGAATTAAAAATAGATTATTTTAAAGCAATTTCGGTAGTTTACCGTATAACGAACCTGCCGGAAGGGAACTGACCAAAACCCGACAAATACTATAGTTGAGGCACTGGGAGTAGTCCGGGAGAATCCTGGGCAATTTGGGCACTATGGGTGTGCTCTAAGACAATCCGGGAGAATTCCTGACGGTGAAAATGGAAACTCAAATTTGGGCAACTTAGACCCCCCGAACACTCAAACTCCCTTAATGGAAAGTTAATCATTTTTTAATAACTACATGTTGGCACTACTGGTATTCCCGTACCATTACCCGAACATGTTAAACTACTGACTTTGGCTGGCACGCGAATCGGTGCCCGGAAGCCAAACTGAAAACTAATACTACCCTGATGTCCATCACCATACCAGTGTCCTATAGACTCAATCCGGAGTAAAAACTCCTGACTAGATCCAAGTTATAACCATTACCAACTTAAATACTGATTTGAGTCCATGCTTGCATGTGTGTTATTAAAGTTGATCCAGCTAATCGACCACCCTTGTGTTAAGACTACGAATTGCACTATGAGTTTCACTTCCCCACTTTTGAATGGTTTTACTGTTTTCTGGGGACTTGCATGCTAAAAACTATGTTGAATACACCAATTTGGGAGTGAGTTTTACTCTCCCACTTGTAAACGGTGTCACTGTTTTCTGTAATGACTCGCATGTTACAAAACTGTGTTAATTGCACCAACTTGTGATGCGGTGAATTGTCTAACACACGACCTACTTCCCCCCACAAGTGATTGGCGTATGCCATGGACAGTGGATAGTACTATTGGTTTGACTAACCCAGTTGCTCCAGACAGTGTCTAGGTGTCGCTGTGTGTCAGTGACTATGCAACTGCACGCGTCCTAAATTCGGTTAAAATTAACTAGGCATAACTGCAGGGAAACATGACTTAGTTGCCGGGATGACGTGCCTGTCTTGACACGGCCCGGTGGGAAGTGTCTGCGGTGACACGACCCGATGCGATGATGTGTCTGTCTGCACGTAGTGACTATGACCATGACTGTGACTGTGACTATGATCGCGACTGTGACTGTGACTGTGACTATAACCATGACTGTGACTGTGACTGTGACTGTGACTGTGACTGTGACTACGACTGTGACTGTAATTAGTGCAATTAAACTTGTTAACATATACTGTTTCACAACAACTAAACCAGTGGGACTCATGCAGCGTTTAGCTGACTTTTTAAAACTAACATGCATTTCAGGTAAAGCGAAGCAAGAGTAAGAAACGTGCGTGTGGATGGCTATAGTAGTAAACTGTAGCAGAATAAGAGCTGTGACAGCTCGTAATACTGTACTGAAACTTATGGTGTGTAATATGATACTGATAGTATGTTGTAACCGAGGTTCTCTCTGTTTATGATATCATATTTTTTTAAACTATGGAGAATTACCACATGTCTGCCACACCCTGCATTTGTCTTCCGCTACGAGTCGGGGTATGACATTGAAGTTCGAGATTTTGAGGTAGCTCATTTTTCAATAAGCTTTGGTTTACACATGTACGTTGTGCTTGAAGGATACATGTCTGGATATCAGATTGAATTCGAATATAATGTAGCTTGACACGTTCCTTACAACTTAGTGAATCGGCTACGACATTGTCTTGCTAGGATGGTAGCAAATTTCACAGCCGTAGTCGTTCAAGAGTTCAACCCAGCGTCATTGTCTCATGTTTAGTTCCTTTTGATCGAATATGTGTTGGAGATTTTTATGGTCAGTGAAAACCACACATTTCGTACCATAAAGGTAATGTCTCCAAATCTTGAGAGCAAAAACTATGGCACCTAACTCAAGATCATGAGTTGTGTAGTTCTTCTCGTGGATTTTCAGTTGTCTTGACGTATAGGCTATGACTTTATCTCGTTGTATGAGAACACAACCAAGGCCTAAATTTGACAATAAAAAACAGAATCATCGTTGCCATCGGGTAAAGATAAGATAGGAGCATAATAGAGTTTTTGTTTCAGTGCCTGAAAAGCCTCCTCTTGTTTGGGTCCCCACTCAAAAGGCTTATTTTTCTGAATAAAAGCAATGAGGGGAACCGCGATCTTTGAGAAGTTCGCGATAAACGACGGTAATACCCAGCAAGACTGAGAAATTCACTAACTTCTGTGGGAGTAGTGGGTGTGTTCTGATCCTTAATCGCAGTGATTTTGGAAGGATCCACATGTATACCTTGCTCGTTCACTATGTGTCCCAAGAATTGAACTTCTTTTAACCAAAAGTCACATTTGGAGAATTTAGCATACAATTGTTCTTTCAGAAGTTCCATTGTTAATCAGAGATGTTGTTCATGTTCGGCTCGAGACCTGGAATAAATGAGAATGTCGTCGATGAAAATAATGATGAACTTGTCTAAATAAGGTTTACAAACCCAATTCATTAAGTCCATAAAGACGGCTAGAGCATTTGTAAATCCAAAAGGTATAACAGTAAACTCGTAGTGGTCGTATCTTGTGCGGAAAGCAGTCTTGGGAATATCTTCCTCGAGTACACGAAGCTGATGATACCCAGAACGTAGATCGATCTTAGAAAAGCAGATAGCATTTGTAGTAGATCAAAGAGATCATGAATGCGAGGTAGGGGATATCAGTTTTTGATCATGAGTTTTGAGCTCACGGTAATCGATACACATACAGAAGGATCCATCCTTCTTTTTCACGAATAGGACAGGAGCGCCCCAAGGTGAATAGCTCGGACAAATGAATCCTTTATCTGATAAATCCTGAAGTTGTTTCGATAACTCTTGCATCTCAGACGGTGCAAGACGGTATGGGGATTTCGCTATTGGGTTGGCACTAGGTAGAAGATCAATACGAAACTCAACTTGACATGCTAGGTGTAAACCAGGTAGTTCTTCAAGAAATCCTCAGGATAATCCCGTACAACAGGGATGTCCTGAATAGTTTTGTTTTTGCCTTTCTCCTCTACGTTATGTGCCAAGAAGGCTACATAATTCTTTTGTAGGAATATTCGGGCTTGGGAACAAATCATGAGTTTAAAGATACTAACGGATTTTTCTCCACGACAGAGGGAAGACGTATTCGAGCTATCTTGTCAAAACAGATCACCTCAGCATGGTGTTTAGTTAACCAATACATCCCTATAATTATGTCAAAACTCCCGAGTTGCATGGCGTGAGGTCAATGGCAAAAAGGTGGTTATTAAGGTTCAACTAGCAATCATGAATGACATAATCAAGTTTAAGGGGTTCGCCACTAGCTATTTCGACAGTCAAGGGCTTTCCTAGTTTAGTTCTCGGTATTGAAAGCAAAGGTTCCAAGGCTAGGGATACAAAGCTCCTATCGGCACCCGAGTCGAAAAGAACTGAAGCAGGATAATTGTTAACAAGGAACGTACCGTTAACGACTTCGTTATCAGGATGGGCCTCGTTGGCATTGATATTGAATGCTCGTCCACGAGCTTGATTGGAATTGACTAGTTTCGGGCAGTCGTTCTCGTAGTGACCCATCTCGCCGCAATTAAAACATGACCCGGGTGGAAAGTGAGGTCGAACGGGATTTGCTTGTGGTTGAACAGGGTTCTGTGCAGCTTGGTTTGAGTTGAAACCACATGTGTTGGCTACATGACTGAGTTTTCCGCAAGTAGTGCATTGTCGACACTACAGATGAGCTTGGTGGTAACCATTGCATCGGTTACAAAATGGTGCAGTTCCCGCATAAGGTTTCCTCGCAGGAGGCTAAGCGGGTGGGTTAGGAGCAGCTTGATTTGGTTGTGTGGTCATGGCAAAGTTCTGCCTTACGGTTCCTTGATCTTTTGGGAGGTTCGGCTTAGTTTTCCTTTGTTTTCCCTTGGGTAGCCTTGGTGGATGATTTCTTGTGGCCTTTGCGATGAAGGTTACCCTTTTTGACCTGAGACTCGGTCAGGGTTGCAACTAGTTCGATAGCTTGTCGAACAGTGGTAGGGTTACTCCCTGTAACAATGTCCTGAACAGGATCAGCCAAACCATCGATGTATTTTTCAATCGCCTTATCCAAAGGTGTAACCATCGTCGCACACAACAAACCTAACTCCTCGTACCAATCAGTATAAGCACGATGCTCTCCACTATCTTGCTTAAGATTGTTGAATTCATTTTCGAGCTCACTTTGCTCGTGGCGAGGGCAAAATTCCCTCAACATAAGAGCCCTAAGCTCTTCCCAAGTTTGTGCCAATGCCCCTTCGGCACCTCTATCTTCTTTATACCATTCCACCATGTAAGAGCTCTTTTCTTGAATACACTCGACGCGAACTCGACTTTTCGCTCATTTGGGCATTGCACATGACGAAATGTGCTTTCAAGACTCTAAAACCATTGCAGGAGCCAAGTAGCTCCTTCAGACCCAGAAAATGAGAGTGGTTTAGCCAAACAAAATTGTTTATAGTTGCACTGAGAAGGTGCATTGTTATTGTTGTTGTTCTTGTTCGCTTGATTTAGTTGGGTCACTAGGTTCGGGAGTACGACAACAATTTGCTGAGCGATAAGTGCTGCCATTTCGGCATTTTGAGTTACATCACGTCAAGGAGGCATTCTAAAAGAGAGAAAACATGGGAGAAAATGTGTGAGATTGTCATTTGATAAACCAAAGAGAAATTGAAAATATCTACGAAACATAAGGATTGTGGTCATTCATTCGTTTATCAAAACAAACAAACGACACACGGTGACTAATCAAAGTAAATGGGTCTTTATAATGTATCGCGAAGACATGCTTTAGCCTATAAGTGGACACTCACCCCAAGAGTTCCCAGGTAAGAGTGACTTGTCCGATTAAGTGGATTTGTACGAACACTCTAGCCTTAGACAGAAAACTCGGGGTACAGGCACCCACCCTTCCAGATTGCACGTGTTCACATTAATAAAACGCAAACTTTGACCAGATTTTGAAAACTTTTAAGACTTAAAGCCGAAAGCTATTCATTTAGGAATAGGTATTTTCTTGTAAAATGTTTTCGAAAAATATTTTTGTGACTTTTGTACTGTTTTTGGTAATCATGTAATGATAGATGACGGTATTGTATTTTGAATCTAAACGCAAGTTTACTTGCGTTAGGGTCCTAGGAAGGTTATAGTCTAGGTCAAATCATTACTAATAACATGTTCCCTATAACCATGAGCTCTGATACCAATCTTTAACACCCCGACCGCGTAAAAACAACAAACCGCAGCGGAAACGTCGGGGAGTCATGTTACAAGATTGTTTCAACAACACATGGTACTTGAAGTTTCGTTTTATTGAATTAATAATAAGATTACATTGTTTTGGGAATTAAATGGAAACAAAACGTTATTAATTTGTCTTCCTTGTTTTATGGTCACTAAGGTCCGCCTCCGATCCTAAGTGATCCATGCATTGTAATTCATCACACCTAAGCTCATGAAACATATATGAAAACGAGTCAACATAAAAGTGTCGGCGAGTACATAGGTTTTGTGAGTGTGTCAAATTCATGGCCTTGTATACATATTGCAATACCTCGTCGGACTACTAGAGTCGGTAACATAAAAACTTTGTATCAATGTGTTTGATATTGCAATATAGTTAACCAACCAAAACAAGTTGGTTAAGGTTGTGAAAATCTCATAGCCATGAATCTTGACTAAAACATTTCTTTTGTAAAACCGAGTAGTAAATCGATTTGAAAGAAAACTTTGTATGGTTTATATCTTTAATTGAAAATCGTTGCGTGTCATCGTTCAAATCCATTTTCTCAAGTGATTAAGATAAGGCCACGGTATGTAATACAATAAAAGCACTTATATATATATATATATATATATATATATATATATATATATATATATAAACGGCGTATCCACCATGCTTTTATTAATATTACACCCGTCGCGTTATCTAAATCACCTATCGTAAACCAATCGTTCAATCGTCCTTGTTATAACCAATCGTTCAATCGACCTTGTTATAAACCAATCGTTTAATCGTCTTTGTTGTAAACCAATCGTTCAATCGTCTTTGTTATAAACCAATCGTTCAATTGTCCTTGTTTTAATTGTGAAAACTTTTGGACATTTCGTGAATACATTCAAACCTTTGTTGACTCATCCGAGACAACCAAGGGGTCTCTCAATCGTATAACAAACCACCAAAGGGTTTTTTACAAATACAGTTTCGGTCGTTCCCCAAACTTTCCCACAAACACCGGGAATTTTGGTAACGGGATTGTCAGTCCTCTGGTACCATAACTTACTACTGGTCGGTTTGGCCAAAGTTAATGAATGTCATTCTTGTTATGGATATAACACACCAAAAAGTTCGTTCACATTATTGAAATCGTCGTATTTTATATTAACCATAGACTTTGTGTTTCGAAAACTTGAAAACGGTTTAGCACATATGAATCACCCCAAAATATTTGCAAAAACATAAAAGAAGGAAACTATGTACTCGCTTGGGATTGTAAAGTAAATCTTGGATCAAATGATATTCAAAGCTTCAAACGATCAAAGATTCAAGCGTGTGTCCTAGTATTGGGTAACTATGTTAATGTCGGAACTGTAATCGGAGGATTCGGATAGAATGAAGCCTTATAAACCAAATGAGCGTTGGAACTCATAAGAAATGGTTTAATAAAGTTAACATTCTGATTTGGAAATGATCCTAAGTGCTTTTGACCCGTTATGACTCGTTAAGGTAGTTTACGCTACTTTAACGGATCATTTGCAAAAATACGTGTTCGGATGGTTAGATATGCATTATGATAAGTCAAATATGCAAGACATGTTTAATAATGTTATAACATCAGTGTATATGGCAAAACATTGGTTACATAGGCTTAAAATTGATTTATGCGCAAAAAGGGCGTTTTGGTCATTTCTAAGTAATACTAAAGCGACTTATCATAACACTAACCAAACGACGTGGTTATAAGGTATAACCTCAGAGTGTTATTCCCTATACATCTATGATCACAAATATGTGTTTGGTCGGATCATAAGATCGACCAAACGGATCAGATTCGAAAGTCAAAGCGGTCGTCAAGACCGCTCGACTTACGACCCTAAATAAGCACTAAACTAAAAGTGACAAGTTAGACATGTCAAAACATGTCTAACTAAGTTATAAAATGTTTTGGTATCAAAACTTAGTGTTTTGATACCCGAAAATAGTTCTGTCGCAAAATGCACATAATGAGCATTTTGACCGAAACTTTGACTCGTCACTTCTGTGACATCCCGGTTTTTCGGATAACTTAAACGCAATACTTGTCGAATAAATTATGTGCTACGTATTAAACGTTTATAAGTTGGTGCGTTATTATGTGATATCCGAGTTCGTGTTTTATGTTAGTTATAATGTATAGACGTAGTAAATAAAAAAATGAATCAGCCGAACCGCGACACGAGCCGGCCTCTTTTCTTGCGACTCAAGGAACTAAACTTGGGGATCAAGTTTTAACCCAAACCTTAAACTCAAACTATCCGGTCGCAAGCAAACAACCCAAACCGACCCACCCAAGTCCCTTCGGCCGCGAGAACAAACCCAAACCGCAAACCTATTCTTCTTTTCTTCATCTTTTGCGCCTATATATACAAACACATGCATGCTTCCTTCACAACACAAAAACCCTAATATCTAAGAAGCCGACGGCAGCCTTGCTACACTCCCTTCGGTCGCGAAGCAGCCCCTTGTTCATCATCTCGATCTGATCAGCCCTACATCATCTCTCGGTACGCGACAGCAGCTTATCCCTTACATTCTTTCGGTCGTAATCTAGCTTGAACATCCGAATCAGTCCCGTCCAAGTCTCGGTTCGTTATTCACCATTATTAAAGGTTAGGATTTATAATTGTTTGCAAGATCATATTCGGATTATATGTGTTTGAATGTAGTGATTATGTTGTTAATCGGCTGATTACATAGTTTGCATGTATGATTGTTTTCGGAACTCATAGTTTGCAAGTGTGTTTTGTTTATAAAGACTAGAGATATTGATTAGGGTTTGCATGGATGTGATATATGTATTGATCTATGATTAGAAAAATCAGTTCTTGATCGCCTAGGTTCATTGTATTGACGGTTTATGCGAATTAGTGGTGATAAAATGCTGAAACAGGTTGCTGAGTGATAGTTACAGCCGACTTCATCTGGCTGTAACTCGGTCATTAGTTTCGAAAAACGGATTTTCTGAAGTCTAAAACGTAGAGATTTGAATAATGAATCTAATGGCGCTGGATTCATATTTTTTTGAAGTCGTTTGATATTTTTAAGTGGCCAATTAAGTTCAGTGACTAAAGCTGTGGAAATCCTGAAATTTTGTTAGTTGTTTATCGAGTTGGATTTTATAATCTGTAGGGAGTCAATCATGAAATTTTTACAGAACTAGGTATGGAAATTTCCGGGCAACTCCCACTGGAATTTTGTTAATTGGACGATCGGTGATTTTTAAATAAATTCTTCCGTGGACTGCAGTCAGAAAGCAACGAATCTGACTGCAGCCTAGTATATTAATATTTATGGTTAATTGGTAAAGTATTAGGACTTGAAAAATTTATATAAATTTCTACAGTATAATTTTCACCTACTGTAAAATAATTGGAATTTTTGGAACGTTGGAACTATTTATAAAAACCCTAGAAAACAGCCGAATTATGAGTATGTAAGCTGAAACTTGATAACTTGTGAATGTGTGCACCAAAGTGTTGTGTGGATTGGATTATGTTCATGATAAATTGTTTTGATTACTATGTTCACATGAGGATACTTGCATGCATGTTTGAGTGTTAGGAATTTTGATTGTGTGTATCACTTTGTGCGTAAATTATGTGTAGAATTTTGTATTGGTGTGTTCACACACTGACTTGAAATCAATTGGTTTGTTAGGACGCAATTAGCGGTCCCATCCTTTACGACTTCTTTGCTACACTAACCGAGCAACTAAAGGTGAGTTCATGGCCCCTAATTTTATCCGGTTTTAAACAACAGGGGGAGAAACATGTATACACTCTTCAAACTCAATCTCTTTACGTTATACGAATTTAACGTCACATAACTAATCGGTAACTAAGTTAATGTTAATGTAACGTTATGGTCACTAAGCAACTATATCACATAAGTCCTCGACAATCTCTCGGATCGTTAGTATTGGGTTTAAATAGCGGGGAAATTATAAGTAGTACTACTGGGCCCGACAAGCCCCATCCGAGCTAGTAGCGCTAGCCGACCGGGTATGGTCAACGGGTGAATAATTTGGCCTAACTTCGCCATGGTCAGTGATAGGCCTGGCAACACGGAGGCACAACAGTCAGCTTCGATCGCGAACACTTACGTGACATAACTTTAGGCTAGCTACCTATATATGTTAACATTGATCTTAATTACGAATCAACTATATTATCCCGGGTTGGGGATAATGGAAACAACAACTTTATTATTCCGGGTTTGGAATAATGGAACCAACATCATTATTATTCCGGTTAAGGAATAATGAAACTATCGGTAGTATTCCGGGTTGGGAATAATGGAACTAAATCGTTATCCTGGGTTAGGGATAACGGGGGAAACAAACTCATAACCGAACAAACGAATTTATGAAAACCTGTGAACTCACTCATCTTTAATGTTGACACTTGTTTCTTTACATGTTTCTCAGGACGCTAGGAGCTCTAGGTGCACTCACATGCATTGATCAAGACATCTTTTATCGAGTCTCATTTACAAACATTGTTTTGGGTTTTTCATTTGTTTTGGCGTTTGTGTTGGCGCCCGTTTCACTACTTATTTTATGCTTCCGCTCAACCATAAAAACTAATGCTTCCGCTAAACATTGGTAACTAACTAAGACAATATAAAATCTACGATGAATGGTTAAACAAATGATTTTTGGAAAACGTATTATCAAATCATATAGAGTCGTTCGACGTACTAGTGCTTCAGATTCTGGTTTGTTCACACGCCTCGCGGTAAAACTCCGCAAGTGGAAATTGAGGGTGTGACAGATTGGTATCAGAGCCACTAGCTATAGAGAACCAGGTTTGCATTAGAAGTAGACCTAAACTATAGCTGAATACACGACACTAGACGTAGTTTGGCAACGAACTGTTATATCTTGTTATGTGATGTACCACAACTGTGTTATGTAGATTATGACTTCATAATAAGAAATGAAAACAACTCGTAACTAACAACACAACCTAACAGGCAATGTCATCATCATCATCATCATCATCATCCGACGAACTTACGCCACCAAGAGCGCCAGGAAAGGCACCTATGGTGGAACCCTTACCATCTTATGGCGTGGAGACACGCTCAGCTGCGAGGAAAAGGCTCGCTCTGGGGGAGGAGTCGTCATCACGCCCAATCATCGTGTGCCGGTCAAACCGGTTAACTCTGTAGAAGTAGGAAATGACCTACTTAGAAACATGATACAGAAACAACAAGAACAATTAGAAAGAATGCAGGAAACCATCCTAGCACAGGGGTGGATGATCCGACAACTGACAGGTAAAACTGGCTCGCTCGAGGAAGAGCAACATACGAGTAAGATAGCTCGTAACACTTTAGCCAGAGATTTGCGTGCTGAGCAGATAAGAGCCGACTGGCTCGAAGACAGAGTCCTGGAAAATAGTTGGAGAATTCAGGAGCTAGAGCAAAATCAAGCACCTGCACCAGCACCGGCCCCTCCAGTGCCGGTAGAGGAGGATCCGGAAGAGGATCCAGAGGAGGACCCTGAAGAGGATCCAGAAGAGGATCCAGAAGAGGACCCAGAGGAGGACCCTGAAGAGGATCCAGAAGAGGATCCAGAAGAGGACCCAGAGGAGGACCCAGAGGAGGATCCAGAGGAGGATCCGGAGGAGGACCCAGCTGTAGAAGCCGGGAATGCCGCGCAGGATGATGGCAACGATAGTGATCTGGGGATGGAGACGTAGACGACTAACACGTCTCGCTTATTTTATTTACTTTCCTTCAGTCTATTTATTTTCCCACATGTGTTTAAACTTGAGACTTTATAGTGAATTCATATGTTTGGTTGGCACTTTGTAAGACGTTGAAACTTCATTTAATCAAGTATTTCTTTTGACTATTTAATATATTTGAGTTGACATAACTTGATAATTATTTAAGTACGAAGTAGGATAACTATATTGGATATATAGACTTATCGGGGTGTGTTAATGTTGTTTTTCGAAGATCTAAATGGCAACTGGACGACGAGGAAACCTTAACATGACGCCCGAAGAACTAGTTGCCATGATTCAAGAGCACGTGAACGCAGCTCTAGCGGGTAACCAACCGGCAGGTAACCATTATTAAATTTTCAGGAGAAAATCTAATAGTTGGGCTAGTAGAATTCCTCGCTGACTACCTGTCCTCTGTCAGCAGGAGGGGATTTTAACCCCTACAAGATGTTCCTCGACGCGAAACCAAGCAAATTCTCGGGGGCAGAAGGACCCATAGGACTGGTCCGCTGGATCGAAAAATCTGAATCAGTATTTGAAATGTGCAACTGTCTAGAGGCCAACAAGGTCAAGTACGCAGCCTCAACACTGGAAGATGGGGCACTAACTTGGTGGAATGCACAAGTCCAAACGCGTGGACTTATTGCTGCAAATGCAATGGCCTGGGCCGAGTTTAAGGCCCTAATCAAAGAAGAGTATTGTCCGCGAGACAGAGTCCAACAGTTGGAGGAAACATTATGGACCACAAGATGGTGGGATCTGAAATCGAAGCATACACAGCGAAACATCACGACCTAGTATTTCTGTGTCCCGATCTGGCCAACACTGTGAGAAAAAGACTCGAGTTCTATCTTGGGGGTCTGGTCCCAGAGATTCAGGGTATGGTGATGGCTAGCAACCCTGCAACTGAACATCAAGCAATCAGGTTGGCGCACAAACTCACCGATAAGGCGGTGGAACTAAAGAAGTTGCCAGCTCAGGGTACGACTGAAGTTGCCCCTGATAATAAAAGAAAGTTTGAAGACTTGTCTGTTCGACAGTCTTCGTCATCCCAGCCACAACAGGGGAACCAGAAACGGTTCAATAATTACAACAGCCACCGGGGTCACCAAAATCTGCCCGCCAACAACAACAACAACAACCATAACGCAAGCGGCTATGTAGGTCGGAAGCCGCAGTGCAATCACTGTAATCTTCATCATCACGGCCCTTGTGCCGAGAATCGCTGCCAACGATGTGGCAAGGTGGGACATGCGGCAAAGGATTGTCGTGGGGAAATCATGTCCCGACAGAACCAAAATCAACCCCAAGGCCCACAACAGGGTGTTAACCGGGGTTGCTATCAGTGTGGTAGCACTGCCCACTTCAAAAGAGACTGCCCTCAGCTGCGTAACAACAACAACAACAATGGTGGGAACAACCACAACCACAATAACCACAACAACAACAATAACAACAACAATAATGGAAATGGTGGCACAGGAGGTGCCAAAGGTCGCGCATTTACGCTGGGCCGCGGAGAGACTAGAAACGACTCGAACGTGGTCACCGGTAAGTTTCCCCTTAATGAACATTTTGCTACTGTGCTTTTTGATACGGGTGCGGATAGGAGCTTTATATCTGAGTCTTTTAGGACGAACCTAAATCTCACGCCTAAACCATTAGAGACCCCTTATGTTATAGAATTAGCCGATTGGTAATTCTGTAGATGTGATCCATATAGTATCCGGCTGTCAACTCAAACTCACGGGTCACACTTTTACCATTGATCTGATGACAACTACCCTGGGTAGTTTTGACGTGGTAGCCGGAATGGACTGGCTATCCGACGTCCGAGCTGAAGTCCTTTGCTTCGAAAAATCTATCCGTATTCCACTCTCTAACGACGAAATCTTGACGGTACAAGGCGATAAGGCAAGCGCCGTCACCAACATCATCTCTTACATGCAAGCGCAGAAGTATCTTCGGAGGAAGAACTCCTTCGCTTTACTCGCACTGGTTACCGAACAGCCTAAGGACGAGAAACATATAGAAGATATCCCTGTCGTCCGTGATTTTTCCGATGTATTCCCAGAGGAATTACCTGGTCTTCCACCCCATCGACAATTGGAGTTTGAAATCGAATTGGCGAACCATGCAACTCCTATCGCCAAGGCTCCATACCGCCTAGCTCCAGCCGAGCTGCAGGAGCTGTCTACCCAACTTCAGGAGCTGTTAGAAAAGGGATTTATCCGACCAAGCGCTTCGCCATGGGGAGCTCCAATCCTTTTTTTCAAGAAGAAGGACGAGACCTTCCGCATGTGCATCGACTACAGGGAACTCAACAAGGTTACTGTCAAGAACCGATACCCGTTACCCCGCATCGACGATCTCTTCGACCAACTGCAAGGGTCAAGCTACTACTCCAAGATTGATCTATGGTCTGGTTACCATCAGCTACGCGTCAGGGAGGAGGATATCGCTAAGACGGCATTTCGTACTCGGTATGGCCATTATGAGTTCTTGGTCATGACCTTCGGTCTCACCAACGCACCCGCGGTGTTCATGGACCTCATGAACCGTGTGTGTAAACCATACCTCCACAAGTTTGTCATTGTGTTCATCGATGACATACTCATCTACTCCAAAAGTGAAGAAGAACATGCTGAACATCTACGATTACTGCTAGGATTACTTCAACAGGAGAAACTATATGCCAAGCTTTCGAAGTGTGATTTCTGGATTCGGGAAGTTTAGTTTCTCGGGCATATCGTAAATGAAAAGGGTATCCATGTCGACCCTGCCAGATTGAAGCTATCAAAAACTGGGAAGCACCCAGGACACCGACGGAGATCCGCCAATTTTTGGGCTTGGTTGGTTACTACAGACGTTTCATCGAGGGATTTTCAAAGATCGCACAACCG
Source organism: Scalesia atractyloides (assembly GCA_947069175.1). Lineage (NCBI taxonomy): Eukaryota > Viridiplantae > Streptophyta > Magnoliopsida > Asterales > Asteraceae > Scalesia > Scalesia atractyloides. The sequence continues at coordinate 61,401,902 of CAMTDV010000014.1, forward strand.
CTTACTACCCTCACCCAGAAAGGCATCAAGTATGCTTGGGGTGACAAGCAGGAAGCAGCATTTCAATTGCTAAAGCAGAAACTTTGCAGTGCACCCATTCTGTCCTTGCCGGAAGGGACAAATGACTTTGTAGTATATTGTGATGCTTCCATTCAGGGGTTGGGATGCATACTCATGCAACGCGATAAGGTCATCGCGTATGCGTCCCGACAACTGAAGGTTCACGAGAAAAAACTAACAACGCATGACCTGGAATTGGGAGCAGTAGTGTTTGCACTTAAGATTTGGAGACACTACCTCTATGGAACGAAGTGCACAATCTTCACAGACCACAAGAGCCTCCAACACATCTTTGATCAGAAGGAGTTGAACATGCGACAGCGTCGCTGGGTCGAACTCTTGAACGATTATGAGTGTGCCATTCGGTATCACCCGGGTAAAGCTAACGTGGTAGCTGATGCCCTCAGTAGGAAGGAACACTTGAAACCTCGTCGAGTACGAGCACTACAGCTCACTATTCATTCGGGGTTACCCGAACAAATACGCGACGCGCAGTTAGAAGCAGTTAAGGAAGAAAACATCAAGGCTAATCGGTGGGAAAAATGGAACGTGATTGGGAAGTAAAACCAAATGGAGCCCGGTATTTCATGAATCGCATATGGGTACCTCTCTACTGAAACCTCAGAGAGCTAGTCATGGACGAAGCTCTCAAATCTCGATACTCTGTCCATCCTGGTTCGGATAAGATGTATCAAGACCTTAAAACTGCGTATTGGTGGCCCAACATGAAAGCTGATATAGCCACCTACGTGAGTAAGTGTTTGACTTGTGCAAAAGTCAAGGTAGAGTATCAAAAGCCATCGGGGCTACTCCAACAACCTGAGATCCCAGTGTGGAAATGGGATCAGATCTTGATGGATTTCATCACTAAACTCCCGCGAACTTTGGGTGGTTGCGATACCATCTGGGTGATTGTGGATCGTTTAACTAAGTCCGCACACTTCCTAGCTATTAAAGAAACAGATAAGATGGAGAAGTTGACTCGCATCTACATTAAGGAAGTAGTTTCTCGGCACGGAGTGCCAACGTCCATCATCTCAGACAGAGATGCTCGCTTCACGTCCAACTTTTGGCAGTCACTTCAGAAAGCGTTGGAACACGCTTAGATATGAGCACAGCCTATCACCCTCAGACTGATGGTCAAAGCGAAAGGACCATACAGACCTTGGAAGACATGCTTAGGGCATACGTAGTAGACTTTGGAAATAGTTGGGAAATCCACCTGCCTTTAGTGGAATTCTCGTATAACAACAGTTACCATACAAGTATTTCGGCAGCACCGTTTTAGGCATTATACGGTCGTAAATGTAGATCACCGGTCTGTTGGGCAGAAATCGGTGACAGCCAACTTACAGGCCCTGAGTTGGTACTTAAGGCTACTGAAAAGATTGTACAAATCAGAAACCACATGGCGGCGGCACGAGATCGACAGAAAAGTTACGCTGATCAACGACGCAAACCGCTCGAATTTCAAGTAGGCGACCGCGTCCTACTAAAGGTGTCACCCTGGAAGGGTGTAATCCGTTTTAGAAAACGGGGCAAACTAAACCCACGTACATAGGTCCATTTGTAATCTTGAAACCATTGTTAACTAAATCCTTGTGCACGGCACTTGGGAATCTTTGTGCATGGCACTTGGGAACTTCTTGTAACTTCGCGTACCATCGTTAACGAACTAACTCTTTGTGCGTGGCACTCTAAACATGTACGCTGCATTCTAAACCGCGTTACTCAATTTTCGGGACGAAAATTCTTTCAACATGGGGATAATGTGACATCCTGGTTTTTCGGATAACTTAAACGCAATACTTATCGAATAAATTATGTGCTACGTATTAAACGTTTATAAGTTGGTGCGTTATTATAAGATATCCGAGTTCGTGTTTTATGTTAGTTATAATGTATAGACGTAGTAAATAAACAAATGAATCGAGCCGAACCGCGACACGAGCCGGCTTCTTTTCTTGCGACTCAAGGAACTAAACTTGGGGATCAAGTTTTAACCCAAACCTTAAACTCAAACTATCCGGTCGTGAGCAAACAACCCAAACCGACCCACCCAAGTCCCTTCGGCCGCGAGAACAAACCCAAACCGCAAACCTATTCTTCTTTTCTTCATCTTTTGTGCCTATATATACAAACACATGCATGCTTCCTTCACAACACAAAAACCCTAATATCTAAGAAGCCGACGGCAGCCTTGCTACACTCCCTTGGTCGCGAGCAGCCCCTTGTTCATCATCTCGATCTGATCAGCCCTACATCATCTCTCGGTCGCGACAGCAGCTTATCCCTTACATTCTTTCGGCGTAATCTAGCTTGAACATCCGAATCAGTCCCGTCCAAGTCTCGGTTTGTTATTCACCATTATTAAAGGTTAGGATTTATAATTGTTTGCAAGATCATATTCGGATTATATGTGTTTGAATGTAGTGATTATGTTGTTAATCGGCTGATTTATCATAGTTTGCATGTATGATTGTTTTCGGAACTCATAGTTTGCAAGTGTGTTTTGTTTATAAAGACTAGAGATATTGATTAGGGTTTGCATGGATGTGATATATGTATTGATCTATGATTAGAAAAATCAGTTCTTGATCGCCTAGGTTCATTGTATTGACGGTTTATGCGAATTAGTGGTGATAAAATGCTGAAACAGGTTGCTGAGTGATAGTTACAGCCGACTTCATCTGGCTGTAACTCGGTCATTAGTTGTCGAAAAACGGATTTTCTGAAGTCTAAAACGTAGAGATTTGAATAACGAATCTAATGGCGCTGGATTCATATTTTTCTGAAGTCTTTGATATTTTTAAGTGGCCAATTAAGTTCAGTGACTAAAGCTGTGGAAATCCTGAAATTTTGTTAGTTGTTTATCGAGTTGGATTTTATAATCTGTAGGGAGTTGAATCATGAAATTTGTACAGAAACTAGGTATGGAAATTTCCGGGCAACTCCCACTGGAATTTTGTTAATTGGACGATCGGTGAATTTTAAATAAATTCTTCCGTGGACTGCAGTCAGAAAGCGACGAATCTGACTGCAGCCTAGTATATTAATATTTATGGTTAATTGGTAAAGTATTAGGACTTGAAAAATTTATATAAATTTCTACAGTATAATTGTCACCTGCTGTAAAATAATTGGAATTTTTGGAACGTTGGAACTATTTATAAAAATCCTAGAAAACAGCCGAATTATGAGTATGTAAGCTGAAACTTGATAACTTGTGAATGTGTGCACCAAAGTGTTGTGTGGATTGGATTATGTTCATGATAAATTGTTTTGATTACTATGTTCACATGAGGATACTTGCATGTATGTTTGAGTGTTAGGAATTTTGATTGTGTGTATCACTTTGTGCGTAAATTATGTGTAGAATTTTGTATTGGTGTGTTCACACACTGACTTGAAATCAATTGGTTTGTTAGGACGCAATTAGCGGTCCCATCCTTTATGACTTCTTTGCTACACTAACCGAGCAACTAAAGGTGAGTTCACGGCCCCTAATTTTATCCGGTTTTAAACAACAGGGGGAGAAACATGTATACACTCTTCAAACTCAATCTCTTTACGTTATACGAATTTAACGTCACATAACTAATCGGTAACTAAGTTAATGTTAATGTAACGTTATGGTCACTAAGCAGCTATATCACATAAGTCCTCGACAATCTCTCGGATCGTTAGTATTGGATTTAAATAGCGGGGAAATTATAAGTAGTACTACTGGGCCCGACAAGCCCCATCCGAGCTAGTCGCGCTAGCCGACCGGGTATGGTCAACGGGTGAATAATTTGGCCTAACTTCGCCATGGTCAGTGATAGGCCTGGCAACACGGAGGCACAACAGTCAGCTTCGATCGCGAACACTTACGTGACATAACTTTAGGCTAGCTACCTATATATGTTAACATTGAACTTAATTACGAATCAACTATATTATCCCGGGTTGGGGATAATGGAACAACAACTTTATTATTCCGGGTTTGGAATAGTGGAACCAACATCATTATTATTCCGGTTAAGGAATAATGGAACTATCGGTATTATTCCGGGTTGGGAATAATGGAACTAAATCGTTATCCCGGGTTAGGGATAACGGGGGAAACAAACTCATAACCGAACAAACGAATTTATGAAAACCTATGAACTCACTCATCTTTAATGTTGACACTTGTTTCTTTACATGTTTCTCAGGACGCTAGGAGCTCTAGGTGCACTCACATGCATTGATCAAGACATCTTTTATCGAGTCTCATTTACAAACATTGTTTTGGGTTTTTCATTTGTTTGGCGTTTGTGTTGGCGCCCGTTTCACTACTTATTTTATGCTTCCGCTCAACCATAAAAACTAATGCTTCCGCTAAACATTGGTAACTAACTAAGACAATATAAAATCTACGATGAATGGTTAAACAAATGATTTTTGGAAAACGTATTATCAAATCATATAGAGTCGTTCGACGTACTAGTTTCTTCAGATTCTGGTTTGTTCACACGCCTCGCGGTAAAACTCCGCAAGTGGAAATTGAGGGTGTGACAACTTCGACTAGTAAACGTGGTAATCAGTAGGCGTGATCGCTATGTATCCTAACCTTCGTGATTACGATCACGTTGCAACGTTCAATTGAACTTTGACTTAGACCAAAATGGTCAGAACCGAAAGTCAAACAGAAAGTCAATTTGTTTGACTTTTGGCTCAAAATAGCCAAAATAAAAGAACCAGACTAGGTAGAACACTTACTTGTGTTCAAAGATGAAGAATGCTCAGATGGGAGGCCTCCACAAGGTGGTAGCACTCCAACTTAGAGCAAGATGAAGAAAAGGAGGAAATGAGCAAAGAAAATGGCCAAGTTTGATGGCCTTTTATAGTGTTCTTGAAACCATAAGATCATTACACATGTCCCATGTCTTGGTATGATCCTAACGTAGTCATAACACATAACCCTCGCAGAAGAAATGGTGGCAAATTCGTGATCTTAGAGAGCAAGCAAGGAAACAAGAAGCTGCCACATTACTGCTGTGCTGGAGGGTCCTTATGGACCGTATGGGCCTTGGGCTTACGGTCCGTAAGCCCTTTAGCTGGCAGCAAGTTTTGTAAATTGGCAGAATAGGCCCCTGGACTCGTTTTTTGCGTTTTAGCATTTCTAACACCCGTTAACCTGATTTTTAGGCTTCATAATGACGTTAAAGGATAGGGAACTTGAAATATGCTTGGAAATGTTACGGATGTCGGTTCGTTCGGTTATACGGTTGGGTTTTTCACTTAATTACGACGATTGCTTTAACGAACTCGAAAACGACCGAAAATGTGCAACGAATGATATTTTTACATTCTCATCACTAAAATACAAGATTTTAATGATTACAAAAATTTTTGAATTTGCGTATGTGTTCCATATTAAGAAATACGCGAATCGGCATACTTTCACAAATTTTGCAAAATAGCCCCTGAAGTTGCATAAGCGTGTTTTTGCTGTACTAAATCCTCGAAACCTATTGCTTAGTTATGTAAACGATATTTAGGGTATGTTAGCTTATGTCATTGTCTTGGAATGTACGTTGCATCAAACTGATTAAGTTTGCGTAACAGTTTGCGATTTCACTTCTAGAAGTTGTTTGAGAGTTTGAAGTCGTACAACAATTGAATATGTGCAATTGTCATGATAAAAATACAAATCTCGGAAATAAAACACAATATTTCATTGATTGATAATTTGTTCGGAATCTTTTCATGGTCGAGCGGAATTACTCTACAAAGAAAGAATCATCTGCATTCCCCGTGTTGGTGCACTAATGTCTATTGCCTATGTCTAGGATGAGTCAGTTATGTATTTAGGTCTTTGCAAGTGTCAAATATGAAGTTTTGTATGATTAGTATAGATTTCGTACGAAATTGATTTTCGTACGAAATCTACCCAAGGTCACTTCGGTGCGAAATGTGTTTAGTATAAATAGGTGTCTTGGATGTTTGTGTTAGCATGCTGTATTTTTGGAGATCAGAGGCGAAGCCCTGCTCGTTCGTGTCTGTAATCATACAAGTCATTTGATATAAAGATTCAGACGTGTTAAACAATATCATCAATCTTTTTCGTTTGTTTGTGTTGATGCATATGTCTGTTGCCTACGTCATTGTATTATATCGAGTCTGTATTTAGAAGCGAAATGTCGAAGTTAATGTATGTAAAGAGTCAAGTTCGGGCGAACTTGTCATTGCTAGGACAAGTTCTCCCGAACTTGTCATGGCTAAGACAAGTTCGCCCGAAATTCTCATGGCTTGGACAAGTTTGCCCGAATTGTCCTGCCATGGACAAGTTCACCCGAACTTGTCCTGCATGGACAAGTTCACCCGAACTTGTCCATGACACAGTTCAAGCGAACTTGTTTTCCATAGGTACTTGACATTTCATTTGTAAGATTTAGAGATTTTGTAAAGTCAGAGGGGAAGCTCTGTCCAAGTGTTTCATGATCTGTAACGTCTATACATTAATGAAAAAGTGATTAAACAATAAAGAACTTGTATCCAATGTCGCCTATGCAAACAGATTCCGCACGTTTACCTTAGGTTTGCCAAATTAGGACCAGAACGATCCGTACAACGGACCTACAAGTGGTATCAGAGCAGGATTGAACTAATTTGAAGACATTGGACATAGAACTTCACATCTTCTACTCATTTCTTTCTTTTTAAACATTTCTTGGACATTACACGGACAAAATGGACTGATTTTCAAGTATAATACGTAAAATCCATAATAGTAAAACCCTTGAAAATATCAGAGCTTAAAACAAACGAATTCATGTCGAAAATTTGAAAAAACCATGTTTGAAAACACATGTTCGCTCGAACTTGACTAAAAAATTCACTTTTTGAGTGATGTTTCATCAAGTTCGCCCGAACTTGATTGATTTTTCAAAGATGTTCACACAAGTCCGCTCGAACTTGTAAAAATTTGATCAACTTCACCCGAACTTGACACATTTTGTTGAAAATTGATACAAGTTCGCCCGAACTTGTCCAAATTTCAACAAGTTCGCCCGAACTTGTCAAATAGGATATAAGTTCGCTCGAACTTGTCAGGAAGGGTACAAGTTCGCCCGAATTTGTCCATTACAAGTTCACCCAAACTTCTCCAAGGTTTCTAAAAAAAATCCCGAAAAACGTCTTGGACTTTATATATCGTTAGATTCGTATCGACAGACGAGTTTAAAACTCTAATCTGGTAAAAACAAGTGTTTGGAAAAATTTTAAACGTTTTTAGCTAACCGATACGTTAATATTGTTGATTAAGAAGATAAATTTTACTAAAATTGTCTGTTGACTAATCTTTTTCAAGTGTTTTTGAACGACAGAAAACGAAATGGGGTCCGTGAAGCCGCCAAAGTTGACGAGTATGGACGAGTATGAAAGCTGGAAAGAAAAATTCTCGAACTGAAAACAAGCATATTTCTTCTACCAGAATGTTCATGAGAAGAAGATGATCAGCTTGTTACAGCAATCGATAAATGAAGATATCTTGATTCTACTACGAGAATGTGATACAACACAGAAGTTGTGGAATGCTCTACGTGCTAAATATTGGATAATGTTGAGATGATTAAAAGCAAAAAAAAATTCAAATCATAAAATAGTTTGACATCTTCACAATGTTGAAAGGCGAGTCAATGAAACAAATGATAAAGCGATTTTGTCATTTGAAAGTGCATATGAGAAGGCATGGTCTTTATAAGACAGAAGCAGAGTATATTGACAAATTGGCTGATGCTCTTCCGAAAGGTGAATGGACAAAATACTTAAACGTATTAAAGGAAAGTCCTAGTTGGCAATTTTTCAAGCTTTCCACTTTCATTGACAAGTTAGAGAAATATGAGGTGGAATTGCTAAAGAAATCTGAACTTGTCAGTAATCAAAGGAATGCTCAAGTGAAGAGAGAAGAGAATGTAGTGGTTAAAAACTGTGAAGCTCAACTTTCAAGTACATCTACAAATGGATTTTCAAGTTCTAAACCAGTCTGCCCAGTTTATAATGTAGATATCTATCGGGCAGATAATTCCAAACTCTTGAGTGAGATTAAGAGTTTGACATTAGAAAATAAAAAATTAAAAGAAAATGAAAAGAATTTTGAAAACAAAATAAAAATTTTAGAAAATGAAAAATTACAAATGGTAGTAGATTTTCAAAATGAAATAAAAATGTTTAAAAATGAAAAAAATTGTTTTTGAAAAATTAAATATAGAAAATTAAAAATCAATAAATTTTCATATTGAGAAAATTGCTCAACTTGAAAAAGAAGTTGAGACTGTTAAAAATAAAGCTGTTAATTCAGAAAAGTTATTGAAAGGTTTTGTGACTTACTCATTAAAGTTAGATCATATATCTCCAAAACCGATCAATGTTAATAAAAAGAAAATGCCAATAAGTGACAATGTCACAAATTATGATAATGTCATAATTGAGGATTGTGATGATGATACCGACGATGAAAGGGCTAAAAATGATAAACACGAAATATTTTTAAAACTAAAAGAAAATTTTCAAGAAACTGTTCTACAATCTACTGAAAAGGTGAATGCTCAATGCAAAAACTTTTAAGCAGAATGAAGAACGAAAACAAAAGGAAATACAAAATTTAAAAAATTCTAAAAATTTTCAAAAGAATAATAAAAGCTCATCGGTACGATCATCCAATTATTATAGAAATTCACAACAGGTCGGACCGCAGTTCTTCAACATCAAATCAAAGTTACAGACGAAGCAGGAAAGATGGCTACCACACGTCAAATCAGTGTTATGATTTGAGTGTATGGTTTGCTAAAAAGGATCAGTACGAGAACAGGAAGTGTCATAAATGTGGAGTAACTGGACACATTTCTAGAAAATGTTTTCAAGTTAATCCTAAACCTGTTCATATTGATAAGAAAAATTTTGAAGATTTGAAAGTACCAACTCAAGTTTGGAAACAATGTACAAAAACTACAAACAAGGTGAAACCAGTTATTACTAAGTTTTCAAATTTTGGAACTGGGGAATCTTCGAATAGTAAAAAAAAGTTTTACATTGTATTTAAAGAAAGCTTTAGTGAAAAATCAAACATGGTTGGTAAAAGAAAAAGAATTTACACAATCAGTGAAAATTGAAAGTTTAGAGAATTTTTCGAAACTTGAGAAAGTCCAAAATAAACCTGATTGTGAAACAAAAGTCAAAATTAAGGTTGAAGAAATAACGCCTAAGGCTAAAAACGCTTGGGTGTCTCTATTCAACTAATTGTTTGAATTTCTGTGCAGGAACTTCTGAGAAGAAAGCAAATTACTGAGAATGGAGTTCCGTGGCACACATTGAAGACGAAGGGCCGGGTTATCATGTGACATCCCGGGTTTTTCGGATAACTTAAACGTAATACTTGTCGAGTGAATTATATGCTATGTATTAAACGTGTACGAGTTAGTAAATACGTGATGTGTGATTATGTGATTATTTTGGTTATAGAATAATCATGGCAAATATGTGCACGAACCGAACCGCGACACGAACCAACTTTGATTCCTTGTGACTCTAGGAATTAACCAAGTTTATAACTCAAACCATTCTCGGCCGTGTGCAACCCAAACCGAGATCAAACCTAAACCTTAAACTAAAACTATTCGGCCGCAAGATCAAACCCAAACCAAACCAAACCAACCCAAGTCCCTCGGCCACGAATTCAAACCCAAAACCGTAACCCTATCTCTCCTTGCGCTATATATACACACACCCATGCATGCTTTTTCACAACTCCAAAACCCTAACAAGCAAAACAGCCGTCGGCTGCCTTACTCTTGCTTTCCTCTCGGTCGCAGCAGCAGCAGCCATCGCCATCTTCATCTCCCGATCGCGAACAGCCGATCCTTAATCCCTTCAATCGCAAGCAGCCCATCTCTTCCACTTGTTCACTTCCTCAATCACAAAATAGCCTACTACTTTTTCTCAGCCGCGAATAACCTCCTTTCTCGGTCACGGATCTTCTCGGTTGCAAGCAATCTTTGATCACCGATCCCTTATAGTACTCACGGTTCGTTTACCTTATCATTAAAAGATTTGAATTTATCATATGTTACAAGATCATATTCGGATACATGTGTTTTGATTTTGTTGTTCTCGGATTTGCATGACTGAATGAGATGAATGATTGTTTGCGGATTTGTTAATACTAGATTGCAAGTAATGTTGTTTGAAAGCTGAATATTATAGGCTGTGTTTTGTTTATAAAAACTAGAGGTATGAACTAGGGTTTGCATGGATATGTTATTAGTATTGATTATGACTAGGAAACCGGTTAAATATCGCCTAGGTTAATCATACGGACGGGTTATGCGAATTCATGATAATGATATGCTGAAAACAGTTTGCTGAGTAATAGTTACAGCCGACTTCATCTGGCTGTAACTCGTTCGTTAGTTGTCGAAAAACAGATTTTCTGATGTCTAGAACGTAGAGATTTAAATAACGGATCTAAGGGCGCTGGATTCATAATTTTCTGAAGTCGTTTGATATTTTTAAAGGGCCAAATAAGTTCAGTAACTAAAGCTGTGAAAATCCTGAAATTTTGTTGGTTGTTTATCGAGTTGGATTTTAAAATCAGTAGGGAGTCGAGTCATGAATTTTGTACAGCAACTAGGTATGGAAATTTCCGGGCAACTCCAACTGGAATTTTGTTAATTGGACGATCAGTGATTTTTAAATAAATTCTTCCGTGGACTGCAGTCAGAAGGCGACAAATTTGACTGCAGCCTAGTATATTAATATTTATGGTTAATTGGTAAAGATTTAGGACTTGGAAAATTTATATAAATCTCTATAGTATAAATGTCACCTACTGTAAAAATATTGGAATTTTTGAAATGTTGGAACTACTTTATAAAAATCCTAGAAAACAGCTGAATTATGAGTGTTAAGCTGAAATTTGATAACTTGTGATTATGTGCACCAAGGTATTGCATGGATTGGATTATGTTCATGATAAATTGTTTGATTACTATGATCACATGAGGATACTTGCATGCATGTTTGAGTGTTAGATATGTTGTTTGTGTGTATCACTTTGTGCGTAAATTAAGTGTAGAATTTGTATTGGTGTGATCACACACTGACTTGAAATCAATTGGTTTGTTAGGACGCAATTAGCGGTCCCATCCTTTACAACTTCTTTGCTACACTAACCGAGCAACAAAAGGTAAGTTCACGGCCCCTAACTTTATCCGGTTTTTAAACAACAGGGGGAGAAACATGTATACACTCTTCAAACTCAATCTCTTTACGTTATACGAATTTAACGTCACATAACTATTCGGTAACTAAGTTAATGTTAATGTAATGTTGTGGTCACTAAGCAGCTATATCACTTAAGTCCTCGTCAAACTCTCGGATCGCTAGTATTGGGTTTAATAGCGGGGGAATTATAAGTAGTACTACTGGGCCCGACAAGCCCCATCCGAGCTAGTCGCGCTAGCCGACCGGGTATGGTCAACGGGTGAATAATTTGGCCTAACTTCGCCATGGTCAGTGATAGGCCTGGCAACACGGAGGCACAACAGTCAGCTTCGATCGCGAACTCTTACGTGACATGACTTTAGGCTAGCTACCTATATATGTTAACATTGAACTTAATTACGAAACAACTATATTATCCCGGGTTGGGGATAATGGAAACAACAACTTATTATTCCGGGTTTGGAATAATGGAAACAACAACTATATTATCCCGGGTTGAGGATAATGGAAGCAACAACTTATTATTCCGGGTTGGAATAATGGAACCAATACGTTATCCCGGGTTAGGGATAACGGGGGAAAACAAACTATAACCGAACAAACGAATTTATGAAAACCTGTGAACTCACTCATCTTTAATGTTGACACTTGTTTCTTTACATGTTTCTCAGGACGCTAGGAGCTCTAGGTGCACTCACATGCATTGAACAAGACATCTTTTATCGAGTCTCAATTATAAATATTGTTTTGGGGTTTTTCATTTGTTTTGGCGTTTGTGTTGGCGCCCGCTTCACTATTTATTTTATGCTTCCGCTCAACTTTAAAAACTAATGCTTCTGCTAAATATTGGTAACTAATTTAGACAATATAAAATCTACAACAAATGATTTTGGAAAACGTATTATCAAATCATATAGAGTCGTTCGACGTACTAGTGTTTCAGATTCTGGTTTGTTCACACGCCTCGCGGTAAAACACCGCAAGTGGAAATTGAGGGTGTGACAGATTGGTATCAGAGCCACTAGCTATAGAGAACCAGGTTTGCATTAGAAGTAGACCTAAACTATAGCTGATTTCACGACACTAGACTTAGTTTGGCACCGAACTATTATATCTTGTTATGCAATATACCACAACTGTGTTATGTAGATTATGCCTTCATAATAAGAAATGAAAACAACTCGTAACTAACTACACGACCTAACAGGCAATGTCATCATCCTCATCGTCATCATCATCATCCGACAAACTTACGCCACCAAGAGCGCCGGGAAAGGCACCAATGGTGGAACCCATACCATCTTATGGCGTGGAGACACGCTCAGCTGCGAGGAAAAGGCTCGCTCTGGGGAAGGAGTCGTCGTCACGCCCAACCATTGCTGTACCGGTTGAACCGGTTAACCCTGTAGAAGTAGGAATTGACATACTTAGAATCCTGATACATAAACAACAATAACAGTTAGAAAGAATGCAGGAAACCATCCTAGCACAAGGATGGATGATCCGACAACTTACAGGTAAGACCGACTCGCTCGAGGAAGAGCATCATACGAGTAAGATAGCTCGTAACACCATAGCCAGAGATCTGCGTGCTGAGCAGATAAGAGCCGACTGGCTCGAGGACAGAGTCCTGGAGAATAGTTGGAACATTCAGGAGCTACAGCAAAATCAGGCACCTGCACCAGCACCGGCCCCTCCAGTGCCGGTAGAGGAGGATCCGGAAGAGGATCCAGAGGAGGACCCTGAGGAGGACCTAGCTGTAGAAGCTGGAAATGCCGCGCAGGATGACGGCAACGACAGTGACTTGGGAGATGGAGACATAGACGACTGACACGTCTCGCTTATTTTATTTATTTTCCTTCAGTCTATTTACTTTCCCACTTGTGTTTAAACTTGAGACTTTATAGTGAATTCATATGTTTGATTTGCACTTTTGTAAGACGTTGAAATTTCAGTTAATCAAGTATTTCTTTTGACTATTTAACATATTGAGTTGACATAACTTAATAATTATTGAAGTACGAAGTAGGATAACTATATTGGATATATAGACTTATCGGGGTGTGTTTGTGTTGTGTTTCGAAGATCTAAATGGCAACTGGAAGACGTGGAAACCTTAACTTGACGCCCGAAGAGCTAGCTGCCATGATTCAAGAGCACGTGAACGCAGCTTTAGCGGGTGTTCAGAACCAACCGGCAGGTAACCATTATTAAATTTTCGTGTGAGAATCTAATAGTGAGGCTAGTAAAATTCCTTGCTGACTTCCTGTTCTCTGTCAGCAGGAGGGGGCTTTAACCCCTATAAGATGTTCCTTGACGCGAAACCAAGCAAATTCTCGGGGGCGGAAGGACCCATTGGACTGGTCCGCTGGATCGAAAAATCTGAATCCGTTTTTGAAATGTGCAACTGTCTAGAGGCCAACAAGGTCAAGTACGCAGCCTCAACACTGGAAGATGGGGCACTGACATGGTGGAATGCACAAGTCCAAACGCGTGGACTTATTGCTGCCAATGCAATGGCCTGGGCCGAGTTCAAGGCCCTAATCAAAGAGGAGTACTGTCCACGAGATAGAGTGCAACAGTTGGAGCAAGCCTTATGGAACCACAAGATGGTGGGATCTGAAATTGAAGCTTACACCGCAAAACACCATGACTTGGTATTTCTGTGTCCCGAATTGGCCAACACTGTGGAGAAAAGACTCGAGTTCTATCTTGGGGGTCTGGTTCCGGAAATTCAGGGTATGGTAATGGCTAGTAACCCTGTAACTGAACATCAAGCAATCCGATTGGCTCACAAACTCACCATAAGGCGGTGGAACAGAAGAAGCTGCCAGCACGGGGTACAACTGAAGTTGCCCCGGATAACAAAAGAAAGTTTGAAGACTCAACTATTCGACAGTCTTCGTCATCTCATCCGCAGCAGGGGAACCAGAAACGGTTCAATCATTACAACAGCCACCGGGGTCACCAAAATCAACCCGCCAACAACAACAACAACAACAACCAGAACGCAAGCGGCTATGCAGGTCGAAAGCCGCAGTGCAACCGCTGTAATCTCCATCATAACGGCCCTTGTGCCGGAAATCGCTGCCAACGATGTGGCAAGATGGGACATGCGGCAAAGGATTGTCGTGGGGAAATCATGTCCCGACAGAATCAAAATCAACCCAGGGTCAGCAGCAGGGTATTAACCGGGGATGCTATCAGTGTGGTAGTACTGCATATTTCAGAAGAGACTGCCCACAGTTGCGTAACAACAACAATAATGGTGGAAACAACCACAACCACAATAACCACAACAACAACAATAATAACAACAACAATAATGGAAATGGTGGCACAGGAGGTGCCAAAGGTCGCGCTTTTACATTGGGCCGCGGAGAGGCCAGAAACGACTCGGACGTGGTCACTGGTAAGTTTCCCCTTAATGAACATTTTGCTACTGTGCTTTTTGATACGGGTGCGGATAGGAGCTTTATATCTGAGTCTTTTAGGAAGAACCTAAATCTCACGCTTAAACCATTAGAGACCCCTTATGCTATAGAATTAGCCGATGGTAAATCTGTAGATGTGACCCAAATAGTATCCGGCTGTCAACTCAAACTCGTGGGTCACACTTTTACCATTGATCTGATGACAACTACCCTGGGTAGTTTTGACGTGGTAGTCGGAATGGACTGGCTATCCGACGTCCGGGCTGAAGTTCTCTGCTTCGAAAAATCTATCCGTATTCCGCTCTCTAACGACGAAATCCTGACGGTACAAGGCGATAAGGCAAGCGCCGTCACCAACATCATCTCTTACATGCAAGCGCAGAAGTATCTTCGGAGGAAGAACTCCTTCGCTTTACTCGCACTGATTACCGAACAGCCTAAGGACGAGAAACGCATAGAAGACATCCCTGTCATCCGTGATTTTTCCGATGTATTCCCAGAAGAACTACATGGTCTTCCACCCCATCGACAATTGGAGTTTGAAATTGAATTGGCGAACAATGCAACTCCTATCGCCAAGGCTCCATGCCGCCTAGCTCCAGCCGAGCTGCAGGAGCTGTCTACCCAACTTCAGGAGCTATTAGAAAAAGGATTTATCCGACCCAGCGTTTCGCCATGGGGAGCTCCAGTCCTTTTTGTCAAGAAGAAGGACGGGACTTTCCGCATGTGCGTTGACTACAGGGAACTCAACAAGGTTACTGTTAAGAACCGATACTCGTTACCTCGCATCGACGATCTCTTCGACCAACTACAAGGGTCAAGCTACTACTCCAAGATTGATTTACGGTCTGGTTACCATCAGCTACGCGTCAGGGAGGAGGATATCGCTAAGACGGCATTTCGCACTCGGTATGGCCACTATGAATTCTTGGTCATGCCCTTCGGTCTCACCAACGCACCTGCGGTGTTCATGGACCTCGTGAACCGCGTGTGTAAACCATACCTCGACAAATTTGTCATTGTGTTCATCGATGACATACTCATCTACTCCAAAAGTGAAGAAGAACATGCTGAACATCTACGATTACTGCTAGGATTACTCCAACAAGAAAAGCTATATGCCAAGCTTTCGAAGTGTGATTTCTGGATTCGGGAAGTTCAGTTTCTCGGGCATATCGTGAATGAAAGGGGTATCCACGTAGACCATGCCAAGATTGAAGCCATCAAAAACTGGGAAGCACCTAAGACACCGACGGAGATCCGCCAATTTTTGGGATTGGCTGGTTACTACAGACGTTTCATCGAGGGGTTTTCAAAGATCGCACAACCGCTTACTACCCTCACCCAGAAAGGCATCAAGTATGCTTGGGGTGACAAGCAAGAAGCAGCATTTCAATTGCTGAAACAGAAACTTTGCAGTGCACCCATTCTGTCCTTGCCGGAAGGGACAGATGACTTTGTAGTATATTGTGATGCTTCCATTCAGGGATTGGGATGTGTACTCATGCAACGCGATAAGGTCATCGCGTATGCGTTGCGACAACTTAAGGTTCACGAGAAAAACTACACGACGCATGACCTGGAATTGGGAGCAGTAGTGTTTGCACTTAAGATTTGGAGACACTACCTCTATGGAACGAAGTGCACAATCTTTACGGACCACAAGAGCCTCCAACACATTTTCGATCAGAAGGAGTTGAACATGCGACAGCGTCGCTGGGTCGAACTCTTGAACGATTATGAGTGTGCCATTCGGTATCACCGGGTAAAGCTAACGTGGTAGCTGACGCCCTCAGTAGGAAGAAACACTTGAAACCTCGCCGCGTACGAGCATTACAACTCACCATTCATTCGGGGCTACCCGAACAAATACGCGACGCCTAGTCAGAAGCAGTTAAGGAGGAAAATATCAAGGCCGAATCGGTAGGAAAAATGGAACGCGATTGGTAAGTAAAACCTAATGGAGCCCGGTATTTCATGAATCGCATATGGGTACCTCTCTACGGAAACCTCAGAGAGCTAGTCATGGATGAAGCTCACAAATCCCGATACTCTGTCCATCCGGGTTCGGATAAGATGTATCAAGACCTTAAAGCTGCGTATTGGTGGCCCAACATGAAAGCCGATATAGCCACCTACGTGAGTAAATGTTTGACTTGTGCAAAAGTCAAGGTGGAGTATCAAAAGCCATCGGGGCTACTCCAACAACCTGAGATCCCAGTGTGGAAATGGGATCAGATCTCAATGGATTTCATCACTAAACTCCCGCGAACCTTGGGTGGTTGCGATACCATCTGGGTGATCGTGGATCGTTTAACTAAGTCCGCACACTTCCTAGCTATTAAAGAAACAGATAAGATGGAGAAGTTGACTCGCATCTACATTAAGGAAGTAGTTTCTCGGCACGGAGTGCCAACGTCCATCATCTCAGACAGAGATGCTCGCTTCACGTCAAACTTCTGGCAGTCACTCCAGAAAGCGTTGGGAACACGCTTAGATATGAGCACAGCCTATCACCCTCAGACTGATGGTCAAAGTGAAAGGACCATACAAACCTTGGAAGACATGCTTAGGGCATGCGTAGTAGACTTCGGAAATAGTGGGGAAATCCACCTGCCTCTAGTAGAATTCTCATATAACAATAGTTATCATACGAGTATTTCGGCAGCACCGTTTGAGGCATTATACGGTCGTAAATGTAGATCACCGGTCTGCTGGGCAGAAGTCGGTGACAGTCAACTCACAGGCCCTGAGTTAATACTTGAGGCTACCGAAAAGATTGTACAAATCAGAAACCGCATGGCGGCGGCACGAGATCGACAGAAAAGCTACGCTGATCAACGACGCAAACCGCTCGAATTTCAAGTAGGCGATCGCGTCCTACTAAAGGTGTCACCCTGGAAGGGTGTAATCCGCTTTGGAAAACGGGGAAAACTTAACCCACGGTACGTAGGCCCGTTTGTAATCTTGAAACGTATTGGACCCGTAGCTTATCAATTAGACCTTCCTGCCGAACTCAGTGGAGTTCACAACGTATTTCACGTGTCAAATCTGAAGAAGTGTCTATCAGATGAAACTCTAGTCATTCCATTGGATGAGATCCAAGTGGATGAACAACTGCACTTTGTGGAACAGCCTATCGAGATCATGGATCGTGAGATCAAGACACGAAAGCACAGCAAAATTCCGATCGTAAAGGTTCGTTGGGACTCTAAGCGTGGAACGGAGTTCACGTGGGAAAGAGAGGACCAAATGAAAAGCAAATACCAGCACCTCTTCGCAACTGAGCAACAAACTAACGATACCAGTAACTAAATTTTCGGGACGAAAATTCTTTCAACATGGGGATGATGTGACAACCTGGAAATTTCACATACTTTTGCGTACTATTGTTAACTAAGTCCTTGTGCATGGCACTTGGGAACTTCTTGTAACTTCGCATACCATCATAAACGAACTAACTCTTTGTGCGTGGCACTTTAAACATGTACGCTACATTCTAAACCGCGTTTACTCAATTTTCGGGATGAAAATTCTTTCAACATGGGGATAATGTGACATCCCGGGTTTTTCGGATAACTTAAACGTAATACTTGTCGAGTGAATTATATGCTATGTATTAAACGTGTACGAGTTAGTAAATACGTGATGTGTGATTATGTGATTATTTTGGTTATAGAATAATCATGGCAAATATGTGCACGAACCGAACCGCGACACGAACCAACTTTGATTCCTTGTGACTCTAGGAATTAACCAAGTTTAGAACTCAAACCATTCTCGGCCGTGTGCAACCCAAACCGCAAACCCAAACCGAGATCAAACCTAAACCTTAAACTAAAACTATTCGGCCGCAAGATCAAACCCAAACCAAACCAACCCAAGTCCCTCGGCCACGAATTCAAACCCAAAACCGTAACCCTATCTCTCCTTGCGCTATATATACACACACCCATGCATGCTTTTTCACAACTCCGAAACCCTAACAAGCAAAACAGCCGTCGGCTGCCTTACTCTTGCTTTCCTCTCGGTCGCAGCAGCAGCAGTCATCGCCATCTTCATCTCCCGACCGCGAACAGCCGATCCTTAATCCCTTCAATCGCAAGCAGCCCATCTCTTCCACTTGTTCAATTCCTCAATCACAAAACAGCCTACTACTTTTTCTCAGCCGCGAATAACCTCCTTTCTCGGTCACGGATCTTCTCGGTTGCAAGCAATCTTTGATCACCGATCCCTTATAGTACTCACGGTTCGTTTACCTTATCATTAAAAGATTTGAATTTATCATATGTTACAAGATCATATTCGGATACATGTGTTTTGATTTTGTTGTTCTCGGATTTGCATGACTGAATGAGATGAATGATTGTTTGCGGATTTGTTAATACTAGATTGCAAGTAATGTTGTTTGAAAGCTGAATATTATAGGCTGTGTTTTGTTTATAAAAACTAGAGGTATGAACTAGGGTTTGCATGGATATGTTATTAGTATTGATTATGACTAGGAAACCGGTTAAAGATCGCCTAGGTTAATCATACGGACGGGTTATGCGAATTCATGATAATGATATGCTGAAAACAGTTTGCTGAGTAATAGTTACAGCCAACTTCATCTGGCTGTAACTCGGTCGTTAGTTGTCGAAAAACGGATTTTCTGATGTTTAGAATGTAGAGATTTGAATAACGAATCTAAGGGCGCTGGATTCATAATTTTCTGAAGTCGTTTGATATTTTTAAAGGGCCAAATAAGTTCAGTAACTAAAGCTGTGAAAATCCTGAAATTTTGTTGGTTGTTTATCGAGTTGGATTTTAAAATCAGTAGGGAGTCGAGTCATGAATTTTGTACAGAAACTTGGTATGGAAATTTCCGGGCAACTCCAACTGGAATTTTGTTAATTGGACGATCAGTGATTTTTAAATAAATTCTTCCGTGGACTGCAGTCAGAAGGCGACAAATCTGACTGCAGCCTAGTATATTAATATTTATGGTTAATTGGTAAAGATTTAGGACTTGGAAAATTTATATAAATTTCTATAGTATAAATGTCACCTACTGTAAAAATATTGGAATTTTTGGAATGTTGGAACTACTTTATAAAAATCCTAGAAAACAGCTGAATTATGAGTGTTAAGCTGAAATTTGATAACTTGTGATTGTGTGCACCAAGGTATTGCATGGATTGGATTATGTTCATGATAAATTGTTTGATTACTATGATCACATGAGGATACTTGCATGCATGTTTGAGTGTTAGATATGTTGTTTGTGTGTGTCACTTTGTGCGTAAATTAAGTGTAGAATTTGTATTGGTGTGATCACACACTGACTTGAAATCAATTGGTTTGTTAGGACGCAATTAGCGGTCCCATCCTTTACAACTTCTTTGCTACACTAACCGAGCAACAAAAGGTGAGCTCACGGCCCCTAACTTTATCCGGTTTTTAAACAACAGGGGGAGAAACATGTATACACTCTTCAAACTCAATCTCTTTACGTTATACGAATTTAACGTCACATAACTATTCGGTAACTAAGTTAATGTTAATGTAATGTTGTGGTCACTAAGCAGCTATATCACTTAAGTCCTCGTCAAACTCTCGGATCGTTAGTATTGGGTTTAATAGCGGGGGAATTATAAGTAGTACTACTGGGCCCGACAAGCCCCATCCGAGCTAGTCGCGCTAGCCGACCAGGTATGGTCAACGGGTGAATAATTTGGCCTAACTTCGTCATGGTCAGTGATAGGCCTGGCAACACGGAGGCACAACAGTCAGCTTCGATCGCGAACTCTTACGTGACATGACTTTAGGCTAGCTACCTATATATGTTAACATTGAACTTAATTACGAAACAACTATATTATCCCGGGTTGGGGATAATGGAAACAACAACTTATTATTCCGGGTTTGGAATAATGGAAACAACAACTATATTATCCCAGGTTGAGGATAATGGAAGCAACAACTTATTATTCCGGGTTGGAATAATGGAACCAATACGTTATCCCGGGTTAGGGATAACGGGGGAAAACAAACTATAACCGAACAAACGAATTTATGAAAACCTATGAACTCACTCATCTTTAATGTTGACACTTGTTTCTTTACATGTTTCTCAGGACGCTAGGAGCTCTAGGTGCACTCACATGCATTGAACAAGACATCTTTTATCGAGTCTCAATTATAAATATTGTTTTGGGGTTTTTCATTTGTTTTGGCGTTTGTGTTGGCGCCCGCTTCACTATTTATTTTACGCTTCCGCTCAACTTTAAAAACTAATGCTTCTGCTAAATATTGGTAACTAATTTAGACAATATAAAATCTACAACAAATGATTTTGGAAAACGTATTATCAAATCATATAGAGTCGTTCGACGTACTAGTGTTTCAGATTCTGGTTTGTTCACACGCCTCACGGTAAAACTCCGCAAGTGGAAATTGAGGGTGTGACATATCAAGTTTTACATAAAGTCATTTTTACAAAAGATTTGAAACTCAAATAATGTTTACTTTACAATTTTTTTGAAAATTTTTTGGAGAAGTTTTTTCAAAAACATGTTCTAGTAACGTTTACTTGGAAATTTGTACAAATTTTTTGAAAAAAAAAATTTGTAAAAATTTCACAGAACCCTCACTGTTGAACAAGACAAAACTCATGTTCAGTAAATTGTTATAAACACAAAAATGTCAAGGTTTATGTCATCATTAGGGGAGAGGATTTAAAAGAAAATTTATGAAGCAGTAATGGATTACGAATTGAAGTGATTCTCATCGGTTTGTTAATGTTTTTCTATAAATAAAAAATTCCAAAAATATGTTTTTGAATTTTAGGGGAGAAAAAAATTTTCAGAAAATCCAAAATCATATTAAATGCGAAAAGCACAAAAACATTGAAAAAAGGTAAAAAGAGTTTTGTGGATAAAAGGAAATGATAGTACGTCAGTGGACTATCACAGTACGCTAAAGAAATGTATAGTTTAAAAAGTGTTAAACAAGTCTTACTGTGGATGTGTCGATAGGCTTTACACGTTCAGTAAATTGTTTCCGGGATATAAACTAAAGTTTACAACTGCTTAATCTTGTGGATTAACATATCTCAGATATATGGACTTAGTACTCCGAAATTTCGTTTGAGAGATTGCCTGATTCTAAGATACGAGGTCTTTAAAGATAGTTGATATCTGGGGTATTATACAAGTTCTTCTGATTTTGCGGAAGCAATAGCCTAGAACTTCTATAATGCTTTTGCTATAAACCCCTAAACTGCATGCAAACTTGAAAAGTATCAAAAGATCTAATCATTTGCAGTGCTTAAATGATTCCTTATTTGGAACACACCTTAAAGATGAGCCTTCATCTCTTTGTCTGTATGGTAGTACTAACCTGAGCTCTCAAGGTCTCGCACAACCCAGATACAGATATCAATTACGCTATACTCACCTGTAAGATGAAATCTCGGGGATCTTGATACGGGAGTATATTCAAGAGGTGGGAACCATAGTTAAGTCAAGTTTCTTAATTCTACATAACGTATCTTGGAACAATTGAGAAATGTGTTGAAGTTTAAGAGGATAAACATATCGACAATCTAGGTAAATTTGTTTAAAACTTAAAGTCTCAAAAGGTCAATGGTACTTGTGATTTGTCTCAAAAACTGATATGATCCTTTAACACAAACTAAACAAAAATATGTCTGTAAATATTTTTGTACATAGTTAGAGTTTGATATTCATTACATAAAAACAAAAAGATTATATTATCTTTTAGTTTCGACCACTGATGATGAAAAGATGATTTTCAAAGTCTAGAGTTGCTGATCAAAAGTTTGAAAATTTCAAATTGATCTGAAAAGTTTAAAAGTTCATTAAGTTGAAACTTACATTTGAATAAGTACGTCATTTTAGTGTCAAAACGTTTAATCAAGATCATTAAGTTGAACTTCATACATGAATCAGATATTCAAGGTCATTAATTTGGACTTGAATAACTGAGAGGGTTTAAAAAACTGATGGAAGATTAAAATTTGAAATGTTTGTGTTTAGAAATTTCAAAGTTTGAATCTGAAATGTTTATTTGAATGTTTAAGGAACTTTGAAACAGGAAGTAGATTTTAAGGGGGAGCTAGATAAAACACGTTGATTGAAGGTACCAGAAAGCTCAAAGCAAGGGGAATGGTGATTAAAGTTTTATAAAGACAAGCTCGAGATGAAAAAAGAAAAGGATTGTAGATGCTATGAAGATCAAGGAAGTTAAAGTTATTCAAGAAATAAAGATCAAGAGAACGTTAAAGACTCAGGAACTTAATTGAAGAATGATGACTACGACAACATCCAAGGGGGAGTCTGTTGATGCATATGTCTATTGCCTACGTCATTGTATTATATCGAGTCTGTATTTAGAAGCGAAATGTCGAAGTTAATGTATGTAAAGAGTCAAGTTCGCCGAAACTTTTCATTGCTAGGACAAGTTCACCCGAACTTGTCATGGCTAGGACAAGTTCGCCCGAACTTGTCATGGCTTGGACAAGTTTGCCTGAACTTGTCATGCCTAGGACAACTTCGCCCGAACTTGTCCATGACACAGTTCAAGCGAACTTGTTTTCCTATAAATATGATACTTGAAATTTCATTTGTAAGATTCAGAGATTTTGGCAAGTCAGAAGCGAAGCTCTGTCCAAGTGTTTCCAGGATCTGTAACGTCTATACATTAATGAAACAGTGATTAAACAGTAAAGAACTTGTATCCAATGTCGCCTAAGCAAACGGATTCCGCAAGTTTACCTTAGGTTTGCCAAATTAGGACTAGAACAATCCGTACAACGGACCTACAGTTTGTTCACTTGGTTAACAATGAATTCCGCCTCTGTTAGCTAAGCAAATCATTCTGGTAGCTCACGAGTTGGGTCCGATCCTACAGTCACAAGTGGTATCAGAGCCTTGAGGTCTGATTTGAGAACAAACAACCAAGTTTCAGCTGGATTCAACCTTCAAAGATCAAGATTCATCCATCGAAGAACTCTTTTTCTACTCCTTCTTGAAACATTATCTAGATCTGGACAAATTCATGGAAAAATTGGACTAGGTTTTTAGTATGTTGTGTTAAAATCAATCATAATGAATCCCTGAAACATAGAGATCTGAAATCAATCAAAATCATGCTTGAAATTGCTAAAAACGTAAAATTGTGAACAAGTGTTCAACCTGATTAAAATTTCCGTACGAAATTAAGAGCAAGTTTTCGTACGAAAATTAAGTGTGAGAGTGGGTAGTCAATTCAATTTTGCTAAGGCTAATATTTCGTACGAAATTTCTTGCGAAATCAGTTTTCATACAAAGTCATGTTTTCGTGCGGAAATCATCTTAAAGTTTTCGTACGAAAATTATGATAAATCTTTGTCTTTGTTACTCAGTTTGCATCAAGAATCAGAACTAATCTGTTTTTCTATTCAAAGTGTTTTTAAGATATCAGGTGAGGAAGATTTTCACAACGCTTTTGCCACGAAAGCAATCACTACGTCTGCAGCAGCTCAGAATATGAGCCTCGAAAACGAAATGGGAACAACTACAAAACCTCCGAAACTTATGAACATAGAGGATTATGAAAGTTGGAGTGAAAGGTTCAAAAACTGGGTTCAGGCAACCAATTTTGATTGCTGGATTGCGATCGAAAGAAAATACCAAGCACCGCTCAATGAACATGGTCTTGAAAAGACATTGGCAAGGTTGACTGACACAGAACGGGATAAGTATGTCAATGAGAAAAAGATGATGAACCTTCTGCAGTAGGCAATAAAGGAAGATATCCTAGTTCTCTTACAATATGACGATGATGCTCAGTCATTATGGCTTGCTTTACGCTTGAGGGCACAAGGAAGTACCCAACTCAGAAAGGGAAAGAAAGCATTGTTAAGCAAAGAGTTTGAAGTTTTCAATCTCATTCAAGGCGAGACGATGAAGCAGCTAATAGAGAGATACTACCACTTGGTCGTTCAGATGAAGCGAATGGGAATTGTTAAGATAAATGAAGAGATAGTTGATAAATTGGCAGATTCGCTACCTGAAGAAGAGTGGTCGACATACTTAACCATCCTAAAAAATGGAGCAGAATATGTCAGTCTCAATTTGCCAAGGTTTATTGAGAAACTAGAAGGGCATGAATTAGAGATGAAAAGTCGGCAAAAAGCAAAAGAACGAACATGCAACAGGATGTAAATATGTACTACAAAGGAAATCCAACTACACTTGTTCAAAGCCCAAAGATTCAAACAGCTTTCAACGCTAATTCTAACACAAGTCCACCTTCCAATCAGTCAAGTGGATTTCAGTCATTTGCTTCCTTCAATCCAAATATTCAACAAGGGCAACAATCATCTCAAATGTCACACCCCGACCCGCAGCGGATAAGGTGATCGGGGCATGATTGGGTTATCATCAAAGCTCATGACATTTATTAAACGTTTCATATTTATTAATACAAATTAAATGGAAATTTATAATGATTGCTACAACATGATTTAACTACAAACTAAACTTCTTTGTTCTCTTCTAAGGCATATCCTATGTTTTCCTTGCTTCAACCTGTTCACCTGTATCATGTGTAAAAAGGTTTTTTTGGATCAACATAATGTTGGCGAGTGAATCCTACGGAAAACATTTGAACAATTTATTTAGATTGATTATGAAATATGTGCACAACCAAACATGAGTAAAATTAGATATAACTTGATCAACAATCATAAGATGTTAAATGAACACTCATGAATAATAATGGAACAATTAAAGGCACGCGATGCTCAACTCGTCTCTCACGAGGAACTGAGGGGCCTGATGAATGAATTTCATAATCATGATAATATGAATAACACAACTACAAACAATATAACTCAATGAAAACACACATGAACAATAATGAATTTGAATTGAAGCACGCGATGTTCTACTCGTTTCCCACGAGGAACTGATGGGCTTAATGTATGAGTTTCATGTAATTTGACAAACGGAATATAAGTAAATCACAACAATAAATCAATCTAAGTTTAAATCATGATGTGGTATGGCACAAGTTTAAATAAATAAATTAATTATTTCATAACACATGACACACCCCAAAACGTGTAATTTAAAAGGGGGAATTGTAAGATTCACTCACAGTGGGTGCGTTCGGTTGATGACGTTGAATGCACGCGAAGTGGTTTTAACCACGAGTGAGATTTAACCTAGATAAATCGCATTATGGTTTGGTAAGTAAACGAATTTTATTAAACTATTTTAGTAGGATTGTTGGGTGTATTTTTGTGAGTTTGAGGCTATTTTCTAATCTTAAAAATGTTATTTTTAAGTATTTATAATTGATTTTTAATTAAAATAATTAAATAAAAATAATAAAAATATTTTATTTTTTTTCTGCTACTGTTGACTTTGACTTGTTGACTTTGACCGGCGTTGACCGGTTCGAGGCATATTGTTGTGCGCTCGGTGAGGCTCGAACCCGAGACCTCCCGTACGCGTGCACGCAGCTCTACCAACTGAGCTACGTGTCTAACCCGTTATATATCCGATTTTAATTTCATATATACATTAATTAACATTAACAGAAAATCATTTTTATTTTAAAAACAGTTTAAGCGATTCGGCGGTGCACTCCACAGGTCTCGAACTCGGGACCTGTGGGTTAATCTAACACACAGTCCACCGCTGGACTGTGTGTTTAACATGTTATATACTTTGATTTTTATTATACTTAAATACAATTTAGTTATTTCATTTTTCTGCCTTATTTAAAAAGAATAGATAATCGTCCGAGTCGGTGCTGAAGACCGGACTCGAACTCGTGACCAGCGATATAAACAAACACACAGTCCACCGCTGGACTGTGTGTTTAACTTGGTTATTATTCCGGTTATTAATATACTTAACATATAACTAAGGCGACTCCGGTTCAGTAACAAAAAAAAATAGATTTTATTAAGGCAGCGTGTGTGAGACGGGAATCGAACTCGAGACCTTTGCATGATTAACGTCTTATGTGCACACAGTCCACCGCTGGACTGTGTGTCTAACCCGAGTAAAATCCTGATTTATAATATACTTATATGATATAGAAAAACATCGTCTTCTTCGTCAATGTTGAACCAGAAATCGGGTCTGACTGGTTCGAGTTTTTATTCAAGTTTTATTAGTGTTTTAGGTTAATTACTGGTAGGATAGAAGTAAAAAGAAAGGAAAATAAGCGTGAGGTATACCGACTCGTTTTCCTCTGTTTTCCGGCAGAACTCCGGCGACAGAAAACAACTCCGGCGTCTGGTGCCTTGCAGCAGCAAGTCTCCGGAAAGCTTGGAAAGAGTAAGGGTAACTTCGTTAAAGGTTTAGGGGATTCAGTGAAGCTCAGGGATTAAAACTCGGTTTTCCGGCGAAAAACAGGAAAGTTCCGGCGAGTGGAATTACGCCGAGAAAAGGTGTGATTTTTGAGCGAAAGTGTTTGTCGTCGGTTGTGGGTCAATTTATAGGACAAATCGTCAATGCACTTGGTCTGAATTCCGACTGTGTTCGTTATTTAAATTTTCCGGCGGTTATGAATTTGGTCGCGGACTTTAAACATCGGTTATAACCGATGTCTGATTAAAGGTTTACGTTATAACGTAAATCGTAGTTAAGATTCGCGGAAATTCCGGGATTCCGACGACTGAATCGTTTGGGCGCCGGTTTTGAATTCGTAACGTTATTATATCAATTAAATGATTGAAATATATAACAAACAGAACAAGCGGCGCAGTGGTTTGTGTGTTGAGAGATAAGACGCTTGCTGATTCGGTACAGACCCGGGTTCGAAACCCGGCAGATGTATTTCATTTTTATTTTGCGATTTTTGACAGTTTTCAAAAACTAAATATATATTCGCGTATAATAATTGATTACGGATCGTTTAAAAATGTTTTGGACATTTAATTCGCAACGAAAATTTTGACTGACTGTTCGGTTGCTAAACGGAGCGGGTTTGGTAAATCCGTTTTTTACGGATGTTACATCAAAGCTCCAACCAACCACAAAACAACCATCAGAATCAATCTAATCCCAACCAACGAGTCCTACAATGTAATATTGCAGTAAACCTTCAGAATGCTCAAGACTTTAACAAGCAAACCGCAAAGAAACACATGGTATTACTTGCAGCAGTTCTGGAATCTTATGAAAGCTTGGTAGCTGGGAGAATAGGGAATCTAGAAATGACCAAAGAAGATTATGATCAGATTGATCCAGAGGAAATGGAATTGATAGATATTATGTGGTGTATGGCATCGGTTTTTCGTAGAGCTCAACGCTTCATGGAGATTACAAGAAGAGACGATTTGAGAGGTCTTGATGGAAAACTGGACTTGATAAATCCAAAGTTACATGCTTCAGGTGTCGGGAAAAAGGACACTTCAAGCGTGAATGTCCAAATCACGAAGTCAAAGGAAATCATAATCCATTTGGGGATGATTACTATAAGAAGGCAATTTACCATTGACCACAGCCTGAGAAAAGAATGGTGCAAATCGAAGATGGATCTTCGAACACAAAAGATAAAGCTCCTATAGTCATGCAAGAAGATGAAGGGTTCAACTGGAACAACTTCATTACAAAGAAAGAAAGTCTTGCTTTAGTAGCTGAAATCATGAATGAACCCGAATCATCAGAAGAAGTCTCAGAAGAAGAAATGGAAGAGGTTCTTGCAGACTATTTCAGATCATCAGCAGAAGAAGAAGAATGTCTAAAAGGTACTCCTAAACCTTGTTTGTTTGATACAATTCTTCGAACTTTTGCAGGTAGTTTTGATTCAAACCACCAAGAAGAAAGCAGCGATGAAATGAACTCAGAATGTGTGGAAGTAATCGATGTTACCAAGCCTGTGACAATTGAGAGCCTAACTGACATTGCCAACAAAGCTCTTACGGCTAACACAAAAGAGGTAGTCAGTGTGGGAGAACAGGTAGAAAAGGTTGAAACAGTAAACAAAAAGAATTAAAGCTGTCGAAGTGGTCATTATATGCTTAAAGTGTAACAAAGCATGCGAAGAATGCGTTGAAAAAGAAAACGCTTTTAACGAACTTAAAACCTACAATGATAAGTTGTCATATTATTATAATACGGTAAAAGAAGCATATGATAAACTTAGCAAGACCATTTGACAGTATGAGAAAGTGATCTAAGAAGATGACAAAACAATTTCAATGCTCAAAGCAACTGTGATGGACAAATAAACCGCAATTAACATTCACATTAACACAATTGCTAAGCTAAAAAGTGAACTGGAGAAAACAAAAATTGAAACTGAATGAGTTAACAAATTGTTAATTAGTTATTCTACCAGTATGTATGTCATTGACCACATTCTTTCCAAAATTAAGAACAACAAAGAAGGTAAGAAGAATGATAATAACCAAGGAGAATGTTACGATCATGTTCCACCACCCATGTGGAATAGCTATGCTAAGAAACGACCAGATGGGGTGGAGAAGGCGCTGGACCTAAATTTTCTCACTGAAAAGAGTAATGAGCTGCCTAAAGATATTGATATAACTTATTCCAAAGCTGAAAAGGATTGTGAATCCGATGCGGTAACCAAAGTGGTTGAAAATATATTCAAAAATGAGTCTGATAGCACAGTTTATGAGAGTGCTGAGTCAAACAATGAAAAGTCTGAGTCAAGTTCACTTTCTGGAAGTGAGAAAAGTTTTCATGAAAATTTTATCTCACCATCAGATAACAGTTTAAATGATGATCCTAATGTAGTGATCTACAAACTAAAAGGATCAAATAAACTATATACTGATGAAGATTTTCCAATCCAGAATGTTAACTTAGACCTTGTTGACAAATTCTTTAAACTCGTTGAAGTCAACACATATGATCTTGAGAAACATGTTGTTGGTTTTTACTCAAAACCAAAAAGGTCTAACAAATATGTTCATCCAAGAGGAAGAAGTTATCCTGAAAACAAAAGGGATGGGTTAGGGTTTGAAAAGAAGAAAAATAACAACAAGTCACAAAAACCAAATTTTACAAAGAAAGTTGAGTTTGTTTTTGGAACAAACACTGTGGATGAAAAGGAATCATCAACAAACAAACCAACGATGAGTTTAAGAAAGAAAAGGAACTCCGTGAACAATCTTTGGAACACACTGTTGTAAACGACAATAGAACATGCTACATATGTAACAAAGTTAGGCATATTGCATGACAATGTTCTCAAAATCATCCAAAACTTGTTCATGGACAATAGAGATTCACAGTAGATGAGAAGAAAAAGGATCCAGAGTTTGTGCCAACAAAGATTTTGAAAAGAAATGATGATTCTAACTCTAATGAGAAACCAAATGGAACCTTTTCAAACTATGAAGTTGGTGAAACATCCAAAGAAAAAAGAAAAGAAGGAATCAAATCTTTACATCAAAAAGGCATTTTCGAAGGCACAAACCTAGGTAGCCAAAACCAAAACATCTCCTGTGGTCACAAAATCAACCAATGTCCCAGTCAAACCAAAAGATAAAACAGAATCAAAGACTGGACAGTGGGTTGAAACTAAGAAGGAAATAAAAGTTGCCAATGTTCCAAAAGTCGACATTGTCATCCCACCCAAGACCGAAAGGGCTTGGGTCTCTCTTTTGAAGTAATATGTTTTTCATGTGTGCAGGGGCTTCCGAGGTTTATCATTTCAAAGTGGATTATGGACAGTGGAGCTTCTAGGCACATGACGAGGATGTTAGCTTTGCTATACAATGTAAAAGCTATCAGGTGAGGTGATGCTGGGTTTGCCGGAACACAAGGCGGCAGGATCGTGGGAGAAGGTATTCTTACAAACGGAGTGGTGTCATTCGACAAAGTGAACTACATTGCTGAGCTCGAGAACAAGTTAGATCTGTGACAAGAAGTTCACAACTCATTTCAATGAAAAGGAGTCTCTTATTCTCGTGGGTGTTCTTTCAAGAGAGCAAGAATGAAACGTTTGATAACTTGATGATCTTGTTTTGAAAGATAGAAAATCTTTACCATTTGCCAATCAAAAGAATCAGAAGTGACAATGGTACTGAGTTTAAGAACAACAAAATGCTCGAATTCTGCAATGCTAAGGGTATTCATCATGAGTTCAGTGCCTCCTATACTCCACAACAAAATGGAGTAGCTGAACGAAAGAACAGAACGCTAATTGAGACTGCACGCATGATGCTTGCTGATTCGAAACTGCCTATTAGCTTTTGGAGTGAAGCCGTTGCATCTGCATGCTACACCCTTAACCACGTAATGACTGTCAAGCCACATAATAAGACATGCTTTGAACTTCTTAACCAGCGAAAACCTAATCTAAAGTTTTTGGAACCTTTTGGATCACCGTGTACTGTATTGGACCCGGAGGGTAAATTTGGAGCCATATCTTTGGAAGGGTTCTTTGTAGGATATGCTAGTCCGCAAAAGAGAGTTTATCTACCAAGCATGAATCAGGTTATCATTGCTCAACATGTTGATTGCCAGAGATACACAACGCCTATGCAAAAACCTGGAGATCCTTGGCTGTTTAATTACGAAGGGTTGTGGAATTCTTACGACCTGTCAAAAGAACCATCAGAGGAAGAACTTCTCTTGCTATTTCAACAACATCAAATATCTAATCAAGAGCAAGTTACACGACTGTTAGTGATTTATTCTTCTCAACCAACAACAAATTCTTCTGAAGCAGGTCCGAGCAACACTCAACAAGAACCTGTAGTCGCACCAATTAAGAACAATGCAGAACCATCTTCCGCTCAGCCAATAAATACAAATCCTGAAAGAGCGCCTACCTTTGATGATGAGGGGTCCAGTTCTGATGAAGGATCAGAATAAATTACAAGTTATCTAAAAACTCAAGCAGCAGAAACCAGTGCAAGAAATAAGGCTACTTCTTTAGAACAAGTTGCTGATCAAAATGTCAAGAATTTGGAAAGCACAGTAAATGTTCCAATGGAAGTAATGCCAAAATCAGTTTCCTACCATCCGTTAGATAACATCATCGGAGAACTACAAACTGGAATGAAAACGTGAAATCAGATCAATAAGGATCTAAGTTATTTTTATTCCAAAGTTGCTCCACTCCAAACTAGATTTTCTCATAGTTGTTTTGTTTCTCAGGTTGAACCAGGCAACTACAGAGATGCTCTTAAAGATGAAAATTGGGTGGAAGCAATGCATGAAGAATTGTTGTAAGTCCAGAAACATGGAGTCTGGGAACTTGTTGATCTACCACACAATCAGAAAAGATAAATACTCGGTGGGTGTTCAAGTGCAAAAGAGATAATAGAGGAGTGGTTGTGCACAACAAATCTCGACTCGTAATCCAAGGTTTTCATCAGCAAGAAGGAATAGACTACAACGAAGTCTTTGCCCCAGTCGCACGTTTTGAAGCAATCTGCATTTTCCTGGCGTTCGCCTCATGGAAAGGTTTTAAAGTGTACCAGTTGGATGTGAAGTCTGCTTTCCTGTATGGTAAGGTAAAAGAGGAGGTGTACGTTGGCCAACCACCAGGATTTGTCAATCCGATATACAAGTATAAGGTGTACTTATTGAAGAAAGCGTTGTACGGCTTACACCAGGCCCCGAGAGCCTAGTACGAGACACTTTCCAAACATCTTCTTGCTAACCATTTCACCAGAGGAACAGTAGACAGTACCCTCTTTACCAAGGAAGTGGATGGACATCTTATTATCGTGCAAATCTATGTGGACGATATCATCTTTGGGTTGACAAATGAACAGTTGTGTAAAGACTTTGAAAAGGTCATGAAAGAGAAATTTGAAATGAGCGCTATGGGAGAGATGAAATTCTTTTTGGGGCTTCAGGTTGAACAACTGCCAGACTGTATTTTCATTCACCAGACGAAGTATGTTCATGACGTGTTGGAGAGATTTGACATGACAGGAACTAAGCCCGCATCTACCCCTTTAGCCACAAACCACGACATTTGTGCAGACGAACATGGAGATAAAGTTGATGAAACATTATACCGCTCCATGACTGGTTCCTTGATGTATCTCACAGCTTCGAGACCAGATATCATGTATCCTACATTCCTTTGCGCAAGATATCAGTCAAATCCAAAGGAATCACATATGTTGATCATCAAAAGAATTATGCGCTAACTGAAAGGATGCCCAAGCACCGGCTTGTGGTATCCACGTTATGACGAATTCAGTCTCGCAGGATACTCTAACTCTGATTTTGGTTGCTGCAAGCTAAATGCTAAATCTACAACGGCTGGTTGCCAGTTCTTCGGAACTCGTTTTGTAACGTGGCAATGCAAGAAACAGACCACGGTCGCTCTCTCTACTTGTGAATCTGAATACGTTTCAACATCCAGTTGTTGTTCCCAAATATTGTGGATACAACAACAGATGAGAGACTTCGGACTTCAATTTCTTGATACCTTATATATGTAGATAACAAAGTGGCTATTGATATCACAGTCAATCCTTGTCAACACTCACGCACTAAACATACTGAAATTTGATACCACTTTATCCGTGATTGTGACGAGAAAGGTTGGTACGAATTGAGAAAATCCACACAGATTACCAAAAAGCAGATTTTACACCAAAGCTTTTGACAGAGCAAGATTTGAAATCTTTTAAAATTAAATGGTTTAAAGAATCTGACATCATGAGATGTTTATGAGGTTGAATTTGAGGATGACGATGTTGTGAAGTGATCCTCATCGGTATATCACATGTTTTTCTGTAAATAGTTTTCATGCTTTCTTAAAAACAAAAATCCAAAAATATGTTTTTGATTTTAGAGGAAGAAAAGTTATGGAAAATACAAAAACATTGAAAATTTGAAAAATACAAAAAAAAAATGAAAAAACCTTGAAAAATACAAAAACATTAAAAAAGAAAAAAAAGAGTTTTGTGTATAAGAGGAGATGATAGTACATCAGTGGACTATTACAGTACGCTAAAGAAATGAATAGTTTAAAAGTGTCTAAACAGGTCTTTCTAAAGATGTGCCAGTAGACTTCGCACGTTCAATAAACTGCTTTCGGGATATAAACATAAAAAGATGAACTGGAAAATGTGTGGCATAACATCTCTCGGATATATGGACTTGGTAATCCGAAATTTCGTTTGAGAGAATGCCAGATTCTGAGATTCTAGGTCTTTATATTTAGTTGATATATGTGGTAATATATGAGTTCTTCTGATTTTGCATCAACAATGGCCAAGAACTTTTATAATACTTTCGCATTATTCACCCCCAAATGAAGAAAAAGGTCATAAAAAGATATGACATTCTGCAGTACAAAAGTTAAAAGATTTCCAAGAGGAACACCACCTAAAGTCGAGCCTTCATCTCTTTCTCTGTACGGAAGTACTAACCTGAGCTCTCAAGATTTCACATTTTCACCACTTTACAGATATCAGTTAGATATATTCACATGTGAGATGAAATCTAGGGAATCTCGATGCGGGAGTATATTCTGAGGTAGGAAACACAGATTAGGCCATGTTGCTAAAAAAAATTACCTAATGTATCTTTAAGCAGTTGAGAAATGTGTAATGGTTTAAAGTGGACCAGTATACTGACAATCTAAAGAAAATCTGTTTAGGAACTTAAAGTTTTATTTAGAGCAACGGTACTGGTAATGTATCTCAACAAACTGATATGATCCTCTAACACAAACTCGCAAAATTATGTTTGTAGATATGACTTTAAGTGTTTTCTTGTTTAAGAAAAACCCAAAAATTCAAAAAGATTCTCTTTTCTACTTTAGTTTTTGACTACCGTGATGGAAAACATATCTTCAAAATCGAAAGCGATAGAATGCTGAAGGAAAGCTAAGAAATTATGGGCTGTGAGCTAATCTGGAAAGAAAGTTTGTTCTGAAACGTTAAAAAGTTCATTAATTTGAAACTTAAAATCAACAAAAAGTGTCAATTTTCGTCAAATTGTGGTCATCCAGGGTTATAACTTGGACTTGGTAGCTAAATCAGTTAATTACGGTCATTAACTTGGACTTGGTTAACTGAGTGGGTATTTAAAACTGAAATCACACGAAAAAGGTGAAAGGTCAAGAAAAGTAGGGTAGTAGGTCAAATTTTCATACGAAAATCTAACTGTTATTTTCATGCGAAAAAGTTTAAACAATTTTTGTACGAAAATTCAAAGGCCTACATGAGAGCCAGTTTAATATTTCGTACGGAATTTGAAGTTCTAATTGGTGCGAATTCTCAGAACTAACTTTGTGCCATCTCTCATTCTACTCATTTTCTGACTCGTTTGACACATTGGGGAGGTTGATTTGCACACCTCTACTAATGGTGAAGGTATAATTTGAAGTTCGGACCGCAATTTGACGAAACATGGACCTTTTGGACTTAAAACGTAGTTTTAGGATAATTGAACCGGTAAAAGATAAAATTGATCATACAAACACGTATATCGGCTCGTTTAGTCTAAGATTGATCGTTTAATTTCATAAAAATCACACATTTTAGGTTCGGTGCTTAACTTGTTAGTTTGGTGCGAAACCAGTTTTTTCGCACGAAAATTTTAGTTTTCATACGAAAAGTTCAGTCATTTTCTAAGCTAATCAGATGTAAATTTCGTACGGAAATTTGGTATAAAATTTCGTATGAAAATTTTGAAGAATTAAAAGTTGAAAATTTTTCTAACTCTTTTGTGCTCTCTATCATTCCAGGTAAACAGACCCGAGTTTGGCCCTATGCATAATGCATGCTGCTTATTGGATGATAATGTAGCAGAATACATAGCATTTTCCGATATTCACAAGTTTATGAAAAGAATTCCGATCTTCAAAGCTCTGACGGAGAAGCATGACGTTTATTTATCTCACGTAGAGCTGTTTTGGAAGTGTGCTAAACTGCAGGAATCGCCACGAGCAATTATTTCAGTTTAAAGGTCAATGGCGAAGAAGTAGAGGTGTCTATTATGGAAGAGCTGATTAGAAAAGTTTTAGATATCAACGACAAAAGTGATGATCCAACTGGATATTCTGAAAAGATGGTGAAGGGATGTTTTTATGGTATGGGGTACACTGGCTTGGTGGATGCTGCATCGTTCAAGATTAATCTTCTAGGAAGGCCATACCGTTTTCTTGCTCACTGCATTGTTAGATCTTTCAGCCATAAGAAGGGCAGACGGGATGATATAATCGATTATCAGATGTGCATGATGGTCGCTCTCGCTCTCAATCTTCCTTACAATTTCAGCAAACTTGTATTTGAGGAGATGGTTTTGAACTTGGGGAAATTAAGATTCTGGCAATATCCAAGGTTCTTTCAGATGATGTTAGACCATTTACATCCGAATCTAGAAAAGAAGAAAGATGATTTACAGATGATGTTAGACCATTTACGCCTTCTGATTTACACAACATCAGCTCCTACAGAAAGAACAAGAGAGAGCCTACGTACAAACCATTGTTTGGCTGGTTTATTAACAAAGACTTTCAGGCTCCACCGCCAAGCAAATGGAGAAAAGATAAAGTGGGATGAATCAGAAGAAGCAGAGAAGCTGGAATTGTTTGAAGAGAAGAGGAGTAATTGGTATGTTAAAGAGGATAGGCAGAAAAGGAAGGAATCTTATACAAGAACAGGTGCTACTGCTACTTTAAAGACTTCCAAAAAAAGGAAGAAATCTGCTGAGTCTTCATCTTCTGCTACAAAACGTCAAAAGAAGCAATCTGGTGTTGTTACAGGATTGGTTGATGAACCAAAGCCTGAGGAAGTACCTGTTTCTGATACAGTTCATGTAGAAGCAAATGTTGAAAGGGTTGAACCTATGGCAGCAAACATTGAACAACAAGCATATGGATCAGTTGAAGGAGGTGATGGTGATGGTGATGGTGATGGTTATGATGATGGATTATCCTCTGGTCCTGACTCCGAGGATCAATTGAAAAATGAAGAAGAGGAGAGGAAGAAAAAGGCGATAGAGGATAAGAAGAGGAAAGAAGTATGTGATGACGATATTCACTTTATTCCATCAGAATCTGAGGAGGAAATCTCAGTCGTCAAGCCTGCTGGGAAACCAGCTGATAAGCGCATTAAAAAGGCTCTGACTAAGAAGCCTGAGTCTACAGCAGGAAAATTGAGGATCAAATTGAGAACTAAAGCTATTGATCCGCCTGTTATTCCAACATCTACTGAGGCGTCTGCTCAAATTCCTCAACCTCCTCCACAACCTTTCGATCGCCCTATCTTTCCACCGAAGCTGCAATCTTCACCGCGTCAACACACTACAGCAGATGCTCCAATGCCATCTCCTCCACATCCTCCTATTCTCACTACTCCCACCACATCATAGCCGGTACAACAGTCATCGTCTTACCCAACTCAAGGAACGTTTGACGCAAGGTTTGATGATTTCTTATTTGATATTGGGTCAATCGCCGGAGGAGAAGACTTTTCTGCTGATAAAGTATATGAAGGGAGACTTGGAGAATTACATGCTGAAATTAAGAAGGCTGAGAAATGAATTAAGGAGCTTGAGTTTGATTGAGATAACATGAGGGAGATCTTGAGACTGGTGGTTAATGACAATGACAAATTCATGGAAGTAGCATAGAAGGTTTCTATTTATGAAGAAAGACTTAAGTTACTGGAGAATGAAAGGGAGAGTTTGAAGGCTATTCTTCGTAGTTATGAGACAGAGAATGAAAGAATGATAAAGAAAATGGAAGAGTACGAGGCTGAACGATCTTCGAACAATAGACAGATTGAGTTGATGAAGAAGATTCTTGTGAGGACTCTGGGTATTTCTCTGGCAGATGAGATAGAGAAAATAAAAAGAGAAGAAGCGACACAAAGAGTAGCAGAGAAGGAACAAGCTTCAAAGGCACTATCAGAGGCTGGAGCCAGAGGAAAGAATAAAATAGAAGAATTTCTTGTAAAAGATCAGCCTGAGCCTGAAGTTGTAGTTTCTGCGGATCCTGTGATTGAACACACTGCACCGGAAGCTGAATCCATGCCAGTTTCTCTTGAAATGGTTGTATACAAGCCTCTGACTCCTTGTTTTGTGATGGTAGGTTTACCACGTGATGTTGAGATGGACTATTCAGGCCTTCCAGAAAAACATCGCAAATATATGGAAAGAAAGCTAGAGAAAAAGCGTCAGATGGATAGATAAATTGATGAAGAAGTTGATTCTTACTATGACGTGCTAGAGTTGGCTAGTAGTGTTAGTGGTAGAAAGGAGGATAATGATAATGTTGGAGGTGCTGGAATATGTGTACCCGATTCAGTTATGAATATAAATGTCGATATTTCTGTGTACTTGAACGACTCGGCTAATCAACATTCTACAGATATAGTTCAGGGGGAGTCCAGTGACTTCATCATCGACTATTCCTGCTATGCCTAAACCAAGAATTTTCTATTTAGAGCATGATGTCAAAGAAGGGGAGAATGTGCATAACTTCTCCAAAGCTGAATTAGCAGAGCTGTATGGTCTAAATGAAGAATCATTTGTGTTCCATTTTGAAGATGATTTGAACAACACAAGTGTGTAACCTGATGATTATGTCTTTCAGCCGGTTTCAGATGCTGACGGTTATGATCATGTGATTATCGAAGATTGGGATTCTGACGGTTCTGATGACAACGATGCTACTTATGCCGGAGAGGGTACAGAAGTCTTACCAACCTTTGTAGAAATGTTTTCGTCTGGGAATGATGAGTTATAAAAGGCAGAGTTGAAAAGGCAATAAAGTCTGGATCAGTTCCTCAACAAATGACAAAGGAAGAGATTATTGAGATGAAGAAGAGATGGTTTAAAGAACTTCCACGAAAGTTTCTACGTCCTCTAGCGTTGTTAACCAGAGATCCTGATGCTTCGTTGGGAGATATCATTAGATGGGGTTGGATTGAAGAACTGGATGTATACGCAATCAAGAGGGAATTTGGTGTTCAGTACTTCAGGTACTTGAAGGATATCAAGACATTGCCTCATTGGGATGTAAATGAGCTGACACAATCCAAGTTATTCAACTTAAATATCAAGTTTCATGATCAGGATTTGTGGAAAATAATCAAGTACGAGGCCACGCAGAAGTTTCCTCGTTTGAAGCCACATTTCCCAAGAAAGGTTACACAGATTGATCGTGTCACACAAGAAAAGAATGTCACCCAGATCGTCAAGCGTCCTCATGCTATGAAGAATATGCCGCTAATCAAGATGGAACAATACTTTTAAAAGATCTTTAAATGGTGGCATTATGATTCAAGTACAGGTGAAGCGGTTATTTGTATTGAACCCGATGAAGACTCTTGTAAGATCACAAAGGAATTAACAGAGTCTGTCATTGCTCATAAACATACCTATGGGTTATGGATGGGGATCCGTTTGTTGGATCATATGTGGCTGGTTGATTGCTCGAAGAAAGATATTGAGCGTCTGTTCTATGTAAAGATCAGCTACGAAGACAAGATGAAGCTCAAGCTTTGCAGTTTCAAAAGATCGTTAACATTTGTTATGCTCATGATATTCACTCAGGTAAAGCTTGGAACACATCCTGGAGAGAGATAGAAGCAAAGGAAAAGAAAAAGAAAGAAAAAAAGGAGGCCGAGATTGAGGAGAGAAGAAAG
Organism: Scalesia atractyloides; assembly: GCA_947069175.1. Taxonomy (NCBI): domain Eukaryota; kingdom Viridiplantae; phylum Streptophyta; class Magnoliopsida; order Asterales; family Asteraceae; genus Scalesia; species Scalesia atractyloides. Next base: position 61,441,256 of record CAMTDV010000014.1, read on the forward strand.
ATTTCTGCTCGAGAAAGATTTAAGTTTGGCAACACATACAATTGACCTTCTCCAACAGATCAAACTCCAATTCCTTTAGAGGAGTGTCGAAAGCCTCCAAAGCACTTTTTCGGTTAATCAAGTCAAATGCTTATTGAAGATTTTTGAAGAAAAAGTTTTGAAGACCATCCACGACTGTGGCAACATCCAAGGGGGAGTCTGTTGGTGCACTAATGTCTATTGCCTACGTCTAGGATGAGTCAGTTATGTATTTAGGGCTTTGCAAGTGTCAAATATGAAGTTTTGTATGATTAATATAGATTTCGTACGAGCGGAGACTTAGATTTTGAGCCTTTTGCGGTACTGATTGATGTTATGGGGGATTACTTGGGTTGGCCGGGCTGTTTGTTTGCGAAGGCCGAAGGACTTAAAAATAAGTTTTTTGTGTTATTGGACAGAATCGGTGCCGTTTTCCCACGCCTCATTTTCCATAATATGATTATGAGCTGCAGAACGCTTGAAGCTGGAATTTTAGCATTGAATTTGGAACACAGGCCAAACTACGCTCCTAGGCTCCCTTCTTCGAGGTTGATTCCCCCAGATCAAATGACAAGGAGCCAAAAGCGAAGATGGCAGCGGAGGAATACAGAACGATCTGGAGATGCAAATGGAATGGCATTAGAGGCTGCTTCTATGAAAGCACCTGAGTCAGTGATGCCAACAACTTGTATGAGAGAATGCTCTAATGGACAGGATGGAAATGCTAGTTCATAGAGAAATTGACCCACGTAGGGAAGATGATGAGCAACTGGGATTCCCCATGATGAATTGATTTTCGTACGAAATCCACCCCAGGTCACTTTGGTGCGAAATGTGTTTAGTATAAATAGGTGTCTTGGGTGTTTGTGTTAGCATGCTGTTTTTTTGGAGATCAGAGGCGAAGCCCTGCTCGTTTGTGTCTGTAATTTTTACAAGTCATTTGATATAAAGATTCAGATGTGTTAAACAGTATCAACAATCTTGTTGTTTGTTTGTTCACTTGGTTAACAATGAATTCCGCCTCTGTTAGCTAAGCAAATCATTCCGGTAGCTCACGAGTTTGGTCCGATCCTACACTCACACCCCGTTTGGTCGGCGAACCTCTTGTTATCCAAGGCGAAAGGAGTGGTGCTGTTGTAGGCATATCTGCAAAGGCATCAGTAGACATCGATGCATAATTTTCTAGTGGTAACAATATATTTCCAAAAGCTTCTTGAAATTCTCTTTCAGAATTTTGGCTTTGTGGTGTTGTTTGTTTAGGTGCAGATTTTGGAGTTGATTGTTTATGGGTTGATTGTGGTTGCGGAGGTATAGGTTGTGAAGTAGTAGGTGGTGTTGAATGTGAGAGGGAGAAGTTGGTGGAGTAGAAGGAGTTATTTCTGACACAGGCTTTGACTTTTTTAACATTTTCCTTCTAGCTTTTGCAGCTGGTGACCCTGTAGTCTTCTTAACCTCTACTGCTTTACTCTTGTATGCCTTGTTTTCTTCTTCAGCCTAACTTCCTCTTCAGACTCATGCTCGGATGGAACATACACATCATCTCCCCTCTTTTTCATCATTTCTTGCTCTAACTCTTCTCTGATTTGACGTTCTCGTACATCAGTGGAGTCTTTAGATTCACCGTTGTCTGAAGTAGCAGAGAAGACACGGTGACATCACCTTCAATGTTTTCAGCTTCATAACATTTTTCTATGTCTCTACATTATCAGCTTCAATGTTCTCTCCTTCAACATTCTCAGGCTCATCTTCCGGTTCATCAACCAACATAGTTTGAACTTTCTTCACAGATCGTTTACGCTTCTTCTCAGTTTCAGCCTTAGTATAGCACCGGCTTCTCTTTTCAACTAAACCTTTTAAACCCTTTATCTCGTCTTTCTCATCACCACTAGTATCCTTACGCCATTGGCCTAACTCTGGCGCAATATAATCTTTCTTAGCAATCGCTCCAAACATTGCTTTTGCTGGTGGCTCAGTGTCTTGCCTCAAATATATATTCAACTTCAATAAAGTATCGTCGTCCATGTGATGCAGATACAAGATGTCATCGTCTTCTTTCTTCAAGTTCTTGAATTTATCGTCAAGAAGCATCTGAACGAACCTTGGATACTGAAAAAACTTGTCAACTCCAGTATTCTTTGTCATATAGCAAAAAATAACGTGCGAGAAGTTGAATGACAGATTCAAAACTAACACCGTGGCCATACACATCTGATAATCCTGTATATCATCGAAACCTCCTTTACTGTGGCTCAATGCGTGTATTAAGGAATGAATAAAGAACTTGTATGGATGCCCAAATGTTGATGCATTTTGTGTTCGTCACTTGTCGAATAGGCTAGATTGAGCGTGTGTTGAATATTGTATAGGTTAGAATCGAACACACGACCAAAATACGGAGCGTATAGTGAAATTGGGAACAAGTTCGCCGAACTTGTTATGGAATGGACAAGTTCGCCAGAACTTGTCATGAGATGGACAGGTTCGCCCGAACTTGACCATCCGCACTCCGGGTGAACTTGGGTGCCTATATATAGGTGTGTGTTCATTTGTAATTCAAGTTTTTGCAATCCCTATGGGGAGGTGCTGCCGGATTCTCTCCAGGAACTCCGGTAGCTGGACTTAAAGATGTAATACTCTTTCGGTATGAATGAAGACTTCTGCTGCATTCTGTTTCTACTCCATTCTTAATAACATTCTACCGAAATTGACATATTATGCACTAACTTCCGTCTAGAACCACCTGATCACGGACCTTCAATTGGTATCAGAGCTACGGTTATCACCTACGCTCATGAATTTGGACATTTAAGGACATTTGGAGGGGTTTTAGACGTAAATCATCAAATAAACATACAATCCACGAATAAAAAGTAAAACTGAATGGATAGGATTGTTAGAAAACCATTTTCGACCAGAACTATGGTGGAATCATCTCAAATTCGAAGAAATAATGATTCTGGATCGAAAAATGTGAAAAAGGGCTGGTTTTTTAAAAATCAAGTTCGCCCGAACTTGTATCATTTTGATCAAGTTCGCCCGAACTTGTAACATGTTGATCAAGTTCGCCCGAACTTGTAACATGGTGGACAATTCGCCCGAACTTGTCCAGGAGCCTAAAAAAATCAAGTTTTCGAATTTGATGGGATGAGTGTCCAGAAAAAATTTGGCGATAGAAATTTTTTCAAGTTTTCGATGACCGAACCGGATGTTCCGGGACACCGTCTAGAGCTTCGGAGTACAGATTTGGTGATGCGGTCTCAAAATTTTGAAGATAACGGGAGAGTCATTGATACCGATGCAGAATGTTGATCATTTGGGTGTCGTGACTAGTAATGGGCCTAAACGTTAAATCGGCATTTGTTAAATACTGAAAGTTCCGGATTTGAGGGGGAATTTCAGTGAAAATTTCAGTATGGTCAGAATTTGCAAAAATGAGGGGGAATAAAAATTTTACGATATATGAAGATTCCGGCATTTTTGAAATTCATGACTGCTGCAACAGTATCCGGGTGGTTACCAATTGCAGATTATAGAGAAATGCAGAGGATTGAGAATTCATTGGGTATTTCAAATTGATGTTGTGACAACTGTGAAAAATGCCGTTAAACTTTGATTGGTACAAGTCCGTGGTAACCGGACGGGATATGTGCATCATGATATTGTTATGATTATGTGTGATACCGATGACGAAACAGGTACACCTTAATTGGTCCTAAACGTTAAACATGATTAAAACAATAATTGCGCGTAAACTTTGCAACCTTGTATGACTTGTGCGCTATACTGAGCAATCGTTATTATGTCTCGGAGGAATCCTAGAGCACGTCATGATTATCATGACGCTATTATGGACCAACTATGCAGGTTGGTGTCCTTAGCCTTGAACAACGTGTTAAACGGAGACTTGACGTTTAACAGCGCATTAAACCTTTGACGTTGATTATTAGGTTAGCGGTAGTATCATTTAAGATTCCGAGTTCCAGGAACAACTTAGTTTTGTGCCATAGACTGTGACGTAAGGTTTGAAAATAATCAAGCCCGGGCACGCAAAACGAAGCAGCTCCCGGTCGGGTAAACGCTTTCGTTCCGGGCATAACATAAGGCAACCAAATGTGCAAGGAAGATTGATCAAGCTTAAAAACACTTAAACGAATGTCATATGAGAATTTTATGATTAAAACGTAACCATGCTCGGGTTTCGAGACGGTTATGCCCAATTTTTAAAACCGAATCTTTTGACAGTAAGAACGCGAAAAACGGAGCCCGTTTCGCAAATCGAGAATGTGACCGGGACCCGAAAACGAACCTTAAACGTGCCACTGAAGATAAACATCATCTTTTAACACGAAAAGACGAAGCACGACAAAGCGTGGGTGGGGTAGGGGCACCCCACCTTATTATATATTTCATTTTTCTTTTTCTTTCTCATTTTATTCCATTTTTTCAACATCTTCTTCTTTAAAACCTGCCATGAAGCTTCTTCTTCAGCTTATTTATACAAGAATCCTCACTAAATCAAGGTGATTTCACAAGTTCTAAGTGGTTTTGATTGTTATTTCTTGATTAAACGCGATTTATAACCGAAAAACTCATTTTAATCCAAGATTTTTGAAGGTTTAAACATGTTTATGGGCTGAATAAGAACACCTTGGTATTTCCATGGTGTTATATGGAACCCATGATCACAAATCTTTGGGGTTTAATACCCTAATCAACTCTTATTCGACAAAAATCGCTTAACTATTCGATTAACCGAAAAACAATGAATTAAAGCTTGATTGATCTAAGTTCTGGCATATTTGGGTTATACTTGATGTGTACGTACTGAATATAGCCTTCACACACTTCTGGGATCAAGATAAACACTTAGAATCGGAAGAATCGCTAGGTATATCATCTGAAAACCGAAACTAGGATGGGCAGAATGATTTTTAGCTATAACTTGGTCCTTGAAACTTGGATTTAGCTGAAATTTGGTGTGGTGATGTAGGGTATTGTCAGGAAGGTCCACGTAAAGTTTTAGAATTTTTGGAATTTTCTACGATATTTGGTGAATTTTTAACTGTTTTACAAAACGAATTTCAGAAAAATTATCAAACGGACTCAATAAATCACTAAATTACAGAGACACTAAGGAACATATGGGGAATGTTCGGGGAAAATTCGGATTCCATTGGTTGAGTTTTGATTTGGGTTAAAAATCCACGTTTTTGCGAGTTTTCGGTAGCCGGGAACGCACCGAAACGAAACCGAAAAAATATAAAACTTTTGTGAGGATTTCCTGGACATGTAAAGGGTATTCTAGAGGTTTTTTGGAATTTTTGAACCATTGATGTTAATTAATACTAATTATTTGATCAAATATTGTTTTATAGATAATTTATTTAAATAAGTAAAATGCCAAAATAAATTCCCAGAAATTTTTCCCATAATCTACAGATTTTTACTGAGTTACATAAAAATTTACAGGTTTTTATATAAAATATAGATTAAATGGGAATTTATGGAATTAAAAATAAGTTATTTTAAAGCAATTTCGGCAGTTTACCGTATAACGAACCTGCCGGAACTGGGAACTGACCCGACCCAAAAAATACGATAATTGGAACACTGGGAGTATTCCGGGAGGTTCCCAGGCAAATTGGGCACTAGGGGTGTGCTCTAAGACAATTCGGGAGAATTCCCGACGGGGAAAATGGAAACTCAAATTTGGGCAACTTAAACCCCCAAACACTCAAACTCCCTTGATGGGAAGTTAATCATTCTTGAATAACTACGTGTTGGCACTACTGGTATTCCCGTACCATTATCCGAACATGTTAAACTGCTGACTTTGGCTGGCACGCGAAACGGTGCCCGGAAGCCAAACTGAAAACTAATACTACCCTGACGTCCATCACCATACCAGTGTACTGTAGACTCAATCCGGAGTAAAAACTCCTGAACAGATCCAAGTTATAACCATTCCCAACTTAGATACTGATTTGAGTCCATACTTGCATGTGGGTTATTAAAGTTGATCCAGTTGCTTGATCACTCTTGTGTTGAGATCACTACTCGCACGGTGAGTTTCACTTCCCCACTTTTAAATGATTTTATTGTTTTCTGGGGACTTGCATGTTATAAACTGTGTTGATTACACCAATCTGGGAGTGAGTTTTAATCTCCCACTTTTAAATTGTGATACTGTTTCTGAGATGATTGGCAGGTTACGAAACTGTGTTAATTGCACCAACATATGATGTGAATTATCTAACACACGAACTACCTCTCCTCTGCAAGACAAGTGATTAACGTAAGCCTATGGACAGTGGATAGTACTATCGGTTTGACCAACCCAGTGCCACGACTGACAGTGTGTCGACACTAGGCTACTGCACTCGTCCTAATTTGGTTGTGTTGTTAGGCATAACTACTAAGGGGCGTTGAAATGCACATGACGCAGTTGATGGGCCGGGAGTGTCTTCGTGACACGGTCCGGTGGCCGGGAGTGTCTGGGATGTCATGGCCCGGGGAGAAACAGTCAAGGTTTCACTTGTATACTCATGTAATTCCATCTACGACTATGACTGTGACCGTCATTGTGACTAATACTGTGACCAGTGCAATTAAACTTGTTAACACATATGATTATACAATAATTAAACTTGTGGAACTCACGCAGCGTTTAACTTACCCTTTTCAAAACTAACGTGCATTTCAGGTAACTTGAGACTGGTGTGATCCGTGTATGTTGTTCAAGACATGTTTGTAGGCGAACCCTGATATAGACACATGTAGCTTCGAAGACTTATGTGGTTCATGGGAACACACAGTTGTAACATACATATAGTATGTAATCAACGTTTTGTAAGTAATAAAATGTAGTGTCTTTATAAACAATGTGCTTGTACTAGAGGTGTCTGTTGCATCCCGTATTTTTCTTCCGCTGCAAGTCGGGGTGTGACAGATGTCTAGTTTAAAAACGGGTGGTTACATAACTGAGTCTTGGAGGAGTTGTTATCAGATTCTGCGGTCATGGTTGTGGATTGACACCTGACTTGCGCGTATGGTTTGGAAGCACATACGACTGCCTATCTTTAACTCTGCTTTGCACATGAATTATTGACTGGACTAACCGCCAGGAGGTAAGGATGCTCTGTAGTTTCAGTTACCCCGGGTTGTATGCGGTACCATGATTAAAGAAGATGATTTATGGGATCGGATCTTCCAGACAAATAAGTGTACCGGTTGCTGACAAAAGAGGCTATATATTTGGGATTCCTTGATCACAGGAAGTTCAGAGTTTTCAGATTATGATACAAGTTGATGCTTAAGGGATGTAGGATTTAGGTCCTTATCATTAACTATGCAAAGCAAATGAACTATTTTGATCGGGTAAGCCGAAAATAGGGATGTTTTGTAGTTTCAAGGCGCCAGGTTCAGCGGAGATAGCTATATATCTGTCATTTGACTGAAGAGGAAGAATGTGATGTTGATCATGGACATATGTTTCTCATATTCGATGTGTTACCAGATTATCTGTTTCCGATGAAGATTTGCTGATTGAGCAGATTACCGATTTGCTGATCAAATCTTTCCGAAGGGTGCTTAACTGCGATTATGGAAATCGAGATTTCAGATTTTCGAGGGTATTCGGGAATTTGAAATTTTCCGATGCGGTGATTCGAAGTTTCTATCAACTCCCGGTTGAGTTTTTGATATTTTAGGAGTGTACGGAATAAACTCTCGATGCTCAAAGCTTATTCAAAAACTGAACTCGGATGCGGTTATCGTCGAAATGGAGAAGCTGCTTTGATTAGCTTCGAGTTGGTGGTTATTCAAGAAAATTTGTCGGTCAAGTAAATCAGAGGAGATCGGAAACCATGCAACCAAAGATCTGAACTGGAGATTTCAGCGGTATTGAAAGTTGATAATGCGAGCCCGGATCATCAATTTAGGGGGAATTTGTTGACGCGTCTCGACGACATCGACAGACACCTTGATTGAAGTTGCAGACTATTCAAACACGGCTCAAAGTTTTGAAGATCAAGATCAGGCTTCGACAGTAACGAACAACGGGGAATTTGTTGATGCATTTTGTGTTCGTCACTTGTCAAATAGGCTAGATTGAGCATGTGTTGAATATTGTATAGGTTAGAATCGAACACACGACCAAATACGAAGCGTATAGTGAAATTGGGAACAAGTTCGCCCGAACTTGTTATGAATGGACAAGTTCGCCCGAACTTGACCCATCCACATTCGGGAGAACTTGTGTGCCTATATATAGGTGTGTGTTCATTTGTAATTCAAGTTTTTGCAATCCGTACGGGGAGGTGCTGCTGGATTCTCTCCAGGAACTCCAGCAGCTGGACTTAAAGATGTATACTCTTTTGGTATGAATGAAGACTTCCGCTGCATTCTGTTTCTACTCCATTCTTAATAACATTCTACCGAAATTGGCATATTATGCACTAACTTTCGTCTAGAACCGCCTGATCACGGACCTTCACCAAGGTTTCCCTTTTTCCATGTTGTAGCGTTTACGTATCCTCTGTAATCCATTTTGTAAAAACAACCCTTCACCATGCGTTCTGGATAGCATGTTGGATCTGATTCTTTGTCTTTAAATCCTAGGACTCTTCGAACATCGGCTTCCGTTATCTTGACCTCAACATCTTTGTCATCAATCCTCATTGAAGAATATAAATTTTTTTCAGCTTCAACGTATCTTGCAGCATTCCAGAAATTCTCAACATGTGATCTATATGCACTGTGATGATGTGTTAACGCTTTGTTGATTTGAATGCGCTTCATGAAATCCAATATATATGCAAATGGTTCTAGTCTCAGGAATTTCTTTATGTCTAGCAAACAACAGGTGTTGTGGAACTTCAAATATTGGACTTCTTATCCTGCGTGACACACAAACACAAACACAAACACATAGACATTTTTTCAAAATTTTTAAATATTTCAACACTTCAGTTCGTACGAATTAGACAAACATCAATTCGTACGAATTGATATTTATCAATTATACAAACAAATTACCAAACACTTCGTATGAATTACAATTCTTATTTTCCAAAAGCCAATTCACACGAATTAGACAAATATACTTAGTAAACTTTCACTTTGTACGAATTGCAACTTCGTACTAAGTGGTTATCTTCTTCACCAAAAACCTGCAACTTGAATTTTTCAATGGTTTTAACAATTAAATGATTCAAATCATACTAAGCATGCCGATTAACAAGAATCTACATTCAATTTTAGTTTTTGTCCATTAAATCATCACAGATCTGAGTTTTAAAGGTCCGAATGTTCAAAATCATCAAATTCAATAGTGAAAGTTCGATTTTATACCTTGACCATTGTATAGAGTGTGTAAATCAACCCTAACAATGAATTTTTGGCAGAATAACGGCGTAATTTACACAAATTCTTTCACTTCACACTAAACTCTCTCTAAATCAACAGTGAATAAGAGATGACTTCATACGAATTTGATCTATTTATAGTCTTCAGTGTTTGATTTGTACGAAGTTGGTCTCTGTGTTCAATTCATATGAATTGTGTAGTAGTTCGTTCGAATTGACTACTACCAATTTCAACTTTTCAAACTTTTGTTCGTTAAAGAGTTTTATCAACCCACTCAGATAACCAACTCCAAGTTAATGACCCTAGTTAACTGATTTGTCTACTAAGTCCAAATTAATGACCTTGGTTGACCTTTTTGAGAACCACCATGTAACACCCCAATCACGTAATACAACTAGACCGGTGGAAATATCGGGAAGTCACGTTACAAATTGCTCACAAGTACGGTACTAAATTGTTTCATTATTGTTATCATTGTTTTACAATACAAAGAATACATGAAATTGTCTTTTGATTTAAAGAAGTATAAAGCCTGGATGCATTTCTATGTGCAGCATGCTTGAATAATCGAAACCTGAAACATATGTGAAAAAGAGACATCAACAAACAATGTTGGAAAGTACATAGTTTTGTTGGCCAAGTAAATGGCAAAACGTTTAGTGTTGCAATACTTCGACAACTACGAGAGTTGTCTATTAAAAATGGACACTTTGAAGCCAAGGAATGGCAAAAAGATTTAGTATTGCAATACATTAACTTGATTATGAAAAAAATTGCTACTTTTCATCATCAATTTTTTTTCTTTTGATGACGAAAAAGTAGCGATTTTGTTATAAAAAAATTTTATGTGTGTGTTTTTAGATTTTTTTTTAGGTTTTCGGGGGGTTTAGACTTATGGTTTAGTTTTTAGCATTTAGTTTGGGTGTGGGTGTGGTGGGGGCTCTGGTTTTTGGGGGTTTATTTGGTGAGGTTATATATATATATATATATATATATATATAGGGGAAGGTTCATTGGGGAACACTAAAACAGTGGGGAACCGACTCAAACGAATTCCGATTGGACTCATTCCAGCGGCGTTGGAACCGGCTCGTCGAACCCTAACTAGGATCTCTTAACCCTAAATCCTAACCCCAAAACCCTAAATCTAAAAAATAAGGATAAAACCTAAGCTAAATCGTAAAATCTAAGTTATAAACCCTAAAGGCTAAACTAAAGCTAAAACCTAATGGCTAAACCCTAAAACACTAAACCTAAATACTAATGATTAACCCTAAAACTAAACCCTAAAGCTAAACCCTAAGGCTAAACCCTAATTTAAGACCCTAAATCCAAACCCTAATATATTTAGGGTTTAGGGGTTAGGATTTAGGGTTTAGGTTAAGAGATCCTAGTTAGGGTTCGACGAGCCGGTTCCAACACCGCTGGAATGAGTCTAATCGGAGTTCGTTTGAGTCGGTTCCTCACTGTTCCCCATTTTTTTAGTGTTCCCCAATGAACCTCACGCTATATATATATATATATATATATATATACAGGAGAAGGATCCGTTAGGAACCACCTTTATTGGGAGAACCGCGAGAACCAATGTGAACACAACTAAAAATACCTAAAAATCTAAAAACCACCCAATTTTTTTAAACATTTTTTACAAAAAAAACTATTTTATTTTATTATTTTTTTTTGGTGGTGGTGGAGTGGGAGTGGCTATTTAGGTTTTGGTGGTGGTGTAGTAGGTTAATTTTGTTGTCTTCACATTGGTTCTCGCAATAAAAGGTGGTTCTCGCATGAAGCCTACCCTATATGTAAGATATATGTATTTATATATATTTAGGGTAGGAATCCTAAGAGAAGTCCACCCTATTTGAAAAACTTGAGAAACATTTTGGACCACACATTTCACTAAGCTTTTTGTAATATACACATATGTATAGTTCAAAATTGACTATATACATATATGTATATTGAATTATACACATATGTATATAGTCAATTTTAAACTATATATATGTGTATATTATGAAAACCTTTGGGAAAATATGTGGTCTAGAATGCTTCTCAAGTTTCTCAATTAGCATACTACTTCTCACAAGATCAACAACTTTCTCCAGTAATCTTTGAAATTCTTTTTAGGTTTTGAATAAAACTTCTTCGTATTTTTATCAAGATCAAATGTGTTTACTTCAACAAGTTTAATCAGTTTATCAATATGATTTTCCTTCACATTCTGAATCAAAAATGTCTCATCAAAGCACAATTTATCAGAATCCTTAACTTTGTAAAGAACAACGTTAGGATCATCACTTAAACTGTCTTCTGACGATTCAAAAGAATTTTTGTGAACACTGTCTTCACTTTCATATTGTGAGTTTGAATCGGAACTATTCAAACTTGATTCAGCACATTCAAAAGTTGAATCATCTGAATCACTTTCCAAAACTTTTTCAACCACATTTTTTTACTAATTCAGTTTCATTGTTATTTTCAGATTTAGTATATACTATATCTATGTTCTCAGGTAGCTCATCAACCATCTCATTTTGTACAAGGTTTTTCAACCTCGACAATTTGCACCTTCACCACTTCTTTTACAAATTCTGTCTCATTTTCCGATTTCTTTATCTCTGGATCAGAATCTACTTCTTCCAAATTTGCCATCATCGCCTTATCTGCGATCTTTGTCATATTTTCAACTGTCATTTCTTTCTCAACATTGATCATTTCTTCAATTTCTGGTTTCACTGTCTCCACAAGCTCACTCTGGAATTCGGGGCTTGTAGGACCTATCCTGATAGCATAGGAACCTAGATTTGATATCTAATGTCCATAATAGCGGAAATATTACGACACGATTACCAAACAACAAGAATTAGTCAGTTAAACGTCAATTTTATTGATATAACATCAAGTCTCCAATTTGACAGAGCTTCGCCTCAAAGTGCACATAGTTACAAATGACAAGACAAGCTAGCTATTTATAGGGAAACAAGTTCGCTAGAGGGAGAGATGAGTTCGGGCGAACTTGACATCAACATGTAATCTCAAGCGAACTTGGCCCTTTAACACATAAATACTTGATTTTGCTAGCCTATTCACATCTAATCTATACAGACTCGATATAAGACTAAGACATAGACATTCTACACCAACAGACTCCCCTTGGATATCATCTTCGTCTTTTATCATCTTCAAAACTCTGTCTTCAAATAAAACTTTAACGTGTACGACCAACGAAGTTCTTGTACGGTTCTTTCGTCTTTCTTGCTTCAGATCTGGCGCCTGATCAGTACGAGGCTCTTTGTTCATAAATTGAAACCTTCTGAGCCTTGCCACCCTACCTTTTTCATGTATCTCCTCGAGACGCTTTTCTTCTTTTAAGAATTCAACACGTTCAAGATCCCTCAAACTTGTTTCCCACATCTTTCCATAATTAACTTCTCGAGCATAGCATACGTTAACGACCCTCTGATATTGCATGGCATGTTCTTTTTCACGTTCTTCGAATACAATCTTGTTGTAGAACAAGCACTTGATATCTTCTCTCAAGCAATTCACTAGGCATCAAAGGCATGTTTCTCATTGCTCTCGGTCGTTTCATGATCAATGTTATATCTTTCTCCCCTGTCTTCTTATTCGTTTTGATGCGACGACCTGGAATAAACGGCTTCCAATACTTAAATCCCTTTGTTGCTTCAAACTTGATCATCTTTCATAATAACTGATCAATAAACTTCATCTGATATGTGACATTTATGGTTTGAACAAGCTCTTCAACATCCCAGTAAGGAAATGTCTTGAAGTCTGCCAGATATTTGAAGTATTGAACTCCAAATTCACGTTTGATGGCATACACATTCAACTCCTTGAACCACCCCCAACTTAGGATATCACCTAATGACACGACTTTATCTCTGGTAAAGAATGCTAGAGGACATCGAAACTTATGTTCACGCGGCATCTCTTTGAACCAGGATTTCTTAGCTTGAGTTATTTCCTCCTTTGTCATTGGCTTTGGAACTTTACCTTCACGAATTGATTCCTCGATCTTATCTTTCAACATATCTTCATCCAATTGCTTGTACATTTCCTCGAAAGTAGGAAAACTATCAGTATTAGGACCAATGTACTTTGCAGCTTCATCCTTTTCGTCATCTGAAGACCAATCTTCCACTATCACTCTGTTGTGTTCATTTGCTTCAAATCTTCGTTGATAGTGATACTCGTTAGGCTTAAATGTATTCACGTTCAGTACTTGCTCCTCAAAATCAAAATCCAAAGATTCAGCATCAACTTCATTCAACTTGGCTAAATCTTCTTTAGTATAATTGTGAACGTACTCGCCTTCTTCAACATTGTGTTCAAGCATCAAAATCAAAGGCTTTGTCAGTACTGCAGCAACAGGCTTTGCAGACATATCAACATTAGTCATATCTATATCATCAGATGGCCATGTTTGCCCTGACTCCCCCTGAATTTGATCATTCATTGCATTTGATTCATCGTTCAGAAGACTTGTGAGATCGAAGCTTTCATTCACTGTCGCATCAACCACCTTTATACCTGTACCACTCGGATCATCATCATTATCTCCATCGTGGTCAGAATCATCTTTTGGATCATCTGTCGATGGTTCATCATCCTTATCTTCATCTTCTGCTTCATCATCATTCTTTTCTTCAGAAGCAGTTATAACATCAGAAGCCTTGACAGATTCGTCAACCTTAGAAATATCAGACTTCGAAGCTTTTTCAGGCTCATCAACAGACTTTTCAGCAGCTTCAGAAGATTTTGGTACTTCACCTTCAACACCTTTACCTTTACCACTTTCTGCAAGCTCTTTCTCTGCTCTTTCTTTCGCCTCTTGCCTATCTAAACGATCATATTCAGCGATAAAGTCAATACCAAGGCAGTTAGATAACACTTTCTGCATCCTTGTAAATCTTCGATCATTTAGGGCTTGTATCGTCTTTAGCTCAGCAATTTCTGTCTGAAGCTTTTCATTTGCATCTTGTAAACTTTCGATCAATGCCTTGAAGAATTCACGTTCACTTTCCAACACCTTTATCTTATCATCCATCATTTCTTTCTTCACTGAGCTTTGATTCACCTTCTTGATTAGCTCGGCTTTCTCTTCTTCATTCTTTTGTACTTTATCTTCTAAGATTTTGACACGCTTTTCAAGAACACCAATGTCTGTATCTGGAAAGAACTCATCTAGATCCTGAATATCTATCGATTCATTTGGAATATCACCAAATAGATTTGACTTTGGAGTTTTCGGTGTTGATTTAGGAGTAGCAGCTTTTGGAGTAGACTTCCTTGGAGTTGATTTCCTCAGAGTTGAGCTTTCAGAATGAACAGCTTTTGGATCAGGTGATTGAATCACTGGTACTTCAAGTAAATTAGACTCAGGAGGTTCTTGTGTTGCTCCTGGCCTTTCTGCCTCAGATGAAATGATAACAGGAGGTTCTTGTGGAACTCCTGGACGTTCAGCTTCAACTGTAACAACAGGAGGTTTTTGTGTAGGAGGTTCTTGTGTAATTCCTCTCTCCTATGCACCAGAAGGTTCTTGTGTAACTTTTGTGCTTTTAGGCTTTCCCTTGTATCTCCTTCTTGCTGGTTTCTGAGATTTCTTTGTCTTTTTGCCTTTTGCCGTTGGAGACCCTGTAGTCTTTGTTGTTGAAACTACTGCGGACTTTATACGCTTAGCTCTTTTCTTAGGTCTCTCCTCGTCGGACTCTTTTTCAAGATTAGGATCAAAATCAGCATCAGTCTCTTTGATCTTTTCAGCTTCAGTTTCTGCAATTGACTTCTTCGTCGCTTTTTCGAGCGAATCATCATCGTTATCAGAAGTCGCAGAAATAACATCATCCTCTTGCGTAGTCTTTTCTGCCTCTTGACTTTCAGTAACAACCACTGCACTCGAACCAGCCTCTGTTTGAACATTAACAGGCTTGTCTTCATCTATAAGCATCGTGTCAGCTTTCTTCATTGCACGTTTCTTTTTCTTTTCTATCTCAGCTTTGACAAACCATTCACTGCGAGCTTTAGGCTTGAATGTCTTAAACCATTCTTTTTCTACATTCAATTCATTCTCATCACCACTACCATCGTTCCTCCATTTATTTCCAGCAGGCGCAACATAATTTTTCATTCTTTAATGCCCCAAATATTTGTTTAGCTACCGGTGCTGAATCCTGCTTCTGGAACTTTAACAACTTCTTCACAGTCGTTTCATCAAGATGACTGAAGTACAAAATGTCATTTGGATCACGTGCTATATCTGTAAACTTCTCGTCTATAAGCATCTGCACGAACCTCGGATATAAGCATAATCTCGTGTCTTCCATATTCTTCGACATATGTGTGAATACAAGTTTAGAATAGTTATACGGCTTCTTTAGAATCAACGCCGTTGCCATACAGGCATATAATCTTGTACATCATCAAGACCCGCCTTTCTGTGACTGAATGTGTGAATGATTGAGTGCATTAGGAGCTTGTAGGGGTTTGGTACTTCCCCTTTCTTCAACGTCGGCTTGTTTACACTTCCCTTGTAACCCATACGGTAAAAACAACCTCGTACCATCTTTTCGTCCAGAAAAATAGGATCATCTTTGTCGTCGTTGAATTAAGATCCTGCGGATATTATCCTATGTAACTGTGATCACTTTGACTTTGTTTCCGACTTGTACTGACGAAGTAATAGTCTTTTTGTCTTCACTGAGACTTGCATTCATCCAGAAGTGATAAGTGTGAGATCTATAAGACACAGTTCGCTCAGTTATAGCACGGTGTATCGGACAATCCTTCAGAAACTTCAGAATGCTTTCGTATTCCTTCAGTGATGGACATAACACCTTATCAAGCGTAATACAAGTGTTGTGGAATTTAGAAAAATCCATCATAATCACCCGCGCGGGTACTTGAACCTAAAAAACGACGCAAAACACTTAGCATGCATTTCGAGAAAAAGTTACAAAAATTTTCAACACTTTAACAACAAGTTCGGGCGAACTTGATGTTGCTATAACAAACAGGTTTAAGTCAAGTTCGCCCAAACATGCCTATCAACATGTTCAATAATTCTTCATAAGTTCGGGCGAACTTACAATTCACACATTTCTGATTTCTAACAACTAAGTTCGAGCGAACTTCACAAATTATTCACAATTTAGACTTTAATCTAAGTTCGATCGGACTGTATTCTCATCAATTTTTTACATGTTTTAATAGCAAGTTCGGTCGAACTTGATAACAAGTTTGGCCGAACTTGTTATCTTCTTCAACAAAACCTGCATATATCAATAATGACCATTCTAATCAAATCCAACTGAAATCTATGGTCGATTTATGTTGATTATCATCATTCAAATTTCAATTTGTCCATTAGAACCCTAGATTCTCCAATTTTAACCGTTTCAAATCTAGATTAACAGTCTAAGTTCAAATTACGGTTTAAATTCCAAATTCTCACCTCTTCCATTGCAATAAATGTGCGAATCACCTAAAGCAATATAAATTTTGGCAGAGTAACGACCGTTTCTTGACAATTTTCACAAATCGTTTAATGACACTAAATTCGCTCAGAGAAACTAACACAAAGTTAATGAAGTTCGGCCGAACTTGCAAGGTATATATACCCTAGCAAGTTCGGGCGAACTTGTAAGCCCAAGTTTCAAAGCCCATGAAGTTCGAGCGAACTTACCTTTTTCTCCGACAATTCCAAACAAGTTCGGTCGAACTTGTTTCAAACTTGAAACTTTAATCAGTTAAGCAAGTTCGTCCGAACTTGCCTAAACTCAATTCAATTTCAAATTTTCAAATTTTTGCAATTTTAGTCCCTGAACTTTTCCCTTTTTACCAGTTCTGAAAATCCACTCAGTTGACCAAGTCCAAGCTAATGACCTTGGTTAACCGATTTGTCTGCCGAGTCCAATTTAATGACCTCGGTTTGACCCGATATGAACAAACTGTTGAACTTTTCAAATTTTTGAAAAATCAAAGTTTCAAATTAATAACTTTTTCATTGTTTTGGCTTATCGGATTTTACAGATTAGCTCTCAGCCCGTTGTCAATGAGATTCCCACCAGTTTAGCACCTTACCAGACTTCGAAGACCCGTTCTCCAACATTGGTTTGCTGAAAACAATGTAGAAACAAAATCTTTTTGCATTTTTGTAAGTTTTTGCTAAAACACACTGAAAATCTTTTTGGTTTTAATCTGTAATGCAGATAAACTATGTACAGAATAATGTAAACTATGTACAAACATATTTACAGACATATTTTTGTGAATTCTTGTCTAAGGATCATATCAGTTTTTTGAGACATATCAACAGTACCGTTGACCTTAGATGACTATACGTTTTAAACTCGTTTACCTAGATTGTCGATATATTTATCCATTTAAACTTAACCACGTTTCTCAACTGTTCCAAGATATGATTTATGAAACTTGACTTATCTGTGGTTCCCACTTCTTGAATATACTCCCGTATCAAGATTCCCTAGATTTCATCTTACAGGTGAATATAGCGTAATTGATATCTGTATCTGGGTTGTGCGAGGCCTTGAGAGCTCAGGTTAGTACTACCGTACAGACAAAGAGATGAAGGCTCGACTTTTAGGTGTGTTCCAATTAAGGAATCTTTTCAGCACTGCAAAAAATAGATCTTTCGATACTTTTTCAAGATTGCATGCCGTTTTAGGGTTTATAACGAAGTATTATAGAAGTTCTAGGCTGTTGCTTCCGCAAAATCAGAAGAACTTGTACAACACCCCATATATCAACTATCTATAAATACCTCGTATCTCAGAATCAGACAATCTCTCAAACGAAATTTCAGAGTACTAAGACCATATATCCAAGATGTGTTAATCCATGAGATTAAGCAGTTGTAAAATTTAGTTTGTATCTCGAAAACAATTTACTGAACGTGTTAAGCCTATCGACACATCCACAGTAAGACTTGTTTTTCACTTTTAAACTTTACATTTCTTTAGCATACTGTGATAGTCCATTGATGTCCTATCATTTCCTTTTTGTGACACCGAATTTTTTTGTCTTTTTCAATGTTTTTGTACTTTTTGAAAATTTTCATATGTTTTTGTATTCTCTCAAATATTTCTCCCCCTAAAATCAAAAACATATTTTTGTATTTTAGATTTTTAAGAAATACTAATCTAGAAGATAAATGACAAACCAATGTGGATCACATGAACTCGCCGTCCGATCCGTATTCAACCTCAGCTTCCTCACCTGTCAGTAAATTTTTAATACCGTTAAGCCTCATTAGATATTTAAATCTTGTTAAAGAAAATGCTTTGGTATAAAAATCAGCCTTTTGTTCGTCGGTGTGGATTTTTTCTATTCGTACCAACTTCTTTTCGTAACGGTCACGAATGAAGTGATAACGAATTTCAATATGTTTAGTACGTGAGTGATGAACCAGATTTTTGGTTATATCGATGGCTGCTTTGTTATCTACGAATAAAGGCGTATCAAGAAACTGCAGACCATAATCCCTCATCTGGTGTTGATTCTAGAGGATTTGAGAACAACAGCTCGAAGCAGAAATGTATTATGCCACACAAGTAGAGAGAGAGACCGTGATCTGTTTCTTGCACTGCCATGTTACCAAACCTGTTCCAAAGAACTGGCATCCTTCCGTTGTAGATTTCGAGTTCAGCTTGTCTACTCTGAAGTCTGAATTGGCGTATCTCGTTAGATCAAAATTGTTGTTCTTTGGATACCACAAGCTGGTGCTTGGACATCTTTTTAAGTAACGGAAGATTCGCTTGACTATCTGCATGTGTGACACTCGAGGACTAGACTGATATCTCGCACATAAGCAGGTAGGATACATGATGTCTGTGCGAGATGCCGTCAGATACATCAGAGATCCTATCATCGATCGATAGAGTGTGTCATCAACTTTGGTTCCCGTCTTGTCAATGCAAATCCCATGATTCAGTACCAGCAGAGTCGAACGCGGCTTCGAGCTATCCATTTCAAACTTCTGAGAATGTCGTGAACATACTTTGTCTGATGAATGAATATGCCATCTGGTAACTGATCGACCTGTAATCCGAGGAAGAATTTCATTTCACCCATGGAGGACATCTCGAATTTCTTCTTCATAATCTTTTCGAACTCTTTGCAAAGACTATCATATGTTGAACCGAAGATGATATCATCCACATAGATTTGTACAATGATTAGATGAGATCCGACTTCTTTGTAAACAAGGTACTGTCCATTGTGCCTCTCGTAAAGCCGTTTCCAACGAGATGTTGTGATAACGTCTCGTACCAAGCTCTCCGGGCTTGATGTAATCCGTATAAGGCTTTGTCTAGGAGATAAGCTTTGTTCTTGTTCAGTGGATCGACGAACCCGGTGGTTGATCGACGTACACTTGTTCACGAAGTTTACCGTAGAGAAAAGCAGATTTTACATCCAACTGGAACACCTTAAATACTTTCCAAGCTGTGAACGCGAGGAAAATGCGGATAGACTCTAATCGTGCAACCGGTGCATATACTTCTGTGTAGTCAATACCCTCTTGCTGGTGGAATCCTTTGACAAACAACCAAGCTTTGTTTCTGACTATTACACCCGATCATCTATTTTGCACTTGAAGACCCACTTTGTATCAATAGCTTTCTGCTTCGGTGGTAAGTCTACAAGCCTCCAAACACCCAATTTCTCGAACTGTAACAGTTCTTCTTGCATTGCTATCACCCAATTCTCGTCACCCAGAGCTTCATTAACAGTTTTTGGCTCTATTTGAGAGATGAAACATGAATAGTAGCAGTAGTCTTGAGTTGGAGCAACTCGGGTGTAGAAACAACTAAGTGCTTTATTGATTTGGCTCCGTGTACGCACACCAGTTTGTAATTCACCAATGATATTCGTTGAAGGATGGTAAGAATATGATCGCGGCATTTCTTCGCTAGGAACATCAACTGAGCTTTGCTGATTCGAGACATTCAGATCAACGTTCAATTCAATGTTAGGTGCACTTGATGAAGCTTCGTTCTGATTTCTCGAGTTAGCAGATTGATTCAACATGTTGGATATTTGCTCAACTTCTTCATCCGACGAGGATTCATTATCAGCATCAAATGTCAGCGCTTCATCTGAATCAGAATTCTGATTCTGAGACATACTTGGCACTATTGTTGTATTTCCTGGTTCAGAAGATGCATTCGTTGGAGTTATAGCCGGTGTTACTTCTGCTTCAGAAACATTTTCAACTTGAACACCGCTATTACTTGGACCTGCTTCGGAAGACGGAGTATCCAATGTGGGTTGATTAACCACAATTGGTCTAATGATTTGTTCTTGATTCGCCGATTGTTGAAGATAATATAACGCTGCAATTTCTTCTTCAGACGGTTCTTCTGGCAAGTCGAATGACTTCCATAGTTCTTGATAAGCAACCATGTGTCACCTCTTCTTTGGATAGGATCCGTATAGTTAAAGCAATCCACATGTTGTGCTTCAATTACCTTTCTCAACGAGGGAATATATACACGTCTTAGCGGACTCGCATATCCGACAAAGAAACCTTCAAGAGATTTGGCTCTGAATTTACCATCTTGATCGATTACAGTACATGGCACTCCAAATGGCTCTAGAAACTTCAAATTTGGCTTCCGTCGGTTAATCATCTCGAAACATGTCTTTTTTGTTGGTTTAACGGTTAAAACCATGTTTAGCAGTTAGCAAGCTGCTGCTACAGCTTCACTCCAAAAACTGACGGGAAGTTTAGAATCAGCAAGCATAGTTCTAGCCATTTCAATCAAGGTTCTGTTCTTCCTTTCTGCGACACCATTTTGTTGCGGAGTATAGGGCGCACTAAACTCATGCAGAATCCCTTTTGCATTGCAAAATTCTCTCATTTTGTTATTCTTAAACTCTGTACTGTTGTCACTGCGAATGCGTCGTACAGGGAGATGATAAAGGTTCTCGAGTTTCTTGAAAAGAATCACCAAATTGTCAAACGTTTCATCTTTTGATTCTTGGAAGAATACCCACGAATATCTAGAATAGTCATCTTTGACAACCAAGCAGTATAAGTCTCCTGAAATACTTCGAACGTTTACAGGACCGAATAAATCCATGTGGAGACGTTCAAGTGGCAACTTGATTGAGTTCAGAATTTTCTTCGGATGTGACTTTTTGATCTGCTTCCCCTTTTTACATTCTAGGCAGTGATCGGTCATATGGAAGCTTCGTAAGTTCACACCTTCTACCAGATCATTATGAACCAAGAAATTCATTTTTCGCAAATGAATGTGCCCCATCTTACGATGCCAAAAAATATAATCTTTTTCAGTAGCTTTCGTTACAAAACATTGCGCTGATTTTGATGAAGTGGTAGCGACCCATATCTAAGACATATAAATCATTCTCGCGCGGAGCTCGCATCAGAATCCACTCATCAGGTATTTTGAAACCTGGCTTCAGAATAATACATTCTTTGTCGTTGAAATGCACCGTGAACTATTTGTCGCAAATCTGCGATATGCTCAGAAGATTGTTTTCCAGCTCTGCAATATAGTTCACGCGATCAAATGAAACAACGCCATTGGAAAATTTTCCTTCAACGACGATCCTTCCACCCTGATTACCAGCAAATTGAACATATCCGCCATTAATAGCTTTTATGTCAAACAAAAGAGCTTTCATTCCCGTCATATGCCGGACGCTCCACTATCCAGAATCCACTTTGAAAGTACGAATCTCTAGAGCCCCTGCACATGTTAAAATCTAGTTAAAGAGCGCGACCCAAGCCTTTTTAGTCCTTGGTTTTGGATAGAAAGCTTGGTAATCATCTTCATAATCTCCATATGAGCCTTCACTGTCGTTTACATTTTCAAAACTTACTTTCTTTTTACCTTTTGAAGATTCATTACCGTTTGTAGATTTGACAGTTTCAGATTTGGTCTCAGATTTTGATTCTATCTTGTTGTTAGTCTTAACAAGCTCAGACTTAATAAGATCAGATGTTGTTGCCTTTTTCTTAGCAATCCAGGTTTGTGATTTGATGTTAGCCTTTTTATATAAAACCGTGATTCGTTTGCCCTGGAAGTTTCACCTATTTCGAACGTTGAATTTTCAAATTTCTTTTCAGATTTAGGTTTTGATTCATTTCTTTTAAAAATCATTACAGGTTTTACAAACTCTGGTTGATTTGGTCTTATAACATCTGAACTTTCTTTCCTTTGAAGATAGGCCGGCTTTGATTTCGGACACTTGCGTGCAATATGACCAACTTCATTGCATTTGAAGCAAGTCTGATTATCATGTGAGTGTCCACTAGTGGATTTTACACCATTTGTGGCTTTCGCCTTATCTTGAAGTTCTTTTGTTTCTTAAACTCTTCGTTTGATTGCTTCCCAATCAAACTTTCCTCATGAACCATGTTAGTCCCATAAACGAATTTCATGTTTTTATCTTTGTACTCGTGAAATGGTGACTTTTTCTTAATCGGATCTTCTTCCACTTCTAAACCCAACCCAGCTCTCCGGTTTTCCGGATGATCGCCACCATTTATTCGATAGTTATTGTAATTTCTTTTGGGTTTAGAATAGAATTTCTTTTCATTCTTCTCCAGGTCGTCTGATGTAACTTCAACCAATTTGAACAGTTTATCCAATTGATCTTCTTTGACATTCCAAATTGGAAAACTTCATCAAAGTATAATCTATCAGATTCCTTAACCTTGTACATGACAACGTTAGGATCATCACATAGATCATCTTCGATGATATATTGTCATCTTCGGAATTTGTGTCAGAACTGTTCAAACTTGAGGTGGCGCTCTCAAAGTTGTCATCATCAGAATCATTCAGAACATTTTCAATCACTTTTTTAACCATCGCGTTATTGTCATCATCTGATTTAGTATAGATTACATCAATGTTCTCCAGCAACTCGTTTTTCTTTTCAGATAACAACTCAATGTTGAGTGCCTTATCCATCCCATTAACAGTTTTGTGACAATACTTCTCGCATAGGGGTGGATGAACATTGTTGTATTCTTTAGCAGTTTTCTTTTTAGACTTTTTATCATTTTCTTCCGACGAGATCGTAGGAAGAATATGATCGATGACATAAGAAATAGTTGTGTAGCTTCTTAAAAGTTGTTGAACACGTTCTGTTTCAATTTTCATGTCCTGGAGTTGTTGTTTAGTTTCAGCAATGGTGTTAATATAAATGTTCATTGCTTTTTGTTTGTCCATTACTGTACCTTTCAACATCCTTATAGTATCATGTTGTTCAATATTATTTCAATCGAGCCTGCAATAATCATCTTTCATTTTGTCATACGCTTCCTTCATTGTACGATAATCGTATTTGAAATGTTCATTATGTACATTAAGTTCAGCGATGATTTGTGATTTTTCGGCGTATTTTGCACATGGCTCGGTACATTTTGTGCAAGGTTTTACAACCTCCACAACTTGCACTTTAAACAACTTCCTTTACCTCCAGACCTACCTTAGTAAGATTTGCCATCATTGCTTTATTGGCAATGTCCTTGAGGTTTTCAGCATTCACTTCTTGAGCAGCATCAATGATTACTTCATCATTCGATTTCTCTTCGACCACTTGCTCCTGAGAACTTCCGTCAAAGTTACCTGCAAAACTAGAAGTTGAGTTAGGAGATAAAATTCCTTGAGTCTTCATGTGGAGATAAGTCTCCTCTTCTTCCTGTTGTTGCAGATACTGTTCCAGTAGAATGTTCTCCAGAGCTGCTGCGTCTTCAGCAGATGTATCATCAACAATTTCAGCCATCAATGCAACTCCGGTCTTATTACCGATATAAGAATTCCAATCGAAACCATCATCTTCTTTGGTAGCAACCATTGCCTTCTCGGTATTGTTGATGTTTGGTTCTTCCTGGATTTCAACTTGTGTCTTCTTCGGAAATGGGTTACACTGTAGTGACTTCTTGTAGTATTCGTTTCCACCTCCAAATGGACTCTGATTGCCCGTTGCTTCAGGATTTTTGCATTCTCACTTGAAATGCCCTTTCTGTTGACATCTGAAACAAGTGACCTTTGATTTATCGAACCCTAGCTTGTTGCTTGAATTTCCGATATCTCGGCCAGTAAGTGCAACTAACTTTGTCACTCTTCGAATGATAGAAGCTAAGGACCATTTAATGTCCATCAGTTCAAGCTCTTCTTCGTCCACCTGATCGTAGTCTTCGGTGGTCATTTCAGGATTGCCGATTTTTCCTGCTACCAGACTTTCATATGAATATAGAACTGTGGCAAGAAGTGAGATGTGTTGTTTTGCAACTTGCTCAGAAACAACATTGTTTAGATTGACAGCAAAGTTACACTTGTATACATTCGGATCAGAATTTGTTTGTTGATTATGATTTGCTTGACTCTGATATGAAGAATTTGAACTAGTGCTCGAAAACGAAGAACTTTGTGGACTTTAATCATATTGTGGATATGATTGGTTCTGATTCTGTTGCGAAGAGTTCATGTTTGCACTGAATGCTGTTTGTATCTTTGGGCTTAAAATGTTGACTTGCATTCCATTCTTGTTATACAGACCAACATCTTGAACAATGTTAGCATTCTTCGACTTTGCGATCTTTAGAGTTCCATCTCATGACCTTCTAGTTTGTCGATGAATGTAGCCAGCTTTAAAAATTCCCAATTCGGACTTTCTTTCAAGACCATGAGGTACGTAGTCCACTCTTCTCAGGTAACGCATCAGCAAGCTTATCGATGTACTCTTGTTCTGTCTTCTCTAGACCGTGTCTCCTCATTTGGACTTTCAGATGAAAAAACGCTCGATCATCTGTTTCATTGTCTCGCCCTTCATCATGGTAAAAATGTCGAACTCCTTCAAGATGAGAGATTTTTTACTCTTGATCATATATGTGCTTCCTTGATATTTCTTTTGCAATGATAACCATAGCTCTCTCGCAGTCGTGTATTCGAGCAATAAGACCAAAATATCCTCTTTAACGGATTTTATAATAAGACTGATCATCTTTTTCTCAGCAATGTACTCATCTTTTTGTATTGTCGTGTACTTGTACTTTTCCAGAACTTGCTGATTCTCGTCTAACGCTCTCAATAGCTACCCAGCTTTGGAAATGCATGGCCTGAACCCAATAACTAAACTTCTCCTTCCATCCTTCGTACTCGTCCATACTCATTAACTTCGGAGGTTTGACGGACGTGCCCATTTCGTTGTCAAGGTTGACTTGTTGTATCACATTGGCATTGGATGTACCCACTCCTGACATAAACGCTCTCTGAAGATCATCCATCGCGAATATTGACACACGTACACTGAAAACACGTTTAAACTTTGAAAATTGTTAGATTTACTACAAGTTCGGTCGAACTTGTAGTTGAATGAAGAATTTCAGACTTTTAATCACAAGTTCGGTCGAACTTATGACTTTATTTGAAAATTTTCCTGAGATAACCTCGGTCGAACTTACACTTGAGTTTTATAAGAAATCCTTGGCAAGTTCGGGTGATCTTAAGATAAACTTTCTTGATTTTTATCAAGTTCGAGCGATCTTGATAAAATATCAATGAAATTTTAGTGAGTTCGGTCGAACTTATCAGAAATTCTCTCAAAAATTCACAAGTTCGAGTGAACTTGATAGAAATTCACTCAAAAAGTGAGTTTCTAAAGCAAGTTCGGCGGAACTTGGGTTACAAGTTCGGTCAAAGTGGGTTTAGAAAACACGGTTTTTGCAACAATTTGACGCCAATTCGTTTGATTTTAGCCTCCAAACTCTCAGGGGTTTATCTATGATGTATTTAACATGACATATTCAAATTTGGACATAATTTGCCTGTGAATTCTTCATTTTAGTATAAAAGTTAAGAAAAATAGAAGAATGGAGTAGAATTATAAGTGTTCTTGTCTTAATATCAATCAAATCAGGCTATTCTAGCTCTGATACCACTTGTAGGACCGATCCTGATAGCATAGGAACCTAGATTTGATATCTAATGTCCATAAAGCGGAAATAATACGACACGATTACCAAACAACAAGATTTAGTCAGTTAAACGTTAATTTTATTGATATAACATCAAGTCTCCAATTTGACAGAGCTTCGCCTCAAAGTGCACAAAGTTACAAATGACAAGACAAGCTAGCTATTTATAGGGAGACAAGTTCGCCAGAGGGAAAGATGAGTTCGGGCGAACTTGACATAGTCAAGTTCGGCCGAACTTGACATCAACATGCAATCTCAAGCGAACTTGGCCCTTTAACACATAAATACTTGATTTTGCTAGCCTATTCACATCTAATCTATACAGACTGGATATAAGACTAAGACATAGACATTCTACACCAACAGGGCAGAAAAATCCTGCAAAAGAAGAAATCATACCAGGTGAGTTAAACTTTTGAAAGCATTGTGTAGAATGTTTTCTTCTTCTGATTGTTGTTAAAGATATTCCTCCAATATACTTTCTTCCAAAGCTTCTTCATCAAAGATCACGTTGTCCGAACATTCTTCCATTTCAGGTTCTGGCTCTTCAATGATTTCTTCCAATAATGCTAAGCTTTCATTTCTGGTAATATATTTATTCCAGTTGAATCCTTCATCCTCTTGTGCTACGACCAAGGCCTTTTCTTTTGGAGTTGACGAACCATCTTCAGTTTGAATAGCTCTTCTGTTTGAAGGAGATGGTTGATGATAGATTGCCTTCTTATAATAGTCATTGCCAAAAGGATTCTGGTTACCATTCACTTCCCGGTTCGTGCACTCTCTCTTAAAATGTCCTTTTTCTCGACATCTAAAACATGTAACTTCGACTTGTCGAACCCAAGTTTACCATCCATTATATCCAAATCCTTTCTTCCCGTCATTTCAAGAAATCTTTGTATTCGTCGAACGATAGATGCCATACACCACTTTATATCCATCAGTTCTAGAACCTCTGAATCAATTTGATCATAGTCTTCAGTTGTTATCTTTGGATTTCCTATCCTTCCAGCGATAAAACTTTCATAAGACTAGAGAACTGAATCAAGTAGAGCAATGTGTTGTTTGGCTGTCTGTTCGGTGAAATTATGAGCATTATTCAGATTTACCACTATGTTTCACAGTAGAAGATTTTGATTTGAACTTGCTTGACTTGATTGATTCGTTTGGCTTTGAAATGAGTTTGGGTTTTGAGGTGTCTGAGGGGTGTTGGGATTGTACCTTGGAAATGATTGAGGACTAGATTAATTTGAAAACGAATTTCTAGAAGTATTAGTACTTAATCCTGTTTGTATTATTGGACTTTGTGTCTTGGTGATCCGGTTTTAAAATACAATCCAACATCTTGTACGATCTGTGCACTTTTAGATCTGCTATTTTCTGTAACTCCATTTCATGACCTTCAAGCTTCTCAATAAACGTTGGAGGATTGTATCCATTGTATTCAATTTTGTTCTTTAATACCATCAAATATGGGACCATTCTCCCTCAGGCAGAGCATCTGCCAGTTTATCAACAAGCCCTTCATCCGTCTTCATAATACCATGTCTCTTTAATTGAACAACTAAATGAAAATATCGTTCGATCAGTTGTTTCATGGATTCACCCTTCATGAGATTGAAAATATCAAACTCTTTCCTCAACAACGCCTTCTTACTCTTCCTCATCTCAGTGCTCCTGTGATACTTCATTCGCAATGCCTTCCACAGAGTTTGAGAATGATAGTCATGCTATAATCACATCAGAATGTCTTCTTTGACAGATTGCAGTAATAAACTCATCATCTTCTTTTCATTAACGAAATTGTCTCTTTCTTCCGGAGTGTAGTTTGTAATGGTTGAAGTGATTGGCTTGGACCCAGTTTTCAAACTTTTCTCTCCAGCTTTCATAATCTTCGAGATTCATGAGCTTCGGTGGTTTAACAGTTGTTCCCATCTCATTTTCAAGATTCATTTGTGCAACCGCATTCATTGTCTTGACTACATTCATGGCAAACGCGTTGTAGAACTCATTGTTATCCATCGTATCGGACTCAATTATCTGAAATCATTTAAACTTGAAAAACAATCAAACACACATCCACTTCGTACGAATTGAACAAGTCAGTTTGTATGAACTGGCAACTAATATTGATCCGAATTAAGAAATGTTAATTCGTACGAACTGATAACTTCACTTCGTACGAATTGCCTTTAAAAGTTTGTGCGAATGGGTTTCATAAAATGATGAATTTTGCAATTTTCTTCAAGAATTCGTTCATTTTTCGATCTTAAACTTTCAAGGGATTATCATTATTTGATTTAACATGGCATATTCAAAATTTAGCCATATTAACCGTAGATTCGTTTTAAAGATGAAAAATGAAAAGAATGGAGTGGAAGTAGAAGTAATCGTGTGTCATAGTTATTTAAATCAGGCTTCCTGAGCTCTGATACCACTTGTAGGATCGAGTTCCTCCTTAGCAAAGGCACCTAACTTGATATCTACTCCATAATCACGGAATTATTATGAATTAGTGACAATTACACAAGTATTATTGTTTAACAGTTGACTTGATTGATTAATAAACGTTTACAATATGGATGAAATCCCGCAGAGCTTCGCCGTCAATGTTGCAAAAACTGTTACAATGAAAAGACCCATCAACCTATTTACAGACATCCATAGTTAGTACCAAGGCACACTAGTTCGTATGAAGTTGCCACTTCGTACGAACTATTCACATCGTACGAAGTACTATCTACACAAACATAACTTTAACATATGACAAATCTAGCCCTATACATTCAAACTAGCCCTAAGACGCAGATAATAGACATCGTGCATCAACACCTTGAGCTCCATGAGCTCCTACAAGATTGTTATAATTTCCATAGATGTTGAATAGAATGAAATGAGGGAGTTACGGCATGGCTCAAGCGAACTCCGATCGGACTCATTCCAGCGACTTGGAACCGCCTCGTCGAACCCTAACTAGGATCTCTTAACCCTAAATCCTAACCCCTAAAACCTAGACCATAAAGCTAAAAAATAAGGCTAAAACCTAAGCGAAATCGTAAAATCTATGCTAGAAGCCCTAAAAGCTAAACCCTAAAGCTAAACCCTAAAGCTAAACCCTAAATACTAATTATTAACCCTAAAACTAAATTCTAAAGCTAAATCCTAAAGCTAAACCCTAAACCCTAAAGCTAAACCCTAAATACTAATGATTAACCCTAAAACTAAACCCTAAAGCTAAACCCTGAGGCTAAACCCTAATATACAACCCTAAATATATTTAGGATTTAGGGTTAGGATTTAGGGTTTAGGGTTAAAAGATCCTAGTTAGGGTTCGACGAGCCGGTTCCATGCCGCTATAATGAGTTCAATCGGAGTTTGTTTGAGTCGGTTCCCCACTGTTCCCCACTTTTTTAGTGTTCCCCAATGAACCTCACACACACACACTATATATATATATATAGGAGAAGGATTCGTTAGGAACCACCCTTTATTGCGAGAACCGCGAGAACCAATGTGAACACAACTAAAAATACCAAAAAAAATCTAAAAACCACCCAAATTTTTTTGAACATTTTTTACAAAAAAAATCGCTACTTTTCGTCACCAACAAAAAAAAGAATTTTATTTTATTATTATTTTTTTGGGTGGTGGTGGAGTGGGAGTTGGTATTTAGGTTTTGGGTGGTGGTATAGTAGGTTAATTTTGTTGTCTTTACATTGGTTCTCGTAATAAAGGTGGTTCTCGCATGAACCTTACCCTATATATAATATATATGTATTTATATATATTTAGGGTAGGGATCCTAAGAGAAGTCCACCCTATTTGAAAAACTTGAGAAGCATTTTGGACCACACATTTCACTAAGCTTTTCGTAATATCCACTTATGTATGGTTTAAAATTGACTATATACATATATGTATATTGAATTATACACATATATATAGTCAATTTTAAACTATACATATGTGTATATTACAAAAACCTTTGGGAAAATATGTGGTCTAGAATGCTTCTCAAGTTTCTCAAGTAGCATACTACTTCTCACATGATCAACAACTTTCTCCGGTAATTGTTGAAATTCTTTTTAGGTTTTGAATAAAACTTCTTCATATTTTTATCAAGATCAAATGTGTTTACTTCAACAAGTTTAATCAGTTTATCAATATGATCTTCCTTCACATTCTGAATCGGAAATGTCGCATTAAAGTACAATTTATCAGAATCCTTAACTTTGTAAAGAACAACGTTAGGATCATCACTTAAACTGTCTTCTGACGATTCAAAAGAATTTATGTGAACACTGTCTTCACTTTCGGATTGTGAGTTTGAAACAGAACTATTCAAACTTGATTCAGCACATTCAAAAGTTGAATCATTTGAATCACTTTCCAAAACTTTTTCAACCAATTTTTTTTACTAATTCGGTTTCATTATCATTTTCAGATTTAGTATATACTATATCTATGTTCTCAGGTAGCTCATCAACCATATCATATTTGAGTTTTAGATTAAGCACCTTTTCCATCCCATCTTGTGTTTTTTTTTTTTTTTGAATAACTTTGCCACATGGGTGGTGGAACCCGTCTATAGTCTACACTTTTCTTTTCTTTTTTATCATTTTCCACCTTTTCAGTTTTAGGTAGAATATGGTCGATGACGTATGAACTGCTCGAGTAACTGATCAAGAGTTTTGAGTTCAGCAGTTGTGTTTAGATGTATGTTAATTGCCATCTGTTTCTCCATTACAGTTGCTTTGAACATATTCATTGTTTTACCATTTTCCTAGTTTGCTTGCTCAACCATCTTATAAGTTCTTTTGATTTTATCATAAGCTTCTTTCATTGTTCGATAATCACATTTGAAATGTTCTGAATGTTTGTTAACTTCCTTAATGATTTTATCCTTTACAGCACGGTTTTCACATGCCTTAGTGCATTTTGTACAAGTTTTTTCAACCTCGACATTTGCACCTTCACCACTTCTTTTACAAATTGTCTCATTTTCCGATTTCTTTCTCTCTGAATCAGAATCTACTTCTTTCAAATTTGCCATCATCGCCTTATCTGTGATCTTTGTCATATTTTCAACTGTCATTTCTTTCTTAACATTGATCATTTCTTTAATTTCTGGTTTCACTGTCTCCACAGGCTCACTCTAGAATCTGGGGCTGAAAAATCCTTCAAAAGAAGAAATCATATCGAGTGGAGTTAAACTTTTGAAAGCATTATGTAGAATGTTTTCTTATTCTGATTGTTGTTAAAGATATTCCTCCAATATACTTTCTTCCAAAGCTTCTTCATCAAAGATCACGTTATCCGAACATTCTTCCATTTCAGGTTCTGGCTCTTCAATGATTTCTACCAATAATGCTAAGCTCTCATTTCTGGTAATATACTTATTCCAGTTGAATCTGTCATCCTCTTGTGCTACCACCAAGGCCTTTTCTCTTGGAGTTGACGAACCATCTTCAGTTTGAATAGCTCTTCTGTTTGAAAGAGATGGTTGATGATATATTTCCTTCTTGTAATAGTCGTTTCCAAAAGGATTTTGGTTACCATTCACTTCCCGGTTCGTGCACTCTCTCTTAAAATGTCCTTTTTCTCGACATCTAAAACATGTAACTTCGACTTGTCGAACCCAAGTTTACCATCCATTTTATCCAAATCCTTTCTTCCCGTGATTTCAAGAAATCTTTGTACTCGTCAAACGACAGATGCCATACACCACTTTATATCCATCAGTTCCAGTACCGCTGAATCAATTTGATCATAGTCTTCAGTTGGTATATCTGGATTTCCTATTCTTCCAGTGACCAAACTTTCATAAGACTCAAGAACTGAATCAAGTAGAGCAATGTGTTGTTTGGCTGTCTGTTCGTGAAATTATGAGCATTGGTCAGATTTACCACTATGTTGCACAGTAGAAGATTTTGATTTGAACTTGCTTGACTTGATTGATTCGTTTGGCTTTGAAATGAGTTTGGGTTTTGAGGTGTCTGAGGGGTGTTGGGATTGTACCTTGGAAATGATTGAGGACTAGATTAATTTGAAAACGAATTTCTAGAAGTATTAGTACTTAATCCTGTTTGTATTATTGGACTTTGTGTCTCTGGTGATCCGTTTTAAAATACAATCCAACATCTTGTACGATCTGTGCACTTTTAGATCTGCTATTTTCTGTAACTCCATTTCATGACCTTCAAGCTTCTCAATAAACGTTGGAGGATTGTATCCATTGTATTCAATTTTGTTCTTTAATACCATCAAATATGGGACCATTCTCCCTCAGGCAGAGCATCTGCCAGTTTATCAACAAGCCTTCATCCGTCTTCATAATACCATGTCTCTTTAATTGAACAACTAAATGAAAATATCGTTCGATCAGTTGTTTCATGGATTCACCCTTCATGAGATTGAAAATATCAAACTCTTTCCTCAACAACGCCTTCTTACTCTTCCTCATCTCATGCTCCTGTGATACTTCATTCGCAATGCCATTCCACAGAGTTTGAGAATGATAGTCATGCTAAATCACATCAGAATGTCTTCTTGACAGATTGCAGTAATAAACTCATCATCTTCTTTTCATTAACGAAATTGTCTCTTTCTTCCGGAGTGTGTTTGTAATGGTTTTCTCTAGACTATTTTCATCTCTTGGCATAGTCCAATTTGTTGTAATTGCAAGCCAACTGTTGAAGTGATTGGCTTGGACCCAGTTTTCAAACTTTTCTCTCCAGCTTTCATAATCTTTGAGATTCATGAGCTTCGGTGGTTTAACAGTTGTTCCCATCTCATTTTCAAGATTCATTTGTGCAACCGCATTCATTGTCTTGACTACATTCGTGGCAAACGCGTTGTAGAACTCATTGTTATCCATCGTATCGGACTTAATTATCTTAAATCAGTTAAACTTGAAAAACAATCAAACACACATCCACTTCGTACGAATTGAACAAGTCAGTTCGTACGAACTGGAAACTTATATTGATCCGAATTAAGAAATTTTAATTCGTATGAACTTATAACTTCACTTCGTGCGAATTGCCTTTAAAAGTTCGTGCGAATGGGTTTCGCAAAATGATGAATTTTGCAATTTTCTTCATGAATTCGTTCGATTTTCGATCTGAAACTTTCAAGGGATTATCATTATCTGATTTAACATGACATATTCAAAATTTAGCCCATTTTAACCGTAGATTTGTTTTAAAGATGAAAAATGAAAAGAATGAAGTAGAAGTAATCTTGTGTCATAGTCTTCAAATCAGGCTTCCTAAGCTCTGATACCACTTGTAGGATCGGGTTCCTCCTTAGCAAAGGTACCTAACTTGATATCTACTCCATAATCTCAGAATTATTATGAATTAGTGACAATTACACAAGTATTACTATTTAAAAGTTGATTTCATTTATTAATAAACGTTTACAATCTGGATGAAATCCCGCAGAGCTTCACCATTAATGTTGCAAAAACTGTTATAATGAAATGACCCATCAACCTATTTATAGATATCCACAATTAGTATGAAGGCACACTAGTTCGTATGAAGTTGCCACTTCGTACGAACTATTCATATCGTACGAAGTACTATCTACACAAACATAACTTTAACATAAGACTAATCTAGCCCTATACATTCAAACTAGCCCTAAGACGCAGACAATAGACATCGTGCATCAACACTTGAGCTCCATGAGCTCCTACAAGATTGTTATAATTTCCATAGATGTTGAATAGAATGCAATGAGGGAGTTGCGGCATAGCTCATTGTAACACCCCGACTGCGTATAAAACAACTTGCGACGGAAATATCGGTGGTCACGTTACAAATTGTTTCAAACACATGCTATTAAAGGTTTTGTTTTATTGAATTAATAATTGACATTTTCTTTAGAGAATTCAAAACAAAATACAATAACTATTTTACTTTTAATCAAGCTAAGGCCAGCGTCCATCCAATGTGTAGCATACTTGATCATATATTAGTACCTGAAACATATGTAAAAATAAAGTTAACTTTGAATGTAGGCGAGTAACATAGGTGTTGTAAATCAAATTCATGGCTTTGTGTTTGTGTTGCAATACCACGTTCGACTACGAGAGTCGAAGAGTGAAAATCTTGTAACCAAATTGGTATTAAATGTGTTTGGTGTTGCAACATGTTTAACCCACTCTAAAAGTTTGTATAAGCAAGAAAAAGTTGTAGCCATGATCTTGACAAAAGGGTTTCTTTTGTAAAACCGTGTAAGTAATCGATTTCAAAAGAAAACCTTGTATGATTTATATATCTTTAATTGAAAACCACTCGTGTCTTGTCTAACCCAATCATTTTATCCTTGTTTTGTAAAAATCAGTTGTCCGTGTTTTAATCGTTACGTGTAAACAAGTGTGGTCGTGTGTGAATACATTCAAGCCTGTGTTGACTAGTGTAACAAACCACCAAAGGGTTTATCAATTGCGCAATTTCTGTCGTTCCCCAAACTTCCCCACAAACCCCGGGAAATTTTTTAACGGGATTGTCGGTCCTATGGTACCATACCATACTCCGGTCAGCGTGATCAAAGTTAATGAATGTACTCGTGTTATGAATAACGCACTACCAAGTTTCACACCTTATTGAAAACATATTGTGTGTATATATAAACCATATCCATTGTTTGAAATCTTGAAAATAGTTTAGCACATATGAATCACCCCAAAGACTAAAGAAAAAGGGGAGTTGTGTACTCACATTGAAAATTATTTTGTATATATAAACCATATATATATATATATATATATATATAATGTAGTGAAATTATGAAAATAGTAATAGGCACATATGTTTCACCCCAAAAATTTAGAAAGTAAAAGAGGGGTCTATGTATTCACTTGGATTGTGGATGACTTGCTTAATTGTCTTTAGCAAAGCTTAAGTGTTTCCTAATAACATACAATGCACACGTGTTAGTAAAATAACCCAAGTCACTTTAGCCATACAACACAAGACAGAACCCCAACGAACTTAGTTAGGAAGAGCCTTGACATGCGTCGGTGGATCCTAAATCAATCGGGTAGGGTGACGAATTAGTGATCGGGGTTTGAGATACTTACAATAGGGCAGAGTTTAGGGATTTAGGGGGAGGGGTCCGGTATTTGAACAGAGCTTCGAGAGAGAAAGTGTCACACCCCCAAATTACCGCTTGCGGAGTTCTACCGTGAGGCGTGTGACGTACCAGGATCCAGCAACTAATCATGTCGAACTAATAGTAAATAATATAAAACAAAACATCATGTCAACATGAATAGTGATTTTCAAATTAAACGTTTCATCATAGTACATGTTCAGCGGAAGCAATTTAAACAATTGTAAACAAAATGTTTTAAAACGTAAGGTAATAACGTTTGCAATCGAGTAGTACGCCCCATGACTCTTCAAGCTCCCTAGGCTGCAAGTTCACATGCATAAATCATCTAAAAACCTGCAAGCATGCAGAAAACGTGTATCAGCGATTAAGCCTGCGAGTTTACAGTTTTGTTTTACCGAAAACAAGTTGGTGTTTAGTTTAAAGACATGTTACAAATAATAAACTCTGTACCGATTGATTGTTCTGTTTTTGGTGCCCTCATCAATGTCTATCATCACTGATCAACGTGTTTAAGGTCATTAGTTCACGCCTGTCCTCCAAGGCACGGTGTGAGGTTTGTCAGGCCTAATAGCGCTATCAACTAATACCCCGTTGCCCTCCAGGCAACTAGTACGGTATGTAAGTAGGGACTTTCCGTGATAGAGTTCGAGTTTATTAACTAACATCGAAATTAAACAAAACAGATATAACAAAGTATTCCTCCAAGGAATAGTAGTCATCCCCTCCAGGGATAAAATTTTGCAAAGTATCCCTCCAGGGACATTAGTTTATTTGTTTGTCCCCACTAGACGCATGCTTGTAAAAGAGCAGTGAACTCACCTTAGTTTTCTCGGTTACAGTTAACGTGCTTCTACGCGTTGATAAAATGTTTGGTCCGTTACAGCGACCTATCGCACAATAACGTATAAGTATGCATTCAAGTAGAGTGTTTGCAATACCCTAAGTGTCCAAACAACCTTGTGTTCATGTGATCAGGTTAACATGTTTATCATACAGTAACACACAGTGAATTTGCTAGTTGGTGAAATTTAATGTGATTTTAGGAAACATGGACGTCACATACGCATGTACATAATTCGAAACAATTAAACACATATATATACTCTAGCTGGGTTTATTAAACTCGGAACCAACATAGTCATGCGTTTAAATTCGGACCTAGCATATGTAACACATTAAACTCTGAAAGCTAAAGCTAAACCCTGAAAGCTAAACCCCGAGCGCTTGACCCTGAGAGCTAAACCATGACAACTAAACCCTGAGGGCTAAACCCCTAGAGCTAAACCCTGACAACTAAACCCTGAGATCCATTCAACATTTAAAGTCGGACATATCTAATTCATTTACTAAACTCGGACTCCCTTTTCATTTTACAAAAACCCGGAGGCACATAATGCCTCTACTAAACTCGGACAACATCCTCACTATATAAAACTCGGACTAACACCTTCTTTATATAAAACTCGGACCCTTTTTTATTATTATAAATCCGGACATAGTTAACTTGTAAAACTCGGACTCCTTAGTCCTTGTTACAACCTCGGACAAGCTAGATAACAAAACTCGGGCCATACATTTTGTTTTGAAACTCAGACCTCTTATTCCAATGTTAAACTCGGACACCACTTAAATTTATAAAACTCAGACTTTGAAACAATTAATAAACTCGGACCTTGTGTTTCTGTGACAACTGTGAAAAATCCTGGATTATTTTACTTCCGCTGCAAATTGGGGTGTGACAGAAGATGGTGTCAGAGCCATTGGTTATAGAGAATTAGGTGCCTTTAAGGAAACCTAGACTATAACTACAGGCTCGGACTATAGTGGACATCATTGGAAAAATTAACCTCCACTAAAGATGCTTAGTGAACACTGTAAAGTATCCTATTTGCAAGTACCAGGATGGCCTTGTGGGGCAAGTGGGTTATTATGGTCCGGAACGTAATAACAGACTTGCTCATACTAGGCAGTGTTGGGAAAGGCACGGTAATAAACACACTTAAATACGTGAAATGATACATGTGTGTACCAAGGTGATAGTGTGTGAATGTTTGTGCGAGAATTGATACATGAATTGGTGGATAATGCGTTACTACATATGCCTTTGGGATAGGCAGAAAACTGGTATTATAGTCCATTCCACATTCCTACTGACCACCTGTTTAATATATACTAGAGTTGGATTCATACCACTTCCACAGTTGTTACTTATACTTTATGATGTGAGACCCCAAGCCTTCAGTGCAATACGATCTCACAACTCTATCCTTATAATTATTATGACAACGATTGCATACCAGAATGGTATTTCAAAAAAGAACATAGATATATAAAGAACGTGTGGGTCGTTCTGATAAGCTGGAAGGATGTATACGAATCCTTACTCCGCTTCGCGATGTTTCACATTTGATTGTTATAGAATCGTAGAATTCAAACATTTTTTTAAACTTTTTCGTCCTTGAATCCGCGATTCATTTGATTGTCCGCTGGATTCCTCTTTGGCTTGCAATATTGGCCTTAGCTTTTACATCGTGTGATATTACAATACTTAGTGGTATTCCTTAGCACATGTTTCGGTACATGTTATATCTGAATATGACGATCTCCGGGTCATGGAGATAGCATGGAGTGCGTGAATAAGTTACCCTTCCCGTTGTCATTCTAAGCAATGGGATATAAAGTCTGTGATGGTACAGCTTCCTTTGAAATGCTTGCGTTGTGGAACATCATTTCGTGTGACCATCGGGTACATTGTGTTCTTTTACGATTGTTGATTGTTTCGAATATCGTGGAGAACGGATGATTGATCAGGTATATGGGTGTGGTGGATACGCTACGGTACTTCCTATATATAAACACCCAACTACATGATCAAGGTACCGTTACTCAGGGCAGACGGGCTTCATGTTGCGATTTGTTCAGTTACGTTTGGGCAATTCAGTAGTGAGACATCGACCCTGTTTGATGCGATAGATGATGCCCTAGTTGTCGTAACCACGATGTCTATACATGGTTGTAGTAATTTTACATTAAAAGTAGTTTGGGACGACATGTAACGACTTTTGGGTTAATCCGGGAAAGGTTCTTTTTTTGAAATCATAATACGACTTTCGAGGAGTACTACACCCTGGTAGTACTCTGTATTAAACTATTTGGGTATAGTTGGTGATAGATTACCCACATTGATTACCCAATGCTTGATTCATGATAAGTAGTCGTGTTTCTATCTATGATAAGACAATCTCGCATAATTCATTTCTCTTGGCGGGATTTGCTAGAACGTATAGTCATATATTTGGAATCATTACGATACGGCGAACAACCTATACTCATGTCACGACCGTTGTCTATGAAACTACTCAATGAAGCATATATTTCCGTTATTAGTTGTTCGCTAATGATGTAATCACTAATTCTTAATAAGGATGCGTAATTATCATTGGTATTGATAACCCAAGAGGAATTAAGGGTAACACATAAATGGAGAAAACTCATTCGTTGGGATCAAAGATCGGTGAAAGGTTGTGTGGATGCGTATGTGATTGTAATAAGACTCGTGGAGACGAGAACAATTTGGCCGATATTCCTCATAACCATTCATACTTCGTATTAACATGACACTCCTATGTATACATTTAATCATAAATACACAACATTAACCGCGGTCTAATCCAAGTGTCAATCTAGTAAATTTCGGTTGAGGGTGGTGTAACCCCGATGCAAAGTCGGAAAACTATAATCATGAAGGAATCCGATTCATTGTTTCAAATCACTTCAATTCTTCTTACTAACATTATTGGAAAGTGTTATGGTCTGGTATATATAAATTACTAATTTGATACGCCTTATTGATTTAGTTCAAACCCATACAATATAAATCCCCCGTAACTCGAAATAATAATAAAGGAGCGATATGAAGGACCCGTAACGAAGCTACTTCTTAAGGTATATTTGATAAACAAATGACACAAAAATTTTCCACCGAACGATTATTTTATTTATATATTTTACATGTGTCAAATTCAAAGGACGAGATTTAAAAGAATCGTAAAGAGTTTTTATATATCAAACAATCCATTGTTTTTAGCTCGCATAACTTAGAAAAATATATTCTAATGAAACGAGATCGCCTTTGAGTAGTATTCGAGTACCGTAATACGTTGACTAATCCATGTGACAAATTTATATACACGGTCTTAAATCAATATCACCCTATGAGGACGGTGCATACGCATAAGGGGATACAGGGGTTTTGATTCCTTGCTATTAAGGCTTTTCGCGTCATGATACCTACGACGATCGTGCGATTGGTCCTGAGTAGGGACCAAATCAGATACTTATAAATCTATAGAACGTATTGACTCCCCAACTCTGCGATAATAATAATACATTGGGGAACACCATATGTCTTCTCTTCTTCCTCGAAACATTTGAGGAGTCCAAATAACTATGCGCGATGTTATTCACAATTCCTATGGAATAATCGAAATTCCCTTTGGACCTTTGTAAAGATGTTATTTGGAAACGGTCTCCTACATGTGTAGGAAGATGATACATGGGATACACTGGCTTTCATCCGTTGATTGGACGCAAGGTGAACGATACCCTACGCGTGTGAGTAACCAAGAGTATGCGTTAAACGGTGTTACTTGTCCTCGTGAGCATACAAGAAATAAAAACTTTAGATCTGGGAAGTTTTGTTGAACCACCCCTCGTATTCGTTCGAATGGTTGATACCTTTAATTGATTGTCAACTTGATCGATTAAATAAGTATTCGTGAGATACGATGTTATTGAGAAACTCGATTCTTCGTTAATTTCGAGTGACGACAATTCTTGTGCTACTTTAAGAAACAAGAACGGGAGAAATCTTAAGTATAATACTGTATACATACATATATACCTGTGTATTCGTACCTCGAGTGAAACTCACGAGCGGGGGGGTGATTGTCGGAAGCTGTGCGCTATCATTTACGCGATTTCTACCGAGGTCATTTGGGGTGAGCGTTTCGGGACCATTTGATTATAAATAAAATATATATGTACATGCATTAATGTCACATTTTCAATCGTCCCATAGCACATAAATTCGTCGCACGCATGAGTCCACAGCCTGTACACCAACATCATTATCGTATATGTAATATTATCCGCCATCATACCACTGCTAAAAATTGCACTTAGACTTATCCCAAAAAGGGCCGGTGCTTAAATGTGCGGTCAAAGCATGTCACTAGAGTAGCGTATATACGCCATACTATGAAAAGCATGAACTACTATGTATGAAGGAACACGGTCAAAACCAAACTTTCTTTGAAATAGGAATAGTCACGAGTTGTCCGAATATTATAATTGGTGTCTTTTGGCACTAAACCCACTTGGGGAAAAGCTAAACCAGAAATCTCGTAATCCCGATCATTCCAGATAGTAAATCTTCCGAATACGTCCCTCGGATATGATGTCTATCCAGATGTTGACACGACAACTATACTCTTCAAACTCGGAGAGTTACTTAACGCTCGCTATGAATTGTAAATAATTCGATATGTGATACTAAGTCACACTAAATGACCAAAGTGTAGATCGGTGCTTGGTTGGATGCACCAACCGGATGTGAAATGGTATTCATAACCTTTATTCGTATCCTAGCCGTTAGAGTGCTAGGCTTACCTCGACTGATTATGATTCTTATTTAGCCTCCTTGAAACTGCTTTTGTTATTTCAAGAGATTTCCAAGCAGTTGTAGATCTATGTTATTACATTTCCCAGCAGCACGTATTCCTTCCGTGCCCTATTGGGAAACAGAACTGACTAATCCTACGACCAAGAGGTCGAAAAACTCAATAAGCCTAGTCTCGACCAACCCGGGGGTCGGGTCTTCATTTCTTGTTTACATTATTATGAAAATGAGACTAACGGGAAAAATCAAATTCAGTGGTCAATTGTCCCTATCGGACTAGGGTGATTATGAATTCGGGCTTCAGCCCATGGATTCGTAAAACCACACGAATTTCCCAATCTAAACCAAGATGGTTTGACATGAACAAATTCATTGAAACCCTTACATTTAAGCGGTGATTCAGTTGGCGGAGGTGCCAAGATGGGAAGGCATTATATCTTTTTATACTTATATACAGTTTAGATCTTACCAAGTCTGAATTGACTCGAAAAACCACGAGACTGAGATGGTCAA
This sequence comes from Scalesia atractyloides, assembly GCA_947069175.1. NCBI lineage: Eukaryota > Viridiplantae > Streptophyta > Magnoliopsida > Asterales > Asteraceae > Scalesia > Scalesia atractyloides. Next base: position 61,482,958 of record CAMTDV010000014.1, read on the forward strand.
GTGGTGATTAACCACCTTGTGACTAGGATGGGTTACATTCGCCTATGCATTAGATAATCTTTCAAGAACATCATTGGAAATGATTACTCCTCATTGTCTCCATTAACGACATCCGTATGAAATGATAGTCGAGCGTGGCTATGTTCCTACCTTGCGAAGGGTACTCCGTCAATGGGGAACCTTGATTCGATGACTCGTTACTTAGTCATCTTTTACAGAATTACCCGTACGTCTACGATCAATGCTAATCCCATGCGTAGGGGCATTATAGTAATACTTGTGATCGTAAGACACTCATCATGCCTTAAATATTTCTACGTGATGTAGTAGCATTCTTGACATTGTGCCACTGGAATTAAAAACTGCATTGGGTGCACACTCTATCATTCCCGGTATATGGAAATTTTATATGATGTCTCTAGGAGAATCACATCGATGTTATCAAAGTTACTAAGTTATTTATTTCTGGAAAAGACATAAACAGTTGTACCACAGTTGGAGCCAAGCTCCTAAAACTTAATGCAAACTGAAATTGTTATTGTAAAAATTTTATATCCTTACGACGTGATCCGACTACTGGTGAGTAATTCGGGCACCCTGTGATGTGAGGGTGCAAAATTGTTGTTACTCATGTACATGCTTGCTTACGGCAACCGTAGGCTTGTAAAAGCCTTTCTCTTTCTCTACCCTAGAGTAGGGACTCTCGTGGTCGATTAGTACTAGTCGAAGATACTCACGTACACAACAACAAGGGAAGATTGGTATGCACCACTCGGTAAGACCAAATTTATTCCCTTAACACAGACATGCAGAGCATGGTGCTCATTATTGCAGTGTCCGTAACAAACCTTGGGAGAGTACCTACACTCCTCCTTTATAGGGGTGTTCAATAACTATTGAACGAAATCGTAATTGAAACTTAATGTGTGTGAATGGTGAAGATAATGAATGCAAAGAAACCGTAATAATTAAGTCAGCTATAAGCTGAATACGAAACTCATATCCTACTGTGAGTCCGATAACACTCTCACTTTCAGATTGGAAGTGATGACAGACGTTACTCTTAGCAATACGTAGGAATTGAGGATGGACAAATTACACTGCTACTATGTAGCACAATTATCATCTCCGTACGAGGATGATACTAAACGAAAAGCGAAAACATACTTGTTTGTCAGATGACTGACACAACTACAAATACGGAGCTTTCCAATGGATTACTAAATGGAATTTTGAGGACGAAATTCTTTTAACCGGGGGAGACTGTGACAACAGTGAAAAATCCCGGATTATTTTACTTCCACTGCAAATTGGGGTGTGACAGTTTCTTAACATAAACTCTGACTTTGTGACTTCACAAAGCCCTGACATTTATCCCGGGACTAACAAACATACGTAATTTCAAAACCGATTTGTGGTTTTCAATGGAACTGTTTCAGACGATCAGAAACCCTAAGCTCATTCAATGACGATGCTGTAAACAAGCAAACAGTCTAACAATTCTAGCATATCAAGCATCATAATGTCAGGTAAATGATCACACAACAACTTACAAACCATTACAAGACAATCAATGTGATCAATATACACAGAACCATTGTTTGGAGAACTAGGGTTTGCATGGAATCAAAAGAACAATAATCACAGTATATAGCATGAACACTTACTTTAGATTGATGTAGAGATTGTTCTAGGAAGATTGAAAGATCAGAGGTTGATGATTTGTGTGAGAACTTGGTGTAGCCAGAAGATCAGAGAAAAGATGTAGATAAAACTGTTGTATGATGATTATGAGGAATGTTTAGGGTTTCCAGTATTTTATAGAGTTTCACTAATAACTCTAAATACCCCCTAACTATATAACTTTCACACAAAGGCACATAAATCATGAAATTCACATTTAAAACACATATTTCACGTATTTGTCATGCAACGTATAAGTTTCACATAAACCATATGTTTATAATCATTATTCGTGTTAGTCACCAACGTTTAGAGAATTAACTTGTGTGCGTTCCGGTAATTCCCCGAATTACCAAGACGGACTCATTTAACTAACCATAGTTAAATGCAGTGCCATGAATGTATGTCTAAGTTAACTGTGGTTAGGTTAAAGTATTAACCAGAAATTGTGGGTTGTCACAGAAACAGACGTCGATTTTCGATCAAACTGAGCGATTTGAAACAGTCCCAGGCCAGCCTTTATATACTCAAACTGGTTTTCTCCCGCGCATCGCGACAAAAACAGGGGAGTCCCGCGCGTGGCGGGGCAGGTAACCTCTAGGGCTAGGCTAGCCTCGTCAAGGGGGTAGGCTGGACACTTGTCGCAAAACAGAGACACGTCACCTGGTACTCTCCCGTGAGTCACGGGAGATGCCCAGGATTCTGGCGCATGACGCCTGAGAGGTCTAAGTTTTTTTGTGTCCGGGGTTGCGATTATGGTCTTTGTAAGATGTATTTTGGGAATATGTTACGATAACTGGGATATTATTTCGGAAATGTTGTGAATATCATTTTGACCGAAAGTGGTCATTGGTTGAAATACTACAAATGTTACATTCCCCTACTTAGGGAAATTTCATCCCAAAAATTTAATTGGAGGAGACTTGTGAGAACAGATGTGGATACTTCGCTTTCATTTGATCCTCTCGTTCCTAAGTAAACTCTGGGCCACGTTTGGATTCCCAGCGAATTTTCACAATTGGAATTCGACTACGTTTGAGTTTCATGACTTCACGGTCCAGAATTTCCACAGGTTTCTCGACGAAATGCATAGTATCATAAATACAAATTTCATCAAGAGGGATGTGGAGGTTTTCATTGGCTAAACACTTTTTCAAGTTGGACACGTGGAAAGTTGGATGAACATTTCCAAGTTCAGGAGGTAGTTCGAGTTTGTAGGCTACTTTACCGATCGTTTCAATGATCTTAAAAGGTCTCACATATCGAGGAGCTAGTTTACCTTTCTTTCCAAATCTGACTATACCCTTCCAAGGGGATACCTTGACAAGAACATGGTCACTAATCTGGAATTCCAAAGGTTTTCATCGTTTGTCGGCATAACTCTTTTGATGACTTCTAGCTGTCAGAAGGTTATTGCGAATTTTCATGATGTTGTCTGTTGTTTCATGAATGAGTTCAGGTTCGGTGATTTGAGCTTCACCAACTTCATTCCAACAGATAGGTGACGACATTTTCGACCATAAAGAGCTTCGAATGGAGCCATGTTGATGCTAGAGTGATAACTATTGTTGTAAGAGAATTCGATCAAAGGCAGATGCGAATCCCAACTACCACCAAAGTCTATCACACAAGCTCTAAGCATATCCTCAAGTGTTTGGATTGTCCTTTCGGTTTGTCCATCGGTTTGGGGATGATATGCGGTGCTTAACTTTAATTTGGTTCCCATGGCAGATTGCATGGTTGTCCAGAAACGAGATGAGAAACGAGCATCACGATCTGAAATGATGTTCAAAGGAATACCATGATGAGATTCAGTCTCATTGATATAGATCTTAGCAAGTTTGTCATTAGAGAAGTCCTCACGAATTGGCAGAAAGTGTGCTGACTTAGTTAAATGATCAATGATTACCCAAATGGAATCATGACCTCTAGAAGTGTGTGGTAATTTATTGATGAGATCCATAGCGATGTTCTCCCACTTCCATACTGGAACTTCTGGTTGTTCGAGCAAACCTGAGGGACATTGATGTTCTGCCTAGACCTTAAGACAAGTAAGGCATTTAGATACATACAAAGCTATATCCTTTTTCATACCGGGCCACCAATACTGGGTATGAAGATCTATGTACATTTTGTCTGTACCTGGATGGATGGAGTAACATGACTTGTGTGCTTCGTCCATTAATAAGGTACGAAGATTATTTTGGTTTGGAATCCATAAACGATTCAAGAAATAGAGTAACCCATCATCTTTAGTTTCAAGTTGAAGTTCAAGATTATGTGGCAGTTTATTATTCATCAAGCTTGGAGAGTTACGCAAGTACGTTGGGCCTGGAAAATACGTGATTGGATATCTGATTGGACATGAACACATTGAAGTTTGACATGTTCTTTGCAACTAAGTGTGTCTTCTACGACATTCGCCCTACCAGGATGGTAACGAATTTCGCAGTCATAATCCTTCAAAAGTTCGATCCAACGTCGTTGTCTCATGTTTAGTTCCTTTTGATTAAAAATGTGTTTGAGACTTTTGTGGTCAGTGAAAACCACACATTTAGTACCGTGGAGGTAATGTCTCCAAATTTTGAGAGCGAAAATAACAGCACCTAACTCAAGATCATGGGTTGTATAGTTCTTTTACATGGATTTTCAATTGTCTTGATGCATATGCTATGACTTTGTCTCTTTGCATGAGAACACAACCAAGGCCTAGATTTGAGGCATCACAATGTACAACGAAATCGTTATTGCCATCAAGAAAGGATAGAATAGGAGCATCACAAAGCTTTTGTTTCAAGGTTTGGAAAGATTCCTCTTGTTTGGGTCCCCATTCAAAGGGTTTATTCTTTTGAGTTAAAGAAGTGAGTGGAACCGCAATCTTGGAAAAGTTTGCGATGAAACGACGGTAGTAACGGCTAGACCAAGAAAAGAACGAACTTCAATAGGAGTAGTGGGTGTACTCCAATCCTTGATCGCTGTGATTTTGGCGGGATCCACATGTATGTCTTGTCCATTGACAATGTGACCCAAGAATTGAACTTCATTTAGCCAAAATTCACACTTGGAGAATTTAGCATAAAGTTGTTCCTTCTTTAGAAGTTCCATCGTTAGACGAAGATGATGTTCGTGGTCAGTTCAAGATTTTGAATATATCAAGATGTCTTCGATAAAAACAATGAAGAACTTATCTAAATAAGGTTTACAAACCCTATTCATTAAGTCCATGAAAACGGCATGAGCATTTGTCAACCCAAAAGGCATGACAGTGAACTCATAATGGCCATATCGGGTTCGAAAGGCAGTTTTGGGAATATCTTCTTCGAATACACGAAGTTGATGATACCGAGAACAGAGATCGATCTTTGAAAAACATGTAGCGCCTTGTAGTTTATCAAAAAGATCATCAATACCAGGTAGGGGATACAGATTTTTATCGTGAGTTTGTTGAACTCACAATAATCGATGCATATGCGAAAGGATTCGTCCTTCTTTTTCACAAAAAGCACAGGAGCGCCCCAAGGTGAAAAACTCAGGCGAATGAAACCTTTGTCTGAAAGCTCTTAGAGTTGTTTTGATAATTCTTTCATTTTTGATGGTGCAATACGATAAGGGGATTTGCCAATTGGGTTGGCACCAGGTATAAGATCGATGCAAAATTCCACTTGGCGTACCGGGGTAAACCAGGTAATTCTTCAGGAAATACCTCGGGAAAATTCCGAACAATGGGGATGTCTTGAATACCTTTGCTCTTGCTTCTCCTCTAGGATATGTGCCAAGAAGGCTACATATTTCTTTCGTAGGTATTTTTGAGCTTGGGTACATGTCATGAGTTTGAGATTACTGGAAGGTTTCTCTCCATGAACTTCTAAAACTTTGCCAGATGAAAGCGGTATGCGAACAATTTTCTCAGAACAGATGATTTCGGCATGATATCTGGTTAACCGGTCCATACCTACTATGACGTCAAAACTCCCAAGTTGCATTGGCATGAGATTGATGAGAAAATATGGTCATTGAGCTTTAGCTGACAATTATTGTTGACATAATCGAGTACAAGAGGTTCGCCACTGGCTGTTTCGATTGTTAAAGGCTTTACCAGCTTAGTTCGGGGCATCGAAAGGAAAGGTTCAAATGCTAAGGACACAAAACTTATATCGGCACCTGAATCAAAAAGAACAGAAGCAGGATGGTTGTTAACAAGGAACTTACCGTTCACCACTTCATGGTTAGCATGATCCATGTTAGCGTTTATATTAAATGCACGTCCACGGGCTGGGTTAGCATTAACAAGCTTTGGGCAGTTGTTCTTGAAATGGCCCATCTCGCCAAAATTGTAAGAAGACCCAAGTGGAAAGTGAGATCGAGCAGGATTTGCTTGGGGTTGAACCAGATTAGGGATAGCTTGGTTAGGAATAGATCGACATACATTAGCCAGATGACCGAATCGTCCACATGAGGTACATTGACGACAGGGTATTTGATTTTGGTGGTGGCCGTTGCATCGATTGTATAAAGGTGCAGTACCAACATAAGGTTTCTTAGCATGACGTTGGGCTGGTTGGTTGAGGGTAGCTTGATTGGTTGGAGTGGTAATAGCAAAATTACTTGAAGCCTTACGCTTTCTTGAATTTTTGGAGGGTTCGGTTTTGGTTTATTTTGGTTTCTCTGGGGTAGCCTTATCAGATTGTTTCTTGCTGCCCTTACGGAAAAGTTTCCCTTTCTTGACTTGAGATTCGGTTAGAGTTGTGGCTAGTTCAATAGCTTCCCTAACGATGGCTGGCTGACTACAAGTGACTATGTCTTGAATGGGATCAGGTAGGCCATCAATGTATTTTCAATGGCCCGATCTAAAGGCGTGACCATGGTGGGACAGAGCAGACTCAATTCCTCGTAACTGTCAGTACATGCACGATTCTCACCACTATCTTGCTTAAGATCATGGAATTTGTTCTCAAGTGCCCTTATTTCATTGCGTGGGCAAAACTCTTTCATCATAAGAGCTCTAAGTTCCTCCCAAGTTTGTGCCATAGCTACATCCGCACCTCGATCTCTCATAATCCCATTCCATCATGTGATTGCTCTCTTTTGGAATACGCTTGAAACAAACTCTAATTTGCGCACATTGGGACACTGACAATGGCGGAAAGTGCTCTCAATACTTTCAAACCATTGTAGGAGACCAGTAGCTCCTTCAGACCCATAGAACTTGGGTGGTTTAGCCGAATTGAACTGTTTGAAATTACATATTGTTGGCTTGATTGAGTTGGGTCACAAGGTTTGGAAGTATTGCAACCATTTGCTGAGCGATCATAGTCATCATTTCGGCGTCTTGGGGAGTGTTGCGACGAGGAAGCATTCTAAAAGAGAAAGAAATATGAGAGGAAACGAGTGAGATTGATAAAGGATAGTTAAAAAGAAAAAAACATTAAAAATGTCGACGAAGCATAAGGCATGTAATAATTTATTCATTCCTTCCAACGAATAAACGACACAGTGACTGATCAAAGTAAATGAGTCTTTATAATGTATCGCGACGACATGCTTTAGCCTGTAAGTGGACACTCACCCCAAGAGTTCCCAGGTAAGAGTGAGTGGTCCGATTAAGTGGATTTGTACGAACACTCTAGCCTTAGACAGAAAACTCAGGGTACAGGCACCCACCCTTCCAGATTGCACGTGTTCACATTATTAAAATCCAAACGTTGATGAGATTTTGAAAAACTTTTAAGGCCAAAAGCCTAAAAACAAATCATCTAAGGATAGATGATGATTTCTTGTAAAATTTGGGAAATCTTGACTTTTAAGAATGAATGTGAGATTTTGTATTGTTTTGTAATCACCTAAGGATAGGTAAGGGTATTCTAATGAAAATCTAGACGCAAGATAACTCGCATTAGGGTCCTAGGAAGGTTATAGTCTAGGTCAAAAGAGTTACTAATAACCTAATACCCTATAACCATGGCTCTGATACCAATCTGTAACACCTCGACCGCGTATAAAACAACTAGCGGTGGAAATGTTGGGGGTTCACGTTAGAAACTGTTTTAAACACATGGTATTTAAAGTTTTGTTTTATTGAATTAATAATTGACATTGTCTTTAGAGAATTCAAAATGAAATAAAATAACTATTTTATTTTTAATCAAGCTAAGGCCAGCGTCCATCCTATGTGTAGTGTACTTGATCATGTATTAGTACCTGAAACATATGTAAAAATAAAGTCAACATTGAATGTTGGCGAGTAACATAGGTGTTGTAAATCAAATTCATGGCTTTGTGTTTGTGTTGCAATGCCACGTTCGAATACGAGAGTCGATGAGTGAAAATCTTGTAACCAAACTGGTATTAAATGTGTTTGGTATTGCAACATGTTTAACCACTATAAAAGTTGGTATAAGCAAGAAAATGTTGTAGCCATGAATCTTAACAAAAGTGTTTCTTTTGTAAAACCGTGTAAGTAATCGATTTTAAAAGAAAACATTGTATGGTTTATATATCTTTAATTGAAAACCACTCGTGTCTTGTCTAACCCAATCATTTTATCCTTGTTTTGTATAAATCAATTGTCTGTGTTTTAATCGTCTACGTGTAAACAAGTGTGGTCATGTGTAAATACATTCAAGCCTGTGTTGACTCGTGTAACAAACCACCAAAGGGTTTATCAATTGCGCAGTTTCTGTCGTTCCCTAAACTTCCCCACAAACCCCGGGAAATTTGGTAAGGGGATTGTCCGTCCTTTTGGTACCATAACATACTACCGGTCGGCGTGATCAAAGTTAATGAATATACTCCTGTAATGAATAACGCACCACCAAGTTTCACACCTATATATAAACCATATGCATTGTTTGAAATCTTGAAAATAGTTTAGCACATATGAATAACCCCACAGATTAAAGAAAAAGGGGAGCTATGTACTCACATTGAAAACTTTTTGTATATATAAACCATATATATATTGTAGTGAAATTATGAAAATAGTAATAGGCATATATGTTTCACCCTAAAAAATTTAGAAATGTAAAAGAGGGGTCTATGTACTCACTTGGATTGTGGATGACTTACTTAATTGTGTTTAGGAAAGCTTAAGTGTTTCCCATACAATGCACACGTGTTAGTAAAATAACCCAAGTCACTTTAGCCATACAACACGAGACAGAACCCCAACGAACTTAGTCAGGCAGAGCCTTGACATGCGTCGGTGGTCCTAAATCAAATGGGTAGGGTGACGAATTAGTGATTGGGGTTTAAGATACTTACAACGGGGCAGAATTGAGGGATTTAGAGGGGAGGGCTCGGTATTTGAACAGAGCTTCACGAGAGAAAGAGATGTCGATTTTTGATCGAACTGAGCGATTTGAAACAGTCCCAGGCCGGCCATTATATACCCAAACTGGTTTTCTCCCGCGCGTCGTGACAGAAACAGGGGAGTCTCGCGTGTGGCGCGGCAGGCAACCTCTAGGGCTAGGCTAGCCTCATGGAGGGGGTAGGTTGGACACTTGTCGCAAAACGGAGACATGTCACCTGGTACTCTCCCGCGCGTCGGGGGAGATGCCCAGGATTCTGGCGCATGGCATCTGAGAGGTCAAAGTTTTTTTTCGTGTCGGGTTTCGTCGTGCGTGTCCGGGGTTGCGATTAAGGTCTTTGTAAGATGTATTTTGGGAATATGTTACCATAACTGGGATATTATTTCGGAAAGGTTGTGAATATCATTTTGACCGAAAGTGTTCATTAGTTGAAATGCTACAAATGTTACACTCATGCCATACCATCCCTTATAATAAGACAAATGTCAAACGACAGAGTTTAATGTAACTATTGCCAATAACAAAGACACGGTGTCATAGACACCAAAGAACCAACCCACGTACCAGGTTCCTAGAATGTTGGGGAAAATTCCTCCCTGGGTGGCTAACCTGTTTTGTTTGTTTAGATGACTAGTCTCAACCAACTCGTGATATAGATCAAATGTTATGTGCGAACAATTACGTGTGGTCTTTCTGTATCGTAGGGTGTTATAATAACCACCCCGGTTAGTGTTCCACTAGGTATTTGAAAATCTTAAGAATTTCAAATGGATAGAGATCATTAGCTTGACCCACAGAGCCCTCAAGGATTCCCATACACTACAAGTTGTTATTACGTGGGCCCCGTAATAATAAATTGTCTTGCATGGTCAGCTTAGTGTTCTCTTGTTCAAAGCAAACGACAGTCAGAGAGATGACACTATTGTCTACATACCTTCAACATAGAAGGACCTTTGTGATGGTCCTCATGCTAACGCCAGTTGTTATTACTTGCGAAAAGGCACAACGTTAGTCGAAATAGAAGTAGAGAGAATTCGTAACAGTAACAACTGGAGGGGCACCTTTAAGATGAGTACTTCATCTTCTTTGTTTGGACGAAAGTGTCATCAATCATGATTAGTATGAGCCACAGGGACCTCGTCCCACTAAGAGAGATGTTGTCCAAGGCAACCACTTCCACCTCGTCGTCACTACCGTAGTCAGGCACCTTCACATTTGATGGAAAAACATGTCACACCCCGACCGCGTAAAACAACAAACCGTGGCGGACACGTCATGGAGTGTCGTAACAGAACTATTGTTTCAACAACCATGGTACATAAGTTATGTTTTATTGAATAGAATTTGTTTACATTGTCTTTGTTTATACAAAAATTATAACTAAAATTAAATTGTCTTCAGATTTGAACTAAAACTCAAAGTCCGTCCTAAGTGTCGCATCATCAGCCTTAAGCATTCGCTCCTGAAACATATGTGAAAATAAATACGCCAGTTAAAAATGCTTGTGAGTAACATAGGTTTTGTGTTAAAGATTCATGGCATAGAATGTTTAAAGAAATGTTTGAACAAAAGGTAGCCATGAACCCTTACAAAAATGTTTTCTTTTATGAAATCATAAGGAAAATCAAATGATATAAAAGAAATAATGCATGGTTAAATCAATAACCAAAAATATGTCTTATCTTGTATAAAATGTCATGTTTTGTATAAAATATGTCATGTCTTGTATTTTGTTTGAAATGAATTAGATAACCCCACGATATGTAAGATAATAAAAGCACTTATATATAGGAAGTGCCAACGGCATATCCACCATGCTTTTATCATATTACACACATGTCGTTATTTAAATCACTCACCATAAATCAACCAACAAAAAGTCTTGTTTGAACTAAAATAATGTATAAACCTATGCGATGTGTAAACCATGGTCATGTATAAACCAATGTCATGTCTTGAATAGCCAAAATGTCGTGTGTAAACCACGTCATGTCTTGAATATCTAAAATGTCTTGTATAAAACAATGTCTTTGAATAAACAAAGGTTCTGTTTAATTCCAAAAGTTATGTCTTATAAACCATTGCTTTTATTGTAAAAACATATATTAGGATTGTTGGCGAATACATTCAACCCTTCTTGACTGTCGGAAAACCCTTATAAAGATAAAGGTCTATCAATGTTCATCGGCTTCTGTTATCCCTAAAGTCGCTTCCAAACAAACCTAGGAAGTGGGAACGGGATTGTCAATCCTATGGTACCATTACATACTACCGGTGGCGTGATCAATGTTAATGAATGTATCATTGTCGAGTTCAATGCTCCAATCTGTCTAGAATAATGCAAGCTTGTCATGAAAATGTTTTGAAACCATGTACTTGGCATACTAAGTCAATATACCAAGCAAAAATGTCCTTGAAATCGTGTACTAGGTATGCTAGGTCAACATACAAAGTAAAATATATTTGAAACCATATGTAGGTATACTAAGTCAATATACCATGAAAATGTCATTGAAATCGTGTATTAGGCATGCTAAGTCAACATACGAAGTAAAATGTCTTTAAAACCATATGTAGGTATACTAAGTCAACATACGAAGCAGAATGCAATTGAAATCATGTAATATGTAATCAAAGCATATGTAATGTCATGAAATCACGAAAGTAATCATAAGCACATATGTATCACTCAAAACATTTGAAAATGTAAAAGAGGCGACTATGTACTCACTTGGGATTGCAAGATTTTCCTTGTTCAAACGAGTAAACAAAAGCTCAGAGTCCGAGGATTTAAGTATGTCCTAACATCGGATAACTATGTTAATATCGGGACTTTAATCGGAGGATTCGGATAGAATGAAGCCTTATAAACCAAGTGAGTATTGGAACTCATATGAAATGGTTAAATAAAGTTAACATTCTGATTTTGAAAGGTTCCTAAGTGCTTTTGACCCATTATGACTCGTTAAGGTAGTTTACACTACTTTAACGTGTCGTTTGCGTATAAATGCGTTCGGATGGTTAGATATGTCTTACGATAAGTCTTAATAGCCCAAACATGTTTAATAATGTTATTACATCAGTGTAAAGTTCAAAAGTCGGATTACATATGTTCAAAATGGATTTATGCGCAAAAAGGGCATTTTTGGTCATTATAAAGGGCATAACTAGCGACTTATCATAATACTAACCAAACGACGTGACCATAAGGTATAACCTCAGAGGGTTATTTCCTATACAACTATAGTCACAAATATGTGTTTGGTCGGATCCTAAGATTGACCAAACGGGTCGGATTCGAAAGTCAAAGCGGTGGTCAATACCGCTCCACTTATGACCCTAATAAAGCACTAAACTAAAAGTGACGAGTTAGACATGTCAAAACATGTCTAACTAAGTTATAAAACTGATTTGGTATCAAAACTTAGTGTTTTGATACCCGAAAATAGTTCCGTCGTAAAATGCACCTAATACGCATTTTTGACCGAAACTTTGACTCGTCACTTCGACTTGTAAACGTGGTAATCAGTAGGTATAATCGTAAGGGATTATACCTTCGTGATTACAATCACGTTGCAAAGTTCAGATGAACTTTGACTTGACCAAAAATGGTCAGAACCGAAAGTCAAACAGAAAGTCAACAGTTTGACTTTTAGCTCATAATAGGCTAAAATAATAAAAAGACGAAAGAATGAGCACTTACTTGTGTTGAAGAACACTTAAGAGCTCAGAATTACTGTTATATCTATGGAAATCCGAACATGTAACAATAATAAACAAGTTATCAATGAATAGAATTTTATGTTTGATATGTGAATTTTGTTTATTTATTATGACAATTGCACAAATTCGATTCTTGCACAATTTCGAACTCTTGAATCGCTTCTATGAGCAAAACCTTGAACCGATACGCAAACGAAACCAATTTAACGCAACGTATGTTCCAGAATAATTTCACAAGCAAAACATACCTTAAATAACCTTTGCATAACTTAGAAATAAGTTTTGGAGGGTTTGGTATGTCAAAAACAAGTTTATTCGATCACATGGACTATTACGACAAACTGCAAAAGCCTGTCGATTCTCGCACCGACGTACACTCCGGAACAAGAACACAAGCCTAGCATACCTTAAGTATCCTTTACACAACTTAGAAATAAGTTTTGAAGGCTTCGGTATGGCAAAATCACACTTTTGTAACTTCAGGGGCTATTTTGCAAATTTCGCGAAACTAAGCCTTTTTGCGTATATCGCTATCCAAAACACGTACGGACATTCAAAAAATTTTCTAATCATCAATATATTCTATTTTAGTGATTGGAATGCAAAAAATCCGTTCGTTACGCATTTGCGGTTTACGATTTTCGTCGTAATTAACCGAAAACCGCGATCGTACGGTCAAACGAACTGACCTCTGGAATATTTCTGAGCATATTTCAAGTTCCCTATACTTTAACGTCCTTATGGACCTTTGAAATAAGGTTAACGAGTGTTAGAAGTGCCCGAAACGCGACGAAACGAGTGTAGGGACCATTTCTGCCAATTCTGAAAGTTGGGGCCAGCTAAGGGCCTTACGGACCGTAAGACCTAAGTCCGTACGGTCCGTAAGCCATGCCCAGCTCACAAGAAATTTGGCAGAAGCTTGTTAATTCGCTTATTGACTCACCAATCGACCTTGGCACCCTTGTTTCTGCATTTGACACATATGGGACACTAATCTAACTTGTGGGTGAGTCATGGGACACTTGTTAAGCACCTACAACATCAAGAATTCCATAAGTACCAAGGTGTTCTTGAATTTTGAACTTTTGCAACCATTGTCCTTGCTCCATTATGCTTCCAATCCGAATTTGCAACACTTTGGTGATCAATCTCTGAGTTCTTAGCATTCCTTTGGTGTTTGTAAGTATTCTCTATCATGCCTTGTTCAATTCTTGTAGTTTAATTGGAATAAAAGTCGAAAAGTTTGACTTTTGTTTGACTTCCAGAATTCATCATGAATTGATCAATTCAAAATCCAATTGAACCTTGCATTATGATGATAATCAAGATGGTTATGATCCTATTGATCATACCTACTGATTTTTATCATTTCAAGTCTCAATGACAAGTCAAAGTTTCGATCAAAATGCGATTTTTGTGCATTTTGCAACGGATCAAAATTCGAGTGTCAAAACAGGTTGTTTTGATGCCAAAACTCTTTTATAAACTTATTTAGACATGTCAAAACAAGTCTAAATTGTCACTCTTATTGAAGTGCTTGTTTAGAGTCGAAAAGTTGAACGGTTTGACTACCGCTTTAACTTTCAAATCTGACCCGTTTGGTGGATCTTCGAACCCGACCAAATACATATTTGTGACCATAAATATATAGGGAACAACCCTCTGAGGTTATACCTTATGGTCATGTTGTTTGGATTGTGTTATGGTAATTAGTGGTAATATTCCTTAAAAATGACCAAAATACCCTTTTTGCAAAGAAATCAATTATATACATATGTAACACAAGTTTTGACATATAATCTGATCAAAAAACATTATTAAACATATTTTGGTAATTTAGACTTATCATAACACGTATCTAACCATCCGAATGCGTAGTTACGCAAATGACCTGTTAAAGTGGCTTAAACTACCTTAACGGGTCATAATGGGTCAAAAGCACTTAAAAATCTTTCCAACTCAGAATGTAAACTTATTAAACCATATTATATGAGTTCCGACACTCACTTGGTTTATAAGATCTCATTCTATCCGAATCCTCCGATTTCAAGCCTCGAGTTTACACTATTATTCATTTTTAGGACACGCGTGATTTCTCGGATCTTTAAGCTTTGGATTTTCTTTTAATCCAAGATTACCTTGCTATCACAAGTGAGTGCATAGTTCCCCTATTTTATGTTTTCAATTGTTTTGGGGTGATGTATATGTGCCAAAAAGTTTACAAGTTTTCAAGTTACAATTGCTATGGTTTACAAGTTTCAAATGCAAATATTATGGTTTCATATAAACAAAACGATTTCAATATTGTGAACGAACTTGTTGGTGCGATGTATTTATAACAAGAATGACATTCATTAACAATGATCAAGCCGACCAGTAGTAACTTACGGCGCCTAGTACTGACAATCCTGTTACCAAACTTCCCGGGGTTTGTGGGGAAATTTGGGAAGCGACTGAAACTATATGTAACAAACCCTTTGGTGGTTTGTTATACGATTAAGGGACACCATGGGTGGTCTCGAACAAGCCAACAAAGGTTTGAATGTATTCACGAACCGACCAAAAGTTTTTACATTTATAACAATGAACGAAGAACGACGAACGATGAACAATGGTTGATAACAAGGAAACAACGAACGATGAACAATGGTTTATAACAAGGAAACAATGAATGATGAACAATTGATTTATGACAAATGGTTTACGATAAGTGGTTTAGATAACGGAACGGGTGTAATGTAATAAAAGCATGGTGGATACACCGTTGGTACTTCCTATATATAAGTGCTTTTATCATATTACATACGTGTCATTATTTACATTACTTGGACAAATGATTTCAAACAACGACACACAATGATTTTCGATTAAAGATATAAATCATACGAGTTATTTTAATACGATTTACAACTTGGGTTTACAAAACAAATGTTTTCAAGTCAAGGTTCATGGCTACGAGAATTTATAAACTTTTAACCTTTTGTTTTAGTCGACCAAACTATTGCAATATCAACTGCTTTCAAAACTAAATTTTTAAGTACGACTCTAGAAGTCGGATTATATATTGCAATATACACAAAGCCATGAACTTGACACACTCATAATACCTATGTACTCACCGGCATATTTTTGCTGACTCGTTTTTACGTATGTTTCAGGAAATCAAGTTCGATGTCGATGCTAGATGATACTGATGCGTGCACATGTAGGAATGGACGTGGACTTAGTGCCTTTAAAATAAGAAAGAATATAACTATGTTTGTTTGTTTGTTTGTTTTGTGTAATCCTCAAGACAATTATGACAATATAACCCATGTTTAATATTTAACTAAAGCGAAACTTCAAATACCAAGTGTTGTGAAACAATCTGTTAACGTGACTCCCCAAGTGTTTCCGCCGCGGTTTGTTGTTTTACGCGATTTGGGGTGTTATAATTACTCAGTAGGAGGCCTCCAAAAGATGAAGCAAGATCCAAGAGAGTGGGAGAAAGAAAGAAGGAATGAGCAAGTGAAATGGTTAAAGATCAAGGCTATTTATAGTTGAAGTAGTGAAAGGAGATCAAGCCAAGTGTTAGGAGGTGTTGTAGGATTAAAACAAGTGTTTAGTGAGGTGTTGCAACCAGGGGAAGTGTGGCAATTTCGAATCTTTGAGGAACAAGACTTTGCACCAGCTGCTGCCAAGTTTCTGCTGAGCTGGGGTCAGCTTACGGACCGTATGGGGTCCAGCCTTACGGTCCGTTAGGCTTGGACCTGGGCAGCAGTTTCACAAAGTGTTAGTTTTAGCCCTGAACTCGTTTTGGCACTTATAACACCCGATAACCTCAGTTTTAAGCTCTATAAGGACGATAAAGCTTAGGAAACTTGAAATATGTCCGAAAATGTCATGGATGTCGGTTCGTTCGGTTGTATGGTTGTGTTTTTCGCTTAATTACGACGAACGCTTGAATTAATGCGAAAACGACCGTAATTTCATAACGAATGATATTTTTGCATTCTCATCACTAAAATACAACATTTTAATGATCACAAAAATTTTTGAATGTAGCGTATGTGTTCCGTATTAAGAAATACGCGAATCGGCATACTATCGCAGATTTTGCAAAATAGTCTATGAAGTTGCATAAGCGTGGTTTTAACATACCGAACCCTTCCAAACTTATTTCTAAGTTATGTAAAAGATATTTGGGGTATGTTTAGCTTGTGTCAATGTTCCAGAGTGTACGTCACAATAAACTGATTACGTTTGCGTAACGGTTTGCGATTTCACTTCCAGAAAGGCTCGAAAGATCGAAATTGAACAATGGTTGAAAATACACAAATTTCAAATGTTTAAACAAATCTTGGGATTAAAACACAATAATTCGTTGATTGATATATTGTTCGAAATCGTTACATGATCGAAAGTCACAAATGTCACAGTCTCCCCTACTTTAGGAAATTTCGTCCCGATATTTAACTAGAGGAAACTCGTTGAAAAGATGTGGATATTTCTCTTTAATTTGGTCCCCTCGTTCCCAAGTGAACTTTGGGCCACGTTTGGACTCCCAGCAAACTTTAACAATCGGTATTCGTCTGCGTTTGAGCTTTTTGACTTCATGGTCCATTATTTCCATAGGTTTCTCAACAAAGTGCATCGTGTCATCAGCACGAATTTCATCAAGAAGGATGTGGAGGTTTTCATCAGCCAAACACTTTTTCAGATTGGACGCATGGAAAGTTTGATGAACATTACCAAGTTTAGGAGGTAGCTCTAGTTCTCTCAACGATCTTGAATGGCCCAACATATCTTGGTGCAAGTTTTTCTTTCTTTCCAAATCCAACCACACCTTTCCAAGGGGATACCTTGAGTAGGACGTGATCACCGACTTGGAATTCCAAGGGCTTGCATCGTTTGTCTGCATAACTCTTTTGACGGCTTCTAGCTGTCAAGAGATTATCACGAATTGTCTTGACTTTGTCGGTTGTGTCTTGAATGAGTTCAGGTCCAGTGAATTGAGATTCACCAACTTCATTCCAACAGACAGGTGAGCGACATTTTCAACCATAAAGAGCTTCAAAAGGAGCCATGTTAATGCTATAATGATAACTGTTGTTATAGCAGAATTCGATCAACGGTAGATGCGAATCCCAACTACCACAAAAATCGATCACACAGGCTCTAAGCATATCCTCCAGTGTTTGAATTGTTCTTTCGGATTGTCCATGCGTTTGAAGATAATAAGTAGTGCTCAAGTTAATTTTGGTTCCCATGGCAGATTGCATGGTTCTCCAAAAGTGAGATGAGAATCGAGCATCACGGTCTGATGTGATGTCCAAAGGAACACCATGACGGGATA